>CM077791.1:28865148-30065148 GCA_039737535.1 Lagodon rhomboides | reverse complement strand
GGTTGGGCAATACAGCATTTGAAGTATTGAGTGTTTAGCTGTAAACGAGTTAGCTGGGTGAATACGTCCCCCTCTCTGAACCCTGCTGTCATAATTGGACTAATTAAAGTGCAATGGAGGTCAGACTGTATTCAGCAGGGGGCTCTGGCATGTACCCCAGAGAGCACTTGGGTACCATTATGGTTGATAGTGGTGCATTGCAGGCTGCTGGTGTTTCTGTTTGGCAGCTCCACGCAATGGCCAAGTGGCAGGTCCTGACACTGTGAGTGACATAAGTACTGCAATACTGTTGACAGATCTAACCTGGGCCTGTAATTAGTGTACACCAGTACACTGCCATGTCATCTGAGAAGGCTCTGGCATAGAGGACCGGATCCTCAGGCCTGTCATCACACAGCTTACACCTCTCAGCACCTCATTCAGTACAGGGCTTGTACATGAGGTGGGCTGCAAGCTCGACCGGTTTCACAATCGTCCTGCCCTCCTCTCTGTGTCTCTGTTTTGAATGAGCTGCCCTCTGCATGCTGTGTACCAGTACTGTAATGGTGTGTCTACTGAACAAAGTCTACTTTCACTACTGCCCTCAAAGGTTGAGACTGAGGTCTTTATGTGCAGAGCAAACCTCAGGCAATTTCCTCAAGTGAGAGATTAAAAAAAAAAGCTCTGTTGATTTTTAGATCTTCCCACATATGAGCTGGCTGGGCCTGACACAGACTAATCCTTCAGATATAGTGTTTTCCTCATTTCAACAGGCCATGCATTGAGACACTGTAGCTGAAAGGGGAATACCGTGTTCTTTGATAATTATAGTATATTGTGTATGCATGTTAAACTTCGGACAGCGTGACCCATATGGCTTGCAACCAAACAGTTTTTTACAGCTTCACATAAAAAGACGGTTGATGGGACAATCTCAAATTTTTGGGCACTCCCTTTTTGTGTTTTTTTTTTTAATCCTTTTGACATCTATATTTGGCATTTATCACCATGGTATTCTCAAATGAATTTCTCTAACAAAGCAGGTCCATCTGGAAATCTCAGTATAGCCTCAGCTGGCAATGCAGGTCTCAAAAGTGGGGCGAGTCTGTTCTTGCAAATGGAATGACTACACTGCACTGCAGTGAATCTGTAGTATAGAGTTGCTCCTCAGCACCTGAGATCATTTGTAATATACTAACCTGAAAAGGATCCTGCTGTTTCCCCTTAATTAGAAAACAGTTAAGTGAGACGGTGTGCTTTTCCATTTGTTATTTTGCAGATTGTTCAAAGCGTCTTTTTTTACTTTATGAGTTTTTGTCAGACACAACTCTGCTTTCTGGATACATTTCTGTGTCTCATGGAAGGACACTTGGAGTTTAAATCACCTGGGTCTCATTTAATTTTTGTTTCAAGGCCACACATCCCCTAAACGCCCCCACCCTCCCGTCCCTTCCCGTCCCTAATGTGAGGGTGCATCTGTCCGGCTAACCCATCTGCCTATGCCGTCTTGCTCCCAGTCTCTGTGGGTAGCCAGCTGCTCAGGGCCTTTGTCCTATGCTTACTCCCACCGCAGCCCTTTGTCATCACCACACTTCAGCCGGGGGGAGGAAGACGTGTGATGATGCTCCTTCCCCCTTCACAATTAAGCCATATGCAGTGTCTTTGTTGTGATGCAACAGCGGTAGGAACATTCATATTTGGAAAATGAGACATCCAAAAAAAAAAAAACATAAACCATAATTTGTATCTGAAATGGGGTAGAAAACATCTCTTGGAGTTTAGAGGTAAATGTCGTGCATCTCTGACCTGACCTGAGGTTTGAGCCTCATTTTAGAGTAGTTAACCAATGGAGCCACCTCTTTGTGTGACACAGAAGGGTGAGGTTCTTGCGGCAGGCCGCCGTGACTCAGCACAGCCATGAGTATTGTTGCTTCCTCCTGTCAGAACACAGGGATTTATAGAGAGGGGCATCAGATGTCCAGCTCAACACGTCATTCCCTTGCCTCATGCTTTCAATCTCCCCCTTTCTCTTCCTTAGCAGGATGCCTGCTAATTTATTCCCTGATTTCCATATGAAGGAAGCTGTGGGAGTGAATGCAGCAGCTAGCAAGTGTTCAGTGAAACATTCCTGATAATTCCTCTCTGTCTGCTCAGCATAAGAGGAGGGAAGTCTCTGTAAATCATTAGTTTCTGTGATTTCTATCCCTTAACTAGAAATCCTTTTATTAATTATGATATATGCAAGCATGCCATCGCTTAAAAACTGCATGCTGTCTATCCTGTTATAGCAATCAGCATCTTTAGTTTCCATACAGACTGTGTGTTGGTTGTGTCAGTTGTTAGCATTCTTAGTTCCTGGATTGTCTATCTATTTTTAAGATTGACCTTAACTACAAAAGTAACACCACATAATACATTGCTCAATGTAAAAGGCATGTTCCACGTTAGTGCTTCAAAAGCTGCCTGTGTCCAGAGAGGAAGATCAGATGTCGGGTGAGTGTGTGTGTGTGTGTGTGTGTGTGTGTGTGTGACTGTGTGTTTGATTTGGATTCAATCCCTCAATGCACCATTCATCCAGCGCTCAACCTCTGCTGTTATAAATCCCAGTACAGTGTGCACAGTGACACATTATTTCTGCTCTGTCCCACATACACCAGTTTAGCTGCTAACTAAGCTAAACTCTGTCCACACACAAAAATACACTGGGTGTGCATAATATCCATGGTCTTTCCCCATATTTTGGTCAGTTTGTGTTCCAAGACCTCTATACCGCTCAGTTGCCTCTGCCTTTGCCGCTTCTGCCGCTCAGTCCTGCTGACTGCAGATTTTACCATATATGGTCATTCACTGCTCCCTGCCTGACAGGCTTCCAAGACCATTTCCTCCCTGCCCTGCCATTGGCTGCTTCATGCAGTGTCAGTACACATGTGAATTCTGGGATAGGTCGAAATATGAAGAGCGGCCAAGAAGAGAGAACTGGGTTGAAGTCAGATGTTGTCTCTGTCACAGAGTCCTCAGTGTATCCAAGTGCCATATTAAAATAATTTATGACAATGTGATAATGAGTATGACTGCTGGATTACTGAATACTATTTATAATTTGTTAATATAGAGCTGTGAACTCTGATTGCTTTCTTGAGTAAATAAAGCTATGTTTTTAATTCATTTGATGCATTTTAAGCCTGCTGAAAAGAGCAATTAATTCATAAGCGAAAACGAACAAAAAAGTTCTTTCTAAAAATATCTTTTCATTCATGTTGTCTGCAGTCGATCATTTTTTTGGGCCACAGGTGCTAGACTGCGTCACAGCATGCTCTGGGGAGATGGTAGGAAGATGTGGAGACACTGTGGACAAATGCACATCCTTCACAGGGAATACAATGTCTACTCGGTGCAGGCTTAGCAAAGAGATGACGGAACTAAATAACTGTCCTGATTTTATTTAGATTTACTGTCTTAGATGGACCCTTTTGTCATCAGCCATCAGCAACCACCAGCCAGCTGATCTTGCATTTCGACTAAATACATTTAACTGTCCCAAATACTTCCTGACTGGTAATGGAGCAACCCGTCTCAAATGTTTTCGGATAGAGTGGACTTGTCTTGGATGCTGTCTGGAATTAATCTTGACCTAGATGTTTGTAGTACATGTCTGTATAGGTATGTCTCTGGTTATGTATAGCTCAGGTTTTCAGTCAGCCCGCAGTGTGCTGCACTGTATTGTTCTTGTCCAATCATACAGACACAGAGACTTGTTAAAGTGGAAATTTCCATGGAGCCCTGAGCAGCACTGGACAGCATGCAGATCCTTTAGTGGTGTGCATGTGTGAATCACATGTTAAGCTGCGAGGAAAGGAAGTGTGCAGGCCTCTTGTGTGAATGAAAAGAATGTCCTCTCTTGCCTTCAGGGAATGTTGTTCATCCATTTTTTTTTGTATGTTTCAGTGTTGTGCTTTGTATCGTCGCTGTGTGATTCACGCTCATTTTCTGCAGTCTTACTTGTTGCTATGCAACTGGTTGTTTTCTAGGCATCAGACATTCCTCTCGAAGGATACAAATGTCTGTAGTGTAGTTATGGACATGTTAGGTAGTCGACTGGATGTTAGCCCCTTGCTGTCGGTGTGGGTGTTATTTTTCTTTTTTTTCTTCTCTTTTATTCTGATACAGTTTATTTTTTTTTTCCTGCTCTGGACAAAATCACTCAAGTCTTGCTCAGCATGCTTCCTATACCTGTAGGCTGGTTGCCTTGGAGATGTTTCTTGCTTAGTTGGATTTGTCTGTTCATTTTTTTGTTATCTTTTTTTTTAGCAGTGTTGTGAAAGCGTGACGTTGCTGACAGGCCTATGTAACAATGGTGTATGAGCTTGTAAATCCTAGGTCCACTTACAAAAGTCTTCTTCACTGGACAAATTAAAGTGTAAGTAAAAAAAAAAAAAAAGATAAAAAATCACTCAGTAGCCGTCGTAAGGATTGCTGTCAGATTTCTGAACTCGTTTATGGAGTCAGTTCAAGTTGAATGTGTTCAGCAGAGCGTGTCAAATGACTTCTGAATATGAGACTCCTGTCACAAGTTAATCCTGTCTGGTCATCACTTTTCAGGGTCTACTTGAGTTCCTTACACATTACTGCTATAAACCACTGCATTGTGCAATGTAAGTATCACATTAAGTTTCAGTTTAGCCTGGGTTTGACTTGTGCTGCCTCTTATTTCACAGTATTCTTCAGTGGTGAGTAGGCAGTTACATAAACATTTAGTTTTGAAATGTCAGTAACATTTAAGAAAATGTACATGCTTAATGCAACATCCCCAGTTTATTTTTACCAGTGCAGAGTCTTGTCCATCATGTGTTTGACTTGGTATGAAAGAGGTATAAGTAAGTTTCTCCGGACTGGTTCTTGACAGTCAAATCAGATGTATTCTAGAGCTCCCGGCTGGTTTGGGGTTTTTGGTTTAATAATCTGTTCATAATTAAGTCAAATTTGCGCCATCATGGGTCTATTGTGTGACCTTGCCACAACACTGTTCATCCCGTGGTGATAAATCACTGTTACAAGATGAAAGGTGATAAATCTGAGTGAGAGCTCATTGTGCTTGTGGTTGCCACACGACTTTTTTGTGAATGTTTTAATTAAATTGTCCTGTTTGAAGACAAATACAGACGTTGCAAAAAAAAAAACAGCTTCAGGCAAATGCAGAGTGACTAAGGGGGGAATGCAACAAGTTTCTACAGGTGAACCTACCTGCACTGCTCTGCACAAGTTATGTCACTGCAGTGAGGTTTCGTGTTGTGTGCTACCTCCATGTGTAGCTTTGGTTAGTATTTCAATTAAACTGTCTTCCTGCCTTGTGCATCATGTTATTAGATGTTTATGTTGGCTTGAGGTATACTTGTGTTCACACTTCAGATCGTGAAATTCCTAATCATGTACATCAGACACAAATGCCATTATCACCTACAAGGGTGCTATATTTGACACCCTAGCGGCCCTCATGCTCTCATCAGGTAGACCCATACCAGAGCTGCCTGGGGCCGAGGTGTGGAATGTGAGGAACGCCTGGCCCACCGGTCCAACTGTCGGTCTCCTGCCCTGCCCGGGTCGATCAGGAGTCTGAGCTCTAGATCTCAAGTCTTACTGAGGCGTAATGGTGTTACTTCTACAAGTGAACTGTACAAACTATGATTTAGTATAGAAGTATAGAAATCTATTTTTTTTTCAAGCTTTCTATCAAGTGTTTTTAATCACTGAGAGTAATGTAAGAGCTCATATTGGGGCTGTTCCATGTGCCGTTTCAAATGGTCCACGCTGCTTTGCTTTTCCACATATGCTGTATTGTACCGTTTCATCCTGTTTGCTTTCAGCTGTTTCAGAAGTGGTGTTACGTTAACTGCTGGAGAAAACCCAGTGTGCCCTGATGTTGCCGCTTGATAAAAGCTTTTAGATAACTAAATGATGGAGGACTTTATTTTGAAGAATTTATAGGAAGCGGTTAGCAGTCAGCCTTTTGTAATATTGCGGGGAAGAAGAGTATTTACAGCCACTCTTTTGACAACTTCACAAGACAAGCACATCATTAGTTAAGTACGCACCTTCAAGCAGGAAGCCTCGTTGTAATCGAAATGCAAATCCCTGCTGCTCCGGGCTGATGTACTGAGTCAAACCGACTCAAGCCGATCCCAGCGCATGTGCATGGAAAAGCCCCAGCTTGTCCGAACGAGAATTGACATGTATGATGTGCTGAAAAGTGTCAGAGTATGTCTGAGTGTTGAGTTCGAAACCCTGGTCGCTCATGTGGACGGTCTGAATGTTTTGTGTGTTCCATAAACCTGGCTTCTGCAAGGACAGACGTAACATATGAATGTTTTGCTTATGGAAATAGTCAGTTTGCATAATTGCAGTTAACCCCTCTATCAACATCTTCAACACAATACTTGTTTTGTGGTTCTGAGGTTCAGATGAATGAATTTTACTTTACATTTGTAGTAAACGGTGATAGTGTACTTGCATGCTCAGACTCCTATGTTGTCTTTTGCATAAACGATAAGATATGTTGCAATTGTCCAGCACTGTTGTGTCTCAGTTTAAAGCATAGTATCAGCCAAGTGGCCATGAAACCACAGGTGGATGTTATACAATGCACAAACACTTCTGTCTGTACAATGAACCATAGGAGTACACAGACACCACCACAGTAGAACAGCATGTTGAAACCCTATTGACTTCTACGCATGACAGAACTGGTTTGACAATCCTTGATTACTCAGAGTGATACTTGTTTTTTGTGGGCGTGCAATATTTTAAACAAAGCTGAGCATAATCCATAATGCTTTGCATCTGTTCATGTTGTGAAAATGGTGGGGAGTGATCACTGGAGGAATAGTAGCACTGTTAAAGAAAGAAGTATATGCACATAAATCTAGGTTGGCTCGTCTTATCTCTGTGATCAGCTTGTTTGTTGTCAGACTTGCTACACTCTGTCGTCTGTGTCCGTCCTGCTTCACATCCTGTTCCTACTGCCTTCAGGAAATCATGTGCAGGAAAAGTCCAGTGAACTCAGCTGTAATACACGTCTCTGCCTCGTAAAGCAAATATATCGTGTTTTGTGATTGTAAAAGTGGAATATCAAAGTAGACTGAGCGGCCGAGGGGAATCCACAGGTCTCGTGTTTAACGGTGATGTTATCTGAAACCGGACGTTGGCTCATGGATCCCTATTGACGGCAGTGTCAAAGTCTGCTTTCCTCACACTCGGCTACAGGGTAGATTTCAGGGTGTGTTTAGCAGTCAGGGTGAGGTTCAGACAAGATCTTGTGATTTTCACGTACTGCACGCACACATTCATTCTCACATATGCCTGGACTTTGATCACTACACTTGGAGTATGTGTCACAGCCCAGCCAGGTGACTGCATGGTTACCAGCCTAATATTGTTATACCGCGCAGAGCCACTGTGATTTGTATAGATACCCAGCATTGTCGTATCTATACAAATCACAGTAAGTGGCTCTGTGCTGTATGAAAATGACATTGGGCCCAGTAAACATACGCATCTGTTCAGTCTCCCAGAATGTGAACGGACCTTTTGAGATATGGATCGCGTTACCTTGTGATATCAGCCACACCACTGTGTTTGTGAGCTATAATAGCAGCAGAGTGTAAATGCCCTCTGCTAGGCTGTGTTATCTGCTGTGACAGAGGCAGGGAAATATCTGAGAGTATGAATGCCTGAGCAACACGACACTCATATCCTGGATTGTCCCTCCGAGGGCCACCCCACCATCCTCCCTCCCTCCTCCCTCTGGGTCATTGTTTCTCGTTTTTGTACCAAAATTAAAAATGATTTGTTTATTTGCTGCTGTTTTGAAATTCTGATCCAAGTGTGCCGCAGACAGAGAATTGCAGTATGAAGCTAAAAAAAAAAAAACATTATTTACTGCTTGCTGTATTTATCTTTCTGACAGCTCCCTCCGTTTGAGAGCTTTAAGTCACATATAATCATTTGGTTACAAAAGCCATAATTCACAATTTGGGGTGAGCTTGGTGTTTTTGGAACTTTTGAGACTGTCACTTCACTCACACTAATAGCCCTGCATTTTGTAGCCAGGACAAACTGACTAAAGTAACATGCAGTTCCTGCTAGTTTGCACCTCTACTGTTCAAAAATTGAATTCAACTGATTAAAACAGCTGATTTTTAACCAGCTGTGTATCACAACAGTGTTGCCTGCACCCAGAGCCCCCCACAGATTAGACACATGTTTTAGAATACTGTTTAGCTGTAATAGAGAGAGACTGTGGAAAGTGGCTGCCAGATTGTTTATATATTGTGAAAACTGAGGCTGCTCAAATATGAACCACTGTCCTGTTCATTGTCTGTCTGTTCAGAAACATATTTGAGTGTACTGTTAGACTACAGTATGATACTGTTTGTTGCCAGTCAGCCACCATACTGTTTCCTGTTTCAAAACAGATGACACAACAAAATCAAGCACTGGTACCCCCCCTTTCAGCGAGAGTGTTTATCGGTCCGGCTAGAATTTCTAGCCTTTGAGCAAAAAATTAATACCACAGCCCTTTTTTTTTCTCTGTAGTCTCTTGTCATGTCGCACCAGTTTATACTGCATCAACAGCCAAGTTTTATGCAAGGGCCATGTTTTTCAGCAGTGAAGTATTTCTTAGCACTGTAAGTAAATGCTAATATACTCACTGGTTCACAAGATCCATTTGTTTGTAGTCTGCACCAGGTGGAGGAGCAGTTGCAGTGGGAGTAAATGTGACTCAGAAGTACTTTTAGAGATGAGATAAGACACTGACATGCAGTTGTAGGTAACTGTGCATAGCAGGTGGTAAAAAAGAACAAAAAAACAACCAGTCTGCACACGCAGATACCACTGACGTCCAATGCTCATTTTGCCTGTGTGAACTCTAAATTAGTTTGGAGAATATTGTCACTGTAAATCCCTCTTGGGTTATTAAGCACTTCATGTATTGCTGGAGAGTGACTCTGTTGTTATGATGAACATTAGTAATTGCTTCGAATTATGTTCTCATAAGGTTTAAGACTAGTTTTGGTTTAACCTCTTACTCATTACTGAATATACACTTCTTAAATGTTTCGCTGTTCTCGAGCTATTATTGTAGCTATGCCCATTATAATGGCAGAATAGCTGCGGGCAGCGAGTGATTCTTTTTCCTTTTGTATCCGTGTAGCCATCATGCTTTAAATAGGGCTGCAGCAGCAGGGCTCCTTCCACAGTCAGTGACATCATCTCTCCGGCCCTGCGGTGGTACATGGAGTCAGTGCAGACTAGGGTGGTGTCTTAGACACCCATCCACTACAGCATAGATTTGCCAAGTCACCTCGCCATGTAGAGAGAGCAGCTCATAGGGATTAGAGGTCAGATAGTCCTTCAGGCTCATTTTAAGGGGATAGAGGAGGATGCACAGTATAATTGAATGAGTGTGCATCTGAATTTTAGCTGTCCAATCCATTAGTTGAATGTTATGTAAAGCACACAGTTTAGTCTCTGACCTCGGGTTACCATTTTAAGTAAGGAGATGCTTTGGAGAACTAAGCTTCTTTTGGCATGTGTCTACTGTATAAATGACGTCACTACTAATAACTTTCCGTAATTACTGTGGGTGGTCCAATAGGGAGTAAACTTTGGTTTGCTTCTTTTTAGCGCCCATAAAACCCAGCTTCTAATTTAGCTGAGCAGTTGAGTGACAAACCCAGATTGGTGATTGTCTGGCTAAAGGCATCATCTCTGTGCTCGTAATTTCTTAACTGGACATGTAAGAAGGCTCGAAATGCAAAATGTGAAATGTAATCTAGAAAATGCAGTTGGCTGGGGTTTTTGTGGGATTGGGATTTCCCCTTAGATCAGAAGAACATTCTGACTCTGCACAGTTGATGTTATTCATAAAGTGCTCTCACCCAACTTGGGGTAGGGTTTAATTTTATTATTTATTGTTGTGTAATGTGTATTACCAAACTGCCTTTTTCCTGTATAATACGTTCTTTCGGCAAACATTTTTGAAATTTTGTTCACACAGCACATTTTCTTAGTGTGTGTTTGTGTGCATGTGTAATCTTGAATTGTGTAGGTGGGTTTTAAGGATTATACTGTTAATTGTCCTGTTTCAAAACGTGCCTCCTCCAGCATGGACAATGTTCTATAAGCATGACCACACTCAGACTAATCTCATTACTTACTGTGATGTTTATCTTTTGTCTTTACAGTCGGGACGCATTGACAAAGCCTACCCCACAGTGTGTGGACACACAGGCCCGGTGTTGGACATTGAGTGGTGCCCCCACAATGATCAGGTCATCGCCAGCGGTTCTGAGGACTGCACAGTGATGGTAAGGTTCGCCTCGCCCCTTCACACCTGAAATCAGATGGTTTTATTTGGGAGAAAAACTGCACACATTCTTGAGCTAATAAGTGACAAACGGCTTCATGCTTTTATTGCGAAAGGCCGGGCTGTTGTAACACAGGGATGGGTGCAGACCTCACCCTCTGGATTAGATTAGGCTCAAATATGTGTTGTAGGAATCAGAGCTGGGGAATGATTTAGCTGTTTATTGAGCTGAGGTCACCGACTTTTTTGAGACTGTAGTCTTACTTTCCTCCATATGTCCTTATTTGGGCCGTGAAGGGCTGAGATACGTATGCTGTCTATTTACGTTTGCTGCAACCACTTCCTCACCTGAAAGTCCTGACTTCCTGTTAAACCCACTCTGAATCACTGCCATATTTATTTCATGTTTGCAGAAGTACAAGCCACGTAATGAGAGCCATCAATGCTCCCTCTCTTCGTAGCATTTGACCTTTGAAAGGAAGGTTCACAGCCTAAACAGTCTCTTGGTGATGTTTAGTTTAGATTAGGTGGGAGTGGGCGGTGTAACTGTTATCTACTGGTAGAGATATGCAGCATGATGTGGACGTGGCTAAACAGTTTTTTACAATGAAGAATGGATTTTTGATCACCTTGCAGACATCTGCAAAACTCAGAAAAACATCTGAGCACACGGTACCTTTCAGTGTAAACAAATAAAAAACAGCGTGCTAAGAATGGAGGCAAATAATACGGAGGAAACGTTTAACAATGGAAAAAAGTATGCTTCAGTCATAGTTTGGACAGGAGTGGGTCCAACATCATGCTGAAAATATTTAGCAATAAAAGATGCAGGTGACATTCTCAGAATGGCCTTTGACACAAGTGACATCATCAACATCAGTAACTAAGGCACTAGATTGTTGGGCATAACCTTCAAAATAACTGAATCTGTAGTGTTGCCCCCTCCATACCTGTAAGGTAATGGCAAAACATAACCTATGGTGGACATACACACACACACACACACACACACACAGCTGTTTGGTCCTGTATTTTTGCTAAATTTGACTGTTTATGCCATCAGCCACTGAAACATATGCTGATGTGGGCGCTGAATGCTTAGTCACTGCTGCCCCCCTCAGGTTCCTTTTGGTAACTACCATTTATTGGTGTCGCGTGTGCAGCAGCACTAGGTGTGTCACGATTCTCCAAGTCTCTGATTCCATTTTATTTTTGGATTTAAGGTTAATGAATCTACATCTTTTTGGCAAATTGAAATTAGATTCACCAAAAGTAAAGATTCCAGATTTCTACAACAACAACAAAAACACCCTGCATGGATTAAACAAAAGACAGACTTCAAGTTTGTTACAAAGGCAACCAGTATAGCTACCTGTGTCGTCATTAAAGTGATTCTTTTCTTGTTTGTTGTTTTCTTCAGATGTGTCCAATTAGGCAGGGGTGGACAGAAAAAAAACAGGGAGAATCCCCGATCTTGTGTTTGATTATGATCAAAATTCAAAGCTCATTTCATTTGATTTTCAATTTAGAAATCGTGACACCCCGAAGTTATTCAGTTGGTTGGTTGGGGTTGACGGATTCAAATTCAAAACTTTGAATGTATAATTTGTCAAGTAAAAGTTTATAAATTGGTGTCCATCCAGCAGGCTTCGCTGTCTTTTCTGTACCTGACCTTCTGTTCATGACCTCCACAGGTGTGGCTGATTCCTGAGAATGGCCTCGTCACTCCCATGTCTGAGCCAGTCGGGGTACTGGAGGGACACTCCAAGCGTGTTGGCATCGTCACATGGCACCCAACAGCACGCAACGTCCTTCTCAGTGCAGGTACGAGCTCCCTTTGTGTCCTTACATCTACTAAACAATGCTGTTGGAATCTCTGTCCCCAGAGTAAACTTTCAAACTTTGCTGACATTCAATTTGAACTAAATTGTCAAGCTATGCAGACTAGTGTGTGTGTGTGTGTGGTTTTGGTGTGCTGCTGCTCTGCTCACCTTTACTTCACTCTGTTGTCAGGTTGTGACAACCAGGTCATCATCTGGAACGTGGGCACAGGCGAGGCTATGATCACCCTTGAAGACATGCACCCTGACATCATTTACAGCGTCTGCTGGAACCGCAACGGTAGCCTCATCGTCACCTCCTGCAAGGACAAGGCCGTCCGTGTCATCGACCCCCGCAAGGAGACGATTATTGCTGTAAATATTTTTCAAACATTTATTTCTTTGACATTTTCTCTTTTATCTCCCATTGTGTCTGCAGAATGTGAGACAGATACAAATCTGGGTGCTGTGAAAGTTTTTATAACATATTAAGATTCATGAGCTGCTTTACATTGCCCATTTAAGGTTAAATGTGGGAGTAAAGAGGGCAAAATACAAAGCTGATCTACTTGCAGACAATTTAAAGAAACTTGTGCACTGGCGGGCAGATGCAAATCAGAATATTTTTCACGTACATTCATTTCCTCATTTAACCATCTGCAAACATTTAGTATGGATTCTCTTCACAGTTTTATAAATAAATGCCCAAGAGTGTAAGATAAGCGATAACTAACAAAACTATAGTAAAAGTGGACGTGATAATAAACTGTTCAGGTGAAAGTGAATTCACTGCACGAGTGTTGACGTGTAAACTAAACTTCACAGGAGAAGGACAAGGCACATGAGGGCGCCCGACCCATGAGGGCCATCTTCCTTTCTGATGGCAACGTCCTCACCACAGGCTTCAGTCGCATGAGTGAGAGACAGCTCGCTCTCTGGAACCCGGTAAGCTGCTTCATGTATGCTGGCTGAAGTACATCAGTTCAGTGTGTATATAGGCTGTACATTTCACACAAGATTCAATTTCTGTCAGTTGTTGGTCTTAGAGTCGCGTAAAGAACTTGCAATACTTGAGAAGGCAAGCTTTCAACATTCACAACGTCATAGCTTTATTGCTATTAAAAGTACAACCATCTTGGCTAACAACCACTTCTTCCTGTTTTTTTTTTTGGAGGCCATTATACTTTCCTTGGCAGTAAATTTCTATATTTGTATTCTCTTTTAACAAAACTTGAATTTATCATTTTGTTTTTCCCAGAGTAACATGGAGGAGGCCATAACTGTTCATGAGATGGACACCAGCAACGGAGTGCTCCTGCCATTCTATGACCCAGACACCAATGTTGTTTACCTCTGTGGGAAGGTAAGTTGAATTCAAGCATTATTATAACCACACAAAGCTGGAAGACTAAACCAGATCTCCACACGGCAGAATACATAAATACAACTTTCTTTTCTTGACAGGGTGACAGCAGCATCCGTTACTTTGAAATCACAGATGAGTGTCCATATGTTCACTACCTCAACACCTTCGCCTCCAAGGAGCCCCAGAGGGGAATGGGCTACATGCCAAAGAGGGGCCTCGATGTCAACAAGTGTGAAATTGCGAGGTGAGCTAAGATGGATGGCTAATCATCATCATCGCTGACGCCAGAATTCATTAAGATTTCAGTCAGCCGGATCTAAAGTGGAGTTCCTAGCTCCACCACTAGGAGGCAGAACGTAACCGTGACATAATCACTAGTCTCTCTCAGGGCAGTGTCTGCTGCCTTTCTTGTTTTAAATGATGCATTGAATTGTGGGTAATTGGTTTAAAATTTGTATGTTGCCAGGTTCTATAAACTGCACGAAAGGAAGTGTGAGCCCATCGTGATGACTGTACCCAGAAAGGTGAGTCTTCATCCAAGTGGCCACTTCGCAGACACTTACAGACCTCTAATCAGCTCTTTGAATCAGAGGCAGTCTCGTGAGGCCTTGTCTCATAATGCGCCTGTTGTAGAGTTTTCCCTCACAGCTTCTCACTCTGTCATTTCTTGTCAGTCTGACCTGTTTCAGGATGACTTGTACCCGGACACAGCTGGACCTGAGCCCGCCCTGGAAGCTGAGGAGTGGTTTGATGGCAAGAACGGAGACCCCATCCTCATCTCCCTCAAGAACGGCTACGTCCCGGTCAAGAATCGCGAATTCAAGGTGGTCAAAAAGAACATTTTGGACAGCAAGGTGACCAAGAACTCAGAGAACTCGAGCCCTGCCAACAAGTCTGCCTCCCCGACTCCATCGATTGTGAGTATTTAGTTTTACTGATACTTTTAGGCCATGATTACTGCATTAAAGGGGAGTCTGGTATTTTTAAACACAGGCCCTATATTTACATGTTTTGGTGGCGTTCCAGTAGGAACACTGCTGCAGTGTAATCCCTTGGGGCAAGTCCTATGTCATAGTTGCCACTGACCAGCTGAGGTTGTTACTCTAAGTGTCTGACAACATTACGATCGATCACAGTTCCTACGGAGATGGATCTTTTTTGTTGAACGATAAGATCCTTTTTGTAAGCAGAAGCACAAGTCTCGCTTGAAAACCTTACGAGAGCTGAGTTGCTGCTATTAAGGCAACGGGTGACACATGAGACGAAGTTGGCGAGTTTGGAAATACATTTTTGTTGTCAGTTCCACAAAGAAAACTCCAAAGTCATGGCTGAATGTTTTTTAGCTGATCTTCACTCTCTAGATCTGAGGCAACACTTGCTCACCTCTCATTTTAGCGCGATACTTCTGCCAGAACGGGACTTGAACTAATTATTTACCAATAATTTCGGTATCGTTATCAGATAACCTCAGCCGGTCGGTGGCAAAAAGGAAACCAAAACTTACAAACTCTGAGTTGTTTCAGACGTGTTTTACGTACACACACGTTGTAGTTTTCCCTCACCTAAATTAGGATGGTGCACAATAATCAGTATTTTCCCCACTTTACGACTCATCAGACATCAGTCTGTCCTCCTGACTCGATCATTAACGCCCCTCACTACAAGCTTCATCTCTCCGCGGCTCGCAGTGTCAAACAGACAAACTGTATGTGTTCGAAGCGAGGCAGATTGCCGGCTGTCTTCGTGAGGTGGTTTGTAGATGTTTTTCAACCCACTCTCTGACCCACAAACTGAGGGGTCTGCTGCTGCTCTGGGCGCCTGTTGCTGGGCGTCCTGCCGCACCTCACCCACAACACAGCCACCCGCCGGGGACCCGCCCCATGTGCGTCTCTGCAGTTCTGCTCTGTAATAACAACCCACTGGGCTCCGGTGCGGGCGAAACATGTTAACCCCCACAGTACCAGACCCTGCCACCTGGCATAGTCATGTCCAAGGCTATAGATGGCGTCTTTGAGACAGGAAGTGACATAGCTTAGCTTTAACCGTGACTGTAGCTGTGTGTTTTGTTTCACAGCCGAGCAGAAAGTCTCACCGGTCTCTTGTGTCTCCCACAGAAATCTGAAGCCAAGCTGGAGGAGATCTTGAAAGAAATCAAATCCCTCAAGGACCTGGTCAGCAGTCAGGAGAAGCGAATCATCACACTTGAAGAGCAAATGTCCAAAATTGCCATTTAGGGACCCTTTACCCAACCCGCTACAATTCAGGACGTTCCATTGGCTGGGGGGAGGGCGGGACCGGTCACTGCCTATCTCAATGACAGTGTTTCGTCTGAGGCCTGCCTAGCAACGATCCCTAGCAACATTCCAGATGAACTTTTTCTTAGCCAGCCCCCGACCCTCACTTTAACACAGGTGGAATAAGGACGTGTGGCAAATTTAGCAGAAAATACTCTTTGCTTTTTGGTGACTAAGGACTTCTTTCCTTTTATTGTGTGGCAGCCATTTTTTTTATTACATATCTTACATCTTCCTTTGCATTTTAGAAATATGACCAACAAAATTCCAGTGGCGATTGTCCACATTTGTCATATTTTTTCTTTTTTTATATATATATAAGTATCAGTGTTTCAATACCCCAAAATTATGACGTTGCCAAATTTTGAAATGTTGTTTACGCCTCCTGAACAGTATTTCTTTCTCTCTCACTTTGTGGAAAGATTCAGAATGCAGGCAGGGAAGGAGGTGCAGCAGAGTGGTTATGGAAGGAGGAGAATTTCATCAGTTTACTAGGAAAACATTTTTTTTTTTAAATTGGATAGTGATGCGAGGAGGATTGAAATCTAAATCTCTGTAATTAGGAACAAATAAATTCTGATTGAAGACCCATTTAGCTGCCACAGTCTGCACCACGCCCACAGACATCAATGACATGTCTAGCCGTCTGTGTTGAAGCTGCACAAACTAACACCTGCTTTCTGCCATTTTTCTTTTCATTCCTGCTGCTTCCTGTCATTCTGACTGTGGACAGTAATCCACGTAAACATGCATTCCTTTCTATTGTGCTTCAGTAACATGCACTGTGTGCTTATTGGAGTAAATGACAAACACATTCCATAAATCTTATTGGCAGTGTGGAGAAAAAAAAAAAATGCTTCTATAAAGTTCCTCTGCTTGTAAACACTCTACCGTAGTGATTCAGTTACACTGGTCGGTTGTTATTGTGACATTTATACGCCGCCCATGAAAACCTTGTGGATTCTCAACCTCAGCTCTACTTCGTTTTTGTGAGGGGGTTCGGTCAACAACCTCGGCGTTCCGCTCTGTTCACACACGAGTGCAGTCAAGTGTCGTGGGATTATTTTTTGTCGCTGTTCCTTTTTTGCGTTGTGCGCCATTTTCAGATCCGTGATTTTCTATCAAAACAAAGCAGGAATAGATACGAAATGACACCAAGTAATCACACATTGTCTTGACTATTTAAAACCATCTGGTGATCAAACTGGAGATTGCTACAGAAGCTGTTCATGATAGACCTCAAAGGACTAGATTGCGTGTGAATATGTGCCTCATGTCTGTGGTCTTCTAGGTCCCTGTCACTTTGGGTGTTCCTGCTTTTTGTTTCTTTTTGGGAAGGGGGGCGTTTAAGGAATGGACTCGCTGTAGAACGTCCAAGACTTTTGCCTCTGACTTGGATGAATTGAATAGTTGGGTTATTGCTTTACTGTTAATTTTAGCCTGTTTCTTGTTCCAGCTGTGCTTAAATCCCTCTTAGTACTTCCACTTCTTGTTTTTTTTTTTTAATTCTTAGATACCCCTGTTCAGTACATTTAAAAAGAACCATTGAATTGTCCGATCTGAGCTGTTCTGATCAGACGGCCACGATTAAAGCTCTTCCTGATGTTTTTAGATTTGTTTCCCAGTGGGAAGCTGAGACGGGTAATGGTTCAGTCTGTTGTTTGCCTTCAATATTTGTTACCACTGTAAAGACCTGAAAGTGCCATTGAGGTGACCATGGAAGTGTTTGTAGGGGACTGTTGTGTGAGTAGATTTGTGTAGTAAATGGAAGAGTTGATAGGTGCCCAGATTTAAAAAAAAAAAACCACTTCGAGGTGCTAAACGCTATGTTCAAGGTCACTGTATGTACCGTGACGTCCTGCCAATCCATCCCACAATGCACCAGGCAGCAGGGGGGGGGGGGGTTTGTTAGAAGCATCGCGCCTCCTCCCCCTTGACATTTTGACACTCTCCACCTCGGTACGGGTATTAAAAACATCGTCCAAAATGATGTCAAACCGAGAAGCTGTCGGCTGAACGCACAGCCTTTAGAGTGGCTTCGAGGTAAAAAGTCGTAGAGTGTTACTACATCGTGCGTCTGACACAAATTATACTGCCCTAACTTGTTCGTCAGACTGCCGCTCTATGGATTTTCTTTATAGCACTGTTGGCACGAGAGAGTTTCGAGGCGTAGTAGAGAATAGCGATCCAAAGGGACACTGTAGGTTGGAGACATGTGCAGTTGAAAGATAGATGTATGTTTGTAATTAAGGTCTAGAGACAAATGAGTGAAAGCTGTGTAAATAACATGACCATATTTTCTATTTCTTTTTTTTTTTTTTCTTTTTGTTCTGTGGTTGTGCTGAAGAGGGTCTTTGTATGGGAGGTGGGTTTTAAATTTTTTCCCCTTGTCTGTGTTCCCTGCACCTTGCCATAACGCATCATGAGAAAAAGCAGAAACCTCTGTGACGTTTGGAGGTCGAATGAATATCGAGAAAGAAGATAAAAATCAGATGAAAAACGAACCGGGATGAAACCTCGTGTGGAGGTCTGCTCAGCATTTTTGTTCATTATTCTTGCTTCAAGTATCAAACATTGATTATAAGAAAAATTAATAAAGAATTTTTAAAATGGGCTCCATGTTCTGACATGTTTTAACTTTACTGTTCAATGTGTTTTGTTATTTGTACTTCATATTTTAGGACGACTACGGAGAGGAGTAACCAGATCAGGCTCTGGATACACAGAAAATACTCGTTATTGGCTTCTTTTTAATGGGATTTTAAAATACTGACACTTTGGGAATGGTGGCCACTTGACTTACAATCCCAAAGTTTCAGTATTTGATGAGTTAAAAGATCAGTAAGAAATATTTCTAGCCTTATCGTTTTACAGGTCAAATTAGAGTCAGTGCTCTGAAAACTTAACACGAATTATTTGGTTTGTTTCCATCCTCTTCTGTTGATCGCTCTCGACTGTTTACGGCATGCAAACAACCCAAATAGATAGTAAATAGAGTGCAAAATGAAATGAGTTGTCTTCTGCATGAACTATCTGTAACTTACTTGTATTCACAGAATCTAATGTCGACTTAATGCAAGAACTGTTTGTCAATTAAAGCAACAACTGAGGTGTTTCAATCATCGTGATCATGATTACAATCAGGGCTGTAGACAGGATTTTAAAAATACTGAGGTCCTGCCCCACAACCTCACCCATCCATCGAGAACATTTCAAAGACTAGAATATAAATTTGTGCATTTATCTGCATTCTGACAGGACTGATGATCGCTTAGCAAAAAATATCAGTGCCAGCAAATAGTTGAAAATTGTCAGAAGAAGATAAGTGACACATTTGGCTCAGTTTTTACTTAAATTTAAACTTAATTGCTAAAAAGAACTTAATGACGTGTCGATTTAATTAAGTAATCTCACTGTTTAACAGTTAACTGGTTCATAAATCAATTGTAAGTATTATGAACATCAACTGCAGCTTTCCAATAAACAACTGCTAATAAATACTTTAGTTTTAAAGTATTTCATTGCAATAACTAATGGCTATAGTTTAAATAACTTTCTAATCATACATGATTGTTTATTGTAACAAAGTGTTACCATATATGTATAAAGATGTTAAAACCCAGAAAAATACAGAGACATGATTGCAGTGAGTTTTTTTTTTTTGGCTTGTCCCTTTAACTGCAGACTTTCCTAAGATGACAACATAACTAATAACTCACAAATCATGATTGAAACACCTCACTTGTTGCATTAATCAACATATTGTTCCTGCATAGAGTTAAACAGGAGATACTATGAATACACGGACATTACAGATAGTTCATGAGGTTAAACATGAAAGAATCGTGATAATTCCTGTGCAGAAATCACAAAGTGTTATCCAACTATTTAAAGACAGTTGGACACTCTCATCTCTCCTTTATTGCGTCATGACGCTGAAACTGCCACCTCGTGCACACTTGGAGCTTTAACATCCACCTCTCGCGTCAGCTGTCAAAATAAGAGCATGAAATAAGAAAGGAGGCATCAGCAGCCCTTAAATAGAGGACGTATCCAGAGATAAGTGGCCCTGCAGGGACCATGAAGTTTATATGTCCGCTCTCTACATGTGTTCCGGGATGAAAGGGGTTGCTTTCTCTGCGCGCTGGTCCTGTGTGCCCTGCGCAGACAGGCTGTAATCAGCGGGGACTTAATTAGAGAGGACTCAGTGGGAGGCAGAGGAGTCTCGGGACTCGCCCCGCCAAGAACAGAAATACCCATGTCCCTAAAACATGAGAGCCATGTACCAACTGCTGCTCTGTCTCCGAGTTTAGAACAGAAAACACACTTTTTAAAGGGTCTAACTTTGAATGAATAAAGACATAATGTGGTAAAAGACAGTTCAGCATCACTCCATGAATGAGAAGATGTGATCATGTCTGTGACACATCAGAGTAAAAGTACAGCAGAAATAAAAAGGCCGGTCTCAAATGGACGCCTCAGAGGTGGAGGAGGATGAAGAAAGGAGGAGGAGGAGAGGCTGGAAATAGAGGGATGGATCATGATCTCGCAGCGAGCCGAGGTTTCAGAGCTCAGTGAAAAAAAAACATTCAGCTGGGAGGGCGAGCGCTTTGGAAACCCTCCTTCACTCTTACTTTCCTCTCATCACTCTGCGTCCTCTCCGTCTGCTGACAACAGCTTCTGTGAGTATAGATCTACATTTGTAAAGTAATAAAGTACAGCTGAAGATTATATTCAGTCACAGCAGTCGATGTTTTTAACCTGACAACATGCTGAGGGAAGTTTTATGATCCACTTGTTGCGTATTTTTATCTAAAGTTTCCTCAGTGTTTGCTTCAAACAAGCTTTGTTCTTAAATACTGTACTTTATAAGGATTACTCTTACTTCTGATATTCTAAGTCATCTATTTCTATCATAATCCTTCATATATCATCCATATAATGCCGTTTTTATCAGTGTTTGGCTGCTTTTGTTAAGTATAGATATTGATAATGTTTAACGTCTGCAGTGATGGAATGTAATTAAGTACATCTACTCGAGTATTGTACTTGCAGCGCAATTTTGAGGTACTTGTACTTTACTTGAATATTTATATTTTTGGCCACTTTATTCTTCCACTTCACAACATTTCTGAGGAAACTTTTGTACCTTTTACTCCAATTATTTGGTAATTTTAGTTACAAGTTACTTTTCAGATTACATGCTGCGTCAGAGCCAAAGACGCACATTTTGAAATAAACTTATTTTTATCTGCAAACCCATAAAAAAAACACAAACACATTGTTTGAGTGAAATGAATTGATTGATTCTAAACAGGTAATCAGTACACATTATACTTTTACTTGTAACTTTGAATAATTAAGTACATTTATGGCAGAAAACTACCTTTGATACTTTGTTTAAATTTAACATGAGATACTTTCACTTTTACCAAAGTAAAATTTGAACAAGATATATTTACTTTTACTCAACTACTTAGTTACTCGAGGGTACTTCTTTACACTGTATGTATGTGAGTATACGCTCGGGTTAAAATCTTCTTTCCTTTATTTCAATTTTATGATCGAGAAGACGCCGACGTCAGACTGAATTCTGAAGAAGAAACGTGGTGTCTTGAGTTTGAATATTTAACACAACTTTACGAGAACATGTCTGCGACTGAAAAACAGTCTCAAGGAAATTTAGAGGAGAACATGTAGTTTGAGACATTAAAGGATAAGTTCACCCAAAAATGACAATTCAGTTAGTACACACTCACCGCCACACTGATGGAAGGCGTTCTCCTTAAACAGCCGAAGTGGACGAGGACTTGTTTTAAAATGTAAGAAAATAACTGGGAAAATAACATAAAATGGCTCCAGACGGATCATTCAGCGCCATCTGAGGCTCTGGAAGTGCCGAGATACCAAACTGATCCGAAAATACTTTTTTATAAAATGTCTGAACTCGTTGCAGAAGCTCATCAGTCTGTCAAGAACATCTTTTTGAATTAATTTGGGATCTTCAAGATACTTAAATTAACGCCCAACGAGCTATAAGGAGTTTTTTTCATTGTTTTATTGCGTTTTTTTTCTAAAACAAGTCCCCGTCTACTTCAGTTCTTTGGGAGAATCCTGCAGCCAGAAACGTTTGGTGGACAGAGCTCCACCTGACTTCTGGGCGTGAGTCGATAATGACTTGAATTTTCATTTCTGGGTGAATTTCTCCTTGAAGGACTCGAGTGTCATGAATGGATTAATTGCATGTGTGGTTTGGCCTTCAGCTGAAGGTAATGTATACCCTCCAGTAAATTACAGGAAAAGTAATTATGGCTGTGCTGTCCTATAGCTGTACATCCAAGGATGAAGACCCAGCCCATCATCTGGGCCGGCGGAGCGCGTACTGTATATAACGTTCGACCACACAGGGAGGGGAGGGGGGTCAACTCTGAACAAACCAGAGCAGGTCCACTAAAGCACAGTGCTGATTAGAAGCTGCTCTTCACGGCGTCGTACTGTCGTTAAACAAGTGTTAAGGCCGTTAACAGGTTTTAAAATGGGAGCAGACTGAAGAGAGAATAATGGAAGAGAAGCAGCTCAGGAAGTTTATTCAGTCGGTTGTGCTGTCGGTAAATGCAGGTTTCCCTGGAAGCAGAAATATCTCCATCAGGTCTGTGCTGCTGTTCGGCAGCTGCTGCCCAGTGTAAATATAGAGGCCACAGCCACAGCTCTCCCACGCCTCTGTGCGCCCTCTGGAATCGAGCTTCCTCCGAGGCTTTGGTGTGGTGGATGGGTGGCCTCTCTTTACATTACAAAATTATAAGGCCTTCAGCGCCAAACTCGCTGTCTCCACCCCAAATAAGTAATGGCTGCTCCGCTGCCTGCTAAAATAGATCTGGGACGAGATGGGGAACAGAAAACCTAGAAAAACCTGAGTCAAGATGGCAGCTGGAGTCACAGTTCAGATGGAAACATCTGCTCTACACCAGTGAGTGTGGCGGCGTTCAGTGTGAGGGCTGGGAAACATCAGCAAAATGACTCTTTATTTTTTCTGGGTTGGACATTCAGGCGTTTATTGGTGCGAGTCTGATCAGAAGATTAAAAACACTTTTGTGCCTGTACAATAAATATTTAGCCGGAGTAGCGTAGCTTAGCTTAGCACAAAGACTGGAAACAGGGGGAACAGTTAGCCTGGCTCTGTGCAAAGTAAAAAACCAGCAGAATTTAGTGTTTAAAGTTTGTTTTCATGAAACAAACCGGAGACGATGCTTTGAGCTGTAACAGGATTTTTCCACCTTTGAACAAAGTCAGGCTGCTTTTTCCCTCCATGTTTTGAGACCGTTGCTAAGCTAAGCTAACCGCCTCATGGCTCTGGCCTCATAGTTCAGTCATTATCTACTGATGGAAAGTTGGGTGATGTTTTCCTAAACAACTGAAGTAGCTGAAGGAACAGTAAAAGGCTCCGTACAGCTCGTCTGGCCTGATCCAAGTCTGTGGATCCCAGATTGAGTTTAAAAAGACGTTATTCACACCATCGATGTGCAGTCGAGCTTCTACACCCACCTCAGACGAGATGAGCGCGAGAGACGAGACTTGGATCACACTTGAAGCCAATATATATATTTTTTCCAGTTGTTTTTTGAAGTTTTAGTTTAAGTCCCCATCGACTTCAGTTGTTTGGCAGAATGCTGCGACACTGTTTTGCTGTGAAGCTCCAGAAGTGTTTTGTGGACGACCAAAACTTCAGCTGACTGTCCATCAGCATGCGGGTGAGGAGGAGATACCGGATGAGTTTTCTGTTTTGGGTGGACTTGATCCTTTAATGCACAAATATAGGAGTGACTGTGTCGATTAGATCTGAAATCTTCCCTCTTTTGATCCTAAATGTAATAAAGCCATTGTTGTCGTTGCAGGACGAGGGGAAGATGAAGTCCAGCTTTGTCCCTCTGGCCGCCTGCGTGGCTCTGCTCTCGCTGTGGTGGAGCGCCTCTCACGCTGCTCCCATGTTCTACAACATGTCCATGGACAGCAGCGGTGACGCAGAGCTGGAGCTCCTTTTTCCAGTCTCTTTCTCCACCCGAGGACCTGTTCAGGTCAGCGCTGCTACAGGAGCTCCCCCTCCACCTCCCACCTTCACCAACACCATCACCACCACCATGATCCGCCTGAAGGACTTCGTCCTGACCCGAGTGGTGGATTTCCTGCAGGAGCATTTGCTCATCATCATCGTCGTGACCTCTCTCCTCATCGTCATGGTCTTCATCATCTGCTGTGCTTCGGCCATGAGTCATAAGCGCAAGCTGGAGGCGTACAAACCGCCTCCTAACCCCACCAAGAAGTACGCGGCCGATAAGCCGGTCGGACGCAAGAATTCGGACGAGCTCCAGGAGAGGCCGTACGCCGTCGACCACGTCAAGAGGGTCCAGATTCAGAGCATGCCCTCCCCCAAGAACCTGCGCATGCCCTCCAAGGATCTGGTGGGAGAGAGGGGGAGAGAGCCCAGGTCGTCGCCTCGCCAGGAGGTCAGAAAGGTCAGGGCTGCAGAGGAGGTGGAGAAGCGGAGGGAGGAGCCCAAACACAAAGAGCAGCCCAAGTACAGGGAGGAGGCGCAGCTGAGCGCCGGGCCCAGCTCCAGCACCAGCTCCAGTCCACCCGTCTGCACCTGCCACCTGAAGAAGGCCCACCACTAGAGAGGCCCGGAGAGGTGACGGAGACCAGATCAGACAGGCTGACTATGAGAAAGAAATGCTGTAAATGCATCGTGATACAAATCTGAAACAACTTTTCAGAGCCGCTCGAGCCGTTAAATGAGAAAACATCGATCATGTAAACAGTTAAATCTAAAAAAAAAATACTCAAGTGTGTTGCTGCGTTAAACAAATAAAAATATAAGGCCTTTTACTTTGAATGCTGCAGCCTTTCAAAATAAAAGCAGCTCATCTGTTTGTGCTCGTGTGATGTACAGACTCACATCACTTTAAACGCTTAAATAAAAGCTCTTAGAGGAGAAAGTGAAGAAAAATAAAGGGGTTGCTTGTTTCTTTTCATGCTTTCCCAAATAGAAATGAGAATAATGGTGAGTGTTTTTCATACGGATTACTTCCTATGCCTGCCGCGACAGAGGGATCTCTCCTCAGTATGTCCTGCTGTACTACGTGACATCTTTTTATTTTAACATCTTTGGCTGAACCTGGAAAAAAAAAAAAAACCCTTTGCTGCTGTAAATAAAGCAAAGTGAGGTGCCAGTAAACTTTGATTTGTTGGATAAGTAACAAAACATTTTCTTTATATTTACATTCATATTTTTACTTACATTTTATTTGCATAATGTTATTTTTTTGTTATATTTTATTGAATTTTACTTCAAGAACCCTAATTCACAAAGCTTTATCCCAGCTAACACTTCATGTTACAGGCAGGTGGAAATTACAGAGGAAATATTTGTAATTTCTTTTAAATTAACTCCCGAAATCAACACAGTAATTACATCAACGTTTACTGAAAATGACCCCAACAATATTTAACATTAATATTTGACTGTTTTGACCAGAGAGCAGCTGCTGGAAACATCCAGCTGTTTCTGTTGGTATTAAGAAAAATAATAATAAAAGAAATTGAGGAAATAAATTCCAAAGTTGGACGGATCTGCTTAATTATTGTAAATATTAATAATAATTTTCAGCACATTTTGAGGTAATTATTGTGGTAATTTAGGGGCAATTTGAAAAAAAAACTTGGTAATTACAAACTTCTCACCGTGACATTAGTGCACCTGTAAAATGAAGAGTTATAAAATCCCAAAAGCACAATTAGCAGCGATGTTATTAACAGGGAGGCCAGTAAAAACACACATACAGCATATTGACTCTCTGTCCATTTATTTATTTGGTTGATAATTCTGATCTGACTTTAAATATTAAACATAAAAAAAAAGGCCTTTTGGTATAAAAACGTTGTGAATCAGGGTTTGAGTTTCTCTTTAAATAAGTGATTCTTATGTATGAGATAAATTATGGGGTTTTGTTTTTAGTGTAATCATTTGTAATGACATAATAAAAAAAAAAAAGTATGGGGGATATGTAGTTGGTCTGTTTTGCTGGTTTAACTTTGACTCTGAAGGAGAAAAACTGTGACACAGTAACAGAGACAAAGCTGAACTTTAAGCGCAGCTGGAATAAAGAAAAGATGATTATTAGCTGGAGAGAAACAAAACACAGAGATGAAGACGACTCTGATCTCATGAATGTGTGAGAACGAAGTCACTCTGTCGCTGGAAGGAGCAGTTGATGTTCTGGGTGTTTATTGTGAGTGTTTAATGTCGTATAAACTCTTTCAAAGCATCCACAGCTACTAACTTCAGTAAAATATCTGGTTTATCCGTCATACAGTGTCAAATCTTTGCACCGAGTTTATTTACTCGGTCGATAAGTCAACAATGGGTTTGGAAGACAGCTAAGTTATGGGCCTTAACTTTTCTTTTATTTATTCTATCTGATAAATGTTGCAAATGTTTGTACCTGGTCTCCTGTCATTTGGCTAAAGTGGCCCCCCGGACGGACCAAGCTGAGTCTCCCTGATGTGTGATGTTCATTTGTCGTGTTTAAAATCCACTTTTTCCTGTTGAACCTCAGATTGTTGTCCTCAGATGTTTTTCCTCAGACAGATCCTTTTCTTTCTGTAAGTGACAGTTTCAATGTTTACAAAATGACCGTGTGGAAATAAACTTGTTGATGACGACGGTGTTTCTGTCGTTCCTGGAAGAGCGTAACAGTGCAGACTCTGGTGATGAGAGTCAAAGTGCAGCCCTGAGGGAGCCTAAGTTTAGAAAAAGGCGCAGAAGGTTTAAAAAAAGGAGGATGCTCGCTACGTGCACATTATGTTCAGCTCTGGAATCTGTAATTTTGAGCTGCGTCCACTCGAGAATCATGGGTAACTATTTTTAAAGTAATTACCCAAATGTCAGATGAGTGATATCTGCTCTTTGAACACGTCTTCTAACTCGACATTTCGAGCCTTAAATTGGCCTCGGCGAGGCAGCTGGCACCATCTCACCCAAACACGGGCCTGCAGAAGGTATCAGAGCCTGGAGGGGACCAGAGCTGCTTTTGTCCCTCACTGGCTACTGTACAAGATTGTTTAAATATTTCAGCAGCGGTAAACCAGATACATACAGAGCCCCCTCGCTCCAAAACATGAGCTTGTGTATTGTCCAGGAAAAAATCTTGGCAACACTGATTTGCTCCAGTGAATCATCGCATCAAGAGTCAAATAACTTTAGTGGGACGTGTTTTAAAGAAGACAGAGATGAAACACTGCCCTCCTGTGAACACAACGAGCATCGATTCATCAGTTCTGTATTCCTTTTCACATCACACCTTCCCACCTTGATGCAAACACTCTCTGACTACATGTTAGTACAGATGTTTTAAAATGTGTGTTACGGTGGCCGAAGCAACTTTTTGAATATAGAACAATCTGAATCAAAAGTGTCAGAGATCAAACGTGAAAGATGACGACAGCAGCAGCTTTAAAAAAGCGAGAGGAACCCTGCGTCGGCTGAAAGCTGAGCCCTGACAGAGCCTCGCTCCAGGGTCAGATTCCCTGCTCTTTTGTCAACGAGGCGCTAAATAATTCGAGAAAATACTCCCCCTTCACTTTCACTCTTCCCACCAGGTGACGAGAAGACACAGGACCACCAGCGCTCTCTGTCCTGTTTGATAGATTCACTGTCTGTTTGACCTTTTGACGTCACCTGACCTCAGATCAGGGAATATTTGAGAAACCTGATGTCTATTTTTTGTTCTTTATTCAGTATTTCGTGCTGAATTTCTTCCTCCTGTGTATTTTGACGTTTCTTTACCATCTGCCGCTGACAAACAACGGGTCCTCTCAATCAATTTGATCAGTGAAGAGGATCCAGAAAAAGGTAACACGGCACCTTAAGGCTGTCGTTAAACTTTGATGAGCATCTGCCTGAATTCACAGCGGCAGGTCTGTCTTTGGATCACTGAAGGAGCGAGGAGTGACGAGACGGCACATCTCATCGAAGGAGCAGATAAAACAGGAAGAGAAAGATGGTAAGTGTCTTCATCTGTTTCTTTAGTTATTCTAATAAAGAGGACATTCTTCACAGGGGTGTGTAAATTATTAATAATGGCTTTATAGATGTTTAAAAGTCATTAATTGATGACAGAAACTTTTCTTTGGCCTCCAGGTGAAGAGACAAGTCTTGTTTCTCACTTTCTAATAAGCTATTAACTAATTAACAAATGCGGCTCAATGTAAATTCATTATAAAGGCTTGCAGGTAAAGTTCCAGCTGCAATTTTAAATGTTAATAAACACATTTATAGAAGGTCAGAGGTCAAACAGCCCGTCAGAACGTCTATCTGGTGAACAAGACCAGAACGATGAACCATCTCAAGATTTATCGTTTCACATCACAACTTTTATAAAAAGGGTGTCGTGACAAAATGGTTCTTTGTTGACGGGTTATCCATGCCAACTCGTCCGTACTTAAAACCTTTCCCATTTTACGTATGACTTTTTCCAGGATAAATATGTTAAAACTTCTATGAAACTGTCCTTTCAGGAAGCTGCGATTGCAACTATTAACACAAATTCAACCCATCCCCTGTGAATTCTGTTGGACCTCGCAATTTTGTCCAATAACTAAAACTTTTCTGCACATTTGACCGATGATCGTAGGTGAGTGAGGCTTCACTTGGTGTCCTGACGCTCTTCATGTGTCTCTCGTCCTCACAGTGAGCCATGCTTTGGTGCAGATGTGGTGTCCTACTGGTTCTCTGCGTCTGTCCTCTAGCCTCCCTCGTAATGTCGCCCTGTCCACCCGGCTGCTGCTGTCCTCCTCGGCAAGGATTTCTGGTTTTGTGCGAGTCCCTGGGTCTCCGCTCGCTCCCTCGCTCCGTCCCTCTCAGCACCTCTGCTCTGTCCGTGGCCAGGAACGAGCTCTGTAACGTGGACCACCTGCTCCGGCCCTTCTCCGGCCTGCAGGAGCTGAGCCTCAGTCACAACCTGCTGCCTCGCTTCCCTCGCGGCCTGCCTCCCAGCCTGGAGTCCCTGCTGCTGCAAGAAAACCGCATCACTTACATCACCTCCGGAGCCCTGCGGCAACTGGGGAACCTCACCCGCCTGGACCTGGAGGACAACCGCATCCGTGCCATCCAACCCGGGGCGCTTCAGGGTCTGAACAAGCTGCAGGTCCTGACGCTGAAGGGGAACAAGCTCACAAGCCTCCCTCTGAATCTCCCTCCGTCACTGACACATTTAGACCTCTCAGCCAACTGCATCTCCGTCCTGGACCTGCCCTCGCTGTCCGCCCTGGTCAACCTGCAGGTCCTGAAGATCAACAGCAACTGCCTGCGTTCAGTCCCGGAGAGCGCCTTCGACGGCCTGCCGCGCCTCAGGTCTGTGGACCTCGCCAACAACCTGTGGGTGTGCGAGTGTGACATTCTGTATCTCTACCGCTGGCTGCTGAGCGGCAGGTTGAGGATGGCCACAGACCTGGTGTGCACCGAGCCGGTCCACCTGGCTCACCGCCTGCTTTTGAACCTGTCTGTCGTGGCGATCTGCCCTCACGTCCTGAAGCCCGATGAGAGGACGCACCAGCTCTACCTCAGCTCTGCACCGGAGGCGCCGACAGTGACACCAAACTCTCGGTCACAGGAGACAGCTGCTGAAGTCCTTTCCAAAGCTGCGGAGACTCGTGTATTATTTGAACACTACTCTTTAGAAACCCTGACCTACGAGGAGTGTCTGTCCTTGAACAAAACACAATCAGTCAGCCCGCCTAATTTAGAAACCACCACTTCTCCTCCTGATGGGAGCCAGAAATGCAGAGACAACATCACAGGTCATTACCCTCAGATTGATGCAACTTCTGCTGAGGGGACACGATCTTTACTCTCCACGAACAGAGAGGCGCCCCGGCCCACTCCCGACCCACGACCGCACACACAGGACTCCGCGGTGGTCATGTCTCTGCTCGCTGTGTTGTGTGTGTTAGTGGCTCTCGTGATGCTGGCGGTGCTGGTTGTACTGAAAAAGATGCTTCTGCGCCAACAGAGGGTGGCGCCGCTAAATGTAGGATCTGGTGGATGACATCAGCACAGACACCGAAAGTGTTTTTTTTTTAAATCATTTAATTCACAATAATCAGTCTCATACAATGTTTTCTGTGTTATTTTTTGTATGTGACCTGAATCCTGCAAGAGGCAACTGCGATTTTATACAATCAAGCCAAATAAAGCCAAAATGCCACAAAATATACAAAGCAAAAACAAACCACGGCTTATTGTTTGATTCATGATGCATCCCGTTTGTGTTCTGTGTGTGGAAAACAAAAAGAAACACTGCAAATCCTCTTTTTAAATTAAAGATCTGTCTTAGAATATTCATCATGACCTTCCGACTCCAACATCAGCATCAATTAAGAAGCTATTTCTGATCATCTGATGAAAAACAAACACCGTTAACACCTGGCACTTGAACAATATGGGAGTCTTGGCTTGAATTTAAGAAAGCGATCCCACAACCCTTTAACATGGAGTTTTTTTTAAAAGGTATAAAACTCCCAGAAAGGTGAAAGACCTGATGTAGTGTTATGGCAAGAGATCTTCCAATCGGCACTGCAGTAAAACATTACAGTACAGTGGATACCGCCAACATATTAATTGGTGGCTTGGACACGTTCCTCCTTCTTCTCCTGTTGTTTTAGTCTGTAGTCTGACAGCGCTGCTTTTATGGCATCTTCTGCGAGCACTAAGAGAAAAAGAGTGAGGAGGTTTTAGAAAAACACTTTGAGCACGAGCGACAAAAATAGCTTCGATTTGACCAAGAAATATGCAGCCAGGTGACAAATTTTGGGAAAAACCTGAAGGAGTGTGTTGAGAAACATCAATTGTTTTATTACAACTCCATGCTGAGGTTTTTCCCTTGAATATCATCCATCTTTATGTTTATGAAGTATTCAGTTGTATGGTAAAACACTGAACTGCTCTACTTCTTTACTTACTAGAGCAGTGAAGCTTGACTGGAGGAAGGCAGAGCTCTTTGGCAATGTCTGTGTTCTTGATCTTAAGAGCTTCATCGACCTACAGGACAACAGCAGACTCATCAGATCCTCAACACGCACAAAAAGCAGGATTTGTAAAGCAGTTGTTCTCCTGTTCCTTTTAATCCGTGATGTACCAACTCACCGACTTCCCCTTCACCCACTCTGTTGCTAAGGAACTGGATGCGATGGCTGATCCGCAGCCAAATGTCTTGAATCTTGCATCAACAATCTTGCCAGATTCGTCCACCTGGATCTGGATAAAGTCAAACACATAGTTGTACAACAGGAAGTTAGAAACTCATAACAGCAGTAATCTGGCTGCAGTGAATCTCTGCTCTTTTTTTAAAAAAGTTTTAACTTTATTTATTTTTACGCAAGGAATACAATTAGTAACATGAAAGACATGTTGGTTTTCTTTCAGATCATTTGAATTTATGGATATAAAACTCACCGTATAAATAAGAAGATTTGAAAAAACATGTTCAGCATCACCCATTACGAATATCAGATTTGTGTGTTCATAAAATAGATGTTGAGTATTTTCTGAGTGACAGTGTTTGCTAAAAGAAGTTACACCACAAACGTGTCATGCGTCTAAAAGATTTGTTGTTATCCTTTGTGTTGACATCTGTGTTAATCATTGACTGTTGATTACACACAGTACGGCCTTGAAACAACCTTAGAAAACAAGCAGGATCATCATCAAATACTACACAGTATTGTCACGCAGGTACTGGAATACAAAATGTATCCGAAGGGTTTTACATGTTAAAATGTGTTCACAGGTCTTGGGGAGCTGAAAAAAGTTGTATAAAGCTGCAAGTAATGTGATGTTCCTCAGTGGCTGAGATGCATTCTGGGTAGTGTAGGCTCCAGGTTTAAAAAAGGAAGAAGAATGTATGGAATAGAAAGACAACATCTCTGGTTCTACTGTATAGATTCTGATCGTAATGAGAACGTTTACATGACCACAATAATCCGATAACTGGGAATAATCAGGTTATGATAATAAATCTGATTCGGCACCTTCACATGCACTTTAGTAATGTTTTTCCTTCCAAGTACATGACGTAAAACTGTTGTTTTGTTTTTTTCAAACATCCTGTCAACATGACATCGCTTATCATTGTGTCTCCGCTGGTCAGGGCCGTCCTCATGTGGGATATTTTTTATCATATGATTTCTGTTTTGTTTTTACACATGCAGATATAAAAGAAAGGAAAGAAACCAGATTAACGGTAATCATGCGCCGAATAAAACTGAATATTGGGCAAAAAACTAGGCTACTACTTTTTGCCCCCCACATATTGAGTAGTTCTCTCCAGGACCTGTAAACACACTTAAAAGTAACACGTTGGTGAAGTTAACCTTGAAGAGTTAAGTTTATGCAAGGATGTTATTTTGGACCCTTTTAACAGAGAAGAATGACTTATTTTTAGACTTCATGTTTTTAATTCTCTTGACCTTCTTACCTGAAGCTTCATTACGTCACCACAGGCTGGTGCACCCACCAACCCAGTCCCCACATTCTTGGAGTTTTTGTCTAGCGAGCCCACATTTCTTGGGTTTTCATAGTGGTCAACCACCTTGAGGAGAGTCACAAACAGAAAATTATTGACGTGTTTGTGTTATTTGATGTGTTAAAAGTGTAGGACAGAGCTGTTGATGTTAGCTAACGTTACACCTACAGTTAACCTACGTTAGCTAATGTCAGTCAATACACGTAGCTAGCTAACTTTCAGGAAAACTCGTTTTTATTAAGTAAAAACATAAAACACACCAGTAGCTTACCTTCTCATGATATGAACACAGCACATTCAGCTGCGGGCTGAATAACCTCCTGCTAAACAACAACAGCGAGGACGCAGAGTTTCGTAAAGACACAGCCGCCATGTTCGGATCCCGATGATTAACGGAAATCAACGAGTGAGCACGAGAGTGAAGAAGACCGCTTTCTGTTGGTAAACAAGTGAAGACGGAAGGGTTCGCCGAAAAAGCAGCCCCTACTAGCGGCTAACAGCGGTCGTTACACGGTGGGGGCATCCTCCTCCACCACCACCACCACCACGGTGAGTGTAGTGTCAGGCTCCACCTCTCACGAGGAGTAGCGTTTCCTTGTAGGCTGTTACCAGGCAGACAGCATTTCCAACATGGCAGCGTCAAGCAGCGCAGAGCAAACGCAGTTGCAAGATATGGAGGATGAAGATGCGGGGATGGAGGAGAGGGAGATGGAATCGGACGAGGAGGAGGAGGAGGGCATGGGAGTAGAAAATTCAGACGACGAAGAGGACGATTCGTCGGAGGACGAGAAAGAAAACGAAGCCGAGATCCAGCGGCTGGAGGAGCAGGTAACATTAGCCAGCAACACAGCCAAGGTTAGCCGAGGAGCTAACGCGAATGAATGGGTGGTAAACACAGCCAGCTGCGAGTCAGACGCTTTAAAACAGCGAGTGTCTCTCTCCCGAGCTGGTTCGATAGAAAGTGGGGAATATAAACGACGCCAGCTGCTGTTAATCAAAACAATTAAAAGAGTGCGTATGATACGACGTCATTCGCGTAGCTGTCGTGATTAGCCGCGCTGCTAATCTGTGATGCTAATGACTCGTCTCGTGTCACACGCGCCCTTTTGTACTACGAGTCCAGTGTGATGATAATTCAGCTTTCAGAGGTGTTAGGAAGAAAGTTCACGTGTGTATATATAAAGTTCTGTCCTAACTGGTGGCAGGGTCCGCCACATATAAACAAAATAAAACGGTATGGAATTGTGTTGTCCTTTTAAGGTCAGTTTGTTTATTTATTCATGAAAACAAATAGTTTGTTTACTTTGTTTAAATCAGTCGATAAAGAGCCTTCTCTTCTCATTGACATTTCTTCCCCAAAACTACATAGTGCACCTTTAAAACAAAAAACTGAACATTATCACACATACGTAAATAAGTGTTGGCTGCTGACTGTCAAATTGCCTTAATTAACTGTACTAACATTTATGTTTCATTGTGTAATTTATTAGATTGATACAGTAATGATGTAATCTGGTACGAAAATCTATGCTGAATGAATATAGAAGAAATTAATTGGGTTGCACGGTATGTTATTTATTTATTATTTTCAGTTGAAAACAAAATTTAGTTTCATATTATCAGCTATAATTATAACCTGTACCGACATATAACTGATGCCGATATCAGAGTTGATAATTTGATCGATTTGATAGTTATTGTGCATCACTATTTATATTTACTCTTCAACATCTTACCCTTCCTTATCGTCGGTGTGATTTTTTTTTTCTCTAGTTGTCTATCAATGCTTTCGACTACAACTGCCATGTCGATCTCATCAAACTGCTGAAGCAGGAGGGCGAGCTTGTCCGTCTGCGAAAGGCGAGGCAGAAGATGAGTGAACTTTTCCCTCTCACTGAAGGTTGGTGCATGTCTAAATATGATTTTCGGGTCAGTTGACAGCAGCTCTGTGTTTTTTTTGCAACTATAGCCACTGAACCATTTTTTATCCGGCAGAGATCTGGCTCGATTGGCTGAAGGATGAGATCCGTCTGACTGAGGAGGAGCCAAACCGGGAGAAAGTTTATGAACTTTTTGAGAGAGCTGTAAAAGACTACATCTGTGAGTGCATCTGAACCGTTGTCCCTTGCTGTCTGTTCGACATCCAGTCTTCACATGATCTTAACATGTAGTTGCATGTCTTTATACCCAGGTCCAGATATCTGGCTTGAATATGCTCAGTATTCAATTGGCGGCATGGGCTCACCAGGCGGGATAGACAAGGTGAGGTCCATCTTCGAGAGAGCTGTGACCGCTGTGGGGCTTCACATGACCAAGGGACAGACGGTGTGGGAGGCGTACAGAGAGTTTGAGAACGCCATTCTGTCCACAGTCCAGGTTTGTGTTTCCATCACTGGAAGAGATTTTATCAGTGGTCGAACATATGTTTGTGTTGCTGCTGGTTACATAAACATGCCAGATAACAGGTTAGGTTAGTAATTTAGCAGTGAATTAGTGTCTATTAGTTTAGACAATGCAACATACACACTTGATTTATTAAGACAATTTACTGTAGTTCAGCAAAAAATAGTAATATTGTATCAAAGCAGGCTTTTGAATTATAATCCGCTCACTTAACACAGAATAAATTCAAATATTTTGGGCCTTTGCCAAATTTTTCACGCAATTTTCTCTGCCCTGTTTCCTCTCAGCCTCCCCCTGGCAGGATTCCCAGCCGCGAAGAGAAGGAGCTGCTGAACGCTCAGCTCGAGCGGATCCATACTCTGTTTCGCCGCCAGCTGGCCGTTCCCTTAATGGGTGAGAATGACGCCTCGTCTGTCCAGACAGGCTGTGAAACGTGCACGATTCCTTTTTTGCGAGAGCCCTATGCCCACCTGAAAAACTGTGAAATACCCCATTTGAAACGATGATTCTGCCTTCTGGGATAAGTCGAATGTGGCACGGTTGTTCTGTGGCTTTCTGAAATGCCATACAGATTTAGAAAGAGAGCCTTCCTCTCCCAGCCCCAACCATGTTTTCAGTTTGTTAAGGGGGGGACGGGAGATGGCTGCATCGTTCAGTATTGTGTTAATGTGTTTCCGGTCCAGCAGAATTGACACCAGAGGCACTTTTGTATTGTTTGAAACCCTTTTTTTTTATCTGAACTTCTCTCTTGTTGAATTGTTCACCAAAGTTTGCTACAAAAAATTGTGCAGTGTACTTTTAAAACGGTTGCAAATGTACAGATTTCTGCAACACACATTTTATAAATACTGTAGGTATGTTTATTGATGATTGATAAGATTGTGTTTTGTTGCTTTGTAGACATGGAAGCCACGTATGCAGAGTACGAGGAGTGGTCTGAAGAAGGGGTTCCTGAGGGGGTCATACATCAGTACAGAAAGGCTTTAAAGCAATTGGAGAAGTGCAAACCCTATGAAGAGTCACTGGTAACCTACTTGCATTGAGTTTTCTAACGATATCTGTCACAGCTGTCTGACTTAAAAACAAGTAGCTTGTTCAGTGCATAACATCTGCGTGCTGTTGTCTCGTTGCAGATGGCCACAGAACCTCCTAAGCTGGCAGAGTATCAGTCCTACCTCGACTTTGAACTAAAGGAGGGCGACCCGGCGCGGGTCCAGATAACCTTCGAGCGGACTCTGGCTGAGAACTGCCTGGTACCAGACATGTGGGCAAAATACAACACATATCTGGTGAGTGTTGGTGTTTGGCGTCGTGCTTCAAAGGGCTCTTAGTCAGACTGTTATGTTGGACTAATTTCCAATGCCATTACCTCCCAGTCTGACTTATTCAGTGCCTCGGACAGCTCCGTCGTTTGCCAGCAAGGATTAAACAACTATCACTGCATAGTATCCGTATATTTACATGTTTGAGTGTTTAAATGATTCATACCTACCAGAAGTTTTGGAATCGGTCCAGTAGATCTCCTGAGCCGGCCGCTGCCACACGGCTGCAACATAACCCTTTGGCTCCTTTCATTGTTGCTCTTAAGTGTCTGACAACATTAATGGAACAGTTCCTACAGCGAGCAGACCTTTTTTGTTATATAATGAGGTCCTCGCTCAAGGAGAAGTCTTTCTCCCAAGTCGTGTAAGGTGATGTGTTACAGTTTTGACCTCTTCTAGATGTTGTTGCCCTGAAGGATTACATTGCAGCCACTGCAGTTATGTCACGGCTGGCAGCTGAGGCGATATACTTCTGACTCCTCAGTTACACACCAGATGTGTAAATACAGGGACCAGTTTTTTTTTATTTTTTTTTTTATTTAATGGAAACAGGCAGTTACATACAAAATCATACCATGTACACTGTCAACGCACTGACCAAAAAAAACAAACAAACAGACAAAACTAACTTGACAAAAGAAACAAAAACAAAACAAAAAACAAAAACAAAAAACAAGCAGGACCAAAAGGAAAAAAAAGGGATGTGTATATATACAAAAATTAAATGTTATAATTATACATTTACTCAAAACTTAATTTTTTCCATTTTCTGTTATGCATTTCTACTTTGTCTTGATTTGTCGCGATTATTTTTTCCAAAAGAAATTGGCTTCGTACTTTATTTAAAAAAAAAAACAAATTCAAATTCCTTTTTGATTGAGCCTTAAATATAAATATTTTCCCCAAAAGAATTATTGTATTTACAATCTGTGGGCAATTTGCATCAAGTACTCCCAACAAAATATTTAGCGGTGCAAATTCAAAATTAATATTTATGGGTCTTAACCAATTTTGAATATCTAACCACAGTCTAACTACATGTGGGCAGTAAAAAAATAAATGTAACTGATCCTCCACTTCTTCATTGCAGAATTTACATAATGGAGAGTGGTCCGTGTTAAAAAAGTGAAGTTGTTTATTTGTAGCCGTAATTCTATAGAAAATCTTAATTTGGAAAATTCTAGAATATGCATCGATTGATATTGTATAAATAGACCTAAAATAATGTTTCCAGGGGATCAAAATATTAAACTCGTCTTCCCAAAATGAACAGACTGCAACAGGGACCAGATTAATAAATAAGAGCCTGATTGATATATTATCAGCTGATCTAGTGGGATGTTAGAAAATGTTGCGTCTTTGAATTTAATATAGTAATTCATCCTCCAGCTTGTTGAAGGTCATTCTGTTATTTCTCTCTCTCTGCAGGATCGTCAGCTGAAGATCAAGGACATGGTTCTCTCCACTCATGAACGTGCCGTCAGAAACTGCCCCTGGACGATGGGCCTGTGGAAGAGCTACCTGCTGGCCCTGGAGAGGCACGGAGCCGACCATCACACTGTCTCAGGTAACCCAGATGCAGTGTGTGACAAACATCACTGGTGTGGAAGCGTATGTTTTGTTACAGCTGGTTATGAAAGATGCAAAACTACAGGTCTTAAATTGTTCCCTATGAGGAGGTGTGGATCTTCCTTGTTCTTATCATGTAGCTTCTTTGTCTTCCTCACAGATGTTTTTGAGAAGGCGCTGAATGCAGGTTTCATTCAAGCAACAGATTATGTGGAGATCTGGCAGGCTTACCTCGACTACCTGAGGAGACGTGTGGATTTCAGCAGAGGTCGGAGCAGCCGTGTGTGAAACAGAATTCGTCTTTGTGGTTGGATATAAATATTTATTGAATTTCACCCATTGCTCTTCTCCCTTTGGTGTTGCAGAATCAAGTAAAGAGTTAGAGGAGTTACGGGGAGCTTTCGCTCGATCTCTAGACTACATGAAACAAGATGTCGAAGAAAGTAGGTGGATTTGAGTCCAACTGAGGTTTTTTTTTTTTTTTTTTAATTTCTTCAGTTTTCTTGGTTTGGTTTTTTTATTTAGCTCATTGTCTTTGTCACTGTAGGGTTCGGTGAAAGCGGAGATCCGTCTTGTCTCATCATGCAGATCTGGGCCAGGATAGAGGTAAGTAGTGTTACCATGACGACCATTCTCTTAAGAGTCAGATGTTGACTTGTGCTAAAAGAAAGCCGAAATGAAAAAAATGCCTTTTTAACCATTTTAAATCACATCCACAGTCACATTGTGCACCTGTTTGACAATATATGCCAAAGATGCGCAGAAAAATCTGCCTTTTTATTTTTATATTTGAAAAAAGTTATCAACTTTAAGCGGTGAGTGTGTGTGTTGTTTTGAATTTCATCATCTTGTAGCTGCTGACTGAAGGAGTTTGTCCATTTTAAACTCAGTAGTAGCTCAAATGTGTACAAGTACTCTGTGATGTACTTACGCTGCCAGATGACCTTGAAGCATCAATAAATCTCTAAGTTGTGAAAGACTAAAGGAACAGTTACAGATAAAACTCAGTGTCACATTATATAAAAGGTAAACAGTCTCCACAATTCCTTATTTTTCTCATAATTCTTTTCCAGGCGCTCCACTGCAAGAACATCCAGAAAGCCCGAGAGCTGTGGGACAGCATCATGACAAAAGGGAATGCCAAATATGCCAATATGTGGCTGGAGTACTATAACCTTGAAAGGTTTGTCAATCCATGTCTGATGCCTTTGTGACTTTGGAACATTTATCCAGAACTTGTTGTCCTGAATGTCTTTCTCTCTCCGCAGGTCTTATGGAGACCCTGTCCACTGTCGGAAAGCTCTCCACAGAGCGGTCCAGTGCACCTCGGACTACCCTGAGCATGTGTGTGAAGTCCTGCTCACCTTTGAGAGGGTGGAAGGTGAGTCCCAGTCTAAAAGTTAAAAGTTATCATAAGACTATAAAAAGGAGATCAAGTCAGATCCCTCCAGCGAAATGAATGATGTCATCCGAGTCATAGTAAAAGCATATCAGGAAAGCAACTTGAGAATAATTGCATCATTATATCAAGGACTGAATAATAACAACAAGCATTCAACTACTTATATAAAGATGAAATGGGAGGAAGAACTTAATTTAGAAATTTCAGATGAGGAATGGCACGAAATGTGGAAGGTACATCACTCAACAACTTATTCACGAATCTGGAGAGAGTTTACATGGAAGAATCTAATCCGCTTTTTTATTACACCGAAAATGAAAAGTAAGCAGCTGCACAGTCATCAGAAGTGTTGGTGGGGATGTGGATCTCTTGATGTAGACCATTCTCATGTTTTTTGGAATTGTCAAAAAATAACTGTATTTTGGGAAATGGTATGTAGTGAGCTACGGAAAATATTAGGATATGTAGTGTCAAAGACCTGTTCAGTGCTTTATCTATGTAAATTTTCAGATGAGACTGTTACCACTAGTGATAGCTATTTGACCAAAATACTGCTGGTGGCAGCCAAGAAAGCCATCACTAGGAACTGGGGAAAAGAAACATCACCAACGAAAGATCAGTGGCTGTCAATTATGGAAGAAATCTTCTTAATGGAAAAACTGACACACATTCTGAGGCTACAGGAAGCTCAATTTGACAAGAAATGGGAGAAATGGACACGATACAAGGCTCATGACGATATCGGACAGGAATAGAAACTGATGAATACAATAACCTGCAAGATAGTAATGAATAAGTTGTATTCCCAGGGCAGCTTTTTGTTTAGTTTCAGTGTATTTGTATTTGCTATTGTTGATTTGTCAAAAAAAATTTAAGTGACAAAAAAAAAAAAGTTATCATAAGAATAAAGAAGATTTCGTGATTTACAGCGTCTATGTTTCACGTCCTCACCTGCAGGTTCTCTGGAGGACTGGGACCTGGCAGTACAGAAGACGGAGACCCGGCTGAACAGGGTTAATGAGCAACGAGCAAAGGTAGGAGCACATATCAGCACTGTACTGCGCAGGTGTATCATGACGCTGCTTTTTTTTTTTGCTGATGTCGCCGTGTTCTGCACATCTGTCAGGTGGCTGAGAAAGAAGCCAACATGGTTCGTCAGGAGGAAGACAGAGCTGAGCAGCGGCGGAAGACCAAGTCAGACAAGAAGTTTCAGAAGAAGACCCAGAAGGGAACTCGAGCTGGCGAGAAGAGGAAAGTGGAGCAGGATGATTATCACAATGCGTGGAATGAGGACTCAGGTATAACGGTGGTGATATGATAAACCTTTTTATTTTAAGCAATGAAATAACAGTTGAGAGACTAACTGTTTCTTTTCCCTCTGTGACGGAACAAGCTCCTAAGAGGCACAGAGGAAACGGGGACCAGACCACAGACGAGTACATGGAGACGGAGACGGGACTCTTTGGAAAGAACCCTCCCCCCGGATATAAGCCCGGTCCACCTGGCGCTAAAAAGGCCCAGCAGGATGCTGCAGCCGCCGCCCAGAGGCAGAACGATGACAAGCCCGAGCTTCGCAACGACAACTGCAGCGTTTTCATCAGCAACTTGACGTACACGCTGGAGGAGCCAGAGGCAAAGCTCAGGACGCTGTTTGAGATCTGCGGCCCCATTAAACAGATTCGCCCCGTCTTCAGCAACAAAGGGGGCTTCAAAGGCTACGGCTACGTACAGTTTGAGTCCTCTGTGTCTGTCCCTGAGGCCCTGAAGCTGGACAGACGGGAGGTGGAGGGCAGGCCCATGTTTGTGTCGCCTTGTGTAGACAAAAACAAAAATCCTGACTTTAAGGTAAATAAGAAGAAATGTTCTTTAAAGTCTTTAAAATCATATAATTTACAAGTTATATTACAATATATTTTCTGTTGCCTTTGACTTAACTGTTTATTCCATATATTACTCCACATTGATGTCCCTGCAGGTGTTTAAGTACAACACATCCATGGAGAAACAGAAGATCTTCATCTCTGGGCTGCCGTTCTCGTGCACGAAAGAGCAGCTGGAGGAACTCTGCAAAAGTCACGGCACCATTAAAGAAGTTCGCCTGGTCACATATCGCTCAGGAAAACCCAAGGTGAGGCACAAAGAGGAGCACTGTGTCCAGATGTTCAGCTAAAAATAGCTAATGATAACCACCTTTGACCACACAGATGCTGAGCCAGGTCAAGGTGTGCAGAGTCTGTTGTGATGTGTTAACCCGTTCTTTCTGTGTGGCTCTGCAGGGTCTGGCATATGTTGATTTTGGAGATGAAGCACATGCTTCTCAGGCGGTTTTGAAAATGGACGGCATGGAGGTGGAGGGCAACAAAATCTCCGTCGCTATAAGTAACCCTCCCCGCAGGAACGTGATGGATAAACCTGGTTCCAGCAGGTCCACGGCAGACTTGATGCCTCGTCAGGTCTTTGGATCGTAAGTTTGACTCTTAACTGAAATGCTCAGAAAACCTGACAGTCTCATATCTGTACCTGCTCAGAAACAAAGCTGTTTTATTTCTGTTTGCAGGAGAGGAAGAGGACGCACCCAGCTCTCATTGCTCCCTCGTTCCCTGCATCGACAAAGTGAGCCCGCGAGCAAAGTGGAGAACGGGACCGCAGCCGTGCAGAACCCGGCGGCAGCCAGCACAGCCGGAGAGGCGAAACCTCTGTCAAATTCAGACTTTGCCAAGATGCTTCTCAAAAAGTGAGAAGATGAGAGAATTACAACCGCCTTCACACTGAAAGCCATCTTGTGTCCTTACAGATTTAGTGTTGGTGATGTTCCTGTAATCGGTTACCTGACCTCCCTTTAATCTTCTTCTCATCTTCAGTTCTGCGAGATTGCCTTAATCGCCTCCATCAAAAAACCCTTTCCAACCAAGACTCTTCACCAGTGTGACAGATTGTTCTGGTTTGTCTGAAGGTGGCTGGCAGGCTTTTTTTTCTTTCTCTCTTTTTATAAAAACTGTATAATGTGTGTAAATATACTGTATCTAAAATTGTATGCCTCATGTCGCAGAGTGTCTTCTTTTGTTGTGTAATGTAAAAAGGGATCCGAGAGAAGTATGTGGGAGAGTATTTTTTATAAATATTCAAAACAGCCAACCTTGTGAATGTTGTTTGAAAAGGTTTTATGCAAAAGTGCAGATGTGGTGTAATATAGTTTGTGTGTGCGTGTGTGTGTGTGTACATAAGTCGGGTTGTGCTGCAGTGATGAAAAGATGTTCTCCATAATTATGTTTTTAGGAAACCTTGGATTTTGTCGCGTAACTTAGTTTGACACAGCTAACGAGGCTAGCAGTGACTTTCTGACTGTATAGAAAACTAGTTTTTATATGATATCATCTCCGAGTTGCCATCTTGCTGCTAATCATCAGCATTATGATGCTAAGGACAAACCCTAGAAGCTCCAGCAGATTAGTGCTAGTTCACTGGCTTCATCGTGGCCAGTGGGTGTGTTGTTACAATATGAAAACTGCCCTAGTGATGTGTCATACCGCTCATGCTCGATATCAGTTAAAGTATTTACAGAACTGCTTTCAGTATATGTTCTCATCACTTCCATACATGCGAGTGTTACCTGTTTTGTTCGGGGTAAAAACATCCAATCACCAATGTTGCTTTAAATATGAATTTGTTCATGTGCTTTGAAAGGAAAGAGAATCGGAGGGAAAGTGTGAATATGTAAGTGTTCGAGAAATGTGTCTGACTGGCTGCTTCGGTGGCGAGACGCATCCCTGAGTAACGTGTCTGAGCTTTAGTTTGGTTTATAAAAAGTGATTTAACGGTTATGATCTTTAATTTCACATGAAATCCAATTTGCTCAGCGATGTAGTTGAAACGATAAGTCGATTTACATACATTTTTACCCGACAAGATTTCAACCCATTGGTATTTTCAACACTATATATTTCTTTGTTTTTCACACATATGCTTTTGTTTGACATTACTGATCAGACAAACAGACATTTTAAAGGTGCGATATGTAAGATCTTTGGCTGAAAACATTCAAGACTTCGCTAAAATTATCAAAACAGTGTGACATTTTGACGACATGCCTGTATTGTGTTGATTGTTTAGCATGCTAACCAGCTAGCCCTGACCCATCGAGGTCAGAAGACCACTAGCTACATGGCTAACTGAGCTAACTAGCTAACAGCAGTTGCAGTTGGCAGCAGTGAGCAGTTACAGTTACGAGTATGAATTCAACAAGTGGCCATTTCTGGCATATTGCACCTTTAAGACAACTTCTTGGACTCTAGGAAACTTGGTCGTTTTCCAGTTTTTTGCAAGTTTTGTGGACCAATTAGTTCTAAAAAAAAGAAAAAAAAGATCAGCAGATTGTCTGTTAATCTAAGAGAAGACATTCATTCATTCGTTTGTGTTTTAAAGGAATTAGAATATAACCATAAATGTTAGAAGTTACATGTGGAACTCTGTTGTACAAGTGAATCCTGGAGACAAACAGAAATCTAATTAGTTTTCTAAATGTGGTTCGGACTTGTTTTTCTTGAAGCGTTCAGTCGAGCGGACCCTGAATGAACTTTGTGTAAGACGAGCCACAGCCAGCTGACAGCTCGTGTCGCTGTCATCTACGTATTATTTACGTCTGCAGCTCCTTCTACACAACAGAAGAGAATCTATGCAGTTTTTTTCCATTTGTTTTCCCGCGTTAGAAGTCGACCGCTGGTCCACTCGTCTCGTTTGGAATATTAACAACCGTTTGTGTACATAATGTTCAGTATATTTCAGAAAAAGGTCACCATAGTTTGTAATAAATATAAATCTAAGTTTTCAAATCAGATGGAATACAAGCTATATGTATTGCTCTCACCACAGTGGCCTAATCAAAAAAAAAGTAGAAAAAAATATCTTGATTATGTTGGTCTGTAGGAGTCACAAGTTTTCTGTTCAGAACTTAAAGTGGTAAATGTGCATTGCTGTTGTTTTGTATCATTTCTATAGTCAATGTTTTGAATTTGGTATAGAGGTAAATAATAAATGGCTATTTTTTGTTCAACCACAGTATTTATTTACGTGCTTGTTTCGTTATCTACCTTGATTTTTGAGTCCTGTAAAAAGAACTAAGTCATGTTTTTTGTTTTTTTTTTCTGGTCTAAAACTTGTTAAAATAAAATCTTGAAAACCTTTGATCTTTTTTTGACACACGTTTGTTCTAAAACAAAAAAAAAACCTGAAGACAGAATGAAAGTTAAAACACTTTAATTTTAAAATAAATAATCAAATAAACGAAAGTGCGTAACAGTGTTAGGAGACGTCATCCTTATCCCGAAGATAGTGAATTTAATATTTACACACACCTGCAGTGGAAATCACTGAAGCGTCTCAAGTCACACAACATGAGAAGAAAGCTTCCTGTCCTGCTCACGTCACCAGTAGTCAAACTTCAGATTGTGTTCTGATGGGAACTAAAACGCATTAACGCTGCCATGGGAATCTGATTACAAACAAACAAGGAAGGGAAGAAGTTTCTTTCCATGGTGGAGGAGAACATATGACATTCAACATCCTGCAGCAGTGAGGGGGGGGGGGGATTTTAATACATTTTATGATTGGATTGTTGGTAATTAGCTTTTAGATCAATCACAAACTCTCCCAGCATGCTAGCCTGTCATGCTCCTCTCGTTTCTGGCTCAGTTGTGGATGGGGATGGTCTGTTTGCAGTCCAGACAGGCCTGGTCCTGACTGGCTGCCGGCAGCCCCACAGCGTGTTCTGTCGTAGAAATCAACAGCGTGTCCAGTGTCATCTCTGTACATTTGGCAATGAAGCGAATGAAGGGCCGTACATCACCCTCGTTGGCCGTGTCTAGAGCTGCGTAGTACTCAGACCTCTGCTCTTTGCGAATAGTGATGGGTGGGTATCTCGCTTGCATGAGCACGAGGTTCATCAGCAGCCGTGATGTGCGTCCGTTGCCGTCTACAAATGGGTGCACGTACACCAGTTTGTAGTGGGCGAGAGCCGCGTACTCCACAGGGTGCAGCTGCAGGGCCTCCTCAGAGTTGAGCCACTGAACCAGCTCCTGCATGTGTCTCTGCAGGTCCTGAGGGTGCGGGGGGATGTGGTGGCCCACAAACACCTGGTTGGTGCGCAGCCTCCCTCCTTCTACGGGATCTACATAGCCGAGAACCCGTCTGTGAATCTCCAGGATGTCATTGACGCTGATGGTTCCAGTTCTGGACAACAGTGTGGTGTTGATGTACTTCATGGCTGCATCCACCCCGATGGCCTCATTCTGCTCCTGCAGACTCTTCCCAGGAACAGCGTACCGTGTCTCGATGATGTGACGGATCTCAGATAGAGTGAGTGTGCTGCCTTCGATGGCCACCGTGTGGTAGATGTGGTGGTAGTATGTTTCCTCCATCACTCGGCGTAGTGCCGAGTTGCCTTTAGGAATGGACATAAGCCGGCGCACTTTACTGTCAATGATGCCAAAATAACGCTGATCAATCTCTTCCACCAAGGGAAGAGTTCGGTCTCGGCTGACCAGAGCTCGCTCATTGCACGGCGAGATGGCCAAGGCTTTGGTGTAGAGGTGGTCCGCCTGGACGACGTCCTTCTCCTCCTCCAGAATGGTCCCCAGCTCTGTCAGCGCATCCACAAAGTCTGGATTGATGCTGAGTGCGTGCACCAGCAGCTTGTGAGCCTTCTCCCGCTTCCCCAGTTTCTTCATCTCCAGAGCCTGCAGCAGCGCCGCTTTGGCCTCCAGCACCATCTCTGCAATCAGAACATGATTACAGCAACGCACTCCAACAAAGATCAGACAGTACTGAGCTCATAGCACAGCAGGTCTGGGCAATGATGAAAAGAAGTATGACCAAACCATCTGTTATTTTTACACTGAATTACAATGCAAAGACAAAGTAAACCTGGTGTTTTCAAGGAGTTCAGAAATGATTTAGAAACTTGAAACCAGTGATTTGTCTTTGAATATCTAATTTATATCTCCTGAAGTTAATCTGAGGCCCTTATAAGTAAGTATACAGTAAGTAATACTTACAAGTATGAGTAAAAATACATTGTACGTATCTAACCTGTGAATGAGTGAATCACTACTGTTTGTACCTTTGCTCGGCTTGGACCTCTGAGGCAGCAGATCAAGGGCCGTGAAGGGGACAGTGAGGCTGGTGGACTGCACAGCCGGGGGCTGATGATAGCCTCCCCACAGCTGGCAGCGGAGCTGAGCGATGCCCTTCAGGGCGGCGCGGCACTGGTTCTCCACCCCGACCAGTGGCATCAGAATGGCCACTAGAGAGCCGACGAGGACACAAAGCAGCGGGCCCCATCCGCCGAGGACACGGCTGGTGGTGTAACGCCACTCTGTCACGGCAGCCATGATGATGATTTGAGGTTAAATCCTCCATCCTCTGGCGACACGGTGCCCCATGTATATCCACCGCAGCTAAGACAGCCGAAGGGCGGCTAGCAGGAGGGGAAACACGGCCAACATGACAGCTGGGAGTCACCAACACCGCCGACGAAACTCAACTCAGCTATCCGACCGTTACAGCTCCTACGTCAGCTAGCTAGCTAACTCTTTGTAGCTTTTAGCTCGCGTGACTCTACGCTGAAACTTCCCAACAGCGACAAAACGAGCGATTAAACCTGCTTTCCACCTGTTCCCGGCGTCAGCACAGTTGTGTACATAATACACATCATCACAGACTTCCTCGGTCTGTACGTGTCAACATCCTGGAATATAATTGGTCAGGATTGTAATGAAGGGCGGCGCCGATTGGCTGAACACGCAGGAATACAATAAATGGGTCGTGACCGTTTCTGATTGGATGGTGAGGAAACAGCCCCGCCCCCACTTCAGTATGACAGGCGGTGTTTACCAAAATTAAGGTCAAAACACATAATGTTCTGGAAAAGCATCTAAAACATCTCTAATTTTAGGTTTTTAAGGATCTTCGTCAGTTTGTTTATGTTTTTAATCTTCCTAATCCTAAATAATTTACTATTTATTTCAAACTTATCTTTTAATATCTTATTTCTGTTGATCTGAAGGCTCTGTACTATTTTTTTAGTTGACATTTTTACTTATTTTACAAGATTATTATCTGCACACTTTGATATTACATCGCTATTCTTATCTGTTTCAAAATAGCTCATTCTTTTGTTATCCAGTAATGTTCGTGTAGGCATTTATTCAAGGGACTTCTACTGAGAGCAACGCTACACACATCACATTCACACCTGGGAGATGCTCGATGCAACCACAGTCTGACCTGTAAATGGGGTTAAGGGCCTTGCTCAAGGGCACCTCAGTAATCCTCAATAATAGCTGCAACACTTGAAAGCTGAAATAATAAAACAACCAAATGCCAATTCCTGGAGAAGATAGTTGATTGTTAGATCTCTGGCCCGAGCTGCCAATCCAAAACATCAGAGATCCGGGTTTGAGACTCATGAATGTCTTTCTCCAGGAACTGACATTATATTGCTTTAAAACAGTCTGCTAAAAATCTATGACCTTAGCCATAAAAGTAGCAGGTGACCCACTTCGTTCAGTTGTTCTCACTATAGGAAGCCACTGAATTCCACCACCCCACTGTAGAAAATAAAGATATGAATATTGGATTTGGCCTACCACAGTTTTATCATCATTCAGTGTTAACGGGAAATAGAAAATCCAATTATGCCCTGATGGCATCGTCCACCAACATTATATATTTAAAGGTGCAATATGAAGTTTTGGCGAATAAATTTGAATCGGGAGAGAAATAGCGACACATTTTTTATGCATAAACAAACCAAATAAACAAACTCTCTTGTTTACAATTTCATGCTGTTTTATTTTGTTTATATGTGGCGGACCCTGCCACCTTTCTAACCTCAAACTACATAGTGCCCTTTTAAAGTGGAGTGGGAACTGTTTGATGTAGTTTTGCATAATGTGCATGAAAGAAATGAGCTGTTGTGTCATGGTACTTTTAAGTATTCCGTTTTTTTTTATTAGGTAGATTCTTGCAGCTCCGGCTCTGATGCCAGCTGCCCTCCTTCTACCCCTCTAGAATGATGTGCAAACAGCAGAGGGCAGCAGCGCTCTGTGATGCAAACATACACACAGTCATAGTAGTATTCCCTGAAGACTGCAGTAGTCCTGGCCAAAGAGTCAGCATAATCTTAATTCATTCTTGTGCCATCCAGTTTCTTTTTTTTAATGCATGTATTCCCAAAACACAAGATTATTATCTTCCTCCTCAGCTCTTTATTTTCACATTTTGTAATCTTTCAGGTCTAGTTATGCTGTTTTGTTATGTTTTATGCATTTAAATACAAGCTTTTATACTTGTATATGTGTCATATATTGCCTTGAAATTGCCTTTACAGAAATTTACCACCAGCCGGGAACAGCCTGTGGTGACGAGGATGGAAACCTGGCCGCACGCCAAGGCCAACACTATTAGACGTATCTTCAGCAGATGGCAGACTATCAGCTCTAAATAGCTGATATCCACAGACAGCCTGACACTCCGCAGCACGGCACGGTCCCCGCAGACGGTGCAGAGGAACTAATGAATGAATTTTGTGGGGGAGATTAAGCAGTTGTGTCTGAAATTTGGGGTGTGGAATTTGTCAAGTTATGCTGCGCAGGGCGCTCGCAGCGAGCTCCTGAGCTGCACACTAACATCATTTACTACCAAAGAGTCCCTTTGTGCTGCACTGCAATTTCACCTTGGAGGATAATGGGGCTGCCTGTTCGAGTGTGCTCGAGCTGCATTATTTCTTCACTCCTGTTATTCATGCGCTCAATCACACACTTCTACGTTCGAGAGTACGTTCGCAATGAAAGAAAGAAAGAAAGAAAGAAAGAAAGAAAGAAAGAAAGAAAGAAACGTTGGGGGAATATTTAATCAGCATGCTGCCAATGATTAACTGTGATGGGTGAAGGATGACTAACTGCTGCCTGTTGGACACAAGCTCAAAATTTTGTGTATCTGTGGCTCAAATCACAATCAGCGCTGTGTGATTTTGCCGCTGCACAGAGACACTTTCATTATTACCCTTTGGCTCGAAAGCAGCTTTCCCTCGATGACGCATAAACACCAGGCCTGTAGCAGATTGCAGCTAGAAGAATAACGAGGACAAGAACCTTCGCAGATTTTTATTTCTGTGTTTCTTTTCTGGAGAGAAAAGTAAAGTCTTCCCGTTCCACTTCCTGAACACTTCCTGTTTAATATGCCCTTTAGTAGCTATATTCACACATAATAGAATGACATATAAGGTAACTACGCCACATTATACATTCAAGGTGATTCTTTATTGTACAACACAGGGTTTCTCCTTCAATACACAGTGATTTATATACATATATACAAAACACTGAGTGCGTTTTGCATTGAAGTGATGCAAACAGAAGCTGAAAGATGGTGATGGTGATGCGGTTGACATCTTCATGACACATAATATGTCGTGTCGAGTTCACATTTGTTCAATCTTGTGACCGACAATATGTGAAGAGGATGCCGAACCCAAGAGGAGATGTTTATGTTTAAGAATAATTACAACAAAATAATCAAAACTGTGGGAGTCTGGAGGACAAAAGGGACGGGGGACGTCTGGGACAGCCACACAATGGGCCAGGGGGCCCACCCAGAACTTCCCTCCCTGAACTTTTAAGATAACTGCATAAACTAAACTAACAAACAAAATGGACTACCAGGCCTCAAATCCTCAGAAGAAACAAACACAAACTCTATGGATGTCGAGGGGTGCAATATCTGGATAGGAGAGAAATCCTTCTCATCAGTCACGGACTCATCAGGAGATCAGGAGCAGCTGAGAGAAGAGACGGAGAAGAACACAATCGCAAAACACATTACATTTTTATGACCCGACTGTCATATAGAGGAGGAGGAGATGGTGGTGGAGTTATGGGCGAGAAGGCTGCCGGCTTGGCAACCTCTTCTTTGAGACTGTGTATAAAAAAAAGGAGACGTCGGGACAATGTCCAGCCTCGTTTGTGGCGACCAAAATCGGTGTTTTAAAGGACTAATTTGCAAGATTTTGAGTCTCATTCCTAGTTTGTAAAGTACTGACACTCTGGGTTGGCGGCCGGCCCGATCTACCAGCCCGAAGCATCAGTATTGACGACCTGGGAAGTGTCGGCATGTGATGAGTTGGTCAAGAGACTCTACAATCAACTTTCTTACAGACTGGACCGGAACATGACGTTCTCCTGACTCTAACCCAAGTGGTTCTTGTGCCTGAATTGGCACTTCAGTGGAGCCGTACATGGAGAAGTGGCACTGCGTCTTACGAGGCTCCAGAAGAATCACATCTGGACTCTTTGCTTTAGTTGAAAGGCAAAGACAAATATGGCGGAATGGGCGAGTGATGAAGGAGAAACGATGGCGTGAAACGAGCGGCCCTCGGGTTGTGTTGCAGGCTAATTCTACGCCCATCTGGCATATGCTGCTCACATGAGCCTCAGCTCGCCTCAGCTGTGGAGACAGATAAAAAACACAAGAAGTTAAAGTCATCGATGAGTGCTGATTCTGTTTTTCGCTATGCTGATGCAATTAAATGCCTCATGTCACTGCGGGATTATCATCAGAACGGAACAGTTACTTGCTGAGTGTGCTTGTATCTCTTGTATCGGTGTCGTCAAATGGCTGCGATGCATTGAACGTGAACTACAGACATGGAGGAAAAAAAAACACTTGTTTCCACTGAATGATCGTCAGAATCTGTAGAAGAACGGCTTCTACATACATCAGCGTGATCCTCACACCAGCTGAGATGTGAACGTGAAGCACACTCCAGAGATGACCTGTCAGACACTATTAAAATAACACCCTGTCTTTTTTAGCTACTTGCTGAAACTGTGCTTCAAGAAGTAGAAAATCCATCTGCCCACCTGGAAAAAAAGAAAAAAAAAAAACAGGCGACCTGTCAGGGCAGAAAATAAATCCCTCTGGCACAGACGCCTCGCCGCCTCCTCCCCACCTCCACCAGCTCCTCTCTCCAGCCTCTGTGGGGCCGTCAGTCTGCCTGCCTTTCTGTCTGAGAGGAGGCTTTGTTCTGGGTGACAGAGCTGGGTGTCAGAGATAGAGGATCTCGTTAGGCAGTCAGAGGGAGAGGGATGGCAGCTCTCTTTCCACTCTCTGAGTATGGATGGCTCAGAGACGGAGGGATGAGGGGGCCGTAAAATGGATGACAGGCTGAAGGAGAGCTGCACTGGGAGCAACAACTGTCCTCTACTGTCAGCATCCAAAATACCTATCCGAACGAAGCCTCGGCTCCAAAAATGCAAGATCCACATTCTCACTGGCAGAATGACAAGTGCTGTTACAAGATGATTTGGGAGGTCATGTGTCTTTTTCAGACAGAGGTTGTCCTTGGTTTCCCTCGGCCTTCTCCATTAGAGAATAAAACATTAGATTACATGTTCACTATCTCACAACAGCAACAATAATCTGTTTTCCTCCAGCATCCAGCAGCCCGGTGAGCCTCACCAGCATGCCGAGACTCCCCTCTGTTCAGAGTAGGTCAGAGGAAAGTGAGGAGACGTGGCAGCCTCCCGGTCTCACACAGGTAATTACCTGAGCTCTGTCCCTGCAGTTTCCCTTCGCTGGGAGAAGGGCCACTGTCCACGGCACTGTCAGAAGACAGAAACTTGAATTCAGAACAAATACGGTGGTGTTTTTCTGTTTGGTAAATGTAAGAGTACTTACTGTCTCTACATTTCGGAGGTTTATTTCTCTAAAAGCGAGCTTGTGAAACTGGACAGGGGTTATCAGACTGTCCTTTCTGGCTGGTGCTAGCTGGTTAGCATGCTAACTTTAGTAGATGTCTCTGCAACACAATACGTAGACGTCTTTGATGCAACGTCAATCATTTTCTGAATGTTTTCTACTACGATTCTGGCCTTATCTTACAAAATGCTCCCTTAAGTAGCATAATGCACGAAGTTAAAGCTTTTTGAATCCCCTTCTCATCGCGTCTCCATGTGGTATTACTACTGGTGCCACAAATACAGCCTGCGCAACGTGGCTACCGCTAACAGCCTGGCTAGTGTCCAAAGAACATTAAAAAAAAACAACCTTAAGAATCCCAATTTTGAGCTTGAAATCCTGATCTTAGTGCAACTTAAAGACTTCTGAGCTGTTGTCCTCTGCTCACTTCCTCTGCTGCACAACACTTGCTGCTCCCTCGTGTCTTATCAGGCCGATCATACATAAACATTTCCTGTCTCGCCCATCAGCTTCATGAAACCTTCGTGGCAATACTTTAACCAGGGGGCTCATGGGTTTTTTATTTTTTGTTTTACTGAATGATGCAATAAACTCATCATCAGTGAGGGAGGCTTCTCGCCTGCAGCCTGGAGAGACTGGACATGATTTATTCAGTTCATGCTCCTATCGTGTGTGTCCTCTTTCTCGTTGTTGCCCTAAAGGGCGCCAGTTCACACAGATATACCCTTCATGATGGACTAAACAAAGGTTTTTTTGTTTGTGTGTGAGGATAATATCTGTTCTGGGGCAGTACAACAGCATCTAAGCATTTTATATTTGCTTGTCGGTCGGTTCTAACAGACAGCCTCAGGTTAGACGCTGTCTTTCAGGCTCAGGCTGACGTCCTGGTCACCTGCTGGAGGGTCACAGCCGCTCCAACAGGTGAGTAATGATCTGGTGGACGGACACAAGACAGAAATAATGAGGTCGACGCTGAGGGGCAGCCATTACCGGGGAGCTCCCTCAGGCACTTCTTGATATTTCATTTATTAACTCACATCCTTAGCGAAGTGAAGCCGCCAGCTCCGTCAGACGTACGAAATCCAGCACTAACCAGCACATCTCACGGCACGCGGAGATGACTCAGCAACCGTGGGGGCGGCTCATTATCATTTCCAAACCCACCAAGAGATGACTGGCTGGTGACTTTATTTGATTTCTCCCGGTAACGCACAGCAGGAGCCCAATTATGAGTAAAAATTATATTACCTCATGACAACGATTTAATACAGCGCGGCTGGGTGAGAGCTCATTTGAAACTTGTCTATGAGACTTTTTTCAGAGGATTTCTGAGGCAGAGAAAACTAATCATGCCGCCTGAGTGGAGCTGCTCTCACTGCCCGAGTGTGCACCGCTTCATAAATGTGCCTTTAATAGCGAGGCGTAACGTCCGCCTGGAAAATAACCCTGGTGATGTCACAGAGGTGTCATCAGGGTTATCTCAGCTTGGACGTAAAGACAATAAACTGACGTACGCCAGGGTTAAGGGGTTAATAAAGCATCTAAAACAAAAATAAAACAACACAAATCCTGATACCTGCCGCTTTAAGAGTCACAAATCAATCATCAATTTGTCCTTGTGCTTTTTCGAGTTTACCAGTCCGACCAATCAGCTGTTCAGTGCCAGTAATATTGATTTTATTAAGATACAATACTTTAAAATCTCACTTCATAACTGCTGGTCACTCACTATTTTTGCAAGGCGAAGGGGAACGTTGAGAGAACCAAACATGTAACCGACAAGGTTAGGGGAACATTAGGAGAACGTTGAGGGAACCAACATGTAACCAACAAGGTTAAGGGAACGTTAGGGGAACGTTGAGGGAACCAAACATGTAACCGACAAGGTTAAGGGAACGTTAGGGGAACGTTGAGAGAACCAAACATGTAACCAACAAGGTTAAGGGAACGTTAGGGGAACGTTGAGGGAACCAAACATGTAACCGACAAGGTTAAGGGAACGTTAGGGGAACGTTGAGGGAACCAAACATGTAACCAACAGCTAACGTTTAGAGAACATAACAACCAAAACCTTACCAAAAGTAACGTACAGGGAACGTTAATGGAACCAAAGGCTTACGTAACTAGAACGTTCTGGGAACCAAAAATGGCTAGTAGGGAAAGGGAAAGAAAGCCAAATGACAAATCTTTAATTTAACGACCAGCACCGTTCTCCCAGTGACAGAAGGATCCGTGTGTGTTGCTGGCAGGTGGTATTTGTGCTCATCTGATATATTACCGTGGGCCCATATGGTTATCATACAAGAACCCCATCTGGAGGCCCGACTTCAACATATTACACACAAATAAATCGCCGGCGGCACCAAACAGCTTCATCGTGTGCTTCACAGGACAGAACCTCGACCCAGCTGTGATCTGAAGAAAAGTCTCTCCTTGTGGTCCTCTTGGTTTTCCACGACGCCACAGATGAACTGATTCTTATCGTCCGGCTGATATTTAATTAGGACGTTGTGTGACACTGCGAACACGAGCAGAAATCCCATGATCGCCTCGATGAGCCTCGGTCACTTTAAGGATTAGAGTTGTTAATAGACTTTTTCGCAGCCGCAGGATCCGTCTGATCGCTCCGACGGGATTTTAGATGGTTAAAAGATGATCACATTCACAGATCCTGAGCCATATTGGATTATCACTGCTGCGTAATTTATGTCATTTCTGCTCCATCCTATTATAGTGTTAACATGCAGTGTTAAAACATGTATATTGGGATACATGTGATAATCTGCAGTGATATTTATAACAGTAAATGTGCAGCGTGGTTGTAAAAGCTGAGCATTTTATCTTTTTGGATTCACTGAGCGTAATACTGCAGATGCAGGAACTCGCCCGCCGAGCTCAGTGAGAGCAAATATGCTGGTTTTTATGATGTAAACACATTTACAGGCCGACTTTCCAAACAGCGAGACGAGATGACACCACGTCTCAGCTGTTTTTAGATGCCCGCGTCCAATTTACTCACTGTGACGATCAGAAACATCTAACGAGGAAGGGATGAAAGAGAGGAAGGGATACTGAGCTTTTACATCTGTGTTGTAGTGAAACTGCTCCATTATCAGGGAACACAAAGCCATTTAAAGGGATATTCCGGTGTAAGTTTAATCCATGGTCTAACACACCTTGACACCGAGTAAGACTCCCCCTCGAGAGGTCAAGTTAGCTGACCGCTAGCTTAGCTAGTTTTAGCAACCTCAGAAAAGACCGCACGATAACAATACACTGCCGCTTATGCCTCCATTTAGAAACCGCCATCAAAAAGCCACAATTAATGGTCAGAACAGCACCAAACTTCAGCAACAGTACATGTACAGTCCCAGCACACAGTACGAAACATCAAACATCTGCTAGCTTTGCCGGATTTGTATTAAAAACACAGCTCAACTCACCCTCTCCTCCAGCAGCCTGCCTGTGTGGGAAGCCTGACGAGTCGATTACCGAGTGCAGTAGATTTCCGCAGCTCAAGGATGAAAATGTCTGATTATTACTCCATGGAATGCTCAGTTCTTATTATCGAGAGCTGACAGGGAAAAGAACGGAAGTAATGGAGTAATAATCATGACATTTTCATCCTTCAGCTGTGGAAATCTCCTGCACTCGGTAATCGACTCGTCAGGGCTTCCCCACACAGGCAGGCTGCTGGAGGAGAGGGAGAGTTGTGCTGTGTTTTTAATACAAATCCTGCAAAGCTAGCAGATGTTTGATGCTTCGTACTGTGTGCTGGGACTGTACATGTACTGTTGCTGAAGTTTGGTGCTGTTCTCACCATTAATTGTGGCTTTTTGATGGCGGTTTCTAGTTGGAGGCATAAGCTGCAGTGTATTGTTTTCGTGCGGTCTTTTCTGAGGTTGCTAAAACTAGCTAAGCTAGCGGTCAGCAAACTTGACCTCTCGAGGGGGAGTCTTACTCGGTGTCAAGGTGTGTTAGACCATGGATTAAACTTACACCGGAATATCCCTTTAATGTCATTTCTTAGTTAACATTTCCTGCTACAAGCACATTTCTAAACTATTACGCCCTGACTCTCATGCTGGGAGGTGGTGGAGTTTAAGCGAGTAGCCTGCCAAGCCAGTGACCGCAGTTTCTAAGATGGCGTTTCAAGTGTTTTAGCCGCCGGCACCACTGAATATCTTTTGACGAGGCATCAACACAGCGTTTCTTTCAAGCAGACCTGGGGACAATTTCCCGGGCGTGTTGGTGGAGAGGATATAACAGATACAGAGATCTGACAGAAGGTCGTGTGCAGACATGATCTTTTCCTAAACCTAACCAGATCAGAAGCACAAAAAAAACTTAAATTGCAACATAAAGAAATGTAAAGTTTCAAATGTACTTTTCCATAGTTCACTCTGGCGACCGGGTTGCGTCAGTGGTCACTTCACACAGATCGACCTGTCGTTTGGAATCAGCTCTGCTTCGAGTGCTGCTTTTAAAGCGAAAGATGCTGAAGGCACCCGGTCAGCAAAAAAAACAGTCAGGCCTTCAAGCTCTTAAGATTCCTCTGCGGAGTTTTTTCCTCTCCAGACGTTGACCTCGATCAGCTTCCAGTGACAGAAGAGAAAGATTTGCAATGTGGAAGAAAGACAACAAAACATAACTATGTGTGCGTGGAGAAGTGACCTTGAGTGAATCACGATGAGGATGTTGTTACTGACGCGCAGGAGCTTTTCATTTTCACGTTGAATGAAACTCTCAGCGTCGTTGTGCGACTGAATGGGAGGCACCTCTGAACTCTTCCTCCTCTGTGATCCGGATGGATGAAAGCCTGTTAATGTAAGGATTTAACACGGAGCCATGTTGGTCCATCTGTGCATGTTGGCACACATCCAGCGCTAATCCTCCTCTTCGTATAGTGTTTATGTGTCTGTGTGCTCATATTATACGTCAGTTCATATGTGCATCCTCTTCTGTCCTCTCTACGCTCCGTCTATACACATAGAAAAGACAAATAAGCATTTATGAGAGCGTATATCACTTCCTCCTTCATGACTGGTGCAGATATTAAATACAGAAATCTATAAAGTATCATCAGATTCACCAGGATTCATCACATTACTTTAAATGATTAAGAAATTCACTCAGTGCTCATTATTATTTTACGCTAATGTTCTTCTTTAATGCATAAATAATAAGAGGAGGAGGAAGAATAAAAAACATACTAACAACAACAAATAATCATAAACATTTACCATAAAAAACATAAAATATAATATGTCACATTTGAAGACAAGATTTTTTGCTATCAACATACTTTAAAAACAACACATAAATTAATACCTAAAGCCCAAATACACACACATGCATGAGGACAAATACATGTAACTAAGATAAGTTCAACTTCACCACATGTCAGGGACACAAATGGGTCATTCCATGAAATCGGTGCCTTTTCAACTTTGAAAAGTTAAAATTTAAATTATATTTAATTGCTATTTTTTCAGTAGCCAGGAATTAAAGACAGTTTAAAATGACAAGAAATTATATTGTGCCATCTCAGCTATGGAATTTCATATTTTATAACTGTTTTAGTCAAGTCCTGTTACTGGAAAGGTAACAGGGTTGACAGTAACAGGGTTGACCATTTCAAGCTAATTTGCCCATTGCTAGCTAAAACAAATGTTAGCTAAAGCACATGCTATGTACTTTGAAAGGAAATTACATGTACATATTGATTATATTATGAGAAATAAATAATTGTTTGGATTTATATGTTAAAAAATGGTAACAGGGTTGACGTTGTATGCTTGTCCCCCCTGGTTCAACCTTGAAAAAACATCAAAAATAGCACATCAGAGATGAGCAAAACTTACTTGTCACTGAGCTGTTAGCATCCTGGTTCAGAGATGATGCAATCTCCTGTAAATCATGTCAAATCTAGAATGTACCATTATTTTGATAGGGTTTTTTGGTTAGGGTAACAGGGTTGACATAAAATTAGGGGACACCGATAAATTGGTAAATATTTATTACAATTAATATATATTTTTACCAAAAACACTGTTTCACAATAAGATCATACTTAAAACAATATGTAAATGTGAACATTTTAACATTTTGCCAACATTTTGCAAATTAAAAGTCCTGCTGACGTACAACAACAACAGTGAGGGACAGGCCAAAAACCTCACCCTCATCAGCTTAAAAATCATTTTTATTATTTAAAATAATATTTAATTGATTTTAATTTGATGTTTTATTGAGGAGAGAAGACATGGTAATGTTATATTTTCAAATTACATCTTTGTTTGTTGTTACTGTAATTTTATGACTGATAATTTCTTGGGGACACAAAAGGCACCGATTTCATGGAATGACCCAAATGTTTATAGCAGCACATGTCCAGCAACAAGGGAGCCCAACATTTTTGATTATTAAATCAGAGTTTCTTCATGTGCACAACTGAAAATAAACTCATACAACCATTTTCTGAAGCACGGTGGAGTTTGTGTCCTACAGTCTTTGAGTATTTTGCTTATTATTTGAGCAGTTTGAATGCGTGAAGGGGGAATAAAGAGTCCAGTGCAGCTGAGGTTAGTGGGAATGTCGACAGTTTGCAGGTATTTGAAACCAAAAGATAAGACAGATTTAAATTTTCAACCAGGTGATTAAAAATCGCAGGATCAGAATTATTACATTTAATCTTCCGTTGACTAGAGCGACCAAAAAAATGTCAACCAGCTCGTCAGAAAAGCAGAAGTTCACCGACCGCAGTGTAATTAATCCTCTGGGGACCATGAATGTCTCTGCACAGTTTCACGGTCGTCCATCCAGTAGATTAAATACTGCGGTGAAACCTAAAGGGCGGAAACGTCCCTACAGAGCCATGCTGCTGGTAGCAAGACCAGAAAAAGTCGCATCGCCGATGGCTCTTTTCCCCACAGCGCCGAAAACTAATAAGAGCTGCCAGCTTCAGGAAATCAATAATTCTGTGGTCATTAGTGAACTGGGATCCGGTGATTGACTCCCTGACCGAACTGGCAGCTGTGCTGATGATGATGATTGGCTCTAATTAGTGCAGCAGTCGGTCAGACACGAGTGGAAAATAATGTTAGCATGCAAACATATCTTGACATTTATTTAACCCTGCGTGGTGGAATAAAAATATGGCAAAAGGTTTAAGAATTCATTATTGTCAATTACGAAAAGAGACGTGTGATTCTCTGAATCATCTGTTAATGCTCACGAACCCAGCAGCACAAGTACAACCTTTTCACTGGTGCTTTCATTATGTTTCACTTAAGTGACTTTCTGTGATGTTTGTCAGCATGTCAACTGTCAATAAATCTCTTTTTGTCCTCTACAGCACAGAATCACTGTTATGGACAGATCAGAGATTCCCCAAGGTCTCAGGCTCGATGTCACAGGTGATCAGAAGCACCTGTGATGTTCCCCCTCAGCTGGCTGCAATCAGTCAGCGTGGAGACGATATAAGAGGGCTGCAGCTCCTCCTGCTCGGATGGTTGTGTGTTCTCGGGGAGTCGACACCATCAGTCGGCTCTCTGTGTTTTCTGTTTGGTGTGAACGTTTGAGATTTCTTTCTTTTGGCCAGTTTCTATACATTTTGTTTCAGTGACTTCCACTTCACCTTTGGGTTTTTTCTTCGTCTTTTTGATAGACTCAATGGGTTTTATTCCCACCACCACCTTTTAGACACCGAGCGACCAGTTTGCTTCGACCCTTTTGTGATTGGTGCAGTGCTTTGTTAGTTTCCCACCCTGCGACCCCTGTCCTTCAGGTTTTGTTTTCTGGGGAAACGTAACATCACAACGATGACACGCCTCCCCAGTATATTGACGTCTACTTGACAATGTGAAATCAAAGCATGCATCCTCTTTCAAGGAAAATATCCTTCCTGCAAGTCACCTAGACCAGGCACGTCCAAACTATTCCACAAAGGGCCGTGTGGCTGCAGGTTTTTGTTCCAACCAGTCAAGAGCACACAGTTTGACCAATCAACTTTCTGAAGACTGAGATCAGTTGATTAAATGAGTCAGGTCTGGTGTGCTGCTGCTTGGCTGAAATGAAAACCTGCAGCCACATGTCCCTTTGTAGAATAGTTTGGACGTGCCTGACCTAGTCCACGTTTATACATAGCAGGGTATTTAGAGAAATGAATATTTCCCCCTCAGTTTTCAAAAATAACATCGTGCACACATCGTTTTCAAAAAAGTTGTCATTTACATCAACCCGCATAAATACGCCGTCGAGCGCCATTATAACTCTGCCAAACCTCTGGGCGGCAGTGTAGGGAGAAGGATGAAGCCATGCAAGCCAATCAGAATCCTCAGAATCAACAACAACGAATAACACGAGCGACTTCCTGTTCCTTTCAAAACAACGCTCACATGACGTTAAGCATTTTCTGGCGCATAGCCTAATGAGCGTGAGAAGCTAAAACCCTGTTTCTCCCAGCTGACACGACAACACATAACCGGAGTTTTCCAAATTCTCCACTTTGCCCGGAGTTTTTAGAAATAATCATTTTCTGTGATAAAAAACGGGGTTTTCGTGTAAATGAGAGGCCAAACCGCCTGGAAATATCTGCGTTTTCCCTTCGTGTAAACAGGGCTTTAGATACAAACTAAACGGACGAGGGGATGAGGTGTGGGTGGAGAAGCACAGGTGAGGGGGAATGAGGTGAAGAAACAGGTGAACAGGAAAAGGAACTGATTGGCTGGCTGGGGGGAAACACAGGGAACAGATCTGAGCTAATGAGGCTGATGCAGGACAGGTGTTGAGGTGAGAGCAGGTGGGGGACGAGCATAGAAGCACAGGAAGGGGAACCTTGATACCTGGTGTCGTAGTGTTCTCAAATCAGTTCCTTCATAGGTTAGTTCGACATTGTCTGTGCATCTTCCTCCTGATGTCTGACTCTAGCAATGTAGAGAAATCTCACCTCAAAGTGAATGGGATGGATCAGAGGTGAAATCTAAGCCACAGTGTGACAACATGTGCAGCAGCAGGTCCCTTGAACCAGTTCACTTAAATGTAATTTAGTCATTTTTTTAAATTATTTTCCTGCCATGAAAAGCCAAAAGTGGAAACACAAGAAACTGCAACTCACTGCGGTTCTAATAATAACTGATTTTGAGGCGTATAAAGTTGCACCATCACTTCCTGAGGTTATTGCCACCGCTCCGTCCCACGGATCATTTCAACACGATTACTATCTATTTCTCAAATTTTTGTGCCTCAAAAAAACTCCCGAGTCCACTTTAATCCTGATGGTGGAGGTGGATTTAAAGGTAAACAGATTTACTGCCACACTCTAATCTATATAATGGGTTTCAGCGAGGAAGGTACTAATGCAGCGATGATGCTCGGGTTACTTTAAAATACATTTCAGGGAGGGGAACGTGATACTGCACGGCAGAGGATGCTGCAGGGGAGGAGGGGAGAGCGGTCCTGGTTATGGGAACGAGGCTTGTTGCAGGGTTTGATGGTGTGAAGAACACAGTGGGGACCGGTTCATACATGAGGAAACACCTATGCTGCTGTTCCTGTAGATGCTGGGGCCTGTCATGGCCGACGATCAGCCCCATGGATGAGTAATGCTGCCTGTGACTGTACATTTATTACTGGGGTAAACTTTGACCACATAGAAGGCAAGGAAACAGATTTAATGTCACGATGTAACATGGAATTAGTCAGTTTCACTTCCTGAAAAGCCCGAGGGACATTTGAATCATCAGAGATGAGATATTCTCTGGCGAAATGTCTAAAGGTCGTCGTGAAGCCTAACAGCTCGACTGCACCGAAACATACAATTAACATAATCTGTGATAAAACGTATCCGACTGTCCTTTTCAGCTCACTTGTTTCAGATACATTTCATGAAGGTTTCCAGTTGTGGCTCAAACTGCTGAGACAGCGACAGCCTGTTTCCATGTCGGTTCTGTTTATCCTGTCAAAACGTCAGTGAGAGTGAGGAAGCGACCACATCTGGCCAACATCAGCTGAGAGCGAAGAAAAACAAAGACCTGTGTCTGCTTTAAGTCAACAACACAAACTGTCGGGTGGAAACTCATCATTGGTCCAATTATTACCTTTTAATGGGAAGCTAGAAAGAGAGAGACTGACGGGATTTTTTTTATTGGACAGTCAGAGGGAAGCTCAAATCTATGGATGACATTTCTATTTGTATTCTTACAGAACTGGACAGTAATTGTTGTTAAAATAAACGGTGTACACGAGCTCCATGTGCTGTTAATTAAACCAAAACACCAACGATTCTCTCTCGACTGTGTGAATATGAAGGAGTGTTTAATTTGTGCTTTCATGTGTGATATCTTAACATTATTTAAGTGGAGGCTTTTTATTAAGCCCCTCTGGGTGTTCTGCCTGTTCCTGCACGGTATATTATTTGCTATCCTTGTTATTTGTGTTGCTATATATTTTTTTTAATTGTGGCCTCAGAGTCCTTCACACTAGGGACAGATGGATTATCTGGGACCAATATTCAGGATTTTTCCAATTTTTTTTGTATCTGTGGGTTTTGTTTTTCGGATTGCCGATGAAATAAATTGATTAAAAGATGTTTTGGTTGGTTAAAGGTCACAACACTTGTAATTAAAGTTATCAAATGAATATAGTGGAGCGAAAATATAGAGTAGCAGAAAAAAGAAATTGTTCTTTAAGTGTAATACTTGAATAAACTGTCGTTGGTTTTATTCCATCTTTAATTATTCTAAATTCTAATATATTTTTTACTGTATATCGGTTACATATCTGTCTTCTTGACTATTAATAATCTGTATCGACCCTTTACATCAAACCTTTGCAGCCGTACTGCATGTTCTTCCTGCTCCTACCCTCGTCTATTTATAGAGAAGTCAAAGTGCAGTAGAGCTCGAATCTCTCAAGGATGCTACATCAGGAGGCGCTTGAACCGAGGAAATCTGTTGAAGCACCGTCTCCTTACTTTCTACTGAGCCGGTGTCACAGCTCAGACAAGAAGCAAAAGTGTACACTTTGCTACTTGTCCTTTAATTATTTTTCTGTACGCTGAGCGGAAGAAGCACATTTTAGTCCCTGAAGAGTGAAAGATCCTCTCCACGAGCCTCCCAGCAGAGCCGGCGTTGCATTTCTCAGAAACAGATTAAACCTGGTTATTATGTGCATTTGATTATTTATAACCTCGGCCTTCACCGGGAAATCTAATCTGCAGGGCACCAGCAGGTCTGCGTGTCCTCTGTAGTGAAAGTGATTTTGCTGAAATGGATCTAAACGGGTCAGACGGGCCCGCTGTACTCAATTAAATATTTCCTAATTTACCAGAGAGCTGCGGGGCCGTTCCAGGATTTACAAGCGTAAGCTGCTCTAACCGACCCGATCGCCACAGTGAATGTTGGAAATGTACGTTTCTGCAAAACACACATGTTGCAGCGTTTATATTGAATTTTTATTTTTAGCTTCAATTTTCAAATATCCAGTTTTGTCGCCACAAACACGGATGGAGATGTCACGACTTCCTGTCAAAGATATTTCTCTGGAAACGGTTCCAAGGTTTCATGCTTAGATGTTAAAATGCAGTCTCAGTATTTAGTATGTTTCTCAGGCAGCACAGAAACAGTCTAATGCCGTTTTTCCACCGACAGTACCAGCTCGCCTCGCCTCGGCTTAGCGTGGTTTTACTTGGTTTGGTTTCAGACGCGTTGCATTTCCATCTAGAATTAGTTTCTCTTCAACGTGGGCGGGTCGTCATCAACGTGGGCGGGTCGTCATCAACGTGGGCGGGTCGTCATCAACGTGGGCGGGTCGTCTTCAACGTGGGCGGGTCGTCATCAACGTGGGCGGGTCGTCATCAGTGACGTACTTATCCACGCGACACATAAACAGGGCTAGCTGTGGGCTACGCAAAACACGTCCACCTTTTCATTTCCTGTCGCACCATCGAGCTCGTTCTGGATGCGTCTTCAGCGACAACACTCAGGAGCGTCTCCACCTCTGCCACGGTCCACACCGTGTTCCTGCGCGTTGTTCCTTCCATGTAATCGCTATGTTGACTGAACGCAGATGCTAGTTTTTAAAGGTAGCGGGTGTCAGGCTCGGACGTCGCGCTCGTCACGAGTCGTCAAGTGGCGTCGCTCTCTGTCCAATCAGTGGCCGGCTGCCAGCTTACGTCACACAGAAGCATCAGCTCAGCTCGGTTGGAACTTATACGGAGGTGATACTAAAAAAGTACCACTTTAGCAGGTACCAGGTACCAGATTTCGGTAGTGGGAACGCAAAAAAGGCGAGCTGAGTCGAGGCGAGGCGAGCTGGTACTGTCGGTGGAAAAACGACACAACAAACAGGTGCAGAGCCTTTGGTTTCCATTTCTTTAAATAACTGAGCTTTCTCATGTCCATATTAAAGAATCAAAACTAAAAAACCAAGCGAAACCTACACGTTCATCTGAAGTCCCGACGAGGAATAGAAAGTGAACAACGCAACTGTGAAAAACTGGATTTCTGTTTTATTTCTTTTTTTCTGATAACGACTCTGAAACCTCATCGGCTTCCAGAAATGTGGGAGTTTTCAGATAAAATCAGGGATCCGGTGTTTGTGTCCGACCCTCCTCGCTCGTTAGAACATTTTTGTTGCCATCTGCGGTTCCTCAGCAGAGAAACGCTGAACATCGTGTTCTGACGCGTCTGTCTCCACGATTACGACTCCACGGACGAACCGCTGAAGCTCGTTCAGTCGGCGACGCTGGCAGCGATGATCACAGCGGCCTGCACTCGCAGCAGCTGTTGCTTTCTGTGCGTCTTATTAGAAAAACATCTGCATCACGAGCTGGAGCTGAAATATCAAATTAAAATCATCGTGTTTATCGCCTCCGACTGTCCAACTGAGTGCTTTATGGTTTTGTGAACACGGTGATGTTGGATGCATCTGGCAGAGAAAAGGGAAACATCAGAGTCTTATCACAAAACTCTCAGAGTTTTATATACTTCTCTTTTTTCCACAGGCCAGAGGAAGAACATGAAGGGTCCATGTGAGCGCAACATATGTTCTGTATGTTGTAATTATGGTTAAACGGGGAGAGGTTAAGAGGTAAGTAACAAGCTTTGAGCTTGGTGTTGGAAGAAGTCGTGGAGGAAGTGTTCAGATATAAATTTAGCTAACTGAACGATGCACTTTCCCTGCAGGGTGTTTTATTTAATCGGTCTGACAAGGGAAGCCAAATCTCCTTTATGATATCAGTTGCTTGTGACTCAGTAGTGATGAAGTTAAAAAGAAAAAATAAATCATTACCGAAATAGTTGAAAATTCACGTTTCTGTCGCTCGACTGTTTTCAGTAAAACTGCAAAATATTCTCCGAAATGTGAGACGATGCAAATCAAATCTCAAATTTCCGCTTGCGCTTCACGTAATGTTGCAGGTGTTTTATGAATAAAGGTCCCACAATTTGCTTTGAGACCTCTGAGGCGTGAAAATGCAGTACTGAGAATACCCGCGGCGGAAGTGTTGAGAAACCACACAGTCAGCTGATTGCTAAACAAATGAGCTGACTGGTGTTTCTGACGAGTGGTTAGTGGAGACTTCACAGCTCTGCCAGCACTCGAGCTCTGGACACTGACGAGCCAACACCGGTGGAACGTCCTCGCTGCAGGTATGTCGCCTGTCGAGGATCTGAACATCACACAGAAGAAGTTAAATACATTTGAATTTAGTGAGCTTTGTCGAGAAAATGATGAGTTCAGTAAATTCTGGTTGTTGAAAATGTTCTTTTCTTCCCACAGAAACTTTGACGACAGCTCTGTTCCTCAACACGACATGGATTCTTTTGGAGATTATGACTATACTTTGGACTACGACTACGACAAACACAACAACGGAACCAATGCGACCACTGAAATCATCGAGCAGCCGGTTTTCCAGCACAAGCCGACTTGTTTTAAGGAAGACTTGTGCGTGTCTCTGATCGTGGTCAACGTGCTCATTTTCCTGCTGGGATTCTGCGGGAACGCTTTGGTCATCTGGATCTCTGGCTTCAAGATGAAGAAGACGGTCAACACCACCTGGTACCTGAGCCTCGCCGTCTCGGACTTCGTCTTCTGCGCCTTCCTCCCGTTCAGCATCGTCCACATGGCGATGGAGGATTGGATCTTCGGTAGCTTCATGTGCAAATTCATTCCTTTTATTTTGTTCCTCAACATGTTCAGCAGCATCTTCCTCCTGGTCATCATCAGCATCGACCGCTTCGTGTCGGTCATGTTCCCGGTTTGGGCCCAGAACAATCGCACCATTAAAATGGCGTCCATTATGGTTTCCCTGGCGTGGCTTTTCGCCATGGCAATGAGCATTCCCTCCGCGATTTTCCGGGAAGTTGGCTCACACATGGGTTCGAGGGTTTGCTACAACAATTACACGTTACACCAGCACAGTCACAAGATAGTCGCGGTGAGCCGCTTTCTCGCGGGGTTCGTCGTCCCGTTCCTCATCATCATCATCTGCTACTCCATCATCATCCTCAGGCTTCGAAACACCAGGATGACCAAAAACGCCAAACCCTTCAAAGTCATGACGGCGCTCGTCGCTGCCTTCTTCGTCTGCTGGCTGCCGTACCACGTGTTCATCCTGCTCGAGCTGAACAAGGACGACTACAACCACGACACTTTAGCCTCCGGACTCAAAATAGGCGCTTCCATGGCAGCAGCGAACAGCTTCCTCAACCCGGTGCTGTACGTGTTCATGGGCAACGACTTCAAGCGGAAGTTCAAGAGCTCCGTGCTCTCGAAGATGGAGAACGCGATGGCGGACGAAGGCCGCACCACCAGCCGATACCTGTCCAGGTCCAGCTCCATGGACGGCAGAGCCTCCACGCACATCTAGCGGCGTCGCTCTGCTCAAAACTGTTCCACGAAGAAGACGCTTGTAAAAACACACGACCAAGTCTGTATAGATTCTTTGTACAAATGTTGCACTTCCCCGCTGACGGCGTGAAGAAAGCTGTCGCCAGTTTAGGCTCGCAAACAGTCTGCGAGCTCGAGCCAATATTGAAACGTGCGCTGAGCTCGCTTTGTGTTTGCAGGGTGAGCGACATCCGTCTCAGCAGAGCAGAAGTGTTTTCAGAGCAATTATAACTGTAAATGTAGTTTGTAAAATACGAGGAATGTAATATATGAGTTTATATTGTGTGATTATAATCATTGTTGTTGTCACATCAGGCATTATCTGCAGATCAAACAAAGGAGCTGTTGACACACTTGCAGCGCTCACAGACAGGAGAGGAGCTCGTGTGATGCAGATTCAGGCTCGAGGAGCATTTTCCTCAATTATTCTTCATTCACATGCTCGAACCTCTCGACTAAAAAGGAGCACAAGGCCACACAAATGGAAATAATAATGAAAAGAGGGGAACGACTCGCTGAAGGAAAACAGCTCAGAATTAATGGGGCTCTTTTTTTTCTTCTTGCATGTAAAACCTCAACTGTCCTTCCTGCTGTAAAGGATGTTCTGTGGTTTTATTTACTGACACCAATGCATGCAACTATTTCTGTACTGCAGCATTTACATGTGTGTTGTACAACGCTGACCTGAATGCAGTGTGCGAATGGGTGGAGGACTGCTGTTGAGATCTGCACTGTGTAGTTTATTTCTATGAACTCGATCTATGAATTTCCTGTTGACAAACAGCTCACTGAGTGGACTTTTACTGTTATTTCCTGTGTGAGAGCTGTGTAGTGAAAGTGGTTTGTGCAATAAATGTTTGAACGTTTGAAATAAAGCAGAAACTATCGAGCTAGTCAGCTGTCTGGTGTGTTACTCTGAGGCGTGACTTGCATTCTGAAGGAGGTTCAAGTAAACAAAGTCGTGAGTTCTTGGAAACGTGCTCATTTGCATTTATGACCAGTCATGATAATGTTCAGATGAAAACCGAGATCTTCCCTAATGAGTTCAAAGAACAAGGTTAGCTTTGAAGAAATACATTTATTGAAATATAATAATTAATCTGGCACAATAAAAACTTAAGGAACAAAGTTTAAGGAGCACTGGGACCACAAACTTTTATTAAAAGACTAAAGTTTTGATGTGCATCTTCAATTATGGTTAAACGGGGAGAGGTTAAGAGGTAACAAGCTTTGAGCTTGGTGTTGGAAGAAGTCGTGGAGGAAGTGTTCAGATATAAATTTAGCTAACTGAACGATGCACTTTCCCTGCAGGGTGTTTTATTTAATCGGTCTGACAAGGGAAGCCAAATCTGCTTTATGATATCAGTTGCTTGTTAATGTGACTCAGTGGTGATGAAGTTAAAAAAATAAATAAATCATCGAAACAGTTGAAAATTCAATCGAGCCAGTCAGCTGTCTGGTGTGTTAATCTGAGGCGTGACTTGTGCATTTTGAAGGAGGTTTTCTCAAGTAAACAAAGTTGTGAGTTCTTGGAAACGTGCTCATTTGCATTTATGACCAGTCATGATAATGTTCAGATGAAAAAACCGAGATCTTCCCTAATGAGTTCAAAGAACAAGGTTAGCTTTGAAGAAATACATTTATTGAAATATAATAATTAATCTGGCAAAATAAAAACTTAAGGAACAAAGTTTAAGGAGCACTGGGACCACAAACTTTTATTTTGATGTGCGTTTTCATCAGACCCAAACAATCCAGAGACTCACATCCTCTTAAACAACCTCCCTTAATTAGGACCTAATTAGACGGCTTCGCTTGTTCAAATGAAATCACAGTAATGGAAAAACTAAAAGCAACAGAATTAAGGATTAAATCTAGTCCCCTTTCTGTAGCCTGGGCTGGATTAGGTCCTAATGAGGGGAGGTTATGTAAGAGGACGTGAGTCTCTGTATCGTTTGACTCTGATTAGAATATTGTGATGAAGATGCACGTGTTGTCGAAAGGTTAGTGTTTTGATAGACGTTAAGTGCTCAGATGTACCATGTGTTCCATGTGGTTGGGTCCTGGAGTTATATGTGGTCAAAAAGTACCGAAAAGCAAAATATAATGTGAAGTATCATTAATTATTCGACACCGCACAGAGAGTCGTGACTCTTCTTTACGCAACGTGTGTTTTTTCAGGTGAAACACTTCTGAAACAATCGAAGGCTGCGAGATAAGAGATGAGTTCAGCTCACGTCTCAAACTAAACTGCACAAAAAGACGTGATTAATGTGCATCATATGGGAAACTCGCGCTTTTAAAAAGGAATTTCATTAAAGGTCCTCACTTCTCATTCTGTAGCAATAACATAAGAGGAATCACAACATGAAGAAGTGATTTTTCTTGATGTTGAAACAGTGGAAGGCCGGGGGAACACCCCGCCTGCAGAGATTACATGAGTAACTGGGCGTGAGTCACGATGAAACCCTTTGAAATTCGACTGTATGTATATGTGAAAGGGCTCCGCTGAGGAGATAATAATCATTCAGGTCTGCTGTTGTGTTGAAACATCTTTCAGCACATTGTTTCAGTTGTGTTGGCAGAAGAGCAGACAGACGAGGTTACCAGCTGGTGTTTTGGATTCCAGACAGCTCGGATCTCCAAAAGTTTCTGATCTCCTACGAGGAAAAGTAGAATTGGACGCAACTCAGTCGGAAGTCCGACATTTATCTACCCCGACTTCACGAGGGAACAGCTGTCTGACGTCACAACAATGGCAGGATGTGTTTGTAACTATAGTATCTGTAAAGAAGAGAATGAAGTGTTCAGATCAGTTTGGCCCAACTCTAAAAACGCTGCTCATGAAACGCCTCGTCAGGAGTCCCGCCTTTAAATCTGTGACTTTGTGACATCACTCTACATCACCATGTCACAGATTTGTACAATTCTTGCCTTGCAGCTAATTAGCCACGTAAGAAATTAATTTAGCATGTCTGTGTTGTTGTTGTTGTTGTTAGCAGTGCTGGGTCAGGCATGTGTGAGCTGACCAATCAGAGCAGGCTGGGTATTCAGGAGGGGGCGGGGCCTCACAGAGACAGGAGCTTCAGACGGGGGGATGTATTTGAGCAATAAAACATGTAAAGCTATTAAATAAATGATTGAAAAAGATGATTCTAGTAAAAAGAAATGATCCTCCCTGCCACATATTTTCTCTGTGGTACATTTATTGTGTTTATAGCCACTGAATTCTCGTTATGACAACATTTCCCTCCGGTTCACACCTCCTGAGTTCGCCTGAAGCTGCACGAAGACGCTATTTTTAATCATGCTACGGCTGAAAAAAAATGTAGAAGCACGGAGAGACTGGACCGAGATCCATCTACAGCAAATCCTTAAACACACAGAATCACCTTCTGATGAATCATCTTGAACCGAACCAAACCAGTCGACCACACGGCGTCAGTTTATGTAGTCATTTATTGGGCCTTATCACATTACATTCATTCCATAGAAAATACATTCAAATGTGACACCTATGTTGACAAAGTGCTGGCTTGTCAATGGAAGCAACAGCCTATCAGGTTTTTAAAGCATGTGTTTAAAAATAGAAACCACTTCTCCCGTTTTTGCTCGTTGCATTACAAATATTGTCGATGTGTGAGCACACACTATAAAAATAGATTGTTTTTTTTTAATCATACTGAAAATGACGGTCAGTTCGTGTTTCCTGGCTGTCACTCACCAGTCTTTTTATTTATTCATATATTCATTTATTTATTTATATAATCATTTATTTATATACGTGTTTATTTTTAAGCATATGGCATAGCACATTGAGTACCGTTATAAGACGTGCTGCTTATAAAGTCTGAGCTGGATTTTTCACACTTTTGAGGAGATTTTTTTTTATTTATTTTTTTGAAATTAAGATTAAAATGATCAACAGCTTTAACCGTTTCAGAGCTCCTTTTAACAAACAAAGCAATAAAAACGTAATAATAACCGTCCTAAAAAGAAAAACTCTCTAATAATTGCTACTGCTAAGGGAAACCTACCATCTCTAACGTGTGTAATGCCTAATTTCTCAGTGATCTTTGGGGCAAGTGTTTGCACATCGAAGCGCTTTTTGGATTTCTGCGTCGAGTCCAGTGTTCGGAAAACATCTTCACGACCAAATTAGTCCAATAAATCCTCTTCTCTCCTTGAGTCAGTGCCTTCAAGAGGGATTATTCGTCTTGAATTAGAGGAGCTGAGGGTTTTTCACCTGTTCATCGTTGAAAACGTGACGTCTCTTACACACAGTAAAACTTGGAAACACACAGTATCAGCTTCAGGTAGTTAGAGCCTGCATATTGCATTTTCCCCTCTGACAAAGGGCGACAATTTTTTAAGTTTTCAGTGAAGTTCATGTAGAAAATAGATTTTTTTTTATCATCTGTGTAACTGTGATAGCAGCAGAAGACTCATACATTTGAATTTTTTTTGATTTCTTATTTCTGTTTTGCACAAAATAAGCTAACACAATTTGCAGTGTTGTATAATATCTTTCAGGTCAAACGTGTTTTTCACCGGCAGCGAGTCGCCCGTCACAGTCGAGACGAGGCTCTCTGAAGTCACAGCTAGTGTACCTTTTGTTCATGTTAAGGCGTGTGCACATGCCAACGCGGCACATGTGCACGGAGCAGGATGAGAAGTGCTTTTTTCAAACTGCCTCTTCTATTAATGCATGAAGCTGCTGAAGTCAAACAGGAAAATGGGAAAAAAAAAGGATGACTAAGAAGAGAAAACAGGAGGGTGAGGAGACGACAGACTTCTCACTACAGCTTTCACCTATCTGACTTCAAAGAAAAATAATAACTAAGTCGTGTAATCCTACAAAATATGATGCAGAGTCTGTTGGCAGAAACGTCCAATTATAGAGGGGAAAAACAGGGGAAACAAAGGAGATCACATTTATCATCTTGGCATGTATTCCTCTGGAACTCCCGACATATTTCTCTTCTTCAAGGCAGCGTCTACTGTTCTGATCAGTTCGTTAATGTTCGCTCGCATTTCGGGAGTGTAGGGATCGTACTCGAGCTTCCGCAGCCCCGATCGTTTGAAGTTCCCGTCCTTCTGGCCCTCGACGCAGAGCAGGCGGTCCTCGGAAACCTTTAGACCCAAAAACTGGACCATGCCCTTCAGCTTGGAGAACAGGTCCCTCTTCAGATCCTCGAAGTGGACCACCTGCACGTTCTTCCCATAATTGAGCCAGTCCAGCGTGTGGGACGCCCACCACGGGGCATAGTTCCTCACAAACTCGGGCCATTCTGCGGGACAAAAACGAGAGGACAGGAAGTGAACAAAGGCTTCACAGATGTACAAAAAAAGAAAAAAAAGCCCATTATATTGTTCAGCGTGAAACCGGGGAGACAGAACAACCACTCAGCTCCACTCAGCTACACACTTTAAAATGCTCCAGAAAGCCATTAATAAGTTCTCGGCTAAAACCGAAGAACACGCCACATTTATCAAGCGGTTTGTTCCACATTACGGTGACGGGTGGGGAGCGGTAATGTTTCACAGCGGCTCTCAAGTGGTCACATAATGAATCACATGTGCTCAGAGCAGAGAGAACCAATGTGACATATTCATTCTTAAAAAAAAACAACAACATTTTGTTCACTCTTTTATGTGGAAATAACACAAATCTAATCGATTTATAACATATAACTATATAAACAGGGATGTTGTCAACACCAACAGAAACTCCTCGCTCCCTACGCTGCTCCTGAAACACCTCGCCAGTAGTCCCGCCCTTTAATTCTGTGACTTTGTGACATCACCATGTCACACATTTGTAAAATGAATGCCTAGCAGCTAGTTTGGCACGTAAGAATTGATTTAGCACAGCTGCTCTGTTGTTGTTGTTGTTGTTGTTGTTGTTGTTGTTGTTGTTGTTAGCGGTGTTGGGTCAGGCATGTGTGAGCTGACCAATCAGGGGAGACTGGGTATTTGGGGGTGGGGCTTAAAGAGACAGTAGCTTAAACAATGTGACAGAGTGTTTGAGACAGAGGGGGAATACAGAGCTGCAGCACTGGACAGTAAGAGAAAACTGAACAAAACCTCTTCTAGCAGTAACCCAAAATAAAATGAACCTGAAAGTTTGCCTCATATGTCTATTTACGTAGCGGTAAAGGTGACGGAGTGGGTTTTAAATACAGACCCTGATCTCATACCACAGCTAAATAAAACGAATCCAAATCAACTTGGACCTGAATCTAGAGGAAGTGAAAGTCATGACAGCTGAACACTGACGTCCTCTACCTCGAGAGGTCTGTTGCAATTCTTGGCAGCAGGGTACATGAAGTTATTATTAATGTTTGGACAGTAAAGTGGAAGTTTTCTGGGGGGTTGTCAGTCAAACTGCTGAGCTGCTGCAGGAAAGATCCTCTGCTTGCATCTTTTTAGTCATTGATAATCTACCGGGCCATAAAACGCTGCCGCTGGCAGGAGCTGTGCTGCATTAGCGCGCATCTTTACAGTTCGGAGAGGTCGTCGTTAAAGTTTAAAGCCTGCTGGGTTTGACGTGCCGTCTCAGAAACCAGTGAGAGCTGCAACTTTAGCACCACAGTAGACAGAATATTATATAAGGCTTCTAAGAAGTTCTATGGAACCGCTGAGGAACTGCAGCTGTGACCTCACCGGGTTTCTTCTCCTTATTGTCAGACTTAAGGAAACTGAATTTAAAAATAATTACAGCTCTTCCCCCCTGAACAACCAGCTGCTTGCATTTCGACATGTATTTCATCCAACAAGGCAGATTCTGATTTGGATTAAGATGCTTATCAGTCCAAACAACTCAAAATGAGAGAAATAACAGACTGTGCTTTTGTTAATCACACACCCTCTAAAATAAGTTACGCTTGCCCCTGTGTTGACTTTACGGGGTCACACTGGGAGGCATCAGCGTCTGTAACATCATCCGAGCCCCACAGTCTCCCTCCGCGTCAGATTGTACCAGCGGTGCCCCGAACACAATGTCACACTGACTCTCAGACCGGATCCCCCCTCTCTGTATTCGAAGTGGCAGCTGTCACACAGCCTTTCTCCTCGCTGATGTCACCGCATCATTTCCCCAACAACACAGGGAGTAAACAGTCATTGGAAGCGGCAGGCCAAATGTGCTGATGTTTTCACAAAGGCAGAGACAACTGCTGGGTCGGCAACTCTCCGGCCTCTGGAAGAATCGATTAAAAAAAAAAAAAACCCTCACAGAAAGTCGGGAAGACGATACGCAGACGAGACAAAACCAGTTGCCGTGGTTACCGGGACCCACTTTGGCGCTGTGAATGTGGCAGAATATGCATGAAATATAATGATATCTTGGCAAAAAAAGAGTTAAAGGACCCAAAGGTTTCATTTCTTTTAGTTAAGTCACGAACGACGACCCCGTTAATGAGCTCTTTTAATCATCACGTAGACTCGAGAGGAATTTAAATGCGCTGACACATTATTATCATTAAATGGTTGTACAATGCAGGGTGATCAAATGTCTAAATATATCACAGAATGGACTAAAAAGGGACGAATTAAGTCGGCCTTAATATTACATATTAACATTAACATCTTTAATCCAGCAGCTAATTATTACAGAAGCTGTGAGATAATTTGTTTTATACTTCTCGAGCAGAACTTCAGAGGAAGTTACTTGAAAACACACACATGTTGTAACACGAGGCTAAAAATGTTGTTCTGGATAAAACATTAATTTACATTGATCTATTTAGATTTACTTAATTATGAAGCTAACAGTTAGCGGCCTATTAGCTCAGCTCTGCACCAAGACTGGAGCAACGAGGGCAAACAGCTAGCTTAGCCTGCCGACCAGCACCTCTACGGATTGTTAATTAAAATGTTCAATCTTGTTTGTTTAATCGCTACAGAAAACAACAAGTTTAGATCTTTTTCCAGTCTGTGTGCTACGTAGCTATCGAGCCGCCGGCTGGTGTAACGCTCCCTCAGAGAATAAAGCAATGTTTTTTCCTTAAAGTACATTTTTTAAATCATTGTAGCAGCAGATACACTCGAAGTCAGTCACAGCTGCGGGTGCTGAGAGGTCCGTCTGTATGATGATGTCGTAGATGTTGTTATATTCATGTTTGTTGTATTAATGTTCCAACATGCTATAGGTGAAAGCAGCCGACAACAGCAAGGAGACGAAGAGGTCAGGAAATTCACCAGACTCCCTTATAAAATCTCTCAATTTTGTGAGTTGTTGAGTCAGGAGAAACTTAAACTTCCTGAAATGCTATATCTTTGAAAAGCTCTTAATTATTCAGGCCTTCTTATAAATTCGGCAAATGTTATACATGAAGTTATTTATTTCTTTGTGTAGAGAACATTGTGTCCTATAGAGACGTTTCTTTGTGGCTGTTAACAGAGACTCCAGTCTGTAGTGTGATAAACCACAGTGTCACGTAACATCAGGCTTCATGACCGAGGAGTTTTTATGTGGTCAATTAATTGCAGAGTTATATAACGCCTTGTTTTAGCAGGTGCTGCAGCCCAGTCAGACCCTTTTCTCATTTTGACTTTTGACAGGTGGAACCTAAAATGTTAACAACAGCTCAACTGCATAAGTGTCCCGGTAAATCGTGTCAGCGTCCCGGGAACTGGCTCACCTAAATGGAATGCAGCCGTCATTAATATTGCAAATCCTAGATGTGCTTTTCCTGCTTTGACAAGTCAAAGTGTCTTCCGTGCGAAGGCTCAGCTGGTAGGACCGTTCTGTCCACATCTTCGACACACAAGTGAAGCACGAGGGTCCAGAGAACCAAGCTGGTTTAACCCGCTGACACAGCTCATGATCTGACTAACCAGAGCGAGTGGGTTTGTGGTTCGTCGACCGATTTGTTTCATTTCTCATTTTTGAAAGCAGTCTGTGCCTGACAGCATGTCTTCAAATCCTAAACCGCTTTGTTTTATAAGGTCAAACCCGCTGAGACAGGCCTGGATTTTATTGCTCATTTCCTCCATTTCCTCACCGTCCCACGTCACCGTCAACCATTTCTCAATTTTTTGGAATATCACCGCAGATTTCGTGTGAGGACATCGGTGGCATATTTGGTATTCTGTTTAATAATTCAAAATTTCAAAGTGGCTGCCGGGTGATGACAACAGTGTCAAGACTGAGACTCGACAAACCACCAGTCATGATTCACTGAAGGCCAAATCCTCACAGATACATAATCGCCTTGTAAACTGAAGAACGTGTTAAGTATGGTGGCTCTGAAGATCAAAAGTTGTTGTGTTTACTGTAATGTTGTCTTTTGAAATGTTATGTTTTGACCTTCTAGGCCACCGTACTTGCGTCTTGCATGCAGTTGGGAACGGTCAACAACAGCAATGACCTATTAGTTGATTAGTTAAACTCACTAAATGTGTCACAGTCTAACAATAAATGTGTTAAGGATGCTATTATTAACACAAACAGTCCTTTTAACACATGATGTCAATAAGCATCTTATAACTACTTGTATAAGGACCTTTATATAAGATTTTAGATAGAAAAGGTGGCACATCTGCAGCAAGGTAAAGGCTGCAATGTGCCGCCTTGTCTATCTAAAAGGGAGGTGTAATATTCCTCCTTTTCCAAACAGCCTCCACTTTTCCTCCTCTGGTAGGCGTCAACATGTGACGTGACGTGAAGCAGGAAGTTGGGCGTGAAGAGAAGCAGGGCAGTTTCTGCTTTTCTCCCAAAATCCTCTTCCCGTTTAACATTGGGGCTTATGGGGCAGTTGCTGGAGTTTGTGTCGGTTAGACGCAGATAATTCAAAAACCGTACATCCTCCCAATAAAGTGGACACGTTGTGAGAAAGAAGACAAGTGTGGCTACGTTCTTGGAAAATATCACTATTGTAGTGTGAAATCTGTGGCTAGGATCGTCATCTAAAGAAACATTTTCGGAGAGTTTTTTTCAGGCTCCCCCACTCTGCCAGTTGGTGCTGCACGAACATTCCGCAATACACACTCATTGAAAATCCTGAATTTTTCTGAATTTTTTCTAAATCACTCACGATCAATTAAGGGTCACCGTTCAAAAACTAAACATCGTAGAAAGAAAGTTCAAATACAACTCAAATAGATAAGACTTGTGCCTACATTTTAAAGTTTGAATGGTGTCTCTAGGTCAAAGTCTGCCAGAGCAGGAGATGTTTGAAAAACGTCGATGATTTTGCGACTTTTTTGACCCCGTCCCATTCATTCCTTATGGGAAATTTTTCGCAGTTTTTCTTCAAAATAAGAGCTTTACATTGCACCCCATCGGAGGTTAGAACTGGGTTCTTAGCGGGGGGCTTTTAATTTGAAAGTAGCGACCGCTATTAGCTCGCCGCTACAACAACAAGCGGACAACCAAGACAGCTACAGAGAGCGAGGAGACGCTAGCATCTCCCGGATCTCAGCGGCTTTCCAGCTGCTCATCTTCGTGGATGAAGTGACGAACTGACTGCTGTGATCAGCTGTTTCCTGGTTTTAAAACTCCCGGCTGTGGGTGCGCAGCAGTGCACGTCATCCACACCTCCGCCCATCTCAGCATTTGCCACCACATTGCCGCCTCGGATTTACACAGCAATGGAGGCGCAAATAAGTGTAACGTTACCCTCCGAGGAGCAAAACAGACCACCAATTTGCCGCCTTCTGTCTAAATCCGCGGAGCGAGCCACCAAAAGGACGGCAGATTGGTGGCTTACTGCCCAGAATAAGGTGATGTATACGGCGGTGACAGCGGCTCACCTTTTCCTTTCCAGTGGGCCTGCGAGGCAAATCCAATATGGCCGCCATATTTTCTGTTAAACTCTGCCATGAGGGCTTTGTAGGGGTTTCGGATCATGATGATGCTCGAGTCGAACGCTTCGATCTCCTTCTTCCCGCTCTCGTGCGTCTTGATGCAGATGGTCCTGCCGCTGCGCCAGTGGTCCCGCTCCCCTTTAAACCCTGTGAAACAACAACAGCGTGTGTTCGTAATCCACAGAGGATGTGTTTGTGAATCACGTCAGGTCGTGAATGAATGTCGATGCTCACCTTTATTGTAAAGGGAGCCATCAAAATAATAGCTGCCGGTGTAGAAGCCGGTGGCGAGCTCTATGAGGTGGCGAGCCCAGGTGTTGCCGGCTCCGGGAAAACTGGCGAGGGCCACCAGCTGCTTGGCGCGAGACGGGAGGAAGTGGCGGTCCATGCACCTGTTATCTGACAAAAACACACGGGACCGACGGGCTTTTAGCGCCGATTTGTTGTGAAAACAAAAGATCTGCATGCACAATCTGTGACGGTGCTGCCAAACTTAGGGGTCGTCTGTGACTCAACACAATCGAGCCTAAAATAAATACTGAAACTCAGCAACTTCCTGCCTGAAGAGAAAGAATTGTGGTGAAATACTGGAAGTTTGCGGTAAATGCATTTTACACCATTCGAGAAAAAAGGTCAAAAAGGTGTAGACATGTCATAGTGTTGTTCTGTTATTGTGCGTGGGGTTAGCTTGATTCCTCTTTAACAAAAATGTCCTAATAACTCCCACTCAAAAAGATTTCTGAGTTGTCTCGAGTGTTCGCGGGTTCACTTCCTCGTTCCTCGCTTGTTTTTGTTTACTGGACCCTTTTTGTTTTTGCTGATCCGAGCCACAGCTTCCTCGAAACACTGCCCACAGCAACACACATGATAGAGACGGACTCATACGGAGACTTCTGGGACATTTTGTAATCATAATAATAATGAAAGAAAAGTTAATGATATATCACGCAATATCTCTATGTGTTTGTTTATTCTGCCTGAGATTTGCTTAATTAAGTGTTGTGATTCAAACACTTATAAACTAATAATCATCATTAAAACATTGTAAATTTATAGTTAATTCAACAGTTATTTCACTGTAAACAAACAATTAAATGCACTTTCTTCTTGTAAAGTTGCAGATGATGTTTATAATACTTTGTAAATGTAAATAAATACGGTGTAGTTCATCTATAAACATTATTTGGGTGATAATTATGAAGTTGAGTGACCAACTAAAGTTTAATCAACTATAAAATCACCATTTATTATTAATGGTGGTTATTACAAAGTGTTACCTCGGAGGAAGACGGTTAACTTCTTCAGTAAACATTTGATTTTAAATGATAAAAAGCCACACAAATAAAACAAATGCATATCACAGCCTCCACAGCTGAGGTTCATTGGTTGCCGGCAGCCTCTGTGGACAGAAGCGGCACGAGCTGCACCACTTCCTGTGGTTAAGAGCTCGATCTGGCGAGCGAGTGCATCAGTTTAGAAGGAGAGAGAGAAGAAACACAACACATTCTTTAATACTAACGCTGTTTTGTAAACTGTTGGCTGTTAGCGGGATGCGAGGCGATGTGGTGACGTGTCTGTCGGGGCTCATGTAAGATTAATAAATGTAAGATGACAACTCTGAAACAAAGTAAACGTATTTCTTTTTCCTCAAGCTTTGAGACGTCAGTGTTCACGTGCGACTGTGGCTGACGCTTGAGTTTTCTGACGTGCCTCTCGTGTGCCCTTCGTGTGCCGCTCTGGCTGCTGTATCAGCCTCCGAGCTTTACCTTGAACCTGCGTCTGGTACACCACGAAGTACTCGTCGTTCCCGCAGCTCTCGAACTCTTCCCCGTGGCAGCGGCTCAGACACATGTCCTCGTTCTCCGGCTCGTGGAGAGAGAAGAGCGGGGTGGGGAAGCCGCAGAGGCATCGATCTCCAGCCAGCACGGCCAGCGATTTCTCCTGAAACACGGCAGCCGTTACACACCGACAAACACACTCACGTGCACGTATGTACAACGCGTGAACACACACACATCCCCCTCACCCTCTCCGTGCACGTGTCCACACACTTCTCCACGGACATGTTCTGGATGACGGCGCTGAAGGGAAGAGCCAGCGTGACGTTGTCCGGCCTGTGGAAACACCCTTTGAAGATGGCGCTGCCGTCTGAAACACACACACACACACACACACACACACGACCAAAGTGTCAACAGACGCACAATATAGTCCAGTTTCATGGCTACTGAGCATCATCTTCCGTCAGATTGGCCTCTGTGCACTGACCCCTGACGAGGAGCTCCCTCCGGGACTCTCCCCGAGTCTACCGAGGCCCTGACCTGCCAACAAACTCAACCAATGGCTGCAGATACATCCCTGCAGCGTGTTGACGACCTTTAACCTCCGGCCTTCGTTCTGGTCTGATGGATAGACCATTTATCACGAGAGCAGAGCAGAGAGGAGCAGAGAAGAGCCGCCTCGGCCTGGCACATGGAAGTTCTTATCAGCATGTGCAGAATGCAAAAATCCGATACGATACGATAGCCGAGTCTACATGGCGTTAATAATCCGACAATGAACGAATTATCTAGGTGTTCTTATCCGATTTTGAGATGTCCGTTGTGGTCCGAAATGGGTCCGAAGTAGGTCGGACTAAGGTGTTTACATGCATTTTAAAAGTCCGAACTAGGTCTGATACGATAAGAAATTCGAATTTCTTGCTGCATGTAAACGTACTGAGAGAGACGTCTCGCACTTTGGCTGTTTGCTTCCTCTGCGCGCACGTCGTCGCTTAATTGTACAGAATGATTTGGACAACGATTTTCAGCCTTATGGAATGAATAATCAATCAAAACATCTGCGAAGAGACAACGTGGTTTTACAATCATGGTTTTAACAGAAAGGTGGTGAGCAGCACTGTTTTGTAAGAGGTTGAAAACGACCGTAGTCGTCAACTGCTGTCACCCACACTGACACCCGCGTGGTCGTCTCTGACGCCGTTCGACATGTGAAGTGTGAACAACAGAGGGAGGAAACCAAACACTCGCAGCTCTTTACTGTCACAGATTGGTATTCATGACAGTAAAGAGCTAAAAGTGATGACATCTGAATAAAATATACAGAACTGAGCCTCGCCTCTGCTGTAATTCTGCAGCGCTGTGAGGCTCGCAGCTCGTTCCACGTGCGCTATGTTTTATTAATTTTTTGACCTTTTTCTCTGACTTAAAGTTGCATTTTTAATGTCCGTGTTCTCGCCGTTTCCCTGCAGTATGTCTTCGCTGCGTCTTCTTTCTGCTGCCCTCGAATGTGGCAAAGCCTTTCCAGATCAAACCGAAACGCTTCGTTAGCTCGTATCTACGCAGCATCCAAACATTTATCACACACGAGGGGTTTGAATAACAAGTAAGAGATCATCGACGCGGACGACCGGCTGAATGAAATCCTTTAAACTTTGCAGACGAGCTGTGAAACGCAGCGGATAACAGAGCTGTGAAATTTGGCACCGACGACGCTCGATCGTGTGACCTGAAGAAGTGTCAAAAACCACAAAACTACCACCTCGACACATTTCCCCCGCGTTTCCTCTTTGATGGCTCACATGACGGAGAAACGGGGTCAGAGGTGATGAAGAGCCTGTTCAGCAGTCTGACGGCTGGCAAACAGCAGGAGGGGAAAGCAGAAATGAAAATAATCATAAACAAACAGAACTGAAGGGAGATTTTAGATGTGAGAGTTGCTTTAGTGTCCCACTCTTTACCATCAGCAGATTCTGAGAAAGAGCTCGACGAGAAAAAGGAAGAGCGAGGAAAGTGTTTAAAATTGCCTCACGGCCGGGGAACTTTTAAGATATCACAGCCGTAAAAGTACCCGAGGAAGGGAACCCACGACATCTTGCAACTACCTGAACACACACATACATCGCTTCTCATAATCGGGCCTCTTTCTTCACCTCACTTCGGTTTTTCCGAGGCAGCAGCCGAGTGTTTGGGATGCAGACCACGGCTGCGTAGGTAGCACAGCTCTCTCTCTCTCTCGCTCTCTCGGGGGAAAGAGGTAAACACAACAAAAGCAGCCGGCTCCCAACTGTGGCGTTAACCCCCCCGAACAAAACAAATATTCCCCCCTCAAAAATAGCATCTTTGTGTCTCGGTGGATTATATCGGCGGAGCCCGGTCTCTCCTCAACATCAAATTCAACACTGAAAGAGATGATTCGAGTCTCTGTTGCGTATACGTGACAGCATCCTTGTGTGAGACTCACAGCGGCGCGCCGACTCCTGGCTCAGCTCCAGCCTGTAGATGGACAGCCGGTTGGCTCCTCCGCACAGGTTGCCCTTCTCCCCTTTGCACTCCATGTTGCACTCGCTCTCCGAGGCGTTGGCCGTCTGGATCTTGTGGCCGCAGTAGCACTCGGCGCCGAACTCCAAACCTGCGTACATGTAACCCCTGGAGGGGAAAAAAGGAAGAAGGATTAGCGATGTTCACGAAGGAGCTTTATCTGAAGCTTCATTATGTGTCTTAATCCCTCACAGATCATCGTTCAGAGCAGCTGGATGTGCAGAGAAGATGCTGAAGCTGAAAAGCATTGGGGTGCAATAACATCTCTCTGTTTGGTGAAGACTCACTGAAAAACTGAATCCATCACACAAGGCCTCCTCTCTGCTTCCTCTCTTTCTCTGCCTCGTGGAGCATTTGACTCCCAGGAGGCCTTTTCCGATGCAATTAGGCGCCGAACACACCCCTCACACAGGACAAATCCCCTGGGCTGTCAGTCAAACCTGAACCTCCGTGTGCTGCACTGTGCTTGTTGCCCCTCATTTGCTTGTCTGTTTTTATTAACCGGCGGCTCCCGGAGAAGCAAAAAAAGCAAGAGGAGGGAAGGAGGAGAAAAAAAAAACCAAGCATCTCTCTCTGTTCCTGTTCTCCGCTCTGTGAATCAGTGATGAGTGTAATTCAATGCATTAGATAGAGATTCCTCGGGGAGAAAGAAAGGGAGGTGGGAGGAAGATGGGGTGAGGAAACGGGGACAAATGGAGGCAGAGGAGCAGAGAGACGAACGCCGTGAAATGCTTTCACCCGATACGAACGCCAGGAATCGATAACGACTGGATTTTAATACCGACACAAATGTGGGTCTTAAAGAATCAACCTCAACTCTTCTTCGACAAGATTTCTAGAACCTGGCTGCAGATATTTACTCCCATTAAGTCTCGAGAGCCCAAATGAGGGCGGACACAAGGACTGACTATCAACCAACGTGGAGCAGGACATTACCACGGGGCAAAAGCATTGCAAAAAAAGGGTTTGAACTCTTGAATCATGGATTGTCTTTTCCAAAATCCACGCACCGATTTCACAGAAAAAGAAGAGGAGGCTCTGAAATACTTCACGAAACAAGACCTTGTTTTAGAAGCTACCTGCGGTCTAATGTCTCAGATATTTGAGTTAAATATGCTGTATGGCTTCACTGTTACAGGAAATAAAACTCATTTGGTACGATGTGTTGTTCTTTGTTATCCGTGGAATCTGGAAAATAATAAAAAAATGAATGTCGGTGAGTTTAAGAGACACTCGGGATGAAGTTACTGTAGCTGCTGTTAAAAGATTAAGTTGATTTCACGTGTCGCTCTTGGCACATAGAATCAATGGATTCTCGTTGCATCTCAAGAGCCTCTTCACAAACACCACAACACGGAGCCTCCACAGGATGTGTGAGCTGATCTAATTAACAGGCCTTGGAGTGGGCCCTCCTTGAAGCGACAGCGTCGATCTACTTTCAGATTTGTGCTCCGGTCTCGCAGGTAGTTTTCCACCACAGACAGCGGGAGAAATTGGGAGTTAAAAGGGATCAGACGGCTCATTTTTTTCCCTCCATAACAGGTCGATCTGCTCGCAGTCGGATGACTCCACGATAAACTCAAAACAACGACTTCTTTACGGGGCCGAGCTGTGTCGAAACAGGATGAGGACCTTCCCCCAACTGTGAACACAGAGCTGGAACACGTGTCGTCTTAAATCACATGTCGTAGCAGAGATTTACTCTACAAGCCCGAAGATAAACAAAACAATGGTCTCCACGTACGTTTGGCCTCATACTGTGTTCTAGTTTGACAGTGATGTCGTTCATCAGTGTCGTTAGATCACACGTTGATAGATAACTGACATAATTGCACCTTAAAGTCAATCTAATAGCCTTTCAATCGTATCACATGATCTTCATCAGCACACACTTTGTGCCCAGATCTCATGGCGATAAACAAAGATGTTCACCGATAGTTAAAATATCTTATAACATCTGTTCATCAAAATGTTTAAACTTTGTGATATATGTTGTCAAGTTGTGATTCAACGTTTATAATAATGTCCAAACTCGAGAGAAATCTGTTATTCTGCTCAAGCTAATGATGCTAATGTTTAATTTGGTCGCCTTTCACCTGAACTTCCTGGAGAGTCAGAGAGCGAGAAACACGACGTGAATTAAACTTGCAACTCCCACGATCCCACGTGACTTCCACCTTTTGTTTTGTTTTGGTAGAGAGACCTCTAGTGGCAGAACACACACACTGCTCCTTCTGTGCTTTGTGTTATTAATTATTTTGCCCATCAAAGATCTTCTCGTATCTGCGACGAGCAACATCAGATCTGGTTCTCGAGGACGAAGCACCTTTTCATCCCTCCCTCTGTGCTCTCAGCTCTACTTTATGTCTGACGGTAGAAATAGAATAAGTGAGATGAAGGGGGGGGATATCTAGTGGATGCTTTTTCATTTCTCTCTCATACCTTTCTGCACAGTTGTCCTGGCAACGGAACACAGTCATTTTTTTGTAGTCGAAAAAGGAAACTCCTCTCAGCGCTCTTTTCTGCGTGTCATCGATGTAGCAGCCGATATACTTCGCTGGAAAAAAAAAAAGACACAAGGCACAGAAAATACACTTTAGTTACGTAAACAGACACGCCGTGAGAATAAATGTTCACTTCGGCTCCTGTGCAGCAGGTTTCGACCGTGAAGTGAATCCTGTCTGCAGCAGAGAGCGTAGTAACAAAGAGCATGAGGAGTCCAAACTGGGGCAGAGGCTTTATTTATTTATAAAGACACACATCCCCTTCTAGTGGCCTGTAAGTGTAGTGGCAGTCATCTCTGCATTATTTCACAAGTGTGTGTGTGTGTGTGTGTGGGGGGGTTGGGCTTCAGTGAACCTCTGCAGAGGCGGCTACCCCTCAACAGCTTCTTCCCTCCCATTCAAACACTCCTCCCCTCCCTCGCCGAGCTGCACCCGCCCGACTCTACCTTTTTAAATAACAAACCGGCTCTGGCCATCTGTGCCGCGGCCATTACCCCCTCTGAGCCTCTGTTAATAGCTAAATGAGTCCTAGTCCCTTGCATTACTTTAATTGTTCTGGTCGAAAAGGCCTGCGTTCGAGCGGCATGTGGCGTGTGCCGCCGCAGGATTCAGCCGTAATCTTTCTCTTAACTATTGTCGAGCTGGAAAATAATCTGCTTTATGAGGAGGGGAGAGGCTGATTTAAGTGAAGCGGGGAGCTCGTGGTGAATCGTACATCCCTGCTCGGTGAGGACAGGATGAGAGGGCCGACGTGTCCGCAGCATCATGAGCCAGTCTGTTTTATACTGCTGCACGAAAACCTCCAGAGGATCCTGTTAACCGAAGTCAAGTCTTTCAGACAGACTCCTTTTCCAAGTCTGCTCCTGTTTCGCCTTCGGTACAATATGCTCCTGTGCCACTGCAGCACCACGCAGTGCAAATGTGTTCGTGTGCATCTCACGCCGCAATATTCTCTCCAGTTTTAATCTCAGAGCCGGTGAGAACGAAGTGAGGAGGAGAGGAAATGCGTAACCTGGCTTTCAGGAGGCGGTTTACGACTGCAGAGTAATGAGAGCAAACGAACGCTCTGAAGCTGCTAATTACTCCGTTATCACTTTTCAGCTCGAGTCCTGCGAGGTTACTTTTCAGACGAGGGGAAGGACGGGAGCAGAGGAGGAGGCCCGAGACAAACGTGTTTGTTTAGCTGCAGAGAGCTCGACACTGCACTCGTCAAACATTGTTCTTTAATATTACGCGCTGTAACAGGCAGCGAGGTACCGTGCTGCACTATGACTCAGTGTTTTTGTAGTAGAATGTTTTTTTCCTCCTGAGGCTCGGAGAGGTCGGCGTCCGTCCCGCAGCGAAGAGAGTTAACAATCAGGAGCGACGGCGGCCTCCACAGTTTGTCACCGACGCTCGTGTTCGATCGTTCGGGGGCAGTTTGGATCGTCTTCCCGCCTGAACTGCACTCTGGAGGGGAAATCACAAACCCACACAACCCACGACAGAGCGATTGTAACATCGCCGGAGTGATTTACGGCTATTCGGTGCCTATTTTAAGACGTCACGGAGACGAATAAATAGAAACAGCCGGGTCATACCAGGACCAGCTGCTGAGCTGAAGGCCTTTAACGAGCGGGATAATAAAGAAGTACATTTACTCAACTACGTTTTTGACGTACCTGTCCTTTACATTTTAGTATTTTACTTTATATTTCTACTTTAAACATAATCAGCTGCTTCTGCTTCTTTATTTTAGCTGAATTATTAATGTCGTTTTACATTGTCCCATTTCTTTTTTGGGTATATCATTTAATGTTACTCTGTACTTCTATTTCAACACGTAGATGAGTTAATATTATGGTTTTTACTCCACTCCTTCTACATTTATCCGACGGCTTCAGTACTTTTCAGTGCACATTAAGCTACAACATGACGGGACAATCGTTTTCTGCTCGCTACCAGCGAAGGTTTCGTAGTCCACGAGAAGTTTCTTGAGCTGTGCAGCAAAACAGCATCACAAAATAAAACTATATAACTGCTCTATACAGCTTGTCCCACATAATCCAAGTCTCCAGACGCCCTGAGATCCCATATTGATTTGAAAATGTTATTTATACCCTGTGCATTTTGCTGTGAAGCTGCAGAAATGCTTTGTGGACGACGAAACTTCACCTGACTTTCTCTCAGAATGACTCGACACTGTTGTGTTACTGCTGCAGCTTCACATTAAAAGCGTTCATCTCGTGCAGCACGAGCTGACTTTTATTCTGAAGTAGTCACAGGAACTGCGATGTGTTTTATCATATTCATTAAACACGTGACACAAAACGAGTCAGCGGCCATTTTTTGACACATTGCAGAGACGGAGCAGCGTCGATGACACACACCTGCACACCTCCAACTTCTCAGTGAGGTAACAAAGTCCTGCTGTTCTCAGATTTATGCCGCGTGCAGCATAAAATCAGATCCCGGCTGCTGACAGAGTGACGGGGAGGTGGAGGATTATTGCCCGACTTCTTTATTAAAGCAACAACAGTTTGTTCGTGACCTGCAAGATTAAACTGCGCTCGCTGTCGCTGCAAAATCAACCGAGACTGAAATCTTCAACATTCCTACTTTGACACTGAGGTATTACCGAAGAGAGGAATATGAGTTATACGTGTCGGAGATATCCATTGTTTGGTTTTAAATAATTCATGCTTCACCCAGCAGTGCAGAGAGTGTTTGACAGGGTAAGAAAAGGAGCGAGGAGGAAGACGGATGTGGGCCAAGTGAGTAAACGATATCCTCCAATCAGCTCTTCGATCGGGTTTCATTGAAAAGGGAATATAAGCAGGATATTCGTCCCGTCGGGGGTCAGACGTGTCCGCTCTGGAAACACACTTCCTGTCCTGCCGCTGTTTTCAAAACGTCGTGCGGCCCGATAAGATGTCACATGCCAGTCAGGAAGTCTTACATGTAAACGTCCCGACAGGACCGAGCCGCACAGATTATAAACAGAACAGATACGAGCGTTTCGGCTGAAGAGCGAAGGCTGCAGCTGTGTGTCAGACCCTGGAAAGGAGTCGCTCTCAGACAAACAGAGGGCTTAATCATAATCATCATCTCTCTTCACTCTCGAGAGATTTCCTTCAGGACCAATTACAAACTGGAAACTCTCCGTCGTTAACGCGCCGCAGCTTGTAATCAGAGACGACTCCGAATCAATCTCATATCAACATGAAGTGCTGAGGGAGGAGTGCTGCCTGCGTGTTCATGTTATAACTCACCGTGTGTTTTAAAAGTTTTAATTTCTTACAGTTTGTTGAATATTCTAATTAGCAGCCATGTTTTAAATAAACAACAGGAGGTGGTTATAATAATTGTTGTGATCATATTTAAAACAAGGAATCCAGTTGTACACACTGAGAAATAATTAATGTTGTGTCTGTAATTATTTCTGCAGCTGCTGGCGTGTTTTTTAGATGATTCCCCTCGTTTCAAACGTGTTTGTTGTAGCAGTAAGTGCACACTGCGTTACACCACTGTACTTCTCTGAACAGACAAATCTCATCTTTAATAATTCACCGTAATTAATCTTTGAATTATGCATCGTGGGATCAGATCAGAGCAGTGAAGTGTGCAGTCTCGGTGTAACTCACCTCGTCCGTCGTCCACGTCTTTGGCGTTGCGTCCTTTGAGCGCTCGGTTCCAGTTGTTGGTGTAGTCGCCCCCCCTGCGCACCTCCTGACCCTGCTGCCTGACCTTTTTCATCCACGGGGGTCCGAACCTCCGTCCCGACCGCCGCGTCTCCTTAAACACTCGACTCATGATGCCGAGCCCCCGAGCGTCGGACAGCGAGGTCCGGCTGCCCATCTCCGAAGCCACCAGCGAGTCCCGGCCCCCTCTGGCTCCGGGGCCGCTGTCCCCGACGAAGCCGGAGTGCAGAAACACGAGGCTCCCGGCCGTCAGGTAGAGGAGGATGAGGGAGAAGAATCGCACGGGTTTCCTGCGGAAATAGCGCTGTATCTTCAGCAGAGGCTTGGCCATGTTGGCTCCCTCTGCCACTCAGACGCACTCGCCCAATGATGAAAACTCATAAAGCAGAAGAATCAACACCGGCAGCCAGACAGCCCCACCGGGCCCAAAGGAGAATGAAGAAAAAGTCCGTTAAAGCGTCTTAATCCCGTGTGAAGGTCATCCAAAAAACTGCATGACGTTCCCCTCATGCACGCCTCTTCAGTCTCATGAGGAAGATGCTTCACGGCCGTTCGCTGCGCAGCTCTGCCGATCAGCCCGGCCCTGAGAGCTGGCTCTGAGGCCGCCGCGTGAAAGGTGAGCGGCTCCGAGTGAAAGACGATCACCCGACGCCGCTTTCACTCCAATTATCAGCCCACAAAGATGCCACACCAGCTCGGCGGCGGCACTTTCTCCCACGCTGTGCGGAAGGAAGGAAGAGGGTTTTTTTTTTTTATTCAGCGTGAGATCTTTTCATTTCCAACGCGGCCGTCTATTCACCGAGACGATCCAGGAGAGGGAGCGTTTGACTCACCATCTGCAGCAAAGACACACACAAAGAGAAAAAGAAGAATAGGTTGAACACACCTGAGTGAGTTTCATAACACGTGGAAACACAAACACATCTTCCCGCTCGGCTCGAACACGAGACAAACGACAAATCGATTCGGATTCTCACGGAGTTTAAACTGTCCTCGTTCTCCTGCTTTCTGTCAAACCCACATTAACCGGAACAAAAGACAAGCAAAGACAAATCACGGCGTTAAAAGCAATCAAGTCTGCGGAAATGCATCTGTGTCGTTAGTCTGTGCAGGCGAACAGTCGGAGGAGCTTAACTGCAACGAGCTCAGATCTCCATTATCTTTAATAAATTAGGTTAAGCTCGAAGGGGAGAAACAAAAACAAAGCCGTGCCCTGCGGCGCTTCCACTCATGTCTGTGGGAACAAATGTGTGCGTGCGTGGGAACAGAAGGCAAATTGAAAAGCGTCATTCAGGATGATCTGAGGTGACGGTAATCTGTGCGAACGTGCGACGGGAAGAAAGAGCAAAGAGCCGCGCTCGATTCTCAAAGAACGCCAGGTTAAAAACTTTCTTTCTTTTGCACAGATTGCTGCATTTCTTGACGGAGGATGGCTGAATCCTGACTTTCTCTCTCTCTCTCAAAGGCGTCTCTGTTCTGGGACGAGCCCGGCGAGGCGACAATTGGAAGGTGTAACGCAACACTCCTCGGGGTCAGGGAATTTTCCAGCACATTCGAGGGGACACTCGCCCTTGTGGCTCTCCGTCTGCCTCGGGACAAATCCGCAGAGCACTTGTCACCTGAAACCTCAATGGCACCGCAGACCCCCCTCCTCCACCCCTCCATCCGGCCCTCTAGTTTTCCTGTGCTGGTCTGGGAAGAGTCCGGGACCCTCAAGGAGAAATGGATCACATTCTAGTCATGAGGTTCAGTCCACAGCATCTGGGCACAAAGACAACCCTCATCCTGGACCGACTTTGCGAGGACGGCTGGTTTATTATTACAGATATCTTTGTCTGACGTTTTAATTATTCAGATCTCCTTTCCCGAGTCCAGATCCAAAAATGACAAACACTAAATGTTCTGAAGGACGCTGCAGCTGATGAGTCAAAGGTAATAGATTTATACTCGGGACATAAAAGACATAAAGGAGTCTTATTCATTCAGGCTTCACAGTTTCAACACAAGGAGGAAAAAGTGCGTCTGACCATCGTTTTAACTTACGAAACAGGAGCAAAGCAAACGTCAGGCAACACAAGTTCACTCGTTATCAGTCAGGTTTAGGTAGCTAATACACTTGGTTAGCTAAGAGTGATACTATTCCTTCCTCTGCGAAGCCTCTGAGTTGTCGGTTACTGATCTTTTCATTCCCAGGATCGGCCTTTTTCTCCACAAACACACAGTATAATATCCATTTCTGCAGCTCCACAGCTGCGACAATATTGAAGAGTAACTCTCTCTTCGGTCCTGTGTCAGCGTCTCTCCTCCTCGTCGACGGAGCGATGCTTCATATTTCAGGACGAAACAATAACGCGGTAACTCAAACAAGCCGTCCTTTGTTTCAAACTGGATGATTTGTTTGCTTTAGAGCAACGTAATCACATCTAGGTTAAGTTCCCGACAAGGTTAGGAGGTCTAAATGGATAAATAGGGGCTGCGTATTTCAACACGCCTCTCACTCCTGACTTATCGCGGCCTCCTGGTGGGATTGAAAGCGAAGACGTGGCCTAACGGAGCGTTAAATCAGGGCCGTGTGGGCTGTCGTGTCAACGTATGGCGGCTACGGCCAAAAAGGAGGACTTGTGCTCTGCTAACCGAGTAAACTGGGTGGGGGCGAGCAGATGGAGAGAGCGACATAAGGATACAGAGCATGTGACACCCACCCGTGCTCATGAATGCATGAGGGCCACACACACAGGCTCATTACTGGTTAATAATTGAATCCCCTCCAGTCACGAAAATGAAATCCAAGTCGCGGCTCATTTGCAGGTTCGGCTGACAGAAAACAACAGCGTGGATGAAATCAAGCTGCGGCCGCACGGACACTTCATATCGTATGAGGTAAAAAGAGACGAAGAGACTGAAGCGACAACAGTAACTGTGATGATGATGATGATGATGATGATGATGATGATGATGATGATGGAGCTGTGAGCAGCCGCGCTGATGAACGATGACGCTCTGAACATCGTGCTCCAGTTGTGTTCACAGCCCAGTGACCGGGGTGAAATGTTAGCAGCTAACGTGTCTGCAAACCTCAGATACGTCCAAAGTTGACATTCATACCAGATATGCAACATTCACATTATGTGCTTATTAGCAGACTTCCACATAATAAAGGGGTTACAACCACATGAAGTTTACTTGACTCCAAAGTAGACTTGTAGTTCTCGAGACCGGTCTCGGTCTCAAGACCACTTTTCCGTGGTCTTGGTCTTGTCACGGCCTCGACAGTCTTTGGCCTTGGTCTTGGTCTTGATACTCTCTGGTCTTGGTAGTGTCTTGGTCTCGGTTTAGGCGGTCTTGACTACAAGTCTACTCAAGACATAAATGCATTCATGATGTAGTTTGCCTTTTGTTCTACAGTTTGAATGTATATGTTTATGTATCTGTTCTTTGTGATGTCTGTGTTATATTGTTCTTGTCCCACTGAACTACAGCTACAACTACAACTTGATAAAGTGTGTTATAATTGAGATGCCATTGCACACATCAAGGTGACCAGTTCTTCCTCTTGTTAATGTACAATTTGAAGTACAATTTTGTACTATTTGTACTATAAACTATTTGTATTTTGCATTTAATTTAATGCATTTTTTGGTGCACCTGCGTGCGGGTTCTACAACTCATGCAAAATGGCAAAAAACTAGTCTTTTTTTGGTCTCGGTCTCGAGCTGAACAAGTCTTGGCCTTGGTCTTGGTCTTGGTCTGGATACTCTCTGGTCTTGGTAGTGTCTTGGTCTCGGTTTAGGCGGTCTTGACTACAAGTCTACTCCAAAGTGGTGATCATGAAGCAGGAGAAGGAGTTTTTCTGGTCGTCGTTATAGTTGTGGGGTGAAAACGACATGATTTCTAGTTATTGTTCTTGGTGTGGACGGTGCTGAAGAGTCCTCAGCACACTGTGACACTGTGAAACTGTATTTAATTATACTGTACGCAGTGCTTTTGGCTAAATGCTAAGAATAGCATGCTACATGCTCACAGTGAGAATGCTAATTTGCTGATGGTTGGCTGGTTAAATGTTCAACATGGTCAGCAGTGTGTCAGCATGAGAACATACAGCTGAGGCTGATGGGAAACTCGGGAGCTTCACAGGTGTTTTTACAGTTTCTCCTGAGATCAACATGAATGTTTACACACCTATTCCATCTATTAATTGTTGAGTTTTTTCAGTCCGGACCAACGTTGCCGCGCCTCGAGTCGTGCCGCTAACACGTCCCTCACGTTATAGCTTCACACGGTGTAACTTCACGCCATTAAGAGCCAAAACAAATGAGTATTTTTCACATGTGTGGCTGCTAACGGGACCGGTGGATAGAAAATCAGACGTGACACGTGTAAACAGACGGACAGAGAAAGAGGAAATCCAGCAGACGAGCGATGGGAGGTGCCGCGGAGGCCTTTCTGCCAAATCATGGCAATTACTCAAGTGGAGCGGACGTGAACTCACTGACTGACCATTAATTCACATTCATATTAAATGAGCCAGCAAATATTTAATCAGAGCGGATTTAGAGGAGGAAACGTCAAAGTTAATCTTTGGTGAGCGGGGCCGGCTCAGCTTGTGCTGGAGGCAAACGGCTCCACAAGTCAATCCATAAACGTTCTTCATCTCCGTCCCGGGACTCGTTGACCGGGGACGGGATTGAGCAAGACAGACGTGCGCTCGACTACTAAGAAAGAAACCTCTGACACAAAAAGCTGCTACGAAGCGTCTAACGGTGTGATAATTCATTACTTTCTGTAGTTGTGAAGGAAAGAAACTGCCAAGAATGCAAGATGTTCAAAAACACAAAAGAAAACACTCAAAGATTTGAACTGAGGGGGCCGTGTGTGTGTACATTTAAGAGCTGGATGCAGATGGATTATTCAGTTTTGTTTCTTCGGCCGCGCAGATGAAATCAATTTCCATTCCCCCTGTCTGCCGATTGCCAGAAAGCATTCTTCAAACTCAGACGTGGGTGAGGCTTTTTGGAGCCGCGAGACCTCAAAAACTCTCGAGCTCAGAATCACACCAGCTGAATTAAATTAGTTGTGATATCCTCCCACAGTTTTTTTTTTTCTTTCTTGCTGTGTTTTCACAGTGGTTAAAGTTAGAAAAAGTACAGGGGAAGAAGGGGGAACTGTATGGTGAGGCTCTGAGGAAAAAAGCCCAACACTGACGGTCGTTAACAGAAGGAAGAAACAAACCGTGTTAACAGTGGCAGGAAGATAAGGTTATCCGGAGCGGAGAGTGGGAAAGGAAAACATCTGAGTCTTCTCTCATTGTCCTTTTTCTCTGTGCACATACAGTCCCATCCTGTAAAAGTACTGTATCATGCCTTCAGCTGTTCAGCAGCAGAAGGGTTAACGGCGTTCGCAGCAGCAGCAGCCCTGACCCTCCCCTCAACCCCGAGGCCCGTCTTTCCGCTCTCCTAGTGTGTTTTGGCCTGCCAGTGCGCATTAGCTGTGTTTGTCAAATCAAATCAAACTAAAGATCACATTCCTCCCCCGGTGATAGCGCCGGCCACGCTCGCGTTCAGGTTTACGGAGATTGTTTCCGGGGCCGTCCTACGTCGTGAAGTGTTCTCATTACAGGAAAAAAAACTCAAGACCACCAGAGAGAAGCGTCTCTGGATGAGGATTTAATACGTCACGTGTCTATGTAAGCAAAAAAAACAACGAATCAGTGTTGAGTCGTGATCAGGTGCAGCAGTGAGCGCAGAAATCAATTCGGCGCCAAACGTTTGCTGATTCAAGCATCGGCGCAGATGGCGACACTTTAAAGCGACACTGTGGAATTATTTCTCCCATCTAGTGGTTAAATGTTATTTTGCATCCAAACGAATACTGCTCTCTAGCGCCTCGCGTTTTCAAACGTGCGTTGCAACCTGTTGGAACTACGGCAGGCGGGATGTGTCAAGATTCAAGAAGCTGTGACAACAACATGTCTTCAAACAGCACTTCATCAAGTTTAGTTATTGAAAAAAGTACGACCTCACATTCTATCACACCGTGACACCTGACTTTTAAAAACAAACTTTTCGGGTTTCAATTTTCGTTTTTACCAATCATGTTTTCTCACCTGATTCCCAGAGGTAAAAGACACATTCAGAACTTTTACTGCACCAAAGCATAATTAAAACACAGTTTAAAGGGGCATTATGTAGTTTGGGAGAAGAAATTCAAACTCACTTTTCCGTAGGTGAATAAACAAGCTGTTCTCTGAGGAAGATAAGAGCCCGGAACACTGTTTGAAGCTAGAAAGGTGGCAGGGTCCGCCACATGTCAACAAAGTAAAACAGTATACATTGTGTTGTCCTTTAAAGACACACTGTGGAATTATTTCTCCCATCTAGTGGTTAAATGTTATTCTAGCATCCAAACGAATACTGCTCTCTAGCGCCTCGCGTTTTCAAACGTGCGCTGCAGCCTGTTGGAACTACGGCAGGCGGGATGTGTCAAGATTCAAGAAGCTGTGACAACAACGTGTCTTCAAACAGCACTTCATCAAGTTTAGTTTCGGGTGATGAGGTACGTTATTTCAAACAGACTTCAAACTGCAGCTGACGAGCGCGTCTGGCTAAGCTCCTTCTCCGTTCCACAGTCACGCTGGCTCTGAGTGAAAACGCCTTTAGCCTTATCTGTACCACGTAGAGCTTTTTGTCCCTCTCACCAGCTCATCGTTTTTTTATAGAGCGGAAGGACATGGAAGCCTCCGTAGAGCTCGCCCGTCCTATGGAAATACAGAGAAGTGATTCTTCCCTCAGGAGGAGAAGTGAGATTGTTGGCAGAGATCATTTTACACCAATGAGGACTTATTTATGAATGAAGACGCTGATTTGAGGTAATAAATTACCTAAAACACTACACAGTGGACCTTTAAGAGCGCGTGACCTCTGAAGAACTTGAGTGTGAACATGACGGCTTCCAGTAACAACAGCGTCACACTGCCAGAGCAGTTTTTTTCTTTGCTGAGTGTTTGGCAAAAGTTAACCACACCACGCGCTCCAGTTATTTTTTTTTTTTGCCTCAGCCGCCTTAATTAAACCTGCGTCTGATCTCGGTGTGTGCCCGCATTAGTGACTGGCTTAGCGCCCGATACACTTAATTACTGGTGGCCACTCAAGAAGGAAGCTGATCAGCAGAGACGTCTCCAGGAATCTCCGAGCAGTGACGGATTATATGAAGCGAGGAGAGAAGAAACCAACGAGCCGACTACGAGCCGCCTCCGCCTCGGTGTTGAGTGCCACTTCACATACTCTGAGATACAGTTTCCAAAAATACCGCTCCGATGCACACGTGATCGTTTACCGCTTGTTATTTATCAGGAAGTGACCTGATAGTGGAACTGCTGTCTCTCCAGTGTTTCCCTCGCTCTTGTCGTGCTGAGAGGTTAATGATACAAGTCTTACTTTTCATTTTAGACTTATTCCAGATGAGCTGCGCGGTTTCATTAATATGTGTTCCTTCGAGCTCGCCCACGAATCTTTATTCAATTTAAGTGCACATGAAACAGCAGAACAGATTCACGTAAGCGAACCAGGTGGCAGCTGTACTGTGACACTTTGTTTTTCCTTCTCAGACCAGACCTTTTTACTTACGCAGGTAAAACAGTCCGACTGCTGACTATGAAAACAAAGCACACAGACAAAGCATCTTTTTACGTGCAAAGTTCAGATCCATCAGAAGGTTTTCAGCACCTTTTTCCAGAACACGGTCAAAACATCTCGCCGGGTTTGTTGATTCTACTTCAGTTCCTTCAGCCAGTTGTCGCTCTAGGACGAGATGGGAATGAGAATGGATCGAAATACTCATGTGCGTAAGACGTAAAAAGGTGGTCTCTGACTCTACGAAGGCTCGGGGGAACTGCTGAGTCCTGATCCACAACGTCAAGACCTTTCAACTCGTCAGCAAAGCAGCAACAAGAAGTCAAATTTACCTCAATTGTTTGTGCTCGACATCAGGCACGTGTGTGACCAATGAAAATGTTGTCCATGTGTGACCCGACCAGTCGTACCCTGGAGTCCTGAGCGATTTTATCAATATCCCCGTAAATACGTGAGTAAGATCGATAGTTTTGGTTGATTATTCGCTCATCACAGTATCAGTATCAGTGGCCTGTCCCTCACTGTTGTTGTTGTTGTACGTCAGCAGGACTTTTAATTTGTAAAATGTTGGCAAAATGTTAAAATGTTCACATTTACATATTGTTTTAAGTATGATCTTATTGTGAAACAGTGTTTTTGGTAAAAATATATATTAATTGTAATAAATATTTACCAATTATCGGTGTCCCTTAATTTTATGTCAACCCTGTTACCCTAACCAAAAAACCCTATCAGAATAACGGTACATTCTAGATTTGACATGATTTACAGGAGGTTGCATCATCTCTGAACCAGGATGCTAACAGCTCAGTGACAAGTAAGTTTTGCTCATCTCTGATGTGCTATTTTTGATGTTTTTTCAAGGTTGAACCAGGAGGGACAAGCATACAACGTCAACCCTGTTACCATTTTTTAACATATAAATCCAAACAATTATTTATTTCTCATAATATAATCAATATGTACATGTAATTTCCTTTCAAAGTACATAGCATGTGCTTTAGCTAACATTTGTTTTAGCTAGCAATGGGCAAATTAGCTTGAAATGGTCAACCCTGTTACTGTCAACCCTGTTACCTTTCCAGTAACAGGACTTGACTAAAACAGTTATAAAATATGAAATTCCATAGCTGAGATGGCACAATATAATTTCTTGTCATTTTAAACTGTCTTTAATTCCTGGCTACTGAAAAAATAGCAATTAAATATAATTTAAATTTTAACTTTTCAAAGTTGAAAAGGCACCGATTTCATGGAATGACCCACAAAACAATGTCAAATGTGCACTGTTAAGATTATTTTTTTTAACTCTTAATAATCTTTAAACCTGACGTCACTTCAGTCAAATAGCTCACGCACCTTTGGTGTCAATAAGATTTTAGATTTTTGGCCAGAAGGTCCAAAACTTCAGATTTCAGACGCTGATCAACAGTCTACACTGTTTGTCATGATATGATCGTTGTGTTTGACGGTTGCGGCCTCTCAGCTGAACCGACCAATCACTGGAAGAGATTTAAAGTGCGCTCTCTATAGCTTAAAATTAAGTCGATGGCAGGGAATAAAGCTCATTGTAATCCTTACAATACTTATTGGTCCATTTAGCTCAGCGGACGACCTCTAACTCCGAAAGAGTTCAAGTGAATGAAAGGGGTCTAAAATTAATCCTCGTCTTTGACTGGCGCGCGGTGACGTTAAGCTGCTGCATTGTAACCGAGCGGCGGACGGCCACGAACATTTCCACCAGCAGGTAGTGATAAGCAACTGACAAGAGGAGAATGGAGGAATAATGGCTCCTTTTGTGAGCGTGGATTCAAAGCGGCAGCAGAGTTCAATTAGGTGCGAGCAGCGAGACAAAAAACGGAACAAATCATTTGCAGAAAATCTGGATTAGCGGTAATTCTCCTCCTCGTGGACTCGCTCGGTCGCGCAGTCTGTTTGTGAATCTGAAGGAATGAGGGGGAGGAAAGAAATGAAAAGGGGAGAGAGAGGGGTTTGATGCCAACGGGGAAGATAGTCGTGACACTAATGATGTGTGAACAGAGAGAGATACCCCAGATTCCTGTTGTGAGAGTTTCAAACCCGACCCTGAGTCGCTGCCACTCCCAGATCCCAGTTGGCCACATAGATGGACATTTGAGAAACAATCGCTTGAATCGGTCCCCTCTAACGGCTTCATAAAGGGAGTAATTATTCTGCGGCGGGGAGGCGCTGTCAATGGGAGATCAAATGATGTCTTCCACTAACCAACCCTAACAAAGCTCTTCATTCAGGGCCGTACAGAATATCTGCAGTTCGGCTTTTTTTTCAGAGAGGAAAAGAGCTTTTTCTCCTCTTTCTTCTCCCACCTTCACTGAGCACTGAGGATCTCTCGCTTTTAATTAAAGGCGAATTCTCCCGGCTCAGTTCTGCCCGTGAATCTCGGTCCTCTGTGCTTGAATAGACTTAAGAGAGGATTGCAGAGGGTTTCAGAAAATGTTTAGCCGGCGTGGTGGTGGAGGAGTGAGGAGGAGGAGGAGGAGGAGGAGGGAGGGGATAGGAAATGCCTCTGTATGAAACCTGAGGCAATCTTCGACAGCACGTCGTTAAGTTAAACTATGAAAGCACGCATGAGCGCACGCAAACACATCTTAACAACATGCTGCCAAGAAATACAGTTATTTATTAACTGAGAACAAGGTGCTCTCTTTTTCCACGCTGGGCGCCGAGAACACCTTCGTTTCACTGAGGACGAGTGTCCTCAGCAGCACCGCGGGTGCTGTGGGTGTTTGGCTCACGTATATTAGACGCCACTTTGGCTGCTATTAAATATTCTTAAAACGAACATGACTCAGTATTTACTATTTGTGAGCGTTTGTAAAAGCAAGCGGCCAGAAAAACCACGACTGCAATCTGTGTGAGGCGTTAAATGATACGGACGGGATCGTAAGGCGGCGCTCCAGTCCAAATGTTGCACGTGTCGTACGCTATGTAACATACTGATGTTACGTATCAGGAGGTGAGGGACGGGTGGTGGAGTTACGCAACAAGGCTGTGAAGCCAGTGACAACAGTTCTAGTCTGTGTTTCGGGGTTCGACACTTATAAGCGTGACGCCACCCGATCTTCTTAAAGAGACCTTAAAGGGATATTCCGGTGTAAGTTTAATCCATGGTCTAACACATCTTGACACCGAGTAAGACTCCCCCTCGAGAGGTCAAGTTTGCTGACCGCCAGCTCAAGGATGAAAATGTCTGATTATTACTCCATGGAATGCTCAGTTCTTACTATTGAGAGCTGACAGGGAAAATAAGGGAAGTAATGGAGTAATAATCAGACATTTTCATCCTTGAGCTGCAGGAAATCTACTGCACTCGGTAATCGACTCGTCAGGGCTTCCCCACACAGGCAGGCTGCTGGAGGAGAGGGTGAGTTGTGCTGTGTTTTTAATACAAATTCAGCAAAGCTAGCAGATGTTTGATGCTTCGTACTGTGTGCTGGGACTGTACATGTACTGTTGCTGAAGTTTGGTGCTGTTCTCACCATTAATTGTGGCTTTTTGATGGTGGTTTCTAGTTGGAGACATAAGCTGCAGTGTATTGTTATCGTGTGGTCTTTTCTGAGGCTGCTAAAACTAGCTAAGCTAGCGGTCAGCTAACTTGACCTCTCGAGGGGGAGTCTTACTCGGTGTCAAGATGTGTTAGACCATGGATTAAACTTACACCGGAATATCCCTTTAAAGCGACAAAAAACCGTCTTCAGCCATGTTGTTGGAGACCCAAACAGGTGTTTTAAGCTAAAACATGATCTTTTTCCTAACGTTTAACAAGTGGTTTGTGTGCCTAAACCTGAACGTAAAAGAAAAACGTACTTTGCCAACATTTATTCTGGCGATTGGGTTGGTGTTTGAATCATCTTTACCCCTCCTTGTTGTCTAGAAATGATGTTTACACTTTTAGTTTCCTTTCTGTTTTCCTTTTAGGATGTGAACTGCTAAAATTATGCACTGCAAGTTCCTAGGAGGTGGCCGGAGCAGATGGAGCGTGTCGAGGATTCTGATGGATCGTGTATTGATTGAAGTTTTCGTGCTGAGCTAGACGAACCACATCCTAACTGGAGACGATCTTTATAAACTGCTTGGAAAAAGGGACAAACCATCTGTCGATCACAAGCTTTGACTTCAACCAAGCCTTCAGTGCTGTTCTTCACTCTTCTCTAGAAGCTACGCTAACGTGCTCAGGAGCCGCCTTCTCTCGCTGGTCGTCACACCTGAACCACACCTGTAGCTGTCAGCAGTGACTCAGAGGGCCCTGATTGGTTCAACCACAGCGTTCGGACACAAGCGTGAAGCCTGGTACGATTGATTAACGAGATGACGTGAGAGAATCCAGCTGCCAGTAAGCTAAAGGTTTGGGTGACTCCTATTGCACTAAACCTGGTCGTGTGTTTCACTGATTATATAAAGTATTGATCCGAACACTATTCACTCAACCGCACTGTGTTACTCCGTTACAGTAGGACGATCCCACAGTAGTTTCATAATCGACCTTCGTCACAGAGGGAGATGTTGACACAACTGCTCTTCTGCATCACACGGCTTCTTCTGCTCTGCTGGACGGAGAAAGAACAGCAAAAACAGTCGAGTGCCGGAGCGGCGGCGCTGAGACTGAACCCTCCAACTGAAGGACGCACATTCAAGATCCCGTGTCAACGAGGAGCCACTCTGCTGGAGTGTCCTTAAGCAAGGAGCCGGAGCTCCTCCGGCTCTTTTTGTTCCGCCGCTAACCCCTCACTCCCCGGGATGAGAGGGGAAAAAATGAAACGAGCATTTTGTATTTATTTTCAAAGCACTGTAACAAATGAGCTCAGTCTGAAAATTACTTTGCCAGAGGCGCAGCCGTTACATACAGCCGGGGTTGAAATGAGATGGTGTCCGGCCGAGTATTGAAGAAACCTCACTTCTCGTTTGCTTAAGTCCCTGTTTGCTTTTTGGAGAATCCCAGTGTGGTCCCGCAGAGTAATCCCACACAACTGGATCTACTTTCGGGCTGGAATAAACCGTGCACACGCCCTTTGAGTAACAGAATACGCGAACCTTGAACCCTCGCCCCGTTGATCCGTTTGCATTTCTCAGCTCACTGTCAACGGTTTTAACATTTGGGATTTCAGATGAATTTATATCCCCGAGAGCTGGATAAGTCTGCGGCATTCAAAGCCGGTTGGAAAACAGGAGGATTAGAGGGGTTACTAAAGATGCTGTCTGGAACAAAGGTGGTGATCTCGCCCCACCGTACCACATGCTGGGATCACTTCAGACAATACAAAATCCTGCAACTACAAGCTGTTGTCTCAGCATGAAGCGCAGTGAACAGCAGGTATTCAGTCAGACAGTCAAGGATTTTTTGGGTTTTTGTTTTTTTAACAGAAAAGCAGACACGTATTCAAAGCTAGCCACTTGACACCGCCAATGGATGTGATGTTCGTGTGAGAAGAATCTGCTGTTCACCGTCTTCAAAGTGGAAAAGTACAGAGTTGTCCAAGTTGTCTGATGATTTAAGACGCCCAACGTATAACTACGACTCCCATCATTTGATTCGAGTCCTGATGGTAAAAGTACTTACTTATCATAGGTCAGAGTACTTTTAATCCACTATATGATACCAGCCTGCACCAAGAAGGTTTTGTTTCCACCTGTGTCCTTTTTTGTTTCTTGGTTGGTTGGTTTGTGAGCAGGATTACACAAAAACTACTGGACAGACTTCCACAAAACTTGGATGGAGGACGGGTCTCGGCCCAGAACGGACCCCATCGGAGAAAGATGGACGGATCCAGGGGTATTGGCGGAGGTATGCTCTCCACTGAGCGCCGTTCTAGTTTTGATAAGTGTCAAGTGACCCTATGAACCCTGAGCAGTTTCTGCAACACTTTCTATCGTGCAACGTATAAGACCTGCTCAAGATGTCAAATCACTCAAAAATGTATTTTTTTAACGTACAACTCAGTTTTAATAGCATTAATCATGGGCGAGGCTAGCTCAATGAGTAATGCTGATTAAAAACTGAACTCCGGTTAGCTCCGTTAGCTCAGCGCCATTAGCACGGCTACAGTCGAACTGGAGCGGCCCGTTTATTAAACAAAAACAGCAGCGTGACAAATAAACTGCGTACCTGCGTGTGCGTTACTTTGAGACTGGTTTTAACAGTCGTGAGTCACTTAAACATGACGTCACGCGCGTCTTTTCTGGTCAGTCGCCATGGAAACATGAAGCCCTGCCAGCGGTGCGACGTTTGGACCACAGTGACAACAAACGTGTGGACACGTCACTGTGGCTTTTTAAATGAATTGTTATTTATTCCTAGATTTATATCTGTTATTTTTCAGTTGTGTCTGACAATAAAAGAGAGTTAGATGTTTTTCTTTTGCTGTATTCATTCATGTTTTACAGAGGCTTTGCAACAATGATAATCACATCACATTCATGCAGGTGTAGTAGTTTATATACTGCACACACACACACACAATTAATAATTGATGACTTATATTGGTTTATGAAAGTTCAGACAGGTGTGCAACCAAGTAGGTTAGAGGTGACCATTTGTAAATCATTTACAGAAGATGACAAGTGTCTGTTACTTTGTTCAATGACAATAAAGTTTAATCTAATCTAATCTAATCTAACGACTGTCGATACAAAAGGAGGCACATGGAGTCAGCGGTCAGGAAAACCAGCCGAGTGCAGAAGGTTTTGTGTTTGTTACGATGTTAAAATGATAGTTTGCAGTTTTCTAAATGGTTGGTGCACATGTGAAGAGGACGTTTGGTTCTTCTTCGGATGATTCATGTGCGGGGAAAACTGTAAAACTGCAGATATAACAAACATTTGCTCACCACATTCCAATTAGAGGTGACAGCTTTATGAGGAGAAATCAACCACAGGAACAGCAGCAGTTTCTTTTCTTTCTATTCTTTTTTTTTCTTTTGCTCCCACACTGCTGCAGCCTAAACCTGTCAAACATTGTCTTGCCATTAGCATGCCGTCTATACCGCTTTCACCTCCTACACATCGCGTCGCAGCGAGAATCGAAAGTATCTGACGCCCATGCTCGTGGAGTGGAAATGAACACCGCCTGAAGAAAGAAAGAAACTGGAAGGAAGTAGGTGATGCAGATATCATCTGAAGTGCGCCGAGCGTCGTCACAGGCTGACACTTCTCTACTTTTATTGTCTGCTAATAAAGAGACCGGGAGGACGAGCACGAGAGCGGGCAGCCCGTCCGTCACGCCCGGTGTTTTGTTGCTGCACGAGCCGTTTAGCTGTTTTTTGATGAGCTGTTCAACACAATGCACAATCACGCAGGAGGCCGGCGAGCTGGGTGCAGCGGTCTGAATGCACCCATCTGAGGAGTATGACGTGTGTGTGTGTGTGTGTGTGTGTGTGTGTGTGTGGTAGGATGCTCTGTAAGCATTGCCTTGCAAAATGTGAACTGAACCGTGGGCCTCATCAGCATCACGCAAATCTGCCTGTAAAGGTCGGGCAGCACCAGAGGCCTGCTGTCAACATATCCTGTCCAATTAAACACGAACATCATTAGAGGCCTTGTTGCTCACGCGTCCTATTTTTAGTCAACTGTTGTCGTCGTTGTCGTCGATTATGTTCGTACTGCTGGTCCCATCAGCTCCGTATGAAACGACAAATCGGTGAGTGAATCAGCATTGAAGCGTTGAAGTCAGAACTGCGACTAAAGATGATGATTGCACGAATTTAAGTCAACAAATGAGGTTATAGTTCTTATATCTTACGGAGCCCAGACATGACATGGTCAAAAAAATACTAATTCGTGGCCACGAAATAATTAAAACGTGACCACAAAATACTAATTTGTAGCCACGAAATAAGTATAACGTGCGCACGAAATACTAATTAATAATATTAATATCATTCCTGGACAGCTGGGTAAGCAAATCGAGCGCACCTTCTCTAGAAACTGCAATAGCCTACGTGATGTCCTGGAGGTGAGCGTCTTTTCTTATTCTGTTCTAGTCAATATCTTGTTATCCCCCATTTAGACAGTTATTTAATTAGGCTATTAATGTCTCTGTAGCTCATTCCCAGCCTAAAATAAAATTCAATCATACTATCCCCGTCCATCGTGTAGCTTTAGCCCCTCTACTGCCTCTACCTTAGACCTTAGAGAAGGTGCGCTCGATTTGCTTACCCAGCGGTCCAGGAATGATATTAATATTATTAATTAGTATTTCGTGGCCACAAATTAGCATTTTGTGGCCACAAATTAGTATTTCGTGCGCACGTTATAGCTATATTGTGGCCACAATTTATTTATTTTTTTGACCATGTCATGTCTGGGGCTTCGTAATATCTGATATTTTGGTTGGTCAGTCTGTCTTGATCCCTCCTCTGTGGTGTACGTGAGGGGTTTCCCATTTTTCTTTCCCCTGCTTCAGAGGGTTTGTGAGAGTTTTTCCTCTAAGGGGCAGATTTAAAAAGCCCGCTGAGGCAAACTTTTGGGGCAATATAAATAAAACTGCCTTGACTCGATTTGAAATCCTTAACTTGTTCCTTTCATGCCTTTTTTGTTTAATACCACGCTGTTATTTTCTTTTCTCTCTGAGCCTGGACCTCCTGTGGGCGGGCGCCCCCGAACTGGCCGTGGGAGATCGTTGTTTGCGTAATCTTGTTTAAATCTATCTAAAATAAAAACCGACTTAGAAAATGCAGCATGTACACGCTCAGAAGACGGGAGGTGGTGTTATGCCAATAAACACAGAAGAAGAAGAAAGGGAAGAAGGCGAGGAAGAAGGACCGGGAGGTGGAACAGAGAACCAAACATGGTGTCGTTGGTGTGGACGTTTACTTGCCTCTCAGAAACTGTAAATAATCAGTGGTTACATGAAAAAGTCCGTGTCATGCATCATTAGAAGTGTTTTAAGATATTCCAGAGAAAGACATCATGTAGGCACGAGGGAACTGGCACATGAAAGTATCAAAAAGCCTTAAAAAATAAGAATATCTACAAAACTAAACAATAAAAGTAAGGTGATTACAGTAAAATCTGATGGAAAAATGTGTTTCTTTTTCTTTTTTATGGCACAAATTCAATATTTCTATCACTTATACCACTAAAATCGAGTCAATAAACCGCAATAAGTATTTGAAGATACTTGAAAATGAACTCACAGCTGAATGTGTCAGACTTACTATAGAAAAAAGGACCAAATCTAGTATAAGCAGACACTGAGAGCTCTGGTGTTGACAGTGTACTCACTCCTGAGCTGCTAATGTTTACATGACAGCGTTAACACTGCTGCCATCAGTTACCACATGAAATCTGGAGGAAATTGAGAAAGGGTCACTTCTGCAAGGGCAGAGAGGTGACACACAGGGGAGCAAGTGTCGTGTGTCTGCATGTTTGTGTGTTTGTAGATGTAGAAATGGGTTAAAGCATCCGGGGAGTCAGAATTTCTGACAGCTGCCTCGTTTTGGGCTCAAAGGACGGAGCGAGGCGAGGCGAGGCGAGGCTGCAGCAGCCTCTCCTCAGATGAATAAAACATGACGAGCAGGCAGCAGCGTTTCACTGTTGCTCTGATGCAACGTGGAAAACGTCTCTGAAGCAACGGAAGGAAGCAAAAGGCTGAGTGAGATACAGAAATCTCTGAAATAACAAGTCGAGAGGACAATGAGGGGCTCGAGTATTTTAGTGAAGGACTGATTGAGTCCGGTGTGGATGTGTTTTTATCACTCGTGCATCAAAAACAGATTTTCCTCTCGTCCCTCCAGTGGCTTCTTGCCATGAATATACTTCTTATTTGCCCAGATTTTGAATTTCTGCCTCTTGAAACTTAAAGAGACTCTTTCTTTGGTTTGAAAGAAGTTCCAGAGAAAAGCTTCTCTGTGACCTCCGTGAATTTTCCAAAGTATCTGGGACATTTTTTATGGAAAGTCTGCAGAAAGTTTCCGACGCTGTGAATGCCACAAACAGATTCTTCTTTCTTTAGACAGAACTGAAATGATCTGGTTGATAGATCAGAGTAGTGCTCAGCGAAAAAGAAGAAAATAAGAGATTAGCTCCTTCTGTGAGGATTTTTTTAGTGACATTATTGTCACGATTAGCAGAAACCTTCCAGCTGTGACAACCGTTCAGTAGAAACACCTGAGCATCGCAAACAAACTGTCAGGTTTTACACCACAGGACCCAGAACCAGGGCAGGCGGGTAGAAAAACCAAAAGCCAACTTTACTGATCAGAAGCTGCGGTCCATTAATCCAAAAGGCCGGATTCAAAACAGGCAACACGAGGAGAAGACAGGACCGCCGTGAGGACAAAAACAAGACGGACCAAGAAAAAAGAGAGGGACTTAAATACACAAAGGAGACTAATAAGAGACGGGTGAAACTAAAAAAGAAAGGCAAGAAAAAACACAAAGACAGGAAGTGGAAAGTAAAATGTGACGTATGGGGAAGAATCGACAAAATAAAACAGCTTCAAACTATGACGCAAATGAGCAGAAATAAAGCCTGAAAGTAACATATAAATGGGTGAAATGTCCAGTTTCTGCTACTCTAAAGTAGAAAGATGAATGTAAATCTGACACAAAGAACAGAACAGCCTCTCTGTGTTTTCTTTGTGGTGGATTATCATCAACAGTTCTTTGGGAACCACCACATTCGACAGTCGAACACAGAGAAATACTGCAGCCTGTGTTTTTTGCCTCAGCAGTTCAGCCAGATCGTGTTTAAGTCTCCGCGGTTGACTGAAGATGGGGGCTGAACCGGGGAGTCAGCGAAGCGCCGAGCGCGGCGCTCAAACTGAGTCATCCCGGCCCCCCGGAGCAACCTGGGAAAGACATCTGCACCGTCACCGAGAGAGCGGAGGTGATGAGGGTTGACAAGGCGTGGCGGCGGGCTCGTGGCTGACCAGGCGTGCTTCATTTGCTGCATGTGATAGTTCCCAACATCGCGGCCAAACCTGGGCAGCTCCACTGACAGATGGAGAATATTAACGCCGCCGCAAGACGAGCTCCTGTGTGTGTGTGTGTGTGTGTGATCTCTGCTTACCGCCAGCTTCAGAAGAGTAGCTGATAAGGGGATAGACTTAGGCGCTCATCCAGCTTGCTGCTGGAAATTAATAGAAGAACATGTTAAAGGCTGAGTGTAAAAATAATAAGCCCTTAACTTTGAGAGTGTATAAATAGACCGGGCTCGGTAACTGTTGCACATCTTCCAGCAGAAATCCCAGCAGATGCGATAACCGAGCGCAGAACTATCATGAGAATTTGCTGCTACTTCCTCTTTAAAGGGATATTCCGGTGTAAGTTTAATCCATGGTCTAACACACCGTGACACCGAGTAAGACTCCCCCTCGAGAGGTCAAGTTAGCTGACCGCTAGCTTAGCTAGTTTTAGCAACCTCAGAAAAGACCACACGAAAACAATACACTCCTTACTCCATTACTTCACTTATTTTCCCTGTCAGCTCTCGATAATAAGAACCGAGCATTCCATGGAGTAATAATCAGACATTTTCATCCTTGAGCTGCGGAAATTTACTGCACTCGGTAATCGACTCGTCAGGGCTTCCCCACACAGGCAGGCTGCTGGAGGAGAGGGTGAGTTGGGCTGTGTTTTTAATACAAATCCGGCAAAGCTAGCAGATGTTTGATGCTTCGTACTGTGTGCTGGGACTGTACATGTACTGTTGCTGAAGTTTGGTGCTGTTCTCACCATTAATTGTGGCTTTTTGATGGCGGTTTCTAGTTGGAGACATAAGCTGCAGTGTATTGTTATCGTGCGGTCTTTTCTGAGGTTGCTAAAACTAGCTAAGCTAGCGGTCAGCTAACTTGACCTCTCGAGGGGGAGTCTTACTCGGTGTCAAGGTGTGTTAGACCATGGATTAAATTTACACCGGAATATCCCTTTAATGACGTTTTTTTTCTAACAGGAAATAAGCAAAAGTAGTTTATCCATTTAAAAGCTCTAGCGGCCAGTTGTTCCATGATGGTCACAGCAGCGTGGGAAGGAACAAAGGGATGCACGTCTTGATTTGGCCGGCTAGTTCATTTCACAGCGACCTGACGAATGTCTCCAGCAAGTGTGAGAACCCAATTAGGGCCCAGCATGTTTGAAAGGGGATCTGATGCGGCTGCTGACACTGATTGCGCCGTCTGACGGAGGCCCGGAGGGGGACGCCGCCACCTCCTTCTGATTTCTTTATCGTGCTGCTGCTGGGGCGAAGCACTGTATCAAAAAAAATCTCCTGTTTTTGAAAACGAAGCCCGTCTTAGCTCCTCACAGCGCCGTCCGGGTGTGGATGGATGTGTTTTCACAGATCCACTAACGCGGCTTCAAGTGATGTTTCTCAAAGCTGAGAAAACACTGCGAGACTCTGCGCTAATGTGAAAACAATATCCGTCTCACCGAACCTAATAGGGCTCATAAAACACGTCTTCATATGTTTGCTGTTGTCATTATAATCAGCGGAAACCAATCATGACTTTATTCCATCATTATTCAGCGTCATGTAGGAGTATGAATGGTGCTTTAGATCGAGGCAGCAGGAATAAATGCCTCTCGAGTCGACACACAGGCAGCACTCAGACCATTTTATCCTCCCGCTCCCTAAAAGTGGAGTCGGTAAACTACATTTCTCTATTTAGAGGCTCGGCCGTCGCCGGGTGGGACCTCTGTAAACGCTGCAGCTTTAGAAAACAGAGACCTGCACTTCAGCTCCGACAGAGGCCTTTCTGTGAGGCAGGGATCAGGTTGAAAACAGGACAAGGGGGTCTGCTACTCGAGGTGAGCGATTACAGCGGCGATGTGCTGATCCAAACACTGGCACCGTCTCAAGGTCGACCACCAGAGAATGTGACTTTTATATCCCCCCGTTTTCTCCTTATCGCCTGCTCCCTCATCTTTCTCGTTTCATTTTCTCAGTGTCTCTCTTCCCCTCACACACACCACGTCGAGCCTTCGCTCTCCCCCGAGCTGTTAGTGTTGGACCTTTTCACACGGCCGCGAGTCAGGAGGGTAAACAGATACTTCGGGTCAGACTGAAGGGAGCCGGAGCCGAGGCCTAATCTGAAACCCCCGACTGAGCTCTGTGTTGTGTTGTGATAATCCACGTTTGGGGACAAAGTCTTAGAAGAAAAAGGCAGGTTTTTCTTCAATGAATTACTTTAGTTTAAAAAATGAACAGCGATTTGATTACATATTAACATGTAGATCGTATCGATTTAAATGATTAATGAAGCAACGATAACTAAAGTTTCAGTCGGGAGGAGAGCTGAGAGATCACTTTTTAACTTTTGGGATTGAAAAGCAGTTTTACCCTCACTCCTGTTTATCAACCTGACTGCAGCAGAGTTGACCTCCGCTGTCGGATGTTTTTTGTACCGCACTGTTGAGCTCGAGAGGGAAAATGTACTTTACTTTCACGACCGTAACGTTACGGAGAGGAGAAAGAAGAGACAGAGAACCTGAACTCAAGCAAACGTATCACAAAAGGCAGCGTTACACTTCTGCAACTGCGTAACCACGGAGACCCCTCGAGCCCTCATAGTTCTCCGTCGTGGTGCCGGATACGCAATGCATACGTAACCCGTTCTCGTCGGTGTTTCAAAAATGGCGCGTCCAGTGTTTACGTTGTGATAGTAGTCAAACCGGAAAAGTAATTCCGGAAATGGTGTTTTTAGAGGACCAGTCGTAGCCCTTGCCGTCTCCGTTGTCGCTTGACGGAGTGACGGACACTTAAAAAATATTTTGTGCCGCCGGAGACGACGGAGAGGCTCTCCGCGACCTACGTACAGCACTTAACGGAGCAGTAAAAATTAGGCTAAAGGTCTAGTTGACAATTTAGTAAACACCTGGACTCACATCAGATTCTGCTCCACTTACTGACGGGAGGAGAGCTGAGAGATCACTTTTTAACTTTTTGGGATTGAAAAGCAGTTTTACCCTCACTCCTGTTTATCAGCCTGACTGCAGCAGAGTTGACCTCCACTGTCGGATGTTTTTGTACCGCGCTGTTGAGCTCGAGAGGGGAAAGGTACTTTACTTTCACGACCATAACGTTACGGAGAGGAGAAAGAAGAAATGGAGAACCTGAACTCAAGCAAACATATCACAAAAGGCAGCGTTACACTTCTGCAACTGCGTAATGCGCTATCCAACTGCGTAACCACGGAGACCCCTCGAGCCCTCGTAGTTCTCCGTCGTGGTGCCGGATACGCAATGCATACGTAACCCGTTCTAGTCGGTGTTTTAAAAATGGCGCGTCCAGTGTTTACGTTGTGATAGTAGTCAAACCGGAAAAGTAATTCCGGAAATGGTGTTTTTAGAGGACCAATCGTAGCCCTTGCCGTCTCTGATGTCGCTTGACGGAGTGACGGACACTTAAAAAATATTTTGTGCCGCCGGAGACGACGGAGAGGCTCTCCGACAGGCTCTCCGACTACGTAGAGGGCTCTCCGCGACCTACGTACAGCACTTTACGCAGTAGTAAAAATTAGGCTAAAGGTCTAGTTGACAATTTAGTAAACATGTCAATGCAGAATTCCTACATATTATACCTTTAATTTCAGTGACATATAAGAGCCTTGTGTCTTAAATGTAGATACGCTGATAGAAGAAACAGAAGAAAAACACTGATTTAAGACATTAGATAGCAACATGTCTTCTCACCCAATTAAAAAACGATACAATAATTATCTTATCTGACGACTCTGCTAATTAGTTTTAGTCTCCTCGTCTCCAAGAAAGAAAAAAAAAAACACACCCTCAGCACGGCGTCGCATTTGCATTCCAGCATGTCAGGAGATGCAACACACACACACACACAAACGATCACACACACAATCACACCATCTCATATTAGCCTCGGTCGGATTAAACAACATCCACATCCTCAGCAGGGCGTCTGTCTCCGTCTGAGAGAAAAGCCTCGACAGCAGGTCTGAGTTCAAAAATATAATTGGCTATTTAGCTTTTTTTTCCCTCCGTCGTTAATAAACAGCGTGTGAGCAGTCTGACGAGTTATTTTCATGATGCTCATTAGGATGCAAAACCAAGAACAATAAAAAAGAGTTTATTAAGATCTTTTGGTTTCTGATGACTTCTGATGTCGGGTCGAAGCTTCTGCTCCTCCTGTCGAATGAACACAACAGGAGGGTTGAGTACGATTATATTTTATTTGCTTCTTGGTTTGAGTCGACTAACAAGGCCTGAAATAGAAGCACAGCCACCAGAGTACCACAGTAATATACATGTACTTGTATTAATCACTTTTTACTGGCCGTGTGTGAGCAGATTGCAACGCGACGTGAGATAAAGGAAACCTTGATTTGTTTAAGTTGTTTAACGCTGCCGGATTTCTTCATGCACTCTCTCGAGCGCCTCGTCTCAGAGCAACATTAGCTAACATTAGCTCAGTAATGGAGTCCGCTAACACGAACAAACGACCAGCTTCCACAGAGCCAGAGTTTTCCCAGCTTCGTCTGATGTTTACCACCCTTTGTATCTCCGCACCACCTGTCTGTGCAGTGATAATCTGGATGCGTCTTACGGACGAGGTCCGGTGTTGTGAATAATCCTCCTATAAGCTGAAAATCTGGCTGTGATGTACGTGAAGAGAGGCTGACCCACTCCTTGGAGTTTTTACTGATTCTTCTTCCTCTTTTCAGGAAAAAAGGAAGAGAAGCTAGTCTGACGGATAACAAATTGAGAAGTACCCTTTGTGTTTTGGAACCACACCAACTAAAATTTGGAGCTACGTAGCGTGAAACAAACACTCCACATTCAAGCATCAGACCCTGAAACTTCCAGCACGTCACCGACGACGACAGCGTTAGGACTTAACGCCAGGCTATTTCTGTCGGAGCTCTAATGAGGATCTTGACTTCCGGCCTTGGCTGCTGATATATCAGGAGCAGGTTCACCGCCGAGCCGACACACAGCTCGCACCACGCCGTTGTTATTCAACTCTAATGTCTCGCACAAGCATGCAAACTGTAATTCCTGTCAGTTCCTCCGGCGGCCGCTGGATATGATCCACGGCACGTCCCCGAGAGGTCGCCGAGGGGATGAAGAGATAAGCTCCGGAGGAATTCAAAGCCTTCTCGTTCTGCTGCCGGCCGCCCCAATCGCTGCACAAAGGACTTCATATCTGAGCCACTTTCAAGTTCTGCTCTGCGGCTGCGTGTGGAAAAAAACTCAACACCAGCTCTGCAGAAAAAACACATCTCTCTCTTCGGGGGATTCTTACTCCTTACGGTGCAATCATAAAGGCTGGTGCTTCATTTGGATCCCAGAGGGGGCTGCGACTGTGATCAACTGATAATTCACTGAATCCACAGCGGCGGCGGGGAGCAGCACCCCGTCACCCTCCAGTGTACCAACATGAGTTTCAGTTGTTGCCATAGTTCTCTGACGTCTGTTCGCTTTAGCCTCGGGGGAGGACCGAGCTCACGGGGCAGCACGGCCGCTGCCGGCAACAATAAAAGTCTGTGTGAGTTTTATTGTTTAAATGAGCGTCCACGGCTTTTCTGGAGTCGCTTCATCACTTCATACCGTGACGTAACCTCTCATCACCAGAGGGGTGATGCAGAACGGGGGAGGACGGAGGGGGGATGTAATTATTTTTTTAGCGTACAGTGGTGTTCAGGGTATCGATCAGTTCTGCTCGGTCTAGATTCAGAACTGAGTGCTCCCGCTGTCATAACAAGACATCTGTCACGCTCCGGGTTTTTTTATTTACTGTCATGCCGAGTGCTGAATCAGCAGCGGCGTGAGGAATTAGTGCCGTTCACGAATTGATTTTAACAACACCGTGATCAATCTTAACAACCATTATGTTGTTTCTTCCCCTATTTTAACACTTCACGCCATCTCTTTGGTTCAAATACATCGATCCGAAGGACACGGAGGTCAATCCGAGACAATGAGAGGGCGAGAGGAGGCCGATGATTTGCATAATTTCATTTAAACATAAGGAGTTACAGGCAGTGATGTTGACATGTTCATATACGTGACTATGAGGCTTGAACATGTGTTGTTCCAATTACGATACCAGTGTTGGAAATCTTTCCTTTTGGCATTTTGTGTCTGCGAGTTTTGAAGTCAATGCACCGATCCAAATAACTGAAACAGTGGAGCTGCACAATATATCTGTCAATTTTACCATGTTTCCCTAAAAATGTCACGTGAATTTTCAAGCAAACTTTTGAAAGTGTGCACAAAAAATCTAAAAGTGCATCTGGTGCATGACGTGAGGACGACATGGTGAAGTAAACAGGGGCGAGAGCTGAGACAAAACGGAGAGGGGTCTTCAGGACTTGTGTTGTTGGCCGTGTTGCATGCTTTCTGAGAAATGCAATGATCACGGCGGACGGCAGAAACAGCTGATCGGTCGTGTCAGCTGAATGTTTGAGAGTTTATCAGCAAATCTGTTCCCATTAACTCTGATCATTAAACCACCGACTTATTTGCAATTAAAGGTTTCCATAAAATGTTCTACTGCAACCTTCTTCAAAATAAAATATAGAAATGCTTTGCGGAAACACTCTTAAAAAAGCCAAACTCACACAGTGCTCACACGACTGATCCACCAGAACATCTGCAATTAGTCCAATAAAGTTCAAGGGGCTTCTTGGGAGACGCTGGGAGTTTGTTGCTTGAGGGTGACACGCGAGGCTCTGCGTGCACAGCGAAACCACAGATCACAATCACTCTTGATCAAGTTATCATATAAAGCGAGGCCTCCTTCAGCTGTTTTGCACTCCCCCTACAAAACCATCTAAATCATTCCATTACCATTAATCCTTTTCCAAACAGAGCTGTTCAAGTTATCCAGTGAAAAACACAGGCGGTCTTCATATTGAAATACATCCCAGATGTCAGTTTTTTTCCCCCGTGGCGTGCAGCTTTACTCCCCAGCAGCGTCCAACACGACTCGACAGATTCTTCTGACGGCACAAGTCGCCAAATATCCATCAACGGAAAGCTACTGTTTTTTGTCTCCGAGCACAAAAACAGCAAACTTCACACGTCACGATAAAAGAAAAAGAGGTTTTAAAGAATTCAAGGGTTCAACTTGAGTCAGACTGTACAACAATGATGGCAAACACAACGATTACACATCATCACAACTGCTAGAAAATGATTATATATACAGTATATATTCCTTTAACACGGCTGGTATTGGATTGGTTCTCTGTAACTGATGTGCACCGCCGATATTTGGGAGTAAAACATTCCGATTTTTTTTGCAATGATCCCTCAAATGTGTCGAATCATCGTCTCATGAGGGCACCGAAGCAGTAAACTTCACTGGAAATGTAATAATTACAGATTATCCCAACAACAGAGGGCCATAATCAGCTGTTTATAATCGGTCAAGCTGATAAATAAAGATCAGGTATCAGGATGGACACAAATGGTATCTGAACATCTTTCTATAAGATATTTGAGCAGAAAGAAGCACCGAGATGAGCTGAACTCCTGGTTCCAAAGCAGTCACAGATGAACGGATCTGGTTTGCAGCTCTGGTTAAAAATTAGCAGGAAGGCTCTAATGACAGGGCAGCGACTTCACACTTCGGAGGAGGAGGAGGAGGAGGGGGAATGATTCAGTCTGTTGGCCACCAGACGTCCACCTGGTTACAGACTAATGCATTTTTTTACTGCCCACTGAACATTACAGTGTGCCGAAGCAGAGAGCTGCTGGGACACCTTACACATCTGTCACACTGCACAGCACACAAACACACTGCAGAAGAGAGCGCAGAGGAATATTAACCACTGAGCAAAATCCATTAAAACAATCAGGAGGATTTCACTGCAGAGGAGAGACTTCACTCTGGTGTTTCTATCACCTGAGGCTGAGTGGCCTTCACAGAGATGAGACACAGTGCAGCTGGAGGTCCACATTCTTTATTTGGATCCAAAACAATCCAAAAAAACACTGATAAAAAAGATCTCTGGGTGAGTTTCTCCTACAATACAAGCAGACTCCTCACAGGTCTCAGATCAGACGCAAAGGTTTGACTCCAGCTTACCTTCGGGAAGCCTTCAGCAGATGGTTTGATGTTGCAGTTTTCACAGGAGGAAACTCAGCAGAAGGATGGCTGATCATCGAGTCTCACCTCCCACCGATCGTCCAACCGAACCTGAGCAGCAGCAGCAGCAGCAGCAGCAGCGCGCGGTCCGATCAGCTGTTGTGTCACTGTGCAGTTGATCTGTCTGATTAGCTCGTGTCGCCTCTCGGTGCCCTGTTCAATAATCTACAGCACCGCCGCCCGCCGCAGATAAAACCGCTACGCACTTCTATCTTTGGAGGCTTTAATGTCAGCGTCCCCGCGGGCTCTCCGGTCCACATCACGCACTCCCCCTCCGTCTCCTCCCTCCCCTCGGCTCCTCTCAGCCCTTCAGCTCGCAGCGTGGACGCGTGATGCGGGCGTTTGTCGGGTCGACCTGTCGTGTTTTTTTTTTCTGTCCGACGTGAGAGAGAAGAGGGCTTTTCTGCTCGACGCTGCGGAGAGGCAGCGCCGCACCGTGCGCCCTGCGCCGCCACGCGGGCCAACAGCACTGCCTGCTGTACTTAAAGCGACACAGCAGAGCAGAGGAGCTGCGGGAGGCGCACCGCACCGCACCGCACCGCACCGCAGCTGCTGACAGGCCGGGGTGGTGGTTGTTATTGTGTGAGGGGTCAGAATCAGTGTCCAAAACACTCAGAGACTGTAGATTTAAAAAAAAAAAAAGGGAAAGCTGAGTCTAATCTACTAGCTGCTGACAGGGAAAGTGGTAATAAAACGAGATCCGCTGCAGCAATGAGAAGTGATATTGATAATTACCGCATGTTGGCTCAGGCTTAGTTCTGTCTGCAGCATTTACACCCAATGAAGCGCCTCATCAGACGAGAATACAAACAGGAAACACGTGCACAACGCTGACATGTGCAATCAAAGCTAAAGTTGTATTTATCTGTCTTTTATTTAGTTTTATATCCCTCTTTAACAGCAGCGAATCAAAAAAAAACAGCCCACGTTCGTCACTCTTCTGTTAGAATTGATCCAATCCAGTGTTTTCAAACGTAAGGAACATTAAAAACCCGTGATATTGATAATTACCGCATGTTGGCTCAGGCTTAGTTCACAGTGCAGCTAAATACTGTTCTGTCTGCAGCTTTTACACCCAATGAAGCGCCTCATCAGACGAGAATATAAACAGGAAACACGTGCAATCAAAGCTAAAGTTGTATTTATCTGTCTTTTATTTAGTTTTATATCCCTCTTTAACAGCAGCGAATCAAAAAAACAGCCCACGTTCGTCACTCTTCTGTTATAATTGATCCAATCCAGTGTTTTCAAATGTAAAGAACATTAAAAACCTGAACAATTAAAACCATAAATTATTAACTGACCTACTTCCCCTTTTCCCCAGATGTGGCGGCGCCCTGAACATGTGTCTGGTTCACTCAGATGTCAACCAGATTTACTCAGTTTGGTTCAATGTTGCACCATTTCAGTCGCCTGCTGCAACATGTTCAAGGACCGCTGAGATGGTAGAGAGAGAGCTGCAGGCCTGCAGTCGTAACTTCATGTTCGGTCTCTTGCTCCCCAAACAACGATCCATCGTGGCTTATGAGAATGTCAAAACACTTGTGATAATAAAACAGATCACTGGCCTGCTTGTTTCAGTAATATGTAGTTAGACGACCCACAAAGCTGTGCTGTTGCTCTGCTCAGGTACAGGAACACCTTTCAGTGATGCAGATGGAGATACTTGGACTTCCCGTGAAGAATAGCCGGATTTGTACACCACAAAAACAGCTGGAAATGTCCCCATGTGTCCTCAAGGTGTGACTCCACCATCTACTCCACCATCTTGACGCGACAGTCAGCTAATATGTGAACGTGAAACACCACGTTTGGTTCAGATGTCAACCTTGGGCGTCTCTGTGGTTTGCACAAACTGCTAACGTTACTTCCAGGCGACTGGGCCGGAGAAGACGACCGTCAGTGTCGTGTAACTTGAATGTCATGTCATTGTCAACCGCTGATGGTCGCGGTAGCCGCTTTATCCCTTTTTCAAGGGGTCACGGGGAGGTTTCTGGAGCCAATCCCAGGTATCTAAGGGCGAAGGCAGGGTTCACCCCAGACGAGTCGCCAGCTCATCGCAGGGCCCTTTACTGATGGCAGAGGAAGGTGCTAAGTGCACATCAGGAGCGATTTTGGGGTTCAGTATCTTGCTCAAGGATACTTCGTCAAGTAGCTCAGCTCGAACCAGCGACCTCCCGAACACTGGTCGAACTGCTGTACCCGCTGAGCCACAGCCGCCCCTAAAACTAACTTGAATGTTTTTTCTTTTAATAATTACTCGTTCGCTAAGAACATGTTGGATTCATGTTCATTCCAAGTTTTTGAAGAGATAAAAAACAGTCTTGACGGTCCACGTAGAGTTTGCAGACAAGAATATTGGCTTAACTTTAGTTTTTTATGATGAATTGTATCTGTCTGTATAATGTTTGCCAGAATGCATGTGGATGTGTGTGTGTGTGTGTGTGTGTGTGTGTGTGTGTGTGTGTGTGAGCTGTGGGAGCAGTAACATGGACAAGAAACTCTCCCTTTCCTTCCTCCCTGCGAGCCAAACATCACAGTGTCACGTTTTGATTAACGCTCAGACTGTTCAACTGCCTCCTGATTTGTAAACCTGGTTTCCATTCACACAGCCCCGCTCTCATCTCAATCCCACCTCCAGATGTCCGGCCGCTGCTCGCAGGATTCCCAGTTCACGGTGGTGGTGGTGGTGATCATCCATTCTGGTTAACTGCAAATCTCCTCGTGTGTAAACTGCTCGCGTCAATCAGTTTTATCGCTCTGTGCCTGGCAGTCGCGGCTGTTAAATCGATGGCTTAGAGCAACTGCACTGCACAGATCTTTAAGAGGGCAAAGAGAGATTCACATGCGAGCAGGGTTGCACATGTAGATGGTGTGCAGGACGTGCAGAAAACTTACGAAGATGTAAGGAAAGAGTCTCACCTGTGTCTCAGTCCTCTCCGGCTCCGGCGCCTGCAGTCCGAACAAGCCGCTCAGTCATTACGAGCTGAACGCTGGTCTGTCCCCGAGAGATGGTGCGCTGACACAACTGAGATGACTCTGCATATTTCAGCACGCCATCAATTCGTTGGGGTTTGGTTGCTTGTCTGCGCTGTCGCCTGTGGCGCTTGTCACCTACAATTACTCTCCTCTACATGGTGACTCAGCGACGGACTCCAACTTAGAGGGGCACTCTTGAAAATCACCAGTGCGCAGCAGTGTTATTACTCATGTTGAATCAGGCAGACCGGACGGGACGGGACGGCAGCCAAACAACAGAATCCAACGACTCCGAGGCTTTTGGAAGGAGAGCGAATGGATTTTTGTTGCTGCAGATAAATGAAAAAACAGCTCTCACATTTTTATGTCTTTGTCGAGGCGTGTGCACACGCATGCATTTGTGTTTTAGAGGTCAGTAGTGGGAGGAAGATCATGTGGTGCGAGAGATAAAGCACCAGGGCGGCCAACACAGCGTCAAACACGCGATCATCCGCATCCCGAGCCGGCGGTCGCTGTGTTGTGTGCATTGTGCGTTGGCCTGCGTGTGACCACCACTGGTTTATCTGCCCTTCAGCTGCAGAAGAGCGAAGTAAATAGACAATAATGAGCTCATTGTGTTCGAATCGGCTCTGTGGAGGGGGGCGTGTAGGCGGCGGTATGAAAAGGGGGAATGGAGAGAATGTTCCTTCATTTTTCAGATTGTGACCGGTTTTAAATGGCTCTTCTGATGTTCCCGTTTCATGTCAGGATCTGACAAATGGGTGTTGTGAGCAAAGATAGCACACAATCCAGAAAACAAACCGGTGTGAAATCGTGCTGATGGATTTCTCGCTCCCTTCAGTGGAGTATTACAATGCAGGACCACACATCTGAAGCACAAAAGCATGAGACCGAAATCTATCAAAGACGAAGACAAAAGGAGGTGTTTCACTGGCTTTTGTGCTGTAAACATCGTCTCATGTGAATTCTCGCCTACAGTATGGGAGGAACATCAATATTGTGAGTTTTCCTGAGAAACAGGGCTTCTCATTCGTCACGTGTCTTTGAAATGTGACGGGGTAAAAACAAAAAAAGAAAGGAACTCTTGTGTGCCGCTGAAAGAATGAAAGAGATTCCCTTCAGGTTCGCTGTCGACATCACACGCAGAGATACTGATGTCAACATGACGATCGCTCAGTCTCAGGTTTCTTAATCGGCGCGCTCGCATAATGAAAATCAAAATGCAGCTTTCGGAAACATTATTGTCAGGGAGCTTTATTGTCGGAGCACTAAGACTCTATTACTTGTCACATGAGATCAGGGACGAGGTAAAGTGCACTTGTGAACGTCAGTGTCGCCTCGAGCACGTCGGGAACAATGAAGCGCCGGCTCTGTAACTCTAACTCATCCTCCAGAGAGCGAGGTTGACTACAGCGCCGTGAATAAACTCCCCTCTGTGGAGGTGTGTGGATGTCACGCAACGGAGAGGCGGCGGCTGAAGAATGAGGTAGCTGGGACGAGCTGGTTCCCACAACAAGTGGGTTCTCTGATCGCAACGACACGTGAGACGGACTTCAGCTGCTCACCGTCATAATCTGCTTTCCTAGAGACGTAAATAAGTTATTGAAATGTCAGAATTTTAGATTTACGTGATGTAAAACTGAGAACAGCAGCATGCCTACGTTTGCTAATTAGCACGGAACACAAAGTCCAGCAGAGGCTGATGGAGACGTTGATAGTTTTTGCAGATGTCTGGTCATAAAACCAAGAACAGGAAACATTTAAAGTCCCGCTGTTTGTCTTCTTGTCCTGCAGTTGAACTTTTGAGCCAGAGTTTATTGCTCAAAGTGATACATACAATCTGATTCAAAGAGATGGACCAATAAACCTGATCTGTGACATCACAAATCCAATATTCAGCATGGAGTGACGTCTATGTGCTGTGTTGCAGAGATGTCTCCTGAGGTTAGCATGCTAGCCGGCTAGCCCCGGCCCGTCCTGTCTTGTATTAACACTTCATACCACGATGAGTCGACAGAAACACAACTCAACACCTTCTGAATTCAAGTTTCTCTCTTTTACCGAACTAAGAAGATCTTAATAACCTTGTTAACTCATCGTAAAACTCACCTACACGCTCTGAATCCTCAATTTACAGAGTAAGATTAGAAAATGTTCCAGCTCTGCATATATCCTGTAGCTTTCCAGTAGCTAGTTGACTGGATTGTCTACCCAGGTTGTGATCTTTGAAGGTCCTAAATATAATTTCTGGCGCAAAACCTTTTACAACATTCTATGTCTGTTTTCAGTTTTCTCGATTTTGGGTATAGAGAAGACTTTTGGTCACAGCAAGTGCAATCTTTGAGATAGAAAGGCCATCTTGGACTCAAATTGAAGCTCATGAATTAGGGAAGTTTTCTGTATATATGTTAGGTATAGATACTCACCATAAAGTGTTTAAAAATATGAATTTCCATGAGAATTTGTCAGGCGAACGGTACTTTTTTTTGTCTTTTTTGGGATGTTGAGGGTGATATCTTAAACTAGAGTTGCAGCAAACCCCAGCATCTTTTTTTCCTGCTTTCCCCTATGTGTCAGGATACTCTCTGCCAAATTGTAAAGTTGTAGGACTATTTATGCCTTTGTAGTACCTAAATATTTGCATTTACAAAATTTCGCCAGGAATATGTCCCCTGTAGCTTTCCAGTAGCTAGTTGACCGGGTTGTCCACCCAGGTTGTGATCCTTGAAGGTCCTATATATCATTTCTGGTGTGAAACCTTTTACAACATTCCGTGTTGGTTTTCCAAAAAATATGGGTTTTGCCCCCTGGGTAGCACACCATCAAAGTCCTGGCGTGAGCCGCTGTAAATCACCTCTGTACTGCACCGCCTGTCTTCAACCTGGCCTCTGTCGATCAGCTGGAGTCCAGACCTGCTCACTCTCAGTGATCACAGCCGCCCGTCAATCAACTATTTGATTAATCAGCTAATTGTTTCAGCTCTGCACCACCGTGAGCCTCCGTCTGTTCAACACATTTGTATTTATTGTGGCAGTTGCAGTCATTTTTTGTCGTTCCAGTTTCCCTTTCCTCATTTTTAACTGGTATATCGCTGATTGTGCTGGTTTCTCGTGCCAATCAGCTGATAATCACGTGTCATGTTTATCGGCCTGCGTGGTGATTTATTATCCGCCTGGCGGCTGTGCACCCGCGGGGCTCCATCAGCGATTTCCGATGAACCCTCCCTTCGGTCCGACGCGCTTAAAGGAGACGTCACGCCGCCACGTTCTCTGTTTTGTGCTCTGTGGTCATCATCTCCAGCTGATGAGGAAAAAAAACCTCAGTGAGTGTAGCTGTTGCTTCGCACTCTGTTCGACCTTTAAAGCCAATAAATACGCGCCTCCCACTCTGCAGGCAGCTTTTTGGCTGAAGTTGTAATTACATAAGAAGATTTTGCAGTTTCATGGCGTGAGTTGTTCTTTTGTTCGAGGGTTTGAGACACGTTACATAAATGTCAGCTTACCTTTCTGTGATTCGAGGACGTTCATGTTTCTTTTTTTATTATTTAAACTCTTACAGCTGAAAAAAAAACTGCATTTCAGCAATTCCCACACATACACAGCTAATTTTCACTCAACTTCAAATGTTAATCTTAAAAAAACAAACACCGGAACATAATCTTCTCCTCTGCCTCCTTTCCTGACAACGAGGACGATGTATGGCTGCGGGCCCTCGTTGTTTTTACCTCGGTGTTCGCCCTCTGGGACCGAAAACACAGAGCAGAACCATAAACTGCTGCTCCAAACTCCCAGATGGTTTTTCTCACGACCCTGAAGTGACATTATCATTGCAGATCCATCGTACTCATCGGCCACATGATGAGTAAATTAAAGAGTGACACTGCTGCTGTTCCCCTAAAAGTAACATTATCATCTCCGGTTTCATTCGGCTCAGACGTTTCACACATCTTGCTGCCTGTCTCATAGATATATTTAGCTCTGTGGTCAAGCTGCACCTGCAAGAAGCGAGATATAGTTGAAGTCAGTAACTATTTGTCATGTCAAGAAGTGAGTGATGACTGTATCCGTCTGCACGGCAATGTCGGTGTCGCTCTCTATTCTGAGAGTTTGGATAAGCTGAAGTTCTGCGACTGAGCGGACGCTGTGCATCAAGTGCAGGTGACAGCCAGCGACTTATTTTCTGTCACACCGTGTCCTTCAGAGACGCTGCAGTGGTCCGGACCGGACTGAGAAGTTCTGCCCGGCTCTATCAAAAAACTAGATGTCACAATTTGTTAGTTGGACCCAAAAGCAGACGCCAAGATCAGTAAAAGGTTGTTTTAGTGGTCCGGCAGTGGAGGAAGGTTCACGCTGGTGGTTCAGCAGATAGAGTAGCTCATGATGGTGCAGGTGGAGGCTCAGGTGAGTCTATTAGATCAGTAAGAAACAAAACCTGCCCACTTATTAATACAACCAGCTGTTTTAATCTGCCTATTCACACCACTGAGATCAGGGTTTCTGTAGCTCAGGAGGTAGAGCAGGTTGTACCGTAATCAGAAGGTTGCTCTCCACAGCTGCATGTGGAAATATCCTCGAGCAAGATACTGAACCACAAACTGCCCCTGATGAGCAGTTGGCACCTTGCATGGCGGCCTCCGCCACCACTGTATGAACGTGTGTCTGAATGTGACAAGTGTTGTAAATAGCTTTGGGCTGGAAAGGCGCCGTAGAAATGCTAGTCCATCTACAGTTCGAACAGCAGCCGGGCTGCTAGCTGTAGTCTTTGCAACAGTGGTGCCAACAGTAACACCACAGCAATAACTCAGGAGGAGCAGGAGCTTCTGTTTCACGCATCCTTCGCGAGGCAACTGGATTTGGAGATCACGTGACCGTGTGATTCCACTAGACTTGTAGTCAAGACCGCCTAAACCGAGACCAAGACACTACCAAGACCAGAGAGTATCAGTATCAAGACCAAGACCAAGACCAAGACCAAGGCCAAGACTAGTTCAGCTCGAGACCGAGACCAAAAAAAGACTATTTTTTTGCCATTTTGCACGAGTTGTAGAACCTAAGCACCATACTGGGTTCAGCTGCTTGGTATAAATATGAGATTGTATTATTTCAACTACAGGCACAATAATACAGAGACAGAGTCTTGTGTGTGAACTCACTATAAATGTTTTCATCAATTGGCTAAAAATCAAATATGTGTAGCAACTGCATGACCTATTTTCTACAGTATTTGAGGATTGACTCTTGAGTGCTGTTAAAGACTGACATGACTATAATCCTAAATCTAACAAAATAACAAGCCTCCAACAACCCTGCACCTCAGAAAAAGTCTAAAAAGGAGTGAGAGAGGACGAGCGCCAACGCCGTCTGTGTCACAAAATAAATCTGATCTTGAAGGGGACGCATAATGATATGGAAAAAAAACATGTGCCTGTCTGGATATTATAGGTCACAAATCCCTTCGAGACCGCTCGGCCAGTCCGAGACATTGCGAGACTGAGAGGCCCGAGACCGAGACCGAGACAAGACCGAGACCAAAGACTGTCGAGGCCGTGGCAAGACCAAGACCACGGAAAAGTGGTCTTGAGACCGAGACTGGTCTCGAGAACTACAAGTCTAGATTCCACAAAGCCAGGCTTCGAGCTACGTATGTGCTTGAGGCTCACACACACAGTCGTTGAACCAATCAGCACATAGATGCTGCTAAAGCATCAGTTAGATCCGAACTGGTTTCTTGATGGGAAACATATAAATACTTCAAAAGTCAAAATTTGCTGATAACACTTATAAACCTTTGAATTCAGGACTTTTACTTGCACGTGTAGTAGAATAAGTGTGTGAAGGATCTGAACTTCCTCCCATCTCTGACAAATGATGATGTAGAGGACCGCGGTGTGAAATCAATCAGGTTCCAACTGGTCTCTCCTCATAAAGGCCGAGAGGAAGAGGACGTTGTCCGGCGGGATTTACTGTGGCAAGACTCCTCTATTAAACCTGGTGACGGATGCCGGTATTAATAATTCAGAAGTCTCTCCGAAAAACTACCCCAAAAAAATAGACCCTGCATTATTTAAAGGGCACGCTGAATGAATTAGAAATCTGAATTAAAGATGAGATTATCCTGAGCATTCAACTTAAACCCCTGGCGGTAGCACTCCGGCAATCAATGGACGAATCAGTTTTTACTGTAGATTGTACTCGCACTAAAAAAAAGATCTACTTGAGCGACGGAGGCAGCAGCCTCGCTCTGTAATTGCTATTCAGGAAGTGTCTCAATGTCGTCGCTGCAGCTCGGGGTAGTGTTGCCACAGACCTACATCCTTCAGTCACCATTAAAAAATAATGATTCTTTCACTGAGTTTCATTTGATCCTTTTGACTCTGCTGCCTGCCTTATCTCGTTAGACACGTCTGACACAGTTTGTGATGTTTGGTCAGCCGTCTCGTTTCCTGGGCTGTGCTATCCGTGTCACACACACACACACACACACACACACACACAGAAAACACACCCTCATGTTGTGATTCTCGTCTTCATTGCTTTATAAGTGCTGTGAGACTTCGTGCCGGGGCGATAAGCATCTGTATTAAGTCCAGATTTTCTTGTGTATTTCTAAAAAGGATCTGATTTCATATTCCTCCTCTCTATTAAAAGCCGGGAGTAAGTGAGGCCTCTAAGCTACTCTCACTTTCTTCTGTTTTAAACACCAAAAGCATTAAAGAGACGCGGCAGAGCTGCACACATCGACTGATGTCATTAACTCGGATGAGACGGCGGCTTTGTTGGAGTCCCCTCGTATCTGAACGCACCACCTCTTCTATCATGTCTGCACCGACTCTTGTGTTATTAAAGACCGCAGTGTGGCTGATGAGAGACAACAAAGACAAAGACTTGTAGAGTGTGTGGTGTGTGTGTGTGTGTGTGTGTGTGGTAACAGGGGATATTCTGTTCACTTCATCTCCTTTTTTGAAGAAAACTGGAGGATGAGACAAAGTGTTTGAGTTATATTACAGGCAAATATTAACACAAGGACTCAGTTAAAGAGCCTAACACAATGAATTGGAGCTGTTGGATGTCACTGGATAAATTTAGCATTAAACTATTTCTTTTTTGATAACTTCCTACTGGATTTTCAGTGTACACAGCAACCAGAAATAGCAGTACAACCAAACATATTACAAACAGAGAGACACAAAAATAAGACAAACACAAGTATTTACAGGTTAAAGGCTCGACCGTACAGACCTCCAACATCCTAGATAGCATGTACATACGCACAAGGTTCCCACAAGCTGCAAGCTGTGTCGCTCTCCATAGCTTCTTCCTTCTTCATCATCTTCTTCTTCTTCATAACATCTACCTCTCGTGCTCCTTAGTCTGATGCCTCTTCACTCTGATGTTTTCTGTTTTACTGCTAATTATCTTGTGTGTCCTGCCCTCTTCCAGGTCACTGCTGTGGAGAGGAGGTCGTGTGGCGATGCCTCGACCTGCTCAGTCGTCCTCCTGGATCCGCACACTTCACATATGTTATATGATTTGTATCAGATATTCTGTCGAAGTGATTTGTAAATTGTATTTTTGTTGCTCTGTTCTGTACATGCGACATCTATTGCATGTCCTCCTGAGGTTTCTTCTCTCTTTTTTCTCCTGTTAAAGGTTTTTTTTTCTCAGTATGTTAAGTTTTTCCTCACTTGAATCGAGGATGTGAGGACAGATTGTAAAGCCCGCTGAGGCATATATCTACACATATATGCGTACATCATTCTGAAACTGCAGGGAAGAAGGGGCTCCACTTTGTCTACAGATCCTCAAGGGTGTGACAGATTTCCTCCAACTTGATGCAGTTTAAAACGGTTTTACACATCTACATACTCTGCTTTTAACATGTCAAGTGGGTGTAGCAGACTTCCATCGAGGTAAAATGAACAGTCGACAGTCGTAATGCAGGTGAGGAATCCCCAAACAGGGTAGTGAGTGTGTCCGGCTCAATCTGTGTGCCACTAATTTCAAAAACTAACAAGCGATGGGCAAAACAGAAAAACACGTGAAGATGTTTTGCAGGAGACTGGTTACATCTTTATGAATCTTGGATACTCTCGCCCTGATCCAGTGAGCTCATTGGATGATTTGACATTGAGTTAGGCTGATATTTCTAAATTAATTCTGCTTATACCATGGTCTGGGGGAATACTCGATTCTGATTGGCTGGAGGGTGTACCTTAAAAAGTGTTAATGGACACCTACTAAGTAGTTCCAGTCAAATTGTCTGTTCACCGTCTAAATTAATGCGCTGGCTGGCGTAACCATAGCAACGGGAACGCAGTCAAAGCCTCTGTTTACAGTTTATCTCCAGCACTGAGTGCAGTCCGTCAGTCCTTCAGTGCCTTATCCTCTGAACACCACAGGATGGAGACTGTAACACACAAGCTGCAGAAAGTTCACTTCCCCTCTAAACTTACTGATACTTTATATCACAGAAGCGAATAATCTCACATCCCGTTCGCTGTTCAGCTCTCTGCTTCAGGCTGCGGCCACAGTAACGTTACACACGGCCGATCATTTGTTCGTGAAAATCTTGGTGTTGATTTGGGGACAATGACATGACTGGTAAGCTAGCTAGTCTTGTTGTTTAACGTACGGTCAAATTATATTTACTGTTCGTCAACCGTACGCAGTGTTATCGACTTTGAATCTCGCTAGCATAGCGTTAGCTTCCTGGCTCACCGCTGAGCGGACTAGAATATCTCCCGTTGCCAAGTCGTATCTAAGGTCCGTCCTATTTACTGGAGAGGTGAACAACGTTTCCGTTGCATAAGAACCTTACGGGAGGGTAATGGTTGTTCCAGGTATTAGTCAAACCCTCAGGCGTTACCAGGGAAACCAAGTTATTGCCTGTGAAAAACTTTATATTTTGATTGTAAAACGCATGAAAATATAAATTTATGGTCTTAATTTATTTTCTTTGGCAAGTGACCATGGTATAAGCGGGATAATGCCCTTCGAGGTGTCCATAATCAGGAATTAATGAACTTCGCGGAGGCAACCGTCCTCCACTGAGCGTCGGACAGTTCTAAGGTCCCCACGTCGTCCATTAATTCCTGATTATGGACACTTCGTCGGGCATTATCCCTTACTTGTACCAAGAGGTTTTGCTTGGAACATCCCGCCAAAATAAAGCTGAGTAGTCGTGTCAGAGCCACAGATCAACGCCGCAGCAGAAAAATAATGAGGCTCGCAAATTCGAATCACGTCACATGTTGTGAAATCTAATTGCGATTATGCTTCTTGATCCCAAAACCAATGCATCGACTTGAACACAGTTCGGTACAGTACTGTGCATTAACCTACTTTACAGAGCGGGTTTTTTTTTTTCTTTCTGTGCTCATCGAAGCGTTTTGTTTTTTTGTCTTTTTGGATGACGTGTAACAAAAACTCATTCTGGTAATTGGTATTTGTGTCTCTTTAGGAAATTGCAGGGTGTCAGATTGTTTAGCCGGGCCCAGAACAACCAGCCCTTTACTGATAATTACACACCAGCGGAAAATCTGTCACACACACGCACACAAACACTCAGTCACCCACATGTAGACGTGCCCAAACTCACAGAACTATATACACAAACACACGGTGATCCTGGGTGCCTCATTACCAACTTAATCACCTTAATTTTTGCTTAAAATGGCTTGAACTGACTGGTACGGGTCAGCGTTTTTTTGTTCTGAGCACTCACATCCCAGAAAATAATATAGATTTGGAGCCGACTGTCAAACGGCAGCTCAGCTGTGTCACCACCATCATCCATTCTGAGCACGCCCAGGAGAGCCAACCCACTTAATTGTGCGATTCGTCTCAGTGGCGTCCTCCCCTCGCTCGTGTCTCTTTCCCTGCCACTGACACCGTGAGTAATTTCAGATGACCTCAAAAAGGGGGAAGGAAAGTTAATTTGTGTTTCATCCGTCCACACTGTGCACGCTGCACAAATCAATAATGATCAGCAGGGATCGACTCTGCTGTTTGTTTGACACAGTTAACGGGCAGCACATCCTTTCGAAGTCCAGCTGAAATTAAATCCTGTGTTTTGTCGGCTGCAGCAAACATGTCACAACGATGTTCCGGAGACACTTTGTGCAGCGGAGAAATGCCACAGAAGTGGTTTTGAGTGCTTTGTCAAGTGCGGTCTTTACGTTGGTTACCGCTACGAAACAGGAATACGCCTCACTGAATGTTATTCTAGCTGGACTTTAATTCTTTCAGACGCCTGAACTGATTCTAAGTGGACCGCAGCACTCAACTCCACCGCGGCAAAGATTGGTATCAATATTTATGCTCTTAAGTGTTTTTTTTTCTTCCACATGGAGTGTGTGGCTGAGCTTGATGCGAACATTAACAGACTTCCCAACAAGGCCCCAGTTTTTCTCTGCGGGAGGGACATCACAAATCATAAAGAATACGCCAAATAACCAAACGTGTTTATCGTTTACATCTCAGTAACAGTAAGCTAGCTGTTCTTGCTGCCGTGGGTTAGTTTACTGGTTAATTAGCTAGCATAAAAAACCTGACCAAGCTGTTTACAGGCTCCAACAAGCAGTAGCAAGATTAGCTACTGATTCTGTTCTGGTGTAATGTGAAAAGACACAAAAAAAATGGCAAAAGACACCTCGCTGCCAAAGTTGTCTGGCGATATTTAATAAACCAAGACACCAAGACTACTGATTAAAGAGCAGGATGCGTCCCGTCCTCTCTCACTCCCTCGATCCCCAAAGAATTTTGTGACTTTCCTGTGTTTTTGTAGCCTCGTAACGATAAATCGTGGTCTAGAAATAGCAGTTTTTGTGCTTGTAGACACAAAAAGTGACTGAAGTAGCTGCCTGAAGTCCAAACGCTGCCTACTTTTTCACCTCGACCGTCAATCATCAACCCTCTACAAGTACCTCTGCACCTCATTTAGTTTGTGGGACATCTAGAAATATTATATCAAAACCACATGGACTTAAAGGGATGTTCCGGTGTAAATTTAATCCATGGTCTAACACACCTTGACACCGAGTAAGACTCCCCCTCGAGAGGTCAAGTTAGCTGACCGCTAGCTTAGCTAGTTTTAGCAACCTCAGAAAAGACCGCACGAAAACAATACACTGCAGCTTATGTCTCCAACTAGAAACCGCCATCAAAAAGCCACAATTAATCAAACTTCAGCAACAGTACATGTACAGTCCCAGCACACAGTACGAAGCATCAAACATCTGCTAGCTTTGCTGGATTTGTATTAAAAACACAGCTCAACTCACCCTCTCCTCCAGCAGCCTGCCTGTGTGGGGAAGCCCTGACGAGTCGATTACCGAGTGCAGTAGATTTCCGCAGCTCAAGGATGAAAATGTATGATTATTACTTCCCTTATTTTCCCTGTCAGCTCTCGATAATAAGAACTGTCCATGGAGTAATAATCAGACATTTTCATCCCTGAGCTGCAAACTTGACCTCTCGAGGGGAAGTCTTACTCGGTGCCGTGGTGTGTTAGACCATGGATTAAATATACACTGGAATATCCCTTTAATAGTCATCCTTGAAACTTCTGCAGTTAGATCTTTTCTTAAGGTGTCCCCCAGGGCTCAATGCTCGGACCTTCATTCGAGTTGTGCATCTGCATCAACGCCCCCGTGGTGTGTGCGGATAAGCAATCAATTCCTAAAGTAGAGATTACTCGTAGCAGTGGAGTATTCATGGGAGATTAGATGCAGCTGCGTATCACAAGTGCAAGGATAATCTCAAACAAGAGATAATCTCAGTAACAAGTATAATGCTGCGATCCACTTATACTCATCTTAGTGGTCCAGATCGGGCATATTAATGACTGTAATGTCATTATGTGAACGACACAGTGAGCATTTTAGTGTGGCTCCTTCCACTTGAGGAAATATAAATCAGAAAACATACAAGAGGAGCAGTAAGGGAGTAAGAAGGAGATAGACTGTACTCGGATGCTGTTTTACAAAAATCTATTGAAGTTGAAAGGGTTGCAAATGTAGATATGCAGTAAATTAATCAACCTCAGGGCTTAATTCAATTCCCTGCTGGCTTTATATAAGCAGACTGGATATATTGAAATTGCTGTGCAAACTCATTAGGTCTGCACGGTGGAGTGGAGTTTATTCCTGCATTCAGAGACACAAAGAAAAGATATTTTCACTGTAACTGTATCAGACATTTTGGGGAGATGAAAGACTTTTTTGATATGCATACCTACAACCTGGAACATCTATTCCAGCTTCGTCCAAAATCCAATAAACGTGTTCACTGGAAGTTCCTTTGATCGAGCATCAGCTTCTATTTTATGCTATCAGGAAGTACAAAGAGACTCGCTCGCTGTACAGAAATCTTTTTTTTTTGTGGAAGCTATCAGCTCTGAGCCGTGGAGTCCAGGCAGATCTGCACGGACCCCACGTGACCACAAATCCAGTCACACTCGAGCCTCGAGCTCAATCAGGAGACCTTTTGAAGACATACGACATCTTTTGTGTCTGTTTTTATTTTTTGCCGGTGAAAATAAGTCGCCAGAAAGCGATACAAACCCGTCGTTCCTCGAAAAAGAAAAACGGACGCCCCCATGAGCCGTAAAAACAGCAGTTCATTTTTTGGGAGAAAGGCCAAGTAATGCCGTGAGCTGTGGCCTCATTACCAGCAGGAGGTGAGCTCTATTTATGGACCGACCGGTTGTGTATGCACATCCCAAACAGCCTGAAAAAAAAAAAATCCTCATTAAACAAAAGGCAACTGGCGCAGCAGAGGCACACTGTAGGATCCCCCGAACCTCAAAAGCTCTTATCTGCATATGAATAGTTGGCAAGATACACTCATTAGCATTTTAATGGCTTGAAATGGAAAAACATAAATAAACAAATATGCCTGTTCAGACATACCGGACAAATCCTGCGCGCATAAATGTAAAGACTGCCATGTTAATCCTTCGAATAGGCCGAGCGTACGACAGAAGCTGAATTAATTCAAAGCCGGAGGGATTCAAACTTCCAGCAGTTTACATTTCTGTCCTCCACATGTAAATAAAAGCCTTTGAACCGTTATTCTATATTCTGATTGTGCTGCTTCACTATAGCTAAGTACGACATCACAGTTTGGCGCGGAGAACGAATAAGCCGACAATAGAGCGTCAGTTCAGAACGAGTGTTGCGGTGAAGAGATTTGATCCTGCAGAGTGAAATCCTGGAAGTCGACAACCACAAAGGAACTAGATAATAGTGTAAAAAAACCCGAAATGATAGAAGAATAAAGGAGATAGATTTTAACCAGTGAATCCAGGAACACACCTGATCTCAACTGTTTGTGAAACTGATGTTTGCTCATGATGTCGACTGATTGTTTGGCAAAAAACTGCACCGTGCAGCCTGTAAGAAGAACACGCAACCGACCCAGAGCTCACTTATGCCATTTTTCCACCGACAGTACCAGCTCGCCTCGCCTCGGCTCAGCGTGGCTCTACTTGGTTTGGTTTCAGACGCGTTGAGTTTCCATCTAGAATTAGTATCTCTTCAACGTGGGCGGTCGTCACAACGTGGGCGGGTCGTCATCAGTGACGTACTTATCCACGCGACACATAAACAGGGCTAGCTGTGGGCTACGCAAAACACGTCCACCTTTTCATTTCTTGTCGCACCATCAAGCTCGTTCTGGATGCGTCTTCAGCGACAACACTCAGGAGCGTCTCCACCTCTGCCACGGTCCACGCCGTGTTCCTGCGCGTTGTTCCTTCCATGTAATCGCCATGTTGACTGAACACAGATGCTAGTTTTTAAAGGTAGCGGGTGTCAGGCTCGGACGTCGCGCTCGTCATGAGTCATCAAGTGGCGTCGCTCTCTGTCCAATCAGTGGCCGGCTGCCAGCTTACGTCACACAGAAGTATCAGCTCAGCTCGGTTGGAACTTATACGGAGGTGATACTAAAAAAGTACCACTTTAGCAGGTACCAGGTACCAGATTTCAGTAATGGGAACGCAAAAAAGGCGAGCTAAGGCGAGGCGAGGCGAGCTGGTACTGTCGGTGGAAAAACGGCATTATATTTCAGATTTCAAAGCTGCAAGACAACAACATTTTTTAGAAACTGAGACCTTATTACCGGTCAAATTACAAGGTGTGATCATCACAAAAACTGGAAAATTACCGACATCTGCAGACTTGTGTGTATACGGTAAAGGACACGGGGGGATGGGGGGTTTTGTGATGTAAAGGGATGCAAGCCTCACAGTTTGAGGGGATTTTGAGGGTAGAAAGTATATCCAAAGGTTCAGAAGGCTTCTTTAAAGGTGACAGAATTCACCCTTCATCAGGAGATTGGAGCTGTTTCACCATAAACGCATCACCAATATCTGCTGCTAAGGAGCTAAACACACATGTGTTAATGTGAAACTTTATCGACGCTCCCATTGAAACGTCCTGTCAGCGCTAACGATCATTACATTACATTCATAGAACGAATGACTGCGATGGGAACTGAAGAATGAAGTGCAAACGTGACCGCAGCGCTCTGAAACGAGGCCCTGAAGTCAATCAGAGCCTCGTCATAGAGAGACGCTCCTGCTGCGCCTTAGCAGAACTGTACGTTAATCAATACCCACTTCCTGCCTTCCTCATGACAGGATGTATCATGGGCACTAAATTAGCGCCGGAAGCTCTGCGTGATCAATAGCCATAGACAGCGCGGCCCAAGGGGCAGTAAATTAATGGTTATACGTGGGAGAGGGGAAGTGTTAGCGGGCCTGGACGGGCAGTGAAGAGGGCAGATGGGTCACTGCCGGGTGTGAAGACGTTCATCTGTGCCAGGGAAGAAGTTCAACCAGCTGAACCTCGTGTTGGAGATGTTTCAGATCTTGTCTGTCAACCCTGCTCCACATATATGAACTGTAGAGTGTGACGACAATTACACTTTCCTGTCTTCCTGCACTCGTACCGTGTGGAGGAAAAAGGAAGCCATCTGTTTTCATTTGTGTGAGTGTGCATGTCTGTGTGTGAGAGAGAAGATGATGAAGTCAAGGAGGCCCAGGATCAAGGTTGATTACATACTGGTCACAGGCGTGGTGCCGGGAATTATGAAGCAGAGGGGAGTTTTACCTCATCATTAACCGCTCCACCCACAGACAGTGACGACTCGACGATATGAGCCGGCTGCTCTTCGTCTTGAAGGATCCACAGCAGCTCCCTTCAGGCTCTGCGGGGTCACAGTGACGCTCGCACACAAACGGTTTTATCTACAGAAATAATGAAATCTCTTGAGGACATTACAGCTGAGTTGGCAGCGTTGTGCAGTTTCTGCAGCGTTGATGAGACTTTGAGAATCTCAAAGTATTTCAGAAAAGCCACATTACTAAATAAAACTCCAGTTAAGAGCCTGGAAGAAACTTTAGACGAGGCTATGAAGTCGATACAGAATAATCATCTTTTATCCAACCAGGTCAAAACTAAACAATACAGACATACACTAGACTTGTAGTCAAGACCGCCTAAACCGAGACCAAGACACTACCAAGACCAGAGAGTATCAAGACCAAGACCAAGGCCAAGTCAAGACCAAGACTAGTTCAGCTCGAGACCGAGACCAAAAAAAGACTAGTTTTTTGCCATTTTGCATGAGTTGTAGAACCTAAGCACCATACTGGGTTCAGCTGCTTAGTATAAATATGAGATTGTATTATTTCAACTACAGGCACAATAATACAGAGACAGTGCATGTCTTGTGTGTGAACTCACTATAAATGTTTTCATCAATTGGCTAAAAATCAAATATGTGTAGCAATTACATGACCGATTTTCTACAGTATTTGAGGATTGACTCTTGAGTGCTGTTAAGGACTGACATGACTATAATCCCAAATCTAACAAAATAACAAGCCTCCAACACCCTGCACCTCAGAAAAAGTCTAAAAAGGAGTGAGAGAGGACGAGCGCCAACGCCGTCTGTGTCACAAAATAAATCTGATCTTGAAGGGGACGCATAATGATATGGAAAAAAAAAAAACATGTGCCTGTCTGGATATTATAGGTTACAAATCCCTTCGAGACCGCTCGGCCAGTCCGAGACATTGCGAGACCGAGAGGCCCGAGACCGAGACAAGACCGAGACCAAAGACTGTCGAGGCCGTGACAAGACCAAGACCACGGAAAAGTGGTCTTGAGACCGAGACCGGTCTCGAGAACTACAAGTCTACCATACACATGTCAGCAAACCACAAATTATCCTGCGATATCCAGCTAAAATGAAATACAGGGACAAGAACCAGGAAGTTCTCTAAAATGATTTCAGAGGAGATGATGTGACGTGACACTGATTTATTAAACTGACTTCAGTTCCTCTCCAGTAATGATCGATGTCGGCTTCTTCTGCAGGTTATTCCAGGAAGTAAGGGCAGCCGGGTTTTATTCAAAAACATTTTCAGGTGATTGAAAGTGCAGGACGAATTGATTTTGTTTTTTAAGGACTTATTACTCAATATATATTGTGGTTAATTTGAAGGTTGAAAATGGATGAACAAAGTCCGTCTCTGAGGTTTTAGGGGCCATTTATAACATTATGACTAAAAAAAAATGGTATCTGTTTCTCAATTCCTGAAACTGAGCAGTGGACAATTTGGGCCTGTCATGATTTATTTATTATTACTTAATCTGTGAATAAAATGTTTTACTGCTTTGTTTTTTTTTTTTTTTTTACTATAATATCATATAGTAATCACCAATATACTGTCACGGTCATTCTGAAAACTTATATTCAATGTCAGATGCATTAAAAAAATAAAAAAATACAAAGAATAAACCACCAGACTTAAATAGGATTAATAAAGATGCATGTGAGTCCTCTGCTGGACCAAAAGTTGTGCAACAAAATAACTGATTTCATTTATTTGTGGCACCAGAGGACAGAAGATGAGACAGTTCTGGTTCCCCCCATGTGGTTCCTGCTGCTCTGCTGCCACCCAGTGACTCTCTGAGGTACTGATCCATTTCCTCTCTCTTCTTATGTTCCCTCTGTGTTTTGTTGTGTTCGGAGTTCTAGTGAGCGTTGTACTTCTGCATTTTTATGTTGCTCTGTTCTGTTTTTTGTGAACTTCCATGCTGAATAAAAACATATCCGTGGTGTACAGTATAAAGTACGACGGAGTATTAGGGCCAGACTAAGAGAAAAAATATATATTTTGGAGGGCAAATTACGAGAATAAAGTCATAATATTACGAGAATAAAGTCATAATATTACGAGAATAAAGTCATAATATTACGAGAAAAAAGTCATAATATTACGAGAAAAAAGTCATAATATTACGAGAATAAAGTCAAAATATTACGAGAATAAAGTCAAAATATTACGAGAAAAAAGTCATAATATTACGAGATTAAAGTCAAAATATTACGAGAATAAAGTCAAAATATTACGAGAAAAAAAGTCATAATATTACGAGAATAAAGTCAAAATATTACGAGAAAAAAGTCATAATATTACGAGATTAAAGTCAAAATATTACGAGAATAAAGTCAAAATATTACGAGAAAAAAGTCATAATATTACGAGAATAAAGTCAAAATATTACGAGAAAAAAGTCATAATATTACGAGATTAAAGTCAAAATATTACGAGAATAAAGTCAAAATATTACGAGAAAAAAGTCATAATATTACGAGATTAAAGTCAAAATATTACGAGAATAAAGTCAAAATATTACGAGAATAAAGTCATAATATTACGAGATTAAAGTCAAAATATTACGGGAATAAAGTCATAATATTACGAGATTAAAGTCAAAATATTACGAGAAAAAAGTCATAATATTACGAGATTAAAGTCAAAATATTACGAGAATAAAGTCATAATATTACGAGATTAAAGTCAAAATATTACGAGATTAAAGTCAAAATATTACGAGAATAAAGTCAAAATATTACGAGAATTATATTATATTATTCTCGTATTATTACGACTTTATTCTCGTAACATTACGACTTTTTTCTCGTATCATTACGACTTTATTCTCGTAATTTCCCCCCAATTTTTTATTATTTTTTATTTTTTTTCCCTCTTAGTATGGCCCTAATACTCCGTCGTAATTAAAGACTGTCACCATGTTGTAACACAATTCTGTGAGTGTATGAATCGACACCATCGTCGGATCAGAACAGGATACATTGCACATTTGTCCGTCCTGTGAGCTCAAATTGTGCTAAACTCACAACCCAGCTTCCCACAGTCAGACTGTGAGCTTACAGTCGACACTGCGGTATTGTTAGTTCAAACCAAAGTTCAAGCTGTGAGGATTTCATTAGATTTTTTGGCCGGCATTCGTCCTCGTCCTCTCTGTTTTCCACGCTGCTTCTTTTTTCCCTTCAGCACAGCAAAGGTCACCTGAGGCCTCTTTAGCGCTCTGACAGTGTGCTACTGTAAATCAAGTGATTTGTTTATTTGCAAAAATGTGATTTAGAATTTCTATTTGAGTGAAAACTAAAAAGCATAATTCAACAAGCCTAATCCAATATCAGACGATACAAGTTTGAAATTTGCTCGACCTGGATTTTTTTTTTATTTGGATCTATATCAAATTGTACCCACTCATAGATACCAGCCCCCTAAATACACCAGATCCATGCATTGGTATCTGGGAAAGTATAGAAAATGTCAAAAAAACGAAACAAACTCACAACTTTAAAGAAAGCGATGAAATGTTTTGGATCCGTCCCCTGATCCGGATCTGCAGCAAAAGTTAAAGAGGCCTATTCTGAGTCGCAACCTGTGTTTTTGTGTGTTATTCACTGACACCAGAGCAAAAATGAAGGCTTTTTATTTAACATAATATCAGACACCACAAACCACTACACAGTAGAAATATGATAGAAACATTCGGAAACACACATTGAAATAAAAGAATCAAAGAGATTGTAGATTTGTGGAATTTTGTTAAACAAACATGAGAAAAACATGTTGCAGTCTCAAAATGAATAAAACATCCCACCTTACAAATATATATATACTCATTTTATATAAAGTCTGATTAGCTTGACACGACAAGTTTACAGTGAAAATAATATGAAACTAACAAATTACAATGACAGCATTGAGAGTTTAACTGTGCATTATTGCAGGAAAGATGAAAATGTGCGTGAGAGCAGTGTGATTTCATGGAGCAAAGAAATTCTGCTGGTTTTCATTCATTCATTCAGTCACAAACTGCAGCAGCGGACGTCCCCGATCAATCAGATGTTGACTTTAGACCATTACGTTTAAGTTGTACCAGCTAAAACGTTTTAATGACTAAATATTATAAGTCGACCTGACATGGTAGTTTTCAGGCGATCGGTTTCCTCAGTTTTTTTTTTTTAAGTAAAGTCAGTTTTACAGTGTAATCGGTGAAATTTAAAGCTGAGAACGAATCCAACAATGTCAGTACGTCATGATACACGTCTGCCAAACTCCTGTTTTTCAAATAACCCACACTGAAAGCACGATTGTGTTACACTGTAAATTATAAAGTCAGGATTCTGATAACCTCAGAAATACCAAGTGAAGAAGACTATCACAGTTAAGTTGTGATCGGTTTCATTGATTTTAGATTTTTATAGATTTTAAAGTGTAATAGTTCATTGAAATTGTGTATTTCACTTCATATTCAAGCTAAATATCATAAAGTGTAAACAGGAACGTATCAGAAGAGAAATCTTTGCACGTTTAAAATGATTCAATTCATGAAAAAGGCAAAATAATGCATTTACTTCAACAAATTAAAAATCAAGGGAATCTCAGAGTTACCAAGTAAAGATGACGACCGTTTTAACAACTTAAGTCACTTCAAGTCAGATTTTTTTTACAGTGCGCAACAACAAATTCAACATGCGACATCTTAAATAAATGTTTTGGTTGTCAAATTAAATAGATTATTTAAAAAAAATAATAATAAAATCATGAAAGGCACTTGAAGAAGGTAACATGAAGTTCTCTCGTGAAACTTTAAACCCCAGATTAACTGTTTAGTTTCTCACACACATATGAAAACAAATATAAAAACTGCATTTTCACCCTTAAAGCATCATTATGTAACTTAACCTTTAATTACGGAAGCGTATTGCATTCACTTGATAAATTTATTTTTTGGTTTGTTTTACTGAGTAATTATTTGTGTTTTTCTGAGTAATTTATTTTTTGTCTGTTTTTTGGAATAATTATTTCTGTTTTTCTGAGTAATTTATTTTTTGTCTGTTTTTTGGAATAATTATTTCTGTTTTTCTGAGTAATTTATTTTTTGTCTGTTTTTTGGAATAATTATTTCTGTTTTTCTGAGTAATTTTTTTTCTGTTTTTCAGAGTAAAAATTATTCAGAAAATCAGGAAAAAAAATTACTCTGAAAAACAGAAATAATTATTCCAAAAAACAGACAAAAAATGATTTACTCAGAAAAACAGAAATAATTATTCCAAAAAACAGACAAAAAATAAATTACTCAGAAAAACAGAAATAATTATTCCAAAAAACAGACAAAAAATAAATTACTCAGAAAAACAGAAATAATTATTCAAAAAAACAGACAAGAAATAAGTTACTCAGAAAAACACAAATACAGTAATTACTCCGAAAAACAAACCAAAAAATAAATTTATCAAGTGAATGCAATACGCTTCCGTATTTAATATAACAGCTTCAGAATCATGTCGATGCGACGGTGTCGTGTAATGAGCTCTGCACTACGTGACTTCAGCGCGACACACACATTTACTGCAACATACGAGCGTCCAGCACAAAACATTGTTGTGATGTAATGAGTTTAGTTTGTAGTTAGCACCTTCATTACATCTGACCTGGGATTTGTATTTAAGACAGTGGTGACGCACTCAGAAACCGTGTGTTGTTATTTCTTCACGATCGTTTAAATAGTGAGAACGAGGTATAAAATACACGTATGATTATTGTGAAAAATCATCGTTGTGGAATCGTGTTTGTTAGCATTTATTATCTGAGCACGTGTGCGATGCTTTGGAGAAAAAAAAAGGCACTGAACGAGGGTTTGTCTGGTGTGAAATGACTCCTCCGGTCGTTTCCAGTTGAGTTGATCGTCTACTACACATTACACATTAGCCCAAAGCTTATTGTTCCGACTCTGACTGGACCTTCTTCTGTTTACGTACGACAGAATACGACTATGAGCCCGACCTGACGGGAGGTCAATCATTAAAAGAAATGACTCAACACTGATGTCCGATCTCAAAGTTACAGCTCGAGTTAGACTTCATTTTGTGTCCAACCCAAAGTGAATTCCTTGTGATCAGTGATTAACTGCAGGTTTTTGGGTGTCAGGGAACCAGACAGATCCCAGATTACCAGATAAATGCTGCCCCTCCTGAAGATTATCCGCCCTCGTTAGCCCGATTCAGCTTCGTGGACGTGGATCAAAGGCGCCACTTGTAATCTCTAAAACTCTTCAGAGTCCAAGAGAGTTAAAATAATGCCAACGCACTACTGATTAATCCACTTCTCAACCTGCAGAGATCACACGGAGAGTCCGAGCACTGATTCAGGGTCTAACATTAACCTGCAGCCTGGATCACATCAATCACCGTCCCACTTTTGATCACGTCTGTTCAACGTTTCTCGTAACACTCGAGCGTCGTCGTCTGCTTTTTCTCGCCTTTTCCGGCTCAGTCAGGTTTTCGTATTGCAATTCCGGTTCTTGCGAGCCTCTTCAGCCTGTTTTTGTGATGCGTTTCATCGAAACATGTGTTTCAGTACAAATGTTTTCAGCTAAAAAGTGAGCTAATGATTGCCTCTGCCACAGATGAGTAATACACCTAATCCACACAAACTCACTGACATTTGTCACATCTTTGTCTTTGGCTGCATAGACGACAGGATCATGAGGATCCCTCATACCTGATCAGATTAAATTAATTCAGATTTTGATCGTACACTTTGCAAAAAGACATCGTTTAAACCCTTTCTAAAGCCAAAATCTTGTCTTTTCAAATCAATTTGGGATCTCTGGGCTTCCGAAGAGTTGGAATACGAGCTGTAATGAGCCGTGTTATGTCGATCAAGTGCTGTATCGGACTTTCTTTCAGTTTCTTGAAGGTGTTTCTAACTAACTAAGAAACTGAAACAAGTCCAGTTGCCTACGACACAGCACTTAGAGCCATGTTTTGTTGTTTTATAACGTTTGACAAGCCCCCAGCCACCTCGGACGTTTAGGAGAAAATGCTGCAGTGCCGTTTTGTGAAGCTCCAGAAAATGTTTTGTCGACTACGAAACTTCACCTGAGTTTCCATCGGCATGAAGCTGAGTAGATAACATTGAAAGTTTAGATAATGTAAAGAGTCCTTTGGTAACACAAAAAAGAATATGACTTATATGACGAGAGAAACTTTAAGACTGTAAATGCGGTTCACTGCGTCACTGAACACGGCGTGTCCGTTCCCGCTCACGCCACCAAAGTCAGCAAGGTTTCAGACGCGGGTTTGTCGAGGTTTAGCTTTTCCGGCAGCCAATCCGCAGCATCCAGGTCTATTATGGGGGTCGAGGCTTTTTTTAATCTCTGGAGGTTGAAGAAAACAAACAAACAAACTCTTCAGGGTTCAGTCAAGCAAAATCAGGCAGAACGTGAGCCGAGACAATAAAAAGTGAAGTCGAACCCCTCTAAGGAACTTCTACTGAACTCCTGCCAAGGCTACTCACCTGAAGAAGTGAACCTTTGTTGTTATAGATCTCTTGAACGGCTCCAAGTGGGATCCACACGATGGACAGCAGTGCGATGCACACGCCCACCAGTTCAGCCCACAGTGGGTACGTGAACTTCTCATATTTAGTTGGAGAGTACTGGGCGATGCTGGAGATCAGGATACACTATGTGGGGGTGATAATAATACAACACTATAACTGAAGCTTGAGCTGTGGTGATTTTTAATTAAGATAAAGTTTAAAACCTCACCAGCACCAATAGAGGACAGAAATACATCCAGCAGAGACGAAAGTAGATGTTCGGAGCTTTTCCGAGCATCCTGTTAATCATTAAGGAGATCCTCGAGACACCTGACGCAAAAGGAATAAAAGCTTAGAGGTCTAAAGCATTTACCGTCAAGGCGATGTGAACTTGTGAACTTGATGTGGAGCTTACCGAAGACCCAGCAGACGGCTGCAACTTCAAAGAAAGCCAGGAACATGAGGGAAACCACAGCGGCGTACTGGTCCATCAGCTGAAACACATAGATACCTCCCTGTACGGGACGGAGAAGAGAGAAGAGAAAGACCAACTCTGTCACTAGTGATACAGCAGTTACCCCTGTAGGTTATCTCATATCCTTAAAATGTGGTTCTCTGAGAGGTAAAAGAGTTTCATGGCTACCTTGGTAATGTGAGGGATCCCCAGGAGTAAGTAAACGATGCACACGACGAGGGCCAGCAGCTCCTCTCTCTTCAGGAAGCGCATCACTTGAGGGCCAAACTCGTCTTTTATAAATGTGATGCCGACCTCAGCCGTGGCAAACTGTGAAAATAGTTTAAAAATAATAATAACCTTGTTGAACACAATAACTTTTGCCATTTTGCATCGTGAGTACCTTTAAAGTGACATGAGGCAGGATTTGTGAAAAAATAAACATGCATTTTAAGTTTTTAAATGCTAATGGGTGATGAAGCATTCAAAACCAAAAAGAATGAGCCCACCCACTATCTCTCCGTTGCCTTGAACAGGCTGTGTGCTGCATAATGTTCTGTAATTCGTGCCCGAATTTCCAGCTCAGTCCTGCGGACGTGACGTCAGATGACGCTGAATGCGCGTCCTCGACGGCTTGTAAACAGGAAGGAGACAAGCGCGGTGGAGCTCAAGCTAGTGTTTGGGTAGTAATGGATTCTGCTACGGCCAGAAAACGACCCACCACCACACAAAGTCCACTAAAAAGTCAAACTAAGAAGAAAACGAAGGTTTTATCAGCGGCACGTTGTGAGTCAAAACGAAATTACGACCAAAGCCGGCTGGAACCAGAATAAACATCGGATACGTGTTCGACTCATGGAGGCAGCTTCAACTTGAATTGGGACTGAAAACAGATGCTGACATGGCTCATTTCCTAGTGACCAGGTAAGAAAACATTACAGGTCATGTTTAGAGCTTGATTTGAAAATCATATGAGATCACCGAGGACTCGGAGTGACCTAACGTGCAGAGTAGCGTTAGCTGCTAACATGTAGCTTAGTCCACCGCTGTGTAACACTGAATAGTTACAGACTGCGCATTTTCCACGGTCCTTCAGTCTGAAACCGAATAGTTAGAAATATGTCCCTTTATATATGCTGGTCATATTTTGCTGGTCATAATTACGTACTTTTAATCAAGCAGAATATGTGAGTACGTCCACACAGGAAGAGGTGAGAAAATAAAAGCATAAACTATTTTAGTAATTAGCTCTTCGGACCTTGAAGTTCCAAAATAAAAAGGAGCTGGTTAGAGTCTGACAGTCAGTTTTGGGTTAACGGCACTTTATTTATTTCGATGAATAAATTCTATGTGTAATCATTTCCATGACTACAGCCAGACGATGAACACAGTTAGGTAAACAGTTACAGAGAAACACAGACAGAATCCTCCGTACGTAAATTAGCCTAACCCCTAACCCTACCCAAGAGCGTGCCTTTGACCTGACGACGCCTGAGAGACAAACAATCTGTCTGACTTCAGTGTTATCGACAGGCTGACTGTGTCAAGTGTTTACCTGGCTGTCCAAACCCAGACACAGCAGCATGAAGAAGAACAGAGCGGCCCACAGCTGGAAGACGGGCATGGTGGAGAGCACCTCCGGGTACACGACAAACACCAACCCGGGACCTGAACCCAGATAAAGTTAAAGTGTTGTTAGCACGATGAGATGCAAGATGTCTATCAGTGAGCTTTGCACAGAGCATGCTAAGCTAAGCTAACCGGCTGCTGGCTACACAGTAGTGTATAAATGTGTTGTAACATGTTTCATTTACTACTAGTTTTTTTTTTCCATTTCATTTGTGTAGCACTGAGCCTGGAACCAGTTCATCTGGGCTTTGTGCCAGACAGGAGCGCCGTTGGATACGTTGTCATGGAAGGACGGCATGACGAGACCCGAACAACGCTAAGCTCTACGCTCTACGCTCCATCGAACATGAATGAGCTACAGCCGGAGAAGGAGAGATTTACTTTGTAAATGATCTCCTCAAACCTTTCATTACATAATCCCCGTGAACCTGACTGACTTTCTACGTGCATACTGTAATAATACAGTACTGTTGATGGACCGATCGACATGATTCATGCCCCTTCCTGGATTGATCCTTAATGAACTAAAGTTTAAATCCTCAACTAATCCAAGCAGGAGCTGCTGGCAGGACAGCATCAATCACAGTGTCATCGTCGCAAAAAGTGGTCCTCGAGTCACCTTCGGTCGCAGGAACAACCACAGAAGTGCCTTTGAACATTTTCCCCGGTCTTTACATGTCTGTCTGTGGACGATAGCGCCACAACTGTGCAAGATAGAGTCCCAGATCAAAATGATGGCTGTTCAAAGACAGTTGTGGTCCGATTGAGGGCGCCGAAGTAGGGTTCCCTTTTTAGAAATGAAACAAAATGATTCGGCTGGATTTGCAACCAAATGATTCATCTTATTACAAACTGGATGTGAAGGATATTTTTCAGTCGTTACAGGCTCAGTGATACTTCTCACGGTGTCTCAAGTGAACTTCATGCGTATAATCGGTGCAGTACCACTTTAAGAAACCGCACATTTACGCTATTTATCCTTGAGTGACCTGCACATGTCAAATACTCGAGGCAGACGTGCACATCTAGAAATCCATGTCTTGCTTTTCCATGGAAAGAAGGACAAAATGCTCCCGAGAGGACGAAAACCAAAACAAGTTGTTACAGCTGACGGCAGAGTTCAGGACCTATTTGTTTGTCCGTCTGTAAAAACCCTGACATCGTTTAATACATCACATCCAGTCCACAACCGTGTCTTCCTGTTGAGATCCTTCAGATAAAACAAAGTCCTGAGAGTGTGTCGTGGTGGGCTCGATGCTTACCATCTGTAGCGATGTTGTCCACTGGGAGGTTGTGAATATGAGCCATGTAGCCGATAGCTGAGAAGATCACAAAGCCAGCCAGGATGCTCGTGAAGGAGTTGGTGACTGTTACAATCAGAGCGTCCCTGGAAAAGACGGAGAACATTTTCCAGCACAGTTCAGGAAACTTAAGACACCAGAGACAACGAGATCAACAAACTCTCAGTTTGTCAGAAAGGTATTGTACACAGTGGGCATAAAAGTTAAAAGTGTCTGCCGGGTGAATAATGTCGGGCAGTTGAGGGTTTCTGGTCTATTTTTTGCATCCCACAGAGAAGCTTTTCCTCTATTACAAGTTTCCTGACATCATTTGTTTAAATATGCAAATAAGGTAATACGTTAATAAGAACAGGAATAAGTTCAAAATGCTTGTTTCATTTTGTTGACATGTCAATTTTTGCACAAACGTTATAAATCAGGCTTTGAATATTTGAGATACTGACAATTTTCTTCACTTTACCGAATATTACAACGCTGTTAGATAAGATAAGATGTTCCTATATTGATCCCCTCGGGAGAAATTCACAAGTAACACGGCAGTACAGAGGGAAATACGTAGCAGTACAAGAGTGAGTCTAAAACAATAGAGACAATAATAAGGAGATATAATAAATGTAAAGTGTCATGGAGAATGCGTGCATACTGCATCCTCTGGCTTTTATTTTGAAAAGAAAACGCATGCTAAGCTGTTACTTCCTAATTAAACATGCCGATTCGCATAAATGTCCAGAACAGATCTGAGACAAACAATCTCAGTGCCTGACAAAACAACGCTTGTTCTCTACTTCCTTCTACTAAACTCAGCTAAAACTGAGATGATAACCATTGGACCATCTATTCACAGACAACAGTTTGACAGTTTTAATCTTTCCCTCGACAACCACACCGTACACACCAAAGACAGTGTCAAGAGTCTTGGTGTTGTCTTGGATCAGACCCTTTCATTTGACATCCATATAAAAGAGGTGACACGCGTGGCATTTTTTCACCTAAGGAATATCATGAAAATCAGACGAATTCTATCTATGAAAGATGCCGAAATCCTCATTCATGCTTTTGTCACATCCAGGCTCGACTATTGTAATGTCCTCCTATCAGGGCTGCCCAAGAAAAGTCTTCACGGGTCACAAATGGTTCAGAACACTGCAGCCCGTATTCTGACTGGCTCATCCAGGTATGAGCACATTACACCAGTGCTGGCCTCTCTTCATTGGCTCCCTATCCAGCTTAGAGCAGATTTTAAGGTGCTTTTATTAACTTTTAACATTTTAAACGGCTTGGCCCCTTCTTATCTATGTGACTTAGTCAATGTGTATGTGCCCACACGGTCTCTACGCTCCCAGGACAGTGTTTATCTGCGCGTCCCGAAGGTCGTAAAGAAGACGGTTGGTGAGCGGGCCTTTTCCTACAGAGCACCGACACTTTGGAACAACCTCCCGTTACATATCAGACAGACTAGTTCAATCGAGGTTTTTAAAACAAGTCTTAAGACTCATTTATTTTCTGTTGTTTATCACTCTTAGGTTTATTCAATAATGTCATGTTTTTAATTGTGTATTACCTTTTTAAGTGTGTTTTGTATTTTTGGTGTTGAACTGCTTTTATTTATTTTTATTTTTTTCATGTGTTGTACAGCACTTTGATGTAAAGCGCTTTATAAATAAAATTATTATTACATGTCACTGTTTGGTTCTGTGGACGGTACCGAGCCCAACAGACTGGGTTCATCTCGGTTCTCCGCAGGCCCGGAGCGACCTCCCCAGAGAGCGGCCGGTGTTGTACGGCCAAACAATTTAAAAAAAGTTTAGAGAGGAGACTAAAACTGGAGCTACTTCCATAAACAATTTGTCCACTTTGTTTCTCTGCGGCTGTGAGAAAAAACAGCCACACACACACACACACACACACACACACACACTGAGGGAATCGACAACAAACCATCATCGCTGATATTGTTCAGATAATATTTCCTCTCTATTTTAGTGTTTCACTTGGTTTATTTTTTATGTTTTGGTCCCCTTAAATCATGTGACACATTTCGTTTGACATATATATGTATGTATCTGCACCCACCCACACACACACACACACACACACACACACACACAGAATGAATGTTTACCTGAGGATGTTGTTGTTGAACTTGTTGTAACTCGCCATCGTCACCATGGAGCCGAATCCTACTCCGATGGAGTTAAACACCTGGGCAGCCGCATTCACCCAAACCTATCACGGAGATGAAACACAGCAACGAGTACAGATTTTCTTGATTTAGGTTTTTTTTAAAAGGCCCCCACAGAAACCTATTTTCTCAACCATCAGCTTTTCATTCTGAACCTACAGGGATCCTCCAAGATGCAAAACACTTTCAACCAATCTTGGATCAGTTTTGTTTTATTCACAAGAGATGAGATTTGGATAGTTGTGCAACTCTGTGCATCTATAGAAGTCCGTTCCCGCAAATGTGATCTCGTAAGTCATTATAAGGAGAAACTCTAAATACCGATTTAAGATTGCATTGATTTAAGAACGATCGGGATTTAGCTACATCTGAATCAAAATGTGATCACGACTGTGGGGTTGTTTGCTGATACTGTCAGTCAAATCTAAGTGTGAGTTTCTCTTTAACTTGATGCACATGTTTAATACTCTGTCACTGCACACGGTCGCTGACATCCGTACTTATTGTTCTAAACCTGAGTCCAGTTTCTGTACCGCGCTCAAGCACAGTACACTTTCTCGGCCCTGGCGCCGTTACAGGAGGCGTGCTTCAGCCTCGTGCACAAAACACAAGCACGCAACGTGGACTTCGGCAAAGGGTCCAAGTCGGTCCGATGCAGACGTCGAGTGTACTCAAAGTTTGTGCAGACTCGAGTAAAATCAGTAAAGTCACAGTTATGTTCTCTGTGTTTCTTGTAAACTAAAGGATGCTTTATGATGACATAAATTCCTGCGGCCTGGTTGTGGGCTGGAGCAAAATGAACTGGGGAGGAGGGACAATAGTGCTTTGGCACGGTACGGAGCAACTGGGCCAAGTGTGAGTGTATCCAGCTTATTTGCTCTTGTGCTACCAAGAGATCCAAAATCTAGTATCACTCTCGTAAAGCTTTCTGTCCTGAAATGTTATTCTGGTAGTGGTTCTTGTTCAAAGTCCAACCTAAAGAGTTCCTTGAGTTTATTCCTGCAGTGACCTCTCCCCTTCTTTCTGCTTGCAGCTCTGGCTTCAGTTGAGTTTAAGGCTTGAGCAAACACAAGATAAGAAAAAAACAGAGGCTTCAGTCTAAACAAATGGTGGTTTGTAGAACATTCCGCGGCTAAACAGAAGTTAAATATAACATTGATACCATTTATCAACCTCTGCTGTTTGAGATGATAACTGCCAGCATGGAAACTAAACATTACTTGTTGTGATGTTGTGATGTTTGATCGTGACTTTCTCACCTTCACTTCGAACAGTTTGCTCCAGACGGGTGTCACAAAGTAGAGGATGCCGTCCTTCGCTCCAGGGAGTTGCACGTTATTAATGAGCAGGGCGAACAGGATGAAGTACGGAAATATCGCGGTGAAATACACGACCTGTGTGACACAAACAGTGAAAAGCAGAAACCGATGAGGCTGTGAGGTCGCAGGAGTGGAGCCTCTGCGGACAGCGAGTTCTAGTTTAGTTGCTGAGTTACTGTACGGCTTATCAAATGAAATGTTATAAAGAAACATGCATGTTGTTAGAACATCCAGTCGTCACTGTGTCATTTTATCACGTCCTCATTTGAGTTGGCTGAGCGAACGTGTTTGTTTTGTGTCTGAAGTTTGTCTTTGTGCGACAAAAGTGTCCCACCTGCAAAAGAAATAACGCGTAAGGTAGAACACGGTGAATAACCATTGCAATGTATCCTGGGAAATATCAAAGATTATCAAACTATCTGCACGAGAACGAAACGCTTCTCTTTATCCTCCACATTGCTGGAAACACAAATATTAATTGCAATCACAATGCATAAACACATCGTACAGAAGAAAGCAGGCGTCGTTCTGACCTTGCCGGTGGATCGGACTCCTTTAAATATGCTTAAATACACGATGCCCCAGGTAACAAAGAGAAGGCCGAAGAGTTCCCAGCGAATCCCACCAGCTTCACCGATGCCATTCGTTTTCTCCAGAAGCCTGTGACTGGAGGGAAAAAAATGGAAAAAGAAGTTTATAAGCATCCTTAAAACAATGAATAGAAGTCGTTCTGGGCTGTGAACGCACTTAAAAGATGAAATTGATTTGAATTTGAAACATCTGAAAGAAAACTACAATAACCAGAATGCAATGCAACACCGCTGATGGGTGACGTAGTGTTAGTTGGGCGGTGTGATGCTTAAGGTGGAGGTACAAGCTGTTTAGTTTACCACTGTTTATTTGCACACTTTAGTGATTTAATTTAGATTTTTATAGTTTAAAAAGTTATAATTCTTCAAAAATCTGCTTCATCACGACAGTGTGTATAAAAAGAACTGTCAGTGGCCTCAAATATTGATTCACATATTATATATTGACCAAAACCCGACATGATTTTAGTGAGTCCGCCTTCCTCCACCGAATGTAAGACACAGCACCATACACAGTGGTGGACAGTAACGAAGTAAATTTACTTGAGTACTGTACTTAAGTACAGTTTTTGAGTATCTGTACTTTACTTGAGTATTATTTTTGGGGGATACTTTTACTTTCACTCCACTACATTTGTATTGATGCTCTCGTTACTCGCTACTTTTGAGTTTACGTCAGCTGATGATTTTTTTTTATTATAATTTTTTTCAAAATTCTGAGAAAATAAGCTGTTTCCGCTGATTCGCGTATGGTTTGTCTTAGTCGTATTGCCGTACCTGTACTACGTCATGCCATACAATCCATTCAATGGAGGAAGAAACTGGAGAAACTCCCACCGAGCACCTGTGGCCTTGTCTCAAACCCATGTTTGAGATTTTTGTCACAAAAACTGATTCGTTTCAGTTTAAATGTTTGTTGTGCTTACCGCGAACAAATTCTGAGGCTTCTTGTCTTTATTTGTTTATTTTTGAGCTATGAACATGTCTGTAGCAGAATCACATCAGTGTATTGTATAATGGCAATAAAGCTACTTCCTGTATTTCCTGAGATATTTTTAAAATACTTTTACTTAAGTACATTTTTAAGCAAATACTTTAGTACTTTACTTAAGTAATATTTTGACTAAGCTACTTTTACTTGTATTGGAGTAATATTTGACAAGGAGTATCTGTACTTTTACTCAAGTAGTTAAGTTGTGTACTCTGTCCACCTCTGACCATACATCATGTTGTTATTAGACTCCGACCTGTGCTCATTTTATTTGACATATCAGCTGATCTACACGTTTATGGGAAATGATCCCTAAAATGACATGAGTGCATTTAAACAGTTAACTTTATTGGGAATTTGATCATTATAGATTATCTCAAGCATCTTTTTCTGCTACGTTAATAATGATGTACAGTGATAGGCCGATAATATCGGTCAAGCGATGTATCGGGTCTAGTTATCGCATAGAAACAGTACAGAAGGAATCTTTTCTCACTCAAAGAACTGCTGGCTGGCGGACTGCACGTGGGTGTTGTTGCCGGGGAAACCGCTGGAGCAGTTCCCGACGTCGTTCCAGGTGTTGTTGCAGGACGTCCAGGGGAGGGTCGCTCCGAACGAGTTGAACAAATAGTAAAGTGCCCAAGTCATGAGCACATTGTAGTACGTGGTAAACACAAAGGCGATAACAACTGTGGCCAGACCAACACCTGCAGAGTGACACGTGAGGGGGGAAGAAGACACAAAGTGAGGGACGAATCTGCCGAAGCGATGCCATCTGTGGGGAAGAAGAAGTTGTAGCCTACGCTTCTTAAAACTGTTCTGCAGGGGGGGGGGGTCAATTATTTGGGCCTGCGATTGAAATTAGGGCTACATCCTGCATCTTACAAAAAGTTAGAGAACTGAGAAAAGTCGGTGTCTAATCTCAGGTGGCCAAGATGAAGTCAAGCAAAACTCGGCCACACATAAAAGGCATTCCTGGAGCAACGGATTAAACATTCCTCTCTGTCATTTGTCCTGTGAGTGCAACAGGCCCTCGTCCGACCGACCGACCGACCGAACAAAAGGTGAGATCAAAGTCCTCCAACAAATGTAAATTATTCAGTCTTTGAACACCTGGTGGTTCTCTGACACGTTATCGCATTTCAGGTCGGGGCGTGTGCGTAAACGTTTCTAGCATTTGCACCTGTCTCCTCCTGAGCAATGACTCAGCAAACGAGCTCGGCTAGCACAGGCTCGTTATTCTGACGGAGGACACGTCAGTGAAGTGGACAGGGAAGATTAAACCCTTTAAATACAGGAAAGTCTCTTCAATAAGCAGCCTCCACGAGACATTTTTCACTGCTCGCTTCTTCCGTTTAAAACGGCCATGTCTGGAATAACTGCTCTACTCTTTGTTCTGTCTGACACGCAGATCAACATTTTGTGAAGAGACTCTCATGTGGGCGGCAAATAAAAAGCTGGAGCTTAGTTTAGCTTAGCTTAGCACAAAGACTGGAAACAGCTGGAAAAAGCTAGCCTTGCTCTGCCCGAAGGTAACAAAAACCTGACTAGAAGCACCTTTAAAGCTCATCGTTCAGACAGGACTATATTTCACAAAAGTGATATACACATATAGTATATACACATCACATAAATAAAACAGTATATTTATGTTTAAATATTTGAAATTTTGAGTTAAATTTCAGCTGTGCTTAGCCACGTAGGGTGAACGTGACATCACGTGATGTCACCTATATGTCCATTGACAGCCGACACAAACAAGTAAGCTAACGAACGCTGCATTATTCGGATTTCCTGAGCTGCTGATTAAAAAGCAACCACAGTCGAGAGGCATGTGACAACGCTGGCCCTGACAGGTCGGATGAAGTCGATGCTGAAGAGAAGTCGGAATAAGCGTAGGGACCGTTGGCGTTGGAGCTGAGCGGCGCCACATCTAGCAAGAAAGCAAAAAGACGTTTCTAGGCTAGTTGTTAAACACGAGGTTCATTGTTTCTGTTGGTGTCTGAAGTTGCTGGTATTTGGGAAATTTGGTTTGATAGCGGTGCATAGTCCTCTGATATAGTTAGCTAGCGAGCGAGCTAGTAAGCTAACTGTTTCCTCTGTTTCCAGTCTTTATTCCCAACTAGGCTAACTGGCTGCTAACTGGAGCTACTGACCCGAGCAGACAAAGCAATTAAGCTAATTTCACGTTATCATTGCCATCTTTGTTATTCAGGAATGACAGAGACATGTTTTGTGTCACTGTCTCTCTGAAGGAAGTGGCTCTCCGTTTCTCAGCAGTTTATGAAAACCAGTTGAGATTTTCTTTACTCGACTGGAATGCCACGCTCCGCCGGACCCAGCCTCAATATCTGGTAAATGGGAGGACAGGCGGCTGAAAAACCCGTTGCGTGTCATCATAATGACAGAGCCAAAAGGAACCCCTCTCCGAGCTCCAGGATTAGCAAGAACTACTGTGTGTGATCCACAACGAGCACTCCTTCCTTTGTTAAACGCCTGCTGACTTATTTTGCTTTGCAAATCTGGCTTCCCCGGTTGACTGCTCTGCTCGTACAAACCCCAAAGTGGGGAAGTGATTTGTCATTTTAAACTGGCAAAACATTACCAGCTGTTGGACTCAAAAAAAACAAGGCAGAGCAGACAAAGACGGAGGGAGATGGTGAGAGCTATCCTCCTCTGTCTCTTTCTCTCTCTCTCTCTCTGTCATACCTCACCTGTTCACTGACACAAAAATGTTGAATATTTCCAATCAAAAGTGACACATTTCTACGCTGTGATTGAGCAAACTGCAGTAAATTAAACATGAGAATACGTTGTTGATTTTTGTGATAAGATATTCTGCAGGAGAATCTAAATCAAGGATCACAGGTTCATCACAGCAAACTGCACTGAGTTGCACAGAGGAGAAATCATTCAAAAAAACATACAGAGAAAAACTACCTGCTTTTGGACCTTGTTTAGCACAGATCATTAACCAGGAAGAAATGAGCGATAAATCAAGTGAAGGACCCATACGTTTTGACCGGGTAGATAATCTCTGTTATTAAAGGAGATAAGAAAAACTATGGAGAAAAATCGTCAGTTAGAAACAAGACAGGCAGCATATTCACTTCACACCAACACGTATTGATTGTTGATGGCTGGGCTCTTGTTTGGTTTTGATCAGTGATCGGTTAGAGGAGCTGCCGGTGCTCTGAGAGTCCACACTTCAGCTCAGTCATACGTTTGATTTTACAATTTTGCAAGGAGCTCTTTTTTTCCACGAGCACGTAGAGCTGTTAAAGGGATATTCCGGTGTAAGTTTAATCCATGGTCTAACACACCTTGACACTGAGTAAGACTCCCCCTCGAGAGGTCAAGTTAGCTGACCGCTAGCTTAGCTAGTTTTAGCAACCACAGAAAAGACCGCACGATAACAATACACTGCCGCTTATGTCTCCAACTAGAAACCGCCATCGAAAAGCCACAATTAATGGTGAGAACAGCACCAAACTTCAGCAACAGTACATGTACAGTCCCAGCACACAGTACGAAGCATCAAACATCTGCTAGCTTTGCTGGATTTGTATTAAAAACACAGCACAACTCACCCTCTCTTCCAGCAGCCTGCCTGTGTTTGGAAGCCCTGACGAGTCGATTACCGAGTGCAGTAGATTTCCTGCAGCTCAAAGATGAAAATGTGTGATTATTACTCCATGGAATGCTCAGTTCTTATTCTCGAGAGCTGACAGGGAAAAGAACGGAAGTAATGGAGTAATAATCAGACATTTTCATCCTTGAGCTGCGGAAATCTACTGCACTCGGTAATCGACTCGTCAGGGCTTCCCCACACAGGCAGGCTGCTGGAGGAGAGGGAGAGTTGAGCTGTGTTTTTAATACAAATCCAGCAAAGCTAGCAGATGTTTGATGCTTCGTACTGTGTGCTGGGACTGTACATGTACTGTTGCTGAAGTTTGGTGCTGTTCTCACCATTAATTGTGGCTTTTTGATGGCGGTTTCTAGTTGGAGACATAAGCTGCAGTGTATTGTTATCGTGCGGTCTTTTCTGAGGTTGCTAAAACTAGCTAAGCTAGCGGTCAGCAAACTTGACCTCTCGAGGGGGAGTCTTACTCAGTGTCAAGGTGTGTTAGACCATGGATTAAATTTACACCGGAATATCCCTTTAAACAAACAAGCCGATGGTGATCCACATGATTTGCCTGATTTTTCTGGTTTTGGGAACTAGTGTGGACTGTGAGAGCACGTCTTTGGTCATTTGACTTAATTATTGTTCAATTAAATCAAATTTGAGGTTCAGTTGATTTTAATAATGATTTCTCTCTGAATGATAAGACATTTAATGTTTATTGCATACTTAAAATTGATCAAGATAAATAAGTCAAAGGAGACAAAAGGCGCTGAATCGTTAGTGCAACAAGTTCTCATCCATCAACATGTGAAAACAATTCTTTTATCAAGACAGAAAAAGGGCAGATTTCATTTCAAAGAGACAACAGAGCACTGCGACGTGCAGCACAGACCTCCAACATGATCGGACAAACATTAAAACATCTGTTTTGGATTTGGATCCAGATATGCATCAGAATATACTAAGACAGAAACATGTGGCATGAACACAAAGTGAAAATGTTCATGAAGCCCTGTCTCACAATGACACATGAACTGACACACATCACATACGGTTATCTAACTGCACACATACTATCTCTCATGAAAAGTAGACTAACTGGCTAGTCAATGTATAACTACTGATACAGCCCATCCACGGCTGACATGAGTGAGCTGTAGAGATGTGTCTTTGGTTAAGACCCATGAAGAACAACCTTAAAACTGAAATACCACTCTTACTAGAAAAGCACACATCTTATACACACTGTAAAAAGATGTTGGATGTTATAATTTGCAAGGCAGTTATCCAAGATTACTGAATAACGCCCCCATTGAAGGGAGGAAGACTATCATTTTTCAGGCTTTTACAAGTAAGATTTATATGTACAGAAAAAGTACCTGTACTTTGTACTTCGATGCGATGTACATACAGTATTACAGTTTGTATGGGTCTTCTTTATGTTCCTGTTCTCCAATGCATGTTAGTTTTTTATCATACACCCATTCCACAAAAGTTGGGACACTTTGTAAGTCATGTATAAAACATAAAGTGATCATTAGCTAACCCTTTTTGACGTGTGCTCAAATGAAAACAGTACAAACACACAATATCTAGTGTTTGACCTCATTACAAAATAGATTTGTGTAAATGTACGCTTGTTTTACAGTTTTAAACGAGATGGGACAGGAGCAACAAAAGACTGGGAAAGTTGTGGAATGCTTAAAAAAAGGGGGGGATTAAAGGATGAGTTCACCCAAAAATGAAAATTCTGTCGTTATCAACTCGCCCTCATGTCGAAGGAAAGTTGGGCGAAGCGTCATCGTCCACAAAACGTAGCTGTGGTCTCTGGAAGCCCCCAAGATCCCAAAGTGATTTAAAAAGACGGACATATTTAAACCCGTAGTCAAGCATGTGCACTAGTTTCAGACAGCGTCCCGTTAACGCTTTTAGCTTAGCAGCTACAGTGATGATTTCAACCAAATCATCACTAAATAACATCTTTTCGAATACATTTCGGATCTCAAGGGCTTCCAGAGACTTAAAATTTGCCTGACGAGCTTTATGGAGCCATTTCATGTTTTGTTTTTTTAGTTTTTTCAGTCCCCATCTACATTATCAGCCATTTGGGAGAATGTTGCAACGCCGTTTTTTGCTGTGAAGCTCCAGAAATGTTTTGTGTTCATTGTTCATTTTTGGGTGAACTTATCCTTTAACTGGTGACTGGTGTCATGACTGAGTAAGAGGAGGTATCCTCAAAAAGGCTCAGTCGTTCACAGGTCAGGCTGGGGCCAGGTGCTCCACTTTGTTTGCTTCATGGGCTCATTAACACGTTCTGACCCACCGTCTCTGTTTGTTTGCTGTCGATCGCTTTCAGTTTTCTATTGACATTTTACGCAGTGTCCCAACTTTATTGGAAACATGGTTGTACAACCAACAGCAACCAGTGTTAATGTTCACACCATAATTTATTGCTGATAATCTACAATATTTAATCAAGCAGTCATAAATGTGAGTCATTGCTTCCTTTCTGCCGACTCAGCCCTCAACAAGCTGTTCTATTATCAACAGCTGTAAACTCTTTTGTTCGAACCGTGTACATACCAAACGTGATGCCTTGTCCTCTCCAGAAATTGTCGTTTACATACTGTATTGATTAACTGGGATTTCTGGGAAAGATGGTTAATAATTCACTTTTTTGGGAGGTAATTTGTTCAACAATGGACAATGGAATGAATCAAACTCTTATAGTTAGCTAAAAAAAACAAATTCCCTGCCACATTTTCATTACCCTTTCATACTAAAGTCTATTTTCTCTGGTAGATGTTCTCTCACTTCTATGATGAAATCATCCTTTTGCTTCATTAAATCAGGGTTGAGGAGACACTCTCATCTTATCTGAGTATACAAGAGGTTTTCTTGAGAGGATGCACACATTGGTTTTGTATACAAAAACGTTATATTTGACACAGAGTCAAGGACTTTGTGCTTGCGCACGTGACACAAGTAACAACAAAATAAACTGTCTCTTTGCAGAACTCAAACTCATCAGGTGTTCGTCAGCGACACATGAGCGGACCCGTCAGCCTGGAGAGTCACTCACCTTTGAACAAGGGACACATTTTGGCGAAAGCATGCACGGGACCTAAACGAGTGTACTGCCCAATAGCGTACTCCATGAAGAGCAGAGGGAAGCCACACAGGACCACCATGACGAGATAAGGGATCATGAAGGCACCTGAAGCAGAAGAGCAGAGAGGAACAGTGGCTGGCTGATAATACAACTAGCAGTCAAGTACGTGTAGTCGTGCTTCTTTAGATGTGATAGCTGCTGTGTCATTGATTGGATAAAGCATGCATTACAGTCAATAATGACTTTATTATGCTCAACAAATCACTAAATAACTATGTTCAACTCAGTGAAAGTGAGGGGAATCCAGAGTTGAAGCAGGACACTTACTGCAGCGGGCTGAACTTTGCTGAGTCATTCTCAGTTACAAAAGAGATGATGTTGTGACAAGACTCAGCCCGTCCGTGTAAGGATTACTAATGAACATACAGCAGTCATGACTTGGCACAAACATCCCTGCCGTCAGCTCAGGTGTAAAAACAGCAGATGCTTTTCGCATGTTACAACTTTTACGACGCAATTAAGGCGGCGCGACGAGGCATCCCGCGGCGCGTGTACATCCTGTGCGTTGCGTCATCCTGCCTGATATGTACTCAAACAAGATTTACAGTTGCTAGAACAGATGGAAGGTTTGATAACAAGACTTTAAAAGATGAATGTCACGACTGGTGTGGAAGATGAACACCACACTGACACACTTGATGACTGAGACTATTTATGAAAGGGCATGTTCGTAGCTCATATGCTCATGTGACTGCTTGCTTTCATGCTGCAGATAATAAGGGCTGTGTAAGAAAAAGGACTCTTATTCATGTAAGACATGTTGGATGTACATTCGGCACGCGACATAATTCAGTTGAAAAGTCGTCCATTTCCACTTTAAGTTTCTTTGAGTCACACTCGATTTCAAACCTTATATTTATGCTCCACATCTTTCAAACAATACGAGTCACATTCAGCTTTTAAAATCAAATTCATACTCGTGTCTCACTAGCTACTGCTGTAGCTGCGTTATTTTAGATCACACTACCTTGCTCGGCATGGCCCGCCCTACTCTGCCTCTGATTGGCTACATTCTGCCCGTTAATTACATTACATTAAGTTTTAGTCACTGACACTCTTATTTTGCACATTGCAATATCAGTATCTATTGCGACCTTGCACAAGCTAGCTCTAACTTTTTGCAAAACTGGACAAATCTAGAAACTTCACCTACTTTAAAATCGGTCACACTCTATTCATGTTTAGTCTTTTTATTATGATCACGAAATTCCTCATATGTGCAAACTTACATGACAAAGAAAGCAGTTCTGATTCTGATTAAGTGATGCACGATGTGCAGCTCTCACCAAAGACTGAACAGAGGCGAGATGTCTCACTCTGCAGCTAAAACGGAGCGTTCAAGGCGCAGTGTGAAAAGGGACACTGCAGCAATGCACCATGTGAGAAAAATAAGGTGTTTTTTGAAAATTAAAGTATGTAAAGCTATTCTACGAGGACCCCCAAATAAAAGTATGAACCTGAAAATTAGCATCACATGACCTCTTTAAAGTTTAGACGTTTCCCACTGAAACTGACGCAGGCTGCTCTCAGTGTCTATTTTAGTGTCCTTGAGTAGTTTTTGCATAACAGAAAGCTATTCCACATTCTTAACACAAAAAAAATGTGGTCAGACAGGGGTGAGGCTCCCCGCAGCAGTCTCACCTCCACCGCTGCTGTAGCACAGGTAGGGAAACCTCCACACATTGCCCAGCCCCACCGCGTACCCCACCGACGCCAGGACGAAGTCCAGCCGCCCACTCCATGTGGGTCTGTGCGCCTCCGCCGCCGCCGTCCTCCCGGCGACCACCTTCAGATCTGAGGGCTTCTCATCAGACGGTATCTTTGAATTCTCCTCACCGACCTCCATCGTAGTTTGATATCAGTGATGAGGGTGTGAGTGGCTGATTTGTGTTCTCACAGCGCGTGTTTCTTGTTCTGAACTTGAACATCCGAGGGATAAAAAAAAAAAAAAAAACGCACGAATCAGAGAACCGACCGCATCGATTTGGTTTAAACTCGAGTGAATGAGTCTCAGGTGTAAAAAAAAAAAAAAAAAAAAAATCCTTTATGTGATGATCCCAGCACACCGGAATAAACTCCCCTCCAGATTCGTTACTCAACAATGACTCATGATTTTGTCAGTGAGCGCGTGGAACGAGCCCAGCGCCGCGGAGCCGGTGAGGAGAGCCGCGCGCAGCAACACAATGACCGGCAGCGTACACGTGCAGAGGACACCGGCACGTCTGGTCCTCCTTCAGCCAGCTCGGTCTGCTGCTGTGACATAAGTGCAGATGTCCTTTACTACTCACAACCGACCCGGCTGCTGTCAAGGCGGCGGGGTTGAGGCTGGCCCCCCTCCAAAATAAAAGCCCAGATGTAGTTGAGTTGTCTGGGAGCAGATATGTGTGTCAGCAGGCCAGGAGAAGCTGCACCTCATATACTGAAGTAATGATTGACTTGTACAGGATGCATCATAAATCCCTGTAGCTCACCATTAAAGGGGCAATATGTGGTTTAACGGAAGAGATTCAAACTCAGATTATTAATGAGGTAATAATAAAAAACTCAGAAATATTTATTTAATCCCCATGACACTGTTTGAAGCTAGAAATGTGGCAGGGTCCGCCACACAACGTAAAACGGTATGAAATTGTCTTTTAAGGTCAATTGATGTGTTATTATTCTGGACTAGTGGTTTTATTGATTTGATTTTCTGATTTTGTTATTTTTTCAACAGTGTGAAATTGTCTTGTCAGGGGAAAATAAGGTACCCGAACAAATTTTGTAGTTACCAGAACAGATGGATTGGTTGGATAACGAGACTTAGTCAGTAGGGGTGTAACGATACATCGATCTGGATCGATATTGTCACGATCCTGGGTTTTATTGTCTTATTTCCGGTTTTATTTTGAAACCACGCCCTTGTGTGTCTCTTCTTGCTTTTCAGTTCCTCCTGTGTGTCTTTCCCTTTGTTACTTCACCTGTCCTTTCCCCTCCTCACTCACCTCACCTGTTCCTGATCCCCTCTTCCTGTACCTGTGTATATAGTCTTTGTTCTCCCTCATGTGTTTGTCAGTTCGTTTCGTGATGTCCTCCCTGATGTTTCCCTGTTACTCTGTCTTGATCTGCCTCTCCCGTGTTGCCACCTAGTATTCTACTCCAGTGTCTCCTCGTGTCTCCTGTTTTGGGTTCTTGTTTCTCTTTTGATTTGGACTTTATTTATGTCATTTGGACATCTCCAGCTGTCATGTCACATAAAAAGACACACAACTCCCCCCAAAACAGAGAAATCTCTTTTGTGTCACAAAATTGAAAAATAACCCAGGTGTTGTGTCAGCTGTCGGCTTGGCTCAACACTGGTATCATATCAGCTCATGTTCAGGACACAGTGATGACACTGCCTCGGTGAATACACTGAACCAACAATACGAAATATAAACAGTATTGTTCTGTGTCACACCATCTGTGCTGTATGAGCAGGTTTTCTCACAAACTCTCTCCACAAACAGAAAAAAATGATTAACTGCAAGCTTATCAGGAATATCCCGCTGATGACGCTTTCACCACACCGCTCTGTTTACTCCTCCCAGTTACACCTGTTCCATTATTTGTCTGTGGTGTCAGAAACAAAAGGCCCAGTTCTGAGAGTTCTGGGTGACACAAACACCGCAACTGTGTTCCAGCTATGTGAACAGCAAGTTACACGACTTTTATACAGGATAAAATCTACACAAGCTTCTTTATCGATACAGTTCATCAACAGGTAAATGTAGTTATTCAGTGTTGATTAATAAAAGAATCACATTAACAGAATATTTTAGTGTGTTTTCTTCATGGTATTTTATTTTTGATATAAATCAGGTTATACTGCTGTCACCGACCTTGAATATCAAAAGGTTTGTGTGACAAATCCAACCTTGTCGAGGCAGAATACATCCTCTGGTGCAGAACGTCCACCGGGGTGGAGAGAAAAAAAAGATGTAGGTTAAAATAATTTCTAACATCTCTAACAACAAATCATTTTACCTGTCTGGTTGTGTGAAAATTAAATAATCAAACTGTTTTTATAACGTTGATGCTCCCTTTAAAAACATTCCCAAATATATTGGGGGGGAAAAGTTATTTTAGTTAGGGTTCACGTCCCAGTCAGGAGAGGGACATGAACAAAGTCCACATCTTATCTGTTGCAAAGTGTGGAGGACAGTGAGGTTCTCTCAAGTCAACTAACTATAAGCATACAGTAAACATTCCTCCACATACATGAGTTTCTCCCACAGATGTAAAGAAAGGTGGAGCGGGGCTGCTTGTCACACCTGTAACACCAGAGGGCACTCGTTAAAACTTCTAACAGCTGGATGTGCCTCTTGTGGTTTGTATGGGGAGCGTTCTTGTTTTGGGAAACGTGTGATTTACACCCTAATTATTACCTTGTTTTTACCGTAAATGTTACATTTCTGGCTTTGAATTTATTTTCCAAAACTACATAGTGTACCTTTAAAGCGAGAAATAAAATAAAAAATAATGAATAATACATGTGAACAAGAATGTATTGTTTAATTTGATGTGGAAAATGAGTGAGAAAATGAAGTGAGAGTGTGACAAGCTGCCCCCGGTCTCTCCTGGAGACGTCATCTCATCACTGTTGGTACAGTCACTTTGAGAACATCAACTGGAAGTCTGGACCTACTACAACAAATGTAATGTACACACTAATGTCTGTGAAGTGTACTTAAAATCATACACTTAACAGCCACAACATTATAACTACTGACTGGTGACGTGAATAACATTACATATTATTATTGCTATTATTTTTGTTACAGTCTTGAGCAAGTTAGTTTCAAAATGCAATATACATTACATATTACTAGTTACCTTCATTTCAAAGTAACATATTAAGTTATGTTACATTACTTCTTATACTACTTTTTAGTTTTACTTTAATAATAATAATTTAAAAAAAGCCCAAATAATCTATAAAGAATGATTAAATAGCTGGATGGATACTTAAAAAAGACAACAATAAACTTGTAAATGTGTTACGTGACATAACTATAGTAATGTATTACTGAAATATCATTAGTAACGCGTCATATGTGTTTATGTGTAAAGTGCTTTACTTTGTATATTGTATATTTCGGATGTATATATTTCTTTTTACTGTGCATATGACAATAAACACTTTGGATCTTGAATCTTACTGCTTAAAGTAATATATTACTGTAATAAATTGCTTTTGTACGGAAGCGTATTGCATTCACTTGATAAATTTATTTTTTGGTTTGTTTTTCGGAGTAATTATTTGTGTTTTTCTGAGTAATTTATTTTTTTGTCTGTTTTTCGGAATAATTATTTCTGTTTTTCTGAGTAATTTATTTTTTGTCTGTTTTTTGGAATAATTATTTCTGTTTTTCAGAGTAATTTTTTTTCTTCTGTTTTTCGGAGTAATTTTTTTTTCTGAAATATCGAGATACTTCGAACTCCCGCGAGAACATCCAACCTGTAACAGACTCTCCCGCTCTCTCCCTGTAGACCATGTAGTTGACCTATGGTGACTCCTGCCCGCGCATACATGCCTTGACAAACTAATGATAATACCATCTATATGACTTAAAGACAGGACTATCTCCCAGTGTCTTAAACCCAGATCAAAGTAAAACTTGATTAAACTGAACAAGTCGGTCATGTTTGTAACCATGAAGTCGAGCTCTCAATGAATGAATGGATCTTCAAATGCTCTGTAAACTCAGGAAAAAAATTAGTCTGAAAAACAGAAAAAAAAAAATTACTCAGAAAAACAGAAATAATTATTCCAAAAAACACAAAAAATAAATTACTCAGAAAAACAGAAATAATTATTCCGAAAAACAAACCAAAAAATAAATTTATCAAGTGAATGCAATACGCTTCCGTACTTCCGTAGTTTATTAATAAAGGAATTTAAAAAAGAAAGGAGAGATATGATCTCACAGTGCTCACTCTGGGGCAGCAGGGGGCGCTGTGCTTTCAGGACTCACCGTAAACAGCAACAGTAGAAGAAGAGTGTGCAGCGCGGCCATTCTGCCAGCAGGTGGCGCCACTGTCGTCTTCCCGCTCGGCGCTCCTGCTTCCAGGTGCTGCAGTTGAGCCCTTCCGCTCTCCGTACAGGAATGTGTAGCCTGCATTACGTCAGTTATCCTGCCAGCAGCAGCAGCGAGAGAAGAGAAGCAGCTCCGTCCAAGAAGAGGAGTTTGGTTACTGTGTGTTTTTTTTATTTTCCTGCGGAGATTTAAAGGGATTTGCGTGATTTTTTTTTTTTCCCTCCCTCACTCGGAGTTCGGAGTCGTGATTTGTCGACGGGGAGGGATGAGAGTTTGAAGCGGCGCATCGCAGCAGCTCTCCTTCTTCAGTATGAGAAGTTTGTGAGCGAGTTTTTTGACACCGACGATACTCTCCGAGATTAGATGGAGGGACTAGAAGGTGAGGAGATTATCTTTCAGGTCACTCACATCTTGTTTGAGTTTTTAATCTGTCTGTTTTTCCGCTCTTTCGGTGTAAAAGTCGAACATTTGCTGCCTTGTGTGTCACTTTCTCTCAGTTTTTTTTTTAAATACCTGTTTTCACGCGTCCTTTTCACGCCTTTCGTTGTCTTCCAGGTACAGATGCGTGTTACTGTGCGGGCTGTGGAGGACAAATCCAGGACTCGTTTCACATGAAAGTCCTCCAGGACACCTGGCACAACGCCTGCTTTCAGTGAGTCCACGATTATAAACAACGCACTGTGTGTAATGAGCATAGCTCTGGTCTGATAAGTGGATGCTTTGTGTGCATCGGAGAGAAGAGAAGAGTCTGCTTTGACATGCAACACAATTGTTTGTCTTCTCTCTTGCATTCGGCCTTGTGGACAATCCCAGAAGCTTCTGTCCTGTAGCCTCAACATTGGGTTTTAAACCATTGTTCTCATGCACAACAACATGCAGTGTTTCCTCCTCTGTCACAGCTCACAGGGGGTGATCCTGGTTTTCCTGAGAACAGATTGGTTAGGGGACACGGTCCTGCTGTCTTTGGGGGGGACAGGACTTTGCCCAGGCTCTGTCTCTTCTGCTCTGGGGCTTAATGATTGCCACGCTGGGTGTTTTTTTCTCCACAGGTCACTGCCCCACAGCGAGATATCTGTGTGAACCTGAGGCTGGTTCACTGCACCGCACATGCCAAACATGATCTGACTCTTCCAGGGTTTTCCCCCCTTCGTTAACAGCCACATTCCTGTGACATCACGAGAGATAAGATACATACAGATATAATAATTGTAAACTTTATTCCTAGAGCCAAGTATCGGTCCGAAGAACAAAGTGCATTGCATAAACAGGGTTATTGCGCGTCCCGAAACCTGGAAAATCTATAAAAACTGTTATTTAAACTCCCCCAAAACTGCACAGTACAGCACATTATTGGTAGTAAACTGTATATTGTTGCTGCTGTTGTTGGATACCAGCAGCAACCCGTAGTTATTGGTGTTCAGGCAGTTATGGATTATTCACAGGAGGAAAAAGTGAACTGAAACTGGCAGCTGAAACTGAAAATGATCTCTAGAGAAGAAGAGAGTGCATTAAAATATCAAAATGAGTGATAAAATAGAAACACAACAAATTAAAACCAGTAAAAAGCAGGAAAATCCCTTAAAATCGTATGCTTTCCATTAGATAAGGCTCAAAAGAAGACACTGACTGATAGCAGAGGCTCCGTCCCCTTTAGTTTTCAGCCTGGACTCTGGAGGAGACAGAAGACCACAGTCCTCAGATTGATACGGGATTAATCAGTACCATCTAAAATATTGATTATGGGAGCCGGCGTAAAGAGGCTAAAAGAGGTGAGATGTGATCGTACGTTTTAGTTCTGGTTAAAAGCCCAGCAGCTGAGTTCTGCAGAGACCGTTTCAATAATCAAGACGCGAGTAGATAAAAGAACATGCAACAGTTTCTGCCTCCCTCACATTTAAAATAGATCTTTCTCTGGCAATATTTCTGAGGTGAAAAGGGCTCAGATTTCTCTCCTCACACTGTTGCTGGTCCAAACTGTCCTGTGAGGTTTGACGGGAGGATCACATCTGCGTTTTTAACGAAAAGAGCAGATGCTCAATAGTTAACCGTGTCTAATTTGACAGTTACATAATCGAACAGATGATTAAAAATCTGTGAATGTAGCTGATTTGCAGCTTTTTCTTCTCGGTAACCACACAGCGTACATCCAAAATCCGTTGGTTATGCGACTGGAGTCTGGCTCCGGAGGACTCCTGGCTCGTCCAAAAAGCCTTAAGAATAGAATAAATTAAATGCTGACCGACCAAAATAGCTCTCTTGAAGTTCTGAGCCAGTATCTAGCAGCACGTCGTCCTTACATAACCTGGGATTTCACTCTTCCCAAACACTGACTCTTCAAAAAACACATGCTGCTGCTTACATCATCTCAGTGGCAAAGTTCCCCGATTCAGCTGACCAATGATCTTCTCCCCTTTTTTCTTTGTGCAGTTGTACTCCCTCACATTTCATGGCTGTCCTCTGTCGTAGCAGCGTCTTTGTCTAAAGGAGAAGTTCACCCAAAAATGACAAATTCAGTCTTTATCTTCTCACCTTCAGAGCTGGTGGAAAGCCGGGTGACGTTTCTGAGTCCATTAAACGTCTTTAGAGCTTCACAGAAAAACAGAGTTGCAGCTTTCTACTAAACAACCGAAGCAGTTTAGGAGTTGTTGATGTTATTTACACCTTCGATGGGCAGTCGAGCTCGTGCACTTCAGACTTTGTGCACACTGATGCTTTTAGCTCAGCAGCTAAAGTGAAGATTTCAACCCTCTTTTCAATTCAATTTGGGATTTGTTGTGAAGCTCCAGATATTTTTTGTTGACTATGAGACTTCATCTGACTTCACATCTGCATGTGGGCGAGTAGATAGTGAATCTCTCTCATTACACGGGTTCAATTATCTCCACGCTGCATCTCGGCTCAGGTTGCAATACAGTTATGTCGCTTAACGGGACTCTGCGGAGCTCCTGAGTCGTGCTGGAAACCGGTTGTTGGTTTTTATGTCAGCGACTCAATTTCTAAACTAATTTTAGCTGTTCTTGAGAGGCACCACAACGAGGCACTCGAGAATACACAGAGTCACATCCTTTGGACTTCTGCGTGAAATCCAACCCGAGTCCTTCACAAAGAAATCCACACTTAAACAAATCATCCACAGGCTTGTGAAGGCGACCAAGAGAGACGGGGAACGTCTTTCACATATGGCCCGAAAAAAAAAAGATGATTTATGCATGTTAATAACTACAAATTGTTACAAAGAGGCTCAATCTCTGAACTTTGTCAAGGAAATTGTGGAGCAAAACTAAAATGTCTTTGTTGATGTGGTACCCCATGTGGTGCTCCTATTGTCCATTGTCCACTCTGCCCTCCGTGTACCTCCACCTCGCGTAACATTCTTACAAGCCGACGTCACCCGCGGCCTGTTCCAGTAAACCTGGCAGTGTTATTGAGGCCTATAGGTAACGACACGTTCCACTCTGCTGTGTTCTGCATTCCTAGACGGCGATTCAGAGATCTGAGTCTGCTGTCTCAGACACCGACTGCAGAACGCTGTGTTTTTTTTCTTCTGGTTTCCAAAGACAGCTGGATATTTCCTATCTTGTGCTCCGCTGAATGTGTGCAGCGCTGCAGATGTTATCATAACACTCGGCCACAAAAATAGGATTGGATTCCAGATTTATTTACAACACACAATGCGGTGATATTGAATACCCTTGAAGCCCTTTCCTTCTTCCTACCCCTCTACTTCTGTCGTCCTCGAACACGACTTTCATTTTGTTCTCAGCTACACACCTGCAGAGAGTCACGACAGCATCTCGTTTAGTTTTGACGTTTGATGTCAAGTAATTAAGAAGATAATCTGCAGATGAATCGATGATAAAGATTGTTTAGTTGCACCTGACTGATGTGAGGACTGTTCCCTGATTACAGGCCTTGTGATCTGAATGGAGGAATAACTGTCACTCCTTGAAAAATCATTGTTGTGAAGAACACAGGAACACAACAGTCACACACCCTCAGATAAGGCTCACATGACGAGGGAAACACTCCCTCCTCACGTCTGTAAGGCTGCAGCTCGAGGTCCGTCTCTTACCATCTCCACGCCGTGCTCCAACAAAGGAATGTGGATTTAAGGAAATGAGTAATGTTGACTTTGTAGTGTTTGTGCAGGCAGGACTTTTGCATTGTTCATTGAAGAACCACCTGAGTTTACCCTACGCCCCCCCAACTCACCAGTAAACACAGAAAGGAGGTGTTTTCATAAGCACCCTTACATCACTTTATGTTGATATATCACAGGGACATAATGGACGCTAATTGTAGTTTTTGTGTGGTGGAAGGCGGACATGGTGGAAGGTTTTGTTTCTCCTGCCACACCTGGGCTGATACTGAATACTTCATGCAAACCAGTTGAAATACGGCCTCTTTCACCTCCCTTTTGTGCAAATGTATCTGATTGGACCACATGGGTGCACCGGTATCACCAGGTGATACTGAAACTGATCCTGCCTGTACTGTTGCATGCTGACCAGTGCTGTTTTTTTTTAGGTAAATAAAGGTAGCAAATGTATAGAAGCTGAAAAACAATTAACATATTTCAAATTTTTCTAATCAGGATCTCTCACAATTGCATATTAAATAATTACCAGTACCAGTACCAGCTCGCCTCGACTTAGCTCGCCATTTTTGCGTTCCCATTACTGAAATCTGGTACCTGGTACCTGCTAAAGTGGTACTTTTTAGTATCACCTCCGTATAAGTTCCAACCGGGCTGAGCTGATACTTCTGTGTGACGTAAGCTGGCAGCCGGCCACTGATTGGACAGAGAGCGACGCCACTTGACGACTCATGACGAGCGCGACGTCCGAGCCTGACACCCGCTACCTTTAAAAACTAGCATCTGCGTTCAGTCAACATAGCGATTACATGGAAGGAACAACGCGCAGGAACACGGCGTGGACCGTGGCAGAGGTGGAGACGCTCCTGAGTGTTGTCGCTGAAGACGCATCCAGAACGAGCTTGATGGTGCGACAAGAAATGAAAAGGTGGACGTGTTTTGCGTCGCCCACAGCTAGCCCTGTTTATGTGTCGCGTGGAGAAGTACGTCACTAGCCGTTTTTATTCTGGGCAATAAGCCACCAATTTGCCACCTTTTTGGTGGCTCGCTCCGCGGATTTAGACAGAAGGCGGCAAATTGGCGGTCTGTTTTGTTCCACCAGTTTTGCCCCTCGGAGGGTAACGTTACTCTTATTTGCGCCTCCATTGCTGTGTAAATCCGAGGCGGCAATGTGGTGGCAAATGCTGAGATGGGCGGAGGTGTGGATGACGTGCACTGCTGCGCACCCACAGCCGGGAGTTTTAAAACCAGGAAACAGCTGATCACAGCAGTCAGTTCGTCACTTCATCCACGAAGATGAGCAGCTGGAAAGCCGCTGAGATCCGGGAGATGCTGAGCGTCTCCTCGCTCTCTGTAGCTGTCTTGGTTGTCCGCTTGTTGTTGTAGCGGCGAGCTAATAGTGGTCGCTGACTTTCAAATTAAAAGCCCCCCGCTAAGAACCCAGTTCTAAACTCCGATGGGGTGCAATGTAAAGCTCTTATTTTGAAGACAAATTCGACCTACTTCTCTTCATGCCCAACTTCGTGCTTCACGTCACATGTTTACTCCTACCCCAGAGGTGGAAATGTGGTGGCTTATTTGAAAAGGTGGAATATTACACCACCGTTTTAGATAGAAAAGGCGGCACATTGCAGCCTTTACCTTGCTGCAGATGTGTCACCTTTTCTATCTAAAAGGGGCTACTGATGACGACCCGCCCACGTTGAAGACGACCCGCCCACGTTGAAGACGACCCGCTCACGTTGAAGAGATACTAATTCTAGATGGAAACGCAACGCGTCTGAAACCAAACCAAGTAGAGCCACGCTAAGCCGAGGCGAGGCGAGCTGGTACTGTCGGTGGAAAAACGGCGCAATACTCCACTTTTGGGGCCGATACCAATATTAGGGAGTAGAACATTTCTAATATTGGTTCAATGATTTTCAGTTATCTCTTAAACAGAGACTGAAGCCAGCGGCCTTAACTTCAATACACGTCACGGCATTGCACCTGAAAAGGGGTGGATGTTAGCGTTTCCACCCAGGTGTTGTGTTTCCATCTCCGATCACAGCTGGAGCCACTTCGATCGTACACATTCACATTAAAGACAAAAGGCCGGTGTTAGTGGGTGTTGGTGAGTTTAATGTCCAGACTGAAAGGGGTTTCAATTACCACAAACAATGTTCCTCAGTTTCTTGTCACTCTGCAGCCGACTGATTTCTTTGTGGCGTTGCATTGTTGTGTATTTAAATGGTTTCATACGCACAGAGTAGAACATCATGTTATTCTGCTTCCAGACTTACTTCACAGACGAATCAGGCCACAGCAGCGCAGCTTTCTATTACTCATGCAGTCTTTACCTCGGCAGTCTTTCAGCGCTGCCTCCCCTCATCGTGTCACAGTGTGGTGAATCAGGCTGGAGTCATTATCACGCTGACCTCATGCTCATTCTTAATTTTTGTTGCTTTCAATCTCAGAAGAACAGAATGTTTGTTCCCTCACACTGTTTGTTACAAAGCCATTAACAAGGATGTGAAAGACTTAAACATCGGCCTTCCTGCCTGCGTCACAACCAGAGCCTCCCCGTCTCCGCGCTCTTCTGTCCACAACAGACACGAGCATGTGGTCTTCCCCCTATAAGACGGCTCCTTCTTAACTAATGCCAGAAAACTCTGAAATATGTGGAGTCTTTGCCAAAGTCAATAAGCCCGGATCAACTATACCTGCAGTGCGGAGAGCAGCGTGATGCATGTGGCTCAGCAGCAGCTCTGCACCAGGAGATTAAAAATACATAAAAACACACATTCCTGCTCAAAGTGAAACGTCTGACGTGTCGTTTCAGGTGATTGCATAAGACGTAAAATGTGATATTCATAAAGTCATCACGGACGTTAGCGTTCAGGGAGAGTTTCCAGCATCAGCAGAGCTCTCAGCCCCCATTGATTCATTTTTTTTACTGCCTTCACCAAGGAGGATATGTTTTCGCCTGTGTCCCATTTGTCAGCTGGATTGTGGGTTGGTTTGTTAGCAGGATTACACAAAAACTACTAAAGGGATTTCCATGAAACCTGGAGGATGGGTCTCGACCCAGAATAGACCCCAATTAATGTTTGGTGCAGATCCCGATAAAGGGATGGATCCGGGGATTTCTCACTGTGATTAACATCGCAGGACAAGGTGTTTTGACGCATCAGGCGTATTTTGCTGGCTGGTATCTATGACTGAGTATGATTTGATGCAGACCCAAATAAAAATCTGGATCTAGGGTTAGGGTTGACATTAAAATAGGCTTGATTCTATTAAAGGGATATTCCGGTGTAAATTTAATCCATGGTCTAACACACCTTGACACCGAGTAAGACTCCCCCTCGAGAGGTCAAGTTAGCTGACCGCTAGCTTAGCTAGTTTTAGCAACCTCAGAAAAGACCGCACGATAACAATACACTGCAGCTTATGTCTCCAACTAGAAACCGCCATCAAAAAGCCACAATTAATGGTGAGAACAGCACCAACCTTCAGCAACAGTACATGTACAGTCCCAGCACACAGTATGAAGCATCAAACATCTGCTAGCTTTGCTGGATTTGTATTAAAAACACAGCACAACTCACCCTCTCCTCCAGCAGCCTGCCTGTGTGGGGAAGCCCTGACGAGTCGATTACCGAGTGCAGTAGATTTCCTCAGCTGAAGGATGAAAATGTCTGATTATTACTCCATTACTTCTGTTATTTTCCCTATCAGCTGTCGATAATAAGAACTGAGCATTCCATGGAGTAATAATCAGTACATTTTCATCCTTGAGCTGCGGAAATCTACTGCACTCGGTAATCGACTCGTCAGGGCTTCCAAACACAGGCAGGCTGCTGGAGGAGAGGGTGAGTTGTGCTGTGTTTTTAATACAAATCCGGCAAAGCTAGCAGATGTTTGATGCTTCGTACTGTGTGCTGGGACTGTACATGTACTGTTGCTGAAGTTTGCTGCTGTTCTCACCATTAATTGTGGCTTTTTGATGGCGGTTTCTAGTTGGAGACATAAGCTGCAGTGTATTGTTATCGTGCGGTCTTTTCTGAGGTTGCTAAAACTAGCTAAGCTAGCGGTCAGCAAACTTGACCTCTCGAGGGGGAGTCTTACTCGGTGTCGAGGTGTGTTAGACCATGGATTAAACTTACACCGGAATATCCCTTTAAAGGGGACTGCTGGGCCTTGGCAGAGGTATACGCTCTACTGATTCTAGTGTAACCTTTTATTTAACGAGGCAGCAGCACAGTTACGCGACCGCAGACATGAAACAAACATAGAAGAAGAGGGAGCAGTGAGCAGCGTACGAGCCCCGGGGACCAACTCCTGATCCGAGCCAGTGTGTTGCTCAAGGGCACTGACTGGAGAATCAACCTAATGTGCGGTTAAAGACTAATAACAAATTGAGTCACAAAAGATATAAAAACTTCAGCCAGATGTCGCTTTAAATGCCTCCAGTGAGACCAACCTCCAGGAAGATTCAGGCAGTTTTGTAACTGAAACCAGGCAGGTTTTATTCCGAGTGCATGCTTTAAGTACAGTTAGTAGCAATAAACTCTACGTCCTTTGTCCGAACTTCATCACCTCAGATTATTTCTGAAAGGTGAGCACAAACAGTCGCAGCGTCTGCACAGTCCGACTGCAGCAACAGCACAAAAAGAGGAGACGTTTCTGTAATCTAATCTCCGACAGGAACGACTCTTCATTGATTGTTTTCCTGGCGGTTGAACCTGCTGCCACCCTTTCACATAACCAGTGCAGCTTGTTCGGAGGAACACCCATCGCCTGCAGGTGCTTCCCAGGCTGCTCGCGACTTCGGCATTCTGCAATCTGAACATGTTGTCCCGAAGCGGCAGCCAGAAAATGTCCCCTAAATTCCCAACGTTCCTGTGGATCGATCAGCTGATAGAGTACTGTTACGCAACAAAGGGAAATTATATGACAAGTTCGACTGCTATTTTGAATTTCATCAGGTTTGGACCGCAGAGAGTGACTAGAAATATGGGGAAAGTTAGCACACAGTGTGATCGAGGACCCAGGAAGTTAGTCAGATGGTTGTGCACTTTTGACCTCGAGGCTAACGGGATGCCTCATTATTATTTACATTGACCTAGATAAGAAAATGCACGCTGAGAAGTTTGTTGTGTAACTGCGAACAAACCAGCTGATCCGAGGACTTTACCCCTGTAGAGGCTATAGATTTGTTCTCGCAGTGGTCGTGCAAAGCTTCCCCCTCCAACAACTGGATCCCATTAAGGTGCTGGAAATTGGCAAAGTATTTAGAGGCCTTATTATCGGTCGTGTGCAGAAGATAAAAACAAAATGTTCCCGGTATCCTTTTTCCAAAAATGGAACAGCTCTCTGTGCCGTCTGTTTTTTTTTTTTCTTCCTCTGAAACAGTGCACACATGCAAGACCCAGCACATGTCTGTCAGGACGAGGTATTCACCGTGCCCTTCACCTTGTTAAGAGAAAAGTACATGTTGTCGTTTTCTGAAACATGCCCCCAGCTAATGTTCTTCTCCTACGCAACCTCGTGAAAATGTTGTCTTCAGCAGAGTGATTAATGACTGAGATCTCTCTTTTATCATTTTACGCCACTCGCTGGTATGTAATGTATGTGATAGGAGGAATGAGCTACATATAGGTAACCTAGTTTGTGCGATGAACTCTTACATGTCTCTCGTATTATCAGCGCTCTTGTGACTCTCATCGCATCATAATTATGTCTTGCAGTGAGCTTATTTCCAAAATGTTAAATTGTATTCACTAAAAGATGGATTCATTAATAAAAATACGACAACAGACTGATGAATTCATGTTCTCGCAGCACTACATGCACGTTCACCTGTACGAGACGGAGTGACGACACCCACATGCTTTTGAAATCATCAACAGGTCTTTAAAATAACACCCAAAGGCCTTTGAGTCTCTGTTGTATTATCTCCAAGGAGATTGCTTCACGGCTGACCGACTTTGTTCTGTGCAAAAACGTGACCGAGACTGTTTTTTTCTTCTGTCCTCTCAGGTGCTCTGTGTGCTGTGACCACCTGACTAACTGGTACTATGAGAAGGGCGGCAAGCTGTACTGTCGCAAACACTACTGGGAGAAGTTCGGGGAGCTCTGTCACGGCTGCTCTCTGCTCATGACCGGACCTGCCATGGTGAGACTGCTGCTGTGTTTGTTGTTTATCGCCCTGTGAAGAGATTTACAGTCGGCGACGGGCTGATGTTCCACTGATTTATCGCAAAGTGCAACCCTGTTTCCAATAAAGTGGGGCCGTTGAGGTTAGAAAGAAAATTGATGCAGCGATACTGAATTTCATATCATATCATCTCTTCCCCGTACGATATGAGTATAGACATGCTGGCAGCAAGTAGAAGCACAGATCCCTGATTCAAGTTCTTTACTGTAAATGTAAAGAAAGTATAGACTCTGAAATGTACTCAGAGTATAAAAGTGTCCCTCTGAAGGACATTTCTCGCTCACTGAAGGTAGAATCAGCTCGATTTGTCCGACGCACCAGAAAGATAGATGATCGTTGACTCTCAGTCGAAGGATGTCGGATGGGTTTGTTCCACCCAGCCAGCAGAAACGGTTTATCTTCAATATCTTTTTGTGACTGTTTTTTCTCGGATACCACATGTTTATAACAGAAATGCCGTTTTTCCACCGACAGTACCAGCTCGCCTCGCCTCGGCTTAGCGTGGCTCTACTTGGTTTGGTTTCAGATGTGTTGCGTTTCCATCTAGAATTAGTATCTCTTCAACGTGGGCGGGTCGTCATCAGTAGCCCCTTTTAGATAGAAAAGGTGGCACATTTGCAGCAAGGTAAAGGCTGCAATGTGCCTCCTTTTCTATCTAAAACGGAGGTGTAATATTCCACCTTTTCAAATAAGCCACCACATTTCCACCTCTGGGGTCGGCGTAAACATGTGACGTGACGTGAAGCACGAAGTTGGGCATGAAGAAGAGCAGGTCGAATTTGTCTTCAAAATAAGAGCTTTACATTGCACCCCATCGGAGTTTAGAACTGGGTTCTTAGCGGGGGGCTTTTAATTTGAAAGTAGCGACCGCTATTAGCTCGCCGCTACAACAACAAGCGGACAACCAAGACAGCTACAGAGACCGAGGAGACGCTAGCATCTCCCGGATCTCAGCGGCTTTCCAGCTGCTCATCTTCGTGGATGAAGTGACGAACTGACTGCTGTGTTCAGCTGTTTACTGGTTTTAAAACTCCCGGCTGTGGGTGCGCAGCAGTGCACGTCATCCACACCTCCGCCCATCTCAGCATTTGCCACCACATTGCCGCCTCGGATTTACACAGCAATGGAGGCGCAAATAAGTGTAACGTTACCCTCCGAGGCGCAAAATTGGTGGAACAAAACAGACCACCAATTTGCCGCCTCCTGTCTAAATCCGCGGAGCGAGCCACCAAAAAGGTGGCAAATTGGTGGCTTATTGCCCAGAATAAAAACGGCTAGTGACGTACTTATCCACGCGACACATAAACAGGGCTAGCTGTGGGCTACGCAAAACACGTCCACCTTTTCATTTCTTGTCGCACCGTCAAGCTCGTTCTGGATGCGTCTTCAGCGACAACACTCAGGAGCGTCTCCACCTCTGCCACGGTCCACGCCGTGTTCCTGCGCGTTGTTCCTTCCATGTAATCGCTATGTTGACTGAACGCAGATGCTAGTTTTTAAAGGTAACGGGTGTCAGGCTCGGACGTCGCGCTCGCCATGAGTCGTCAAGTGGCGTCGCTCTCTGTCCAATCAGTGGCCGGCTGCCAGCTTACGTCACACAGAAGTATCAGCTCAGCTCGGTTGGAACTCACACGGAGGTGATACTAAAAAAGCACCACTTTAGCAGGTACCAGATTTCAGTAGTGGGAACGCAAAAAAGGCGAGCTAAGTCGAGGCGAGGCGAGCTGGTACTGTCGGTGGAAAAACGGCAAAAGAGTGGAAGGGACTCAAAGACTATCTTTGATTTATAACCATCCTTCTCTCACAAAGTGGAACGGTGTCACCTGCAATTTCCTTCTATTATCTGTAATATTTATAAATCTCTGCAGGTGTATAATGAGCATTATGTACCAGACTGTAACCTCGGCCTTTTTTTGTCTGCTGGCTTGAGTCTAATAAAGCACTGGGTCAAAACTGTTGGACCGCTGTTACTATGCGTGATTGCCAGGCGGTACATACCACGATCGTATAACAAACAATCGACAAACAATTTCCTACTTACTTTTGTACTAACAGAATGCCCACAGAGCGTGTCAGTGCTCCATTACTACATTTACAGATGAGTGATACTTTACATTGGCTGCTGCTGCTGCTGAACATGGCACGTCGGGCTCTCGGCCTCACTTGTGAAAACCCCCCCGGAGGCCCCATTATGTTCCCTCTCTGTACAGAAGTTCTCCACAGTTCACTTCCCCAGAACACAGAGGATCTGGTGTGGAGGCGCTGGAACACGAGGTGGTTTTAGAGCCCGTCATGTTCAGTCCTCTGTGGTGAGGTGGCTCTGTAGCTATTACACAGTCTAGGAGCTGTTGTTAAAGCAATGCTACATCAAAGTAAAGAAAGACAAATTAAAAGTTTGAAATAAGCAATTTAAATGCAACTTTAAAGGGATATTCCGGTGTAAATTTAATCCATGGTCTAACACACCTGGACACCGAGTAAGACTCCCCCTCGAGAGGTCAAGTTAGCTGACCGCTAGCTTAGCTAGTTTTAGCAACCTCAGAAAAGACCGCACGATAACAATACACTGCAGCTTATGTCTCCAACTAGAAACCGCCATCAAAAAGCCACAATTAATGGTGAGAACAGCACCAAACTTCAGCAACAGTACATGTACAGTCCCAGCACACAGTACGAAGCATCAAACATCTGCTAGCTTTGCTGGATTTGTATTAAAAACACAGCACAACTCACCCTCTCCTCCAGCAGCCTGCCTGTGTGGGGAAGCCCTGACGAGTCGATTACCGAGTGCAGTAGATTTCCTCAGTGGAAGGATGAAAATGTACGATTATTACTGTGTGCTGGGACTGTACATGTACTGTTGCTGAAGTTTGCTGCTGTTCTCACCATTAATTGTGGCTTTTTGATGGCGGTTTCTAGTTGGAGACATAAGCGGCAGTGTATTGTTATCGTGCGGTCTTTTCTGAGGTTGCTAAAACTAGCTAAGCTAGCGGTCAGCTAACTTGACCTCTCGAGGGGAGTCTTACTCGGTGTCAAGGTGTGTTAGACCATGGATTAAACTTACACCGGAATATCCCTTTAACTGTCAGGGGTTTAGGTGCTTCAGCCTTACTTGTTCTGGTACCAGTAGCTTTTCTGCTAATGTTAGCAAATTAAATAAGATGTTGTTATGTAGCTGACATTAGAGTTAGCACGCTGACTTGGTTCCCACTTGTGCTCATGTTTTGCTGAACCTGTTGATGATCTCTGCTCACAATTTTCATTTTCACTCACAAGAAAGATTAAAATCATGATGATGTGACATTTGCTCAAGTCCATATCAAACAAACATGTTTCCTTACATGTGGAGAACGAGATCTGTGGGTCAGAACGTCTCTGCAGCACCGCAGTACTTCATTAGGATGCTGTTTTTTCATTAATAATGTTAACGTCATCACAAAATTGCAGCTTCTGTGATTTGTACCATCTTGCAGTTTTGTAATAAATCGATTAATTGCGTGGCCCTGCCTCTAAACCGCTTCTTACAATCGTTACAGTTATGCACCAAGCAAGTGCAGATTTAAGATAATCAAGAACTGATGCAAAGAAAAGTCACCAGAGAAACTGGTGCATGTTGAGTTCAGCCCGAACGTCAGTCAGCTTCTACAAGTTGAAACATGAAATCCAGGTGGCAGCAGCTCTCGCTGGTCCTCGCGGGGGTCAACTTGTCCAACACGGAGCCAGACTGACAGTTTTTCTCTTTGCCACCAAGCAACACACACAATGGACTCTTCTATTTAGTATTGGCATCCTGCTTCATCAGCCAGCGAAGCCAAGTGTTTTTGGCAGAGCTGCTCTGGCACCGCAGCCTCTCGGCCGAAAAGGGGAATCATTGTGGGCCATCAGCGGAGGAGGGTCACGCAGAGCTGCTGCTCGTTAGACGCTGGAGTCCAGAACATAATTGTTTTTGTCCCGGTTTAAATTGTTTATCAGTTTAGCTGTGGTTGTCATATTTTAAGGTGCTGTTTTTTTGGATGAGCATCTTGTAATTCATCTGCTTCACAGTTTCACAGTCGTCTCTCCAGAATGAGTCCACACTTCGCTCTCTGTTTTCGTCGGGCTCGTTGCAGCTCCGTCTCGCCGCTGAAGCCCGAGGCAGGTTGTGGTGGTGGTGGCGGTGGTTTCTGCTCCTGGCTCGAAGGCAGGGAGTTACAGACAGACTCCTGAGATGTCACAACGATTTGTCTGACATCACTCTAATCTCCCTGTAGAGACAGGGAAGCCTTTCCCAGAACTGCCTCTCTGACTCAGACCTGTGGCTACTGTGGGAAACAAGGATTGGCTTCAACTTTCAGTGTGCTTGAATCATTATTTTGATCATTATTATCATTATTAAAGTGGCTATATAACAGTACTGACTTACTTTTATCATATTATAACACATGACATTATTTATGGTCTTCCTTAGTGTCGTATCAATACTTTACTGACTCTCACGCTGACTGCACCTTACTGGCTCACATCCAGTATACAGCTCTACAGTTGATGCCCATTGTCCGTTTGTTGATTGGTTTGTCAGCAGGATTACATAAAAACCACTCAACAGATTTCTCATTTAACTCGCAGGATTAACTTTTGGTGCATTGCCGAATAAGAGACGGATCCAGGATGTCTTTTTTTGTGACTTTGTGAGGGTGTTTTTTTGACATTTTCATACATTTTTAAGGGAACACTGCGATCGATCTTTATGGAGGAAAAAATCAGGTGTGCTTCAGTAGCTGGTATCTTTGATTTAGATTGTAGATCTGCTGAGCTTGAATTATGGGGGAAGCAGTTATTAGGGTTGTAACATAAATACATTAAATTGAATTGTGACTCTTTATTCTTCAGAGAGAAGAGTATCTGTCGTTTCATTGAGCCACAGCTCGAAGGTGGAAACGTCTTTACTTCTGTCAAAAAAACATGTTAAGCTTTAAACACACCGAAGATGAGAAGATGCTGCTGTGCTCTTATTAACACAGATGTGGAAACTGAAGTTCCCAGAACAGTTAAGACAGGATCGAGTGTCGATCGTGGGACGAACTACGTGCTAATTCTGAACAGAGTACGTTGCGTATTCACACCGGAAAAATGACGGTCGGTGTGATAACTTAAAAACTATTTCTGGTGTGCTGTTGGTGGACATTATTCTCCCACAGTGCGATACTCAAAGGAATTGGAGAAGCTGCTCACAGCTGGAAGCTATTAAAGCAAATTATAAATGGCAGTGAAACGGCTTCAGAAACATTCCTGAAAACAAAAATTACTCATACATTTTTTGGGGGAGAAAAGCTTTTTGGCGTTTTCCCTTTTTCAAATGGTTTAAGTATGTTAATGTCTCGTCCCGCAGACAAACAGCCCTCGGCCACGAAGATGAATGTCAAACATCCTTTGTTTCAAAGCGGAGCCGCACAGTTAGTCTGAAAATCATCTAAACGGCGACATGAACAACATCCAAATCACAGAAGCTGTAGTTTTTGTGGTGCGACAGACCAGCCGACCAATCATATTCTCCAGATGCAAGGGAACGAGCAGAAATCATCAGCATGTGTCTTTCAGTGGAAATGAAGTATGCAGGTGTGCAAATTTGAGGTATCGTTGCAAAAAAATGGACTTTTCACTCTCTAATATCGGTATCAGCATCGTCTCGTGATCTAATATCTTTCAAAATAACCCCGAACTCAGTGTTACTGCTTTATCAGCTTCACTTTCCTGCATCACTCGGGCGCATGTGTACATTTTGTTCCATGCCAGATTTGAAATGTCGGCTCTAACGCCTACATTTCACAACTGGGCATGAAATCAACATGTTTTTGTGTTCAGGTATGTGCGCAATTAGATCACCTGCTCGCTGAAGGGCAACATGATCCACATTATGTCATGTTGCATGAGAGAGAGAGGTGGTGAGAAGTGAGTGTAACACGGATTGGAGAAAGGGAAAAGGGGTCAGTCATTGTTAACGGGAGTGAAAGCACATGACGGGGGGGTGTCAGCGGGTTCAGAGCGAGGACGTCAGGAGAGACCAAGTGGCTCAGACCTGTGGAAGGAGGTGACATCATAGCAGATTCCAGACAGCGTGAGAGAAGCAGGTGTTAGCACTGTGTCACAGCGGGAGGCGGGCCGACGGCACACACTCACCTCCGATGAGCAACACGCAGCAGAAGGGACCGAAGCCTCGCAGCCGGCGTGTTACTTCTCTCTCCGCTTCGAGTCGAGCGAACACTTTGAAGATCAGCCCTTTTTTTTTTCATTTGTGCTTCCAGGTGGCCGGAGAACACAAGTATCACCCCGAGTGCTTCGTGTGTCTGAGCTGCAAGGTGGTGATCGAGGACACGGACACCTACGCCTTAGTCGAGAGATCGAAACTCTACTGGTAAGACGCCCTGCACAAGCCTTTTTAAATCATATGAGCATCCTCGACACACCAACTTAATTAGAGCTGCAACTGTTTTGATAATCAATTACATTTTAAATCACCTTTCAAGCAAAAATGCTGTTTTTATTTGATGATACTAAATGAAGAGTGTTTGGGTTTTGGTCTCTGTTGGACAAAAGATGCAATCTGAAGACGTCTCTTTGGACTTTAGCGATAACATTTTTCACAGTTTCTTGGCATTTTATTGACAATACTCTCAACACGAAGGCTGATTTTACAGTGTGGAAGTAAAGATGTTTGATAACCGTTGAAATAAAGAAGTAGAAGTGAGAACATTGTGCTTTTACAGGAACCGTATTGTTCCATGAAGGCGTTAATGACATCGTCACTGTTCTCGCTCAGATATTCAATGTGTATTTTCTCAGTTAAAATGTGAAGTTATCATTAAAAGATCAGCGTTCATAAGTTCATACTCAATGAAGGGTTAATTAACAACCACATGGAATGATTCGCCCCCTTTTTCTGTCGTGTGCAGCGGAAAGTGCTACAAGCAGGTCGTCCTCACACCCATGTTGGAGAAGCGCTCCCACGACTCGGTGCTCGACTCGCTGCCCCACACAGTGACCCTCATCTCGATGCCCTCTGCAGCCAATGGCAAGAGGGGCCTCTCCGTCTCGGTGCTGAGGGACGTCAGCGGCTCGGCCAGCGTTCAAGTCAAAGAGTGAGTAATGCTTTACATAACACTGATTACGGGTCTGCTAAACAACAGGGTGCCGCTGTGGTTAAGTGTGCACCTGCGAGGGGAGGTCGTTATCGATAATTTAACCCTCAAAGCCGTCGGCGGTTTAAAAAAAGCTGTTGTTCTAGAAAGTGGAATAACTTTTGAACTGTTCATCCTGTCTTTGTGCTTTAAACACACGTGTTAAGTGGAGTTTCTCAGCTCTTCAGTTGTTTAACACGTCTTGTTTGGCCATTTAAGGAAACCCATGTGGTTCGGTTGTAGCCGAGCTAATTCAGTCGTTCATTTCAACAGATAATCTCTGAAAAACGTCACTTTTGCCTCAATGTCCTCTGTTAGGATTTAATAACGATAAATAATAATAAATTCTATTTGACTGGAAATGTAGAGGATGATATAATAAATGTGCGTAACTTGCTTTGGGAAGGTCGGATATAAACATCCAGGTTCATCCTTTCAGATGGAAATAATTCATCGCGCTGTGGTTCAGGGACTTTTTATAAGAGCCAGACTGAAACTGAAAGTTCACCTGAATCAAATGATGAACGGCACTCGATAAAAAACAGAGTCAGGCGTTTTGAAAAAGTTCTTTGAGAGTTCATATGATGTAAGAGTTGTTCTTCACCTGTAGTGCTAATACTCACATACAAGTGTCGGTGCTGTGTTGTTCCAGAGTCCGAGGGATGCTGATCAGTCCAGAGGTGCGAAATGCCATCCACGTCGGGGACAGGATCCTGGAGATCAACGGCCTTCCTGTCGGCTCCCTGATGGAGGAGGAGGTGGGTCCACACCTGGCACACATGCAGAGATATGTTGTTCCTCAGCTGGAGCTAATTAGCGTCGCTATCACAGGGCAGGTCCATTCCTTGAGTGCAATTTGTCAAAGCGATGTACGTCTTTACTGTACAACAACGGCACATGAGAGTTTTGGCATTCCTCGCATACCTCCGTCATTTATACATTCTTCGGCGGGGAGAGGACGGTATGTGGAATGACTGCACTTAAAAGCTCATTCCCACAACCTCACCCTCGCTTCACACCGACTCTGTCGTCATCACGGCTCCCGTGTATTTTCTTTCATATTGTTTTTTTTTCCCAAGTTCCCGCCGACAGCATCCTGTTTTCTCTGCGACACGTTGCAGTATTATCAACGGTCTCAGAGGTTGCATGCACATTTGCTGCAATCAAGTCGAGCCCCATTGTTTCATCGAGTCCTGCTGATCTCACTCTTCTACTCGAAGCAGTCAGGCCACTTTATTAGGAAGCTCAAGTTAATGTGGTCTAGTGCAACGTCGCAGCAATAAATCCTCCCTACATGAAGGCTGTAATGTTTTGTTTTAAAGACTTCTAAAGGGATTGTTATTTGTATGAAACAGAAGAACATTAGTACGGAGCCCCAGACATGACATGGTCAAAAAAAATTTAAATTGTGGCCACAATATAGCTATAACGTGGGCACGAAATACTAATTTGTAGCCACGAAATAAGTATAACGTGCGCACGAAATACTAATTAATAATATTAATATCATTCCTGGACAGCTGGGTAAGCAAATCGAGCGCACCTTCTCTAGAAACTGCAATTAATGTCTATTAATGTCTCTGTAGCTCATTCCCAGCCTAAAATAAAATTCAATCATACTATCCCCGTCCATCGTGTAGCTTTAGCCCCTCTACTGCCTCTACCTTAGACCTTAGAGAAGGTGCGCTCGATTTGCTTACCCAGCGGTCCAGGAATGATATTAATATTATTAATTAGTATTTCGTGCGCACATTATACCTACTTCGTGGCCACAAATTAGTATTTCGTGGCCACAAATTAGCATTTTGTGGCCACGAATTAGTATTTCGTGCGCACGTTATAGCTATATTGTGGCCACAATTAAATTTTTTTTTGACCATGTCATGTCTGGGGCTCCGTACATTAGAATAAATGTCATTCCTGTATTTATTTGATTAGCGTGAACTAATATTTGGGTTTGTTTAGGTGGACGATCTTATTCACTGCACCAGTCACACGCTGCAGCTGCTCATAGAGTATGACCCGGTCCGGCAGCGTTTGGACCGGCTCAGGCTCGGATCGCCGAGAACCCGGCTGGGCGTCCCGGCCACATCCCGCATGCGTCTCTCCTCGCCTACCGACGCGGTCCTGGAGAGAACCGACGTGGTCGACGACGGCAACCTGAAGAGGAGGTCTTTGAGGTACGTCAGAGCTGAGGGGTGTGCGAGGGATCGGTCGGTCCTTTGAGTCCACATCGTTTTTACACCACGTTGTCTCTTCCAGGCGCAGTAACAGCATCTGTAAGTCACCGGGGCCAAATTCTCCCAAAGAGACGCCTTTTATCACACGAGACATCGGGCGCTCTGAGTCCCTGAGGTCCTACAGCAGCTGCTCTCACCGCATCTTCCGGCCCTGTGACCTCATCCACGGAGAGATCTTAGGAAAAGGCTTCTTCGGACAGGCCATCAAGGTCAGCCTCGTCTCTTACCGCCACCACGCGGCGCTGTTCTGGTTCCCCCACGCAGCGGGCTTCACGTGTTGCTTTTGTCCCGCCAACAGGTGACTCATAAAGCCACGGGAGAGGTGATGGTGATGAAGGAGCTGATCCGCTGTGATGAGGAGACCCAGAAGACTTTCCTGAAGGAGGTTGGTTCATCCCTCGTAGACAAAACAGAGTCGTCCGGCTCTGCGTGGAGCTGTGATTTATTATACCGATGACTGAACGTATGCCTCATGTTCAACCTCCTGTGCCTTATTATTTTGTGGGTTTTGACCCAGTCTGGTGGGAAAACGATGGGAAAAAGTGTAGTTAATGTTTATTTTAATGGATTTAAGGGGCTCTCTTTGTAGCAATTTAGATTTATTATTGACTTTCTTATTATATGAGCGGATTGTAACGTGACGTATCTCTCTGTTGTCTGTTCAAGCCTGTGGACGATGATGAAGTTGTTTAATGCTGCTGGACTGTTGATTTCTGTGTGAAGGGCTCCACAGTCTCGACTTTATGCACTTCTGTGGAAACTCATTAGAGATTATCAGCTTGCAGTCGTGCCGGTAGAACTTGCCTCTAACTTCGTCCACGTCTGAATCTTCAGGTCAAAGTGATGCGAAGCCTCGATCATCCCCACGTTCTGAGGTTCATCGGCGTTCTCTACAAGGACAAGAGGCTGAATCTGATAACTGAGTTTATCGAGGGAGGCACCCTGAAGGATTTCATCAGAGACACGGTGAGTTAAACTGGTTGATTCACTTAACCCTCTCCTCCTCCTCCTCCTCCTCCTCCTCCACAGCCGAGCACAAAACAACCCTTCAGTGACCACGGAGCGCTGTTTGCAGTGTGGGAGGGGACTGACCTGAAGTAAACTCTGCTCCGATAGATAAGTGGGCTCTCGGCTCTGTAGTGGGCCGGCTGGCACGTCAACTGGCCGAGACGTGGAATGAGAAAAGTTGTAGAAAGTGTTCCCAGGTGATATTTAAAGGGCTTCGACCCCCCCTCCTCCCACAGCGGGCTATTTCTGAGGAGCAGTTAAGCTCGGCTCACAGTTCAGGGAAGAGAGGGAGAGTGTTTTTTATTTTTGTCTCCAATTATGTTAAAGTATGTGGGCGAAGGCCAGTTTTTTAATTCGATTCAGAAAGGTTTTATTTTGTTTACTGTTACTGTTTCCCTGTCTCTGCCTCGGCCTCTGAGGAAGCTTCTATTCATTTCTCTCCCTTTTGGTTTTTTCTGTTCCTTTTATTCGGGACTTGCAGGACCCATTTCCATGGGAGCAAAGGGTGAGCTTTGCAAAGAGCATCGCTTCTGGCATGGTGAGTTGGCCTCTTGCAAAGACATTATTGCTATTAGTGAAAACTTTAAGTGTGCCACTGGACCCCTTGTGGACGCTGGGATCACCGCAGGGGGTCCTGAGATGATTAGTGGGAGAGTAAAGGATAAAAGACTGAATATTTTTCTCTATTATAGTTTATTAAATATGAAAGTTTGACCTCTTCAGGCAACAAAAATTAATATAAGCTGTATTAGTTTAGCAATTTCTAACCCCCCTTTAATTTATTTATTGTTTCATGTTTATAAAAACTTCCACCATCTTTCCAGTGACGAGGAGGTTGTGTTTCCACCTGTGTCCGCTTGTTAGTGAGCAGGATTACACAAAACCAATTCCACAGATTTGCACAGAACTTGGATGATGGGAGTCTCGGCCCAGAATAAACCTAATTCACTTTTCGGGCAGATGAGGATAAAGAGACAGATCCAGGACATTCTTGTGAAATAGGTCATTTTTTTTAACATTTTTGTTCTCGGGGGAATAATTCATGGATCTTGATGAAAAACTCAGGCGTATTTAGGTGGCTGGTATCTATGAGTGAGCACAGTGGGTCATATCAAGACAAGAATCTGTCGACAGAATCATAGAAGGACTAAAAGTGGCATCGTTCATCGACGCCGATCGGATTTCCTGTGTAAAAGTGAATTTTCCGGCACGTGTGTGAATTTTTACCAACCTTGTTTCTCCTCTTTGTTTCAGGCCTACCTCCACTCAATGAGCATCATACACCGAGACCTCAACTCTCACAACTGCCTGGTTAAACTGGTAGGTGACACGGCTTCTTGCGATTACACATCATCGTAGAATTTGAACAATGATTATAAAGGGTGGGAACGTTTTTTAAATTCAGGCTTCATGAAGCGTAAAAATCAGTTGTGACAGCTCCAAGTTTGAGACAGTTGTGTCTGTCAAGAGTGATTGTTAAACTGAAGACCTTAATGATTTTATTCATCAGATCCTAGTAAAACATAATTTGATAATAATTCCTTGACAAAAGTATGAAATCTTAAAGCGATGTGGCTTTTTACTTCGTCTCTCAACAGGACAACACTGTGGTCGTCGCTGACTTTGGACTGTCCCGACTCATCGTAGAAGACAAAGTCAAGCCTCCACCCGAAAAACCCTCCAACAAGAAGAGGACGTTCAGACGCGTCGACCGAAAGAAGAGGTACACCGTCGTCGGGAACCCTTACTGGATGGCTCCGGAGATGCTAAATGGTGAGAAACGAAATTAAATGCAAACTTGATTTACGGAGGATGTGTTTTAGGGTCGATGATTTATCTATCTGATCCTTTATTTCCTTATTTCAGGTAAACGCTATGACGAGAAGGTGGACATTTTCTCTTTTGGAATCGTGCTTTGTGAGGTGAGAACATGCTGATGTTACCCTGCAGCTTCCACACACACACAGCTGTATTGTTGGATCATAACAACAAAACCTCGACAAAATATCAGATTACCAAATAAATCCAGATCTAAAAATTCAGTTGACTGCTTTAGAAAACACAAGGACGTCACGTAGAGTTTACACGGCAGGCAGAAAAGATTATATTTTGCTTCATGAGCATTTTTTCTTTCAGACTAGTTGATGCTTCATGTACGTTATCACCTGGAGCGTCTTTTTTTAAATATCACTGCATTATTCCCTGAGAACTTAACAAAAAGATGTCGAATTAAAAACGGGACATGAGACATTTCAGGAAATCACTTCATTAGTTTTTGTGTAATCCTGCTGACAAACAAACACATAAACTGACACGGATGAAAACATGTCCTCCTTGGCGAGGTAATTATTTGCAGTATAATATCAGGAAATATTGTTTAAAGAGACTTAAAACAACAGATAGTCTTCTTAATGAACCCTTTACTGTGTTGACATTAACTCCCTCTTCTGTCTTCTGATCCAGATCATTGGAAAAGTCTACGCGGACCCTGAGTGCCTCCCCAGGACTCTGGACTTCGGTCTGAATGTTGGAAAGTTTGTGGAGAAGTTTCTCCCTGAAGACTGTCCACCAGCTTTCTTTCCACTGACCGTGGCCTGCTGTGACCTCACGCCAGACAACCGGTGAGCGGCTGCTGTTATTCTGACGTACACAGTTGATTCTTTATCGCTCAGTGCAGAGTTGTGTAGAGAAGTCTACGGAATAATGGTGTGTATCACCTTGAAAGACGGGCAGTCATTTGATCTCAAAAGGGGAAAAAACAACTTCTTTCAGATACCATCTCGACCTGCCTGCGCTGGACACGCCTCTGCACGCTGCCAGATTGCTTCCTCGTGTTTTCTCTCAACCTTGTCAATCTGGTTTTAACCCAAAAAAACCCCTCTCTGTGCCCTCCCTGCCCTTTTCTTTCCCTCTTGCTCCTCCTCCTCCTCTTCACAGTCCACCTTTCCAGAAGCTGGAGGACTGGTTTGGAGCTCTGTCCCTCAACCAGGAGCTGGGGATCCCCCTGCCAGCCGAACTGGATGAACTGCACCAGAGTCTGAGTCGACTCCACTGGCCTAAAGACGTCTCCCCGACCCGGAGCGCGGATCAGACGCTGTCGCCGCCGCCTCCGACAGAGGCGTCTTCACACTCATCCAGCGTGACGGACAACGGCCCCTAGGAGCTCCGTCTCTCCTGTGTGACCCCTCTGAACTGCTGCACTAACACTGTGGACGAGAAGACGAGGAAGATTGCATTGAACCCGAGCCATATTAGAACTGGATAACCCTGAGGTAGCTGGACCAATCTCCCCGTGCAGGACTCTTGAGAAACTGCACCGCGAGTGGAAAGACACATTTCAAAAAAAAAAAAGACAAGTGTTAATTACTAATAATGTATTTTTTTTTTATTTTTAACCTGCTCAGCCCTCGTCGAGCGCACGCAGGGTCGTACTAATGTTTACTGTGTACAGACGAGCATCTCTGTCAGGTGAAGGACGAAACATCGCAGCAGTTTTTTGTTTTTGTTTTGTTTTTCTGGTTCTGGAGTCGTTTGTTTGCCATGTGTGGAATGCGCAGCGATGAGTTCTTGCCCACAAGAGGACTCGCTTCGCTGCAGCGGCGAAGAAAAACAAAAGACGCTTCACGGTCCAAGTAAACAAGAGCGCCGAGCCAGAAGAGAGAGAAGCAGGTGTGACGCTGGAAGCAAAACACTCTGACCCTGAATAGTTTCATCAATCTGAGATTTGACACGAGAAAGAGGTGCTTCGAATTTATTTTGTAAATTTTGACGAGACCGTTAAAAGTACGATTCTGTACTTTTGTAGTCTATAATTTCTTAGAACGATGAATGAAGGCGATCGAGATTCTTCACGTTCGCCACGCTGACGTTGTGTTCAAAGCGTCCATCGATCAGCTGACGCAGGAGCTCTTTGTTAATAACCGTCAGACATAAAAATGCATCAGTTGACCACGAAAAGTCGGTTTGTACAGATGAACTGGATTTTTTTTTTCTTTAAGCAGTGTATATAAGTGTGTACATAGTGTGCCTCTAATTGGATGTCATTTTCTAATGGGAATTCTAGATTTGTAGATTTTTAGACATTTCGTCAACAATGGACGTTTTTGCCTTTCTTTGCTACGATCACGCAGGGTACTGACGACCATTTGTAACCACTATTATTTATATCACTGTAGTGTTTCATAAATAAACCCGATGAAAGTTGGCCTGTTTGTCGTCTCCTCAGATTTTTTTTTTGCGTTTCAAATCTTCTCTTTGGGATTAAAGTTAATAAAGAGTCAATCTTGGAACTCGCCGGCTCAACATCTGAGGGCGATTTAGCATTTGATTTCTGCTTTTATATGTAGAAGATATTCAGAATTGTTGAATCTGAGTTTGCAGGGGAACAAACAAGGAATCAGTTCACAGTAAAAAATGATTGAAATTATCACGTTTTGACCGTCGGTCAGATCAGAGCTGATTTTCAGACCTCACCTTTGACCCTGGTGACGTACATCTTCTTGTGTCACATTTTATAGAATAAAAAGATAAATAGGCTTTATAAAATAACAATAAATAATTTGCTTACTTGCAGCCTTTAAAGGGATATTCCGGTGTAAGTTTAATCCATGGTCTAACACACCTTGACACCGAGCAAGACTCCCCCTCGAGAGGTCAAGTTAGCTGACCGCTAGCTTAGCTAGTTTTAGCAACCTCAGAAAAGACGCACGAAAACAATACACTGCAGCTTATGTCTCCAACTAGAAACCGCCATCAAAAAGCCACAATTAATGGTGAGAACAGCAGCAAACTTCAGCAACAGTACATGTACAGTCCCAGCACACAGTACGAAGCATCAAACATCTGCTAGCTTTGCCGGATTTGTATTAAAAACACAGCACAACTCACCCTCTCCTCCAGCAGCCTGCCTGTGTGGGGAAGCCCTGACGAGTCGATTACCGAGTGCAGTAGATTTCCGCAGCTGAAGGATGAAAATGTCTGATTATTACTCCATGGAAAGCTCAGTTCTTATTATCGAGAGCTGACAGGGAAAATAAGGGAAGTAATGGAGTAATAATCAGACATTTTCATCCTTCAGCTGAGGAAATCTACTGCACTCGGTAATCAACTCGTCAGGGCTTCCCCACACAGGCAGGCTGCTGGAGGAGAGGGTGAGTTGTGCTGTGTTTTTAATACAAATCCAGCAAAGCTAGCAGATGTTTGATGCTTCGTACTGTGTGCTGGGACTGTACATGTACTGTTGCTGAAGTTTGGTGCTGTTCTCACCATTATTTGTGGCTTTTTGATGGCGGTTTCTTGGTGGAGACATAAGCAGCAGTGTATTGTTTTTGTGCGGTCTTTTCTGAGGTTGCTAAAACTAGCTAAGCTAGCAGTCAGCTAACTTGACCTCTCGAGGGGAGTCTTACTCGGTGTCACGGTATGTTAGACCATGGATTAAACTTACCCTTTAAGGATAAGTTCACCTAAAAAATGGAAAATTCAGTTGTGATCTAATCACCCCATACTGATGGAAAGTCGGGTGAAGATTCTTAGTCCACAAAACATTTCTGGCGCTTCACAGCAGCTGCAGTATCCTCAAACGACTGAAGATGAGGGACTACTACTACAAAATGTCTCCAGGTCACAGGTGATCAGATTCTATTGGGTTCACCTGTGATGTTCCCCCTCAGCTGGCTGCAATCAGTCAGCGTGGAGACGATATAAGAGGGCTGCAGCTCCTCTGCTCAGATGGTTGTGTGTTCTCAGGGAGTCGACGCCATCAGTCGGCTCTCTGTGTTTTCTGTTTGGCGTGAATGTTTGAGATTTCTTTCTTTTGGTCAGTTTCTATACATTTTGTTTCCCCCCCGATCAGTGACTCTCACTTCACCTTTGGTTTTTGGGTCCAATGTTTTTTGTTCGTCTATCAGTTTGATAGAATCAGCGGGTGGCTGTGTGTCTGTTTTATTCCCACCACCACCTTTTAGACACCGAGCGACCAGTTTGCTTCGACCCTTTTGTGATCGGTGCCGTGCTTTGTTAGTTTCACACCCTGCGACCCCTGTCCTTCAGGTTTTGTTTTCTGGGGAAACATAACAGGTGTAAATATTGTCTTTTCAAATCAATTTTGGATGTCAGGGCTTCTGGAGACTTGGATATCACTGGACGAGCTGGACGAGGACGTTCTTTCAGTTGTTGTAGCTCCAGAAATGTTTCATGAACTACAGAACTTCATCTTACTTACTTTTGGCATGGAAGTGAGTAGATAAAGACGGATTTTTGTTGGGTGAACCTTTCCTTTAATAATGATTCTCATCCACTAATTTATGTCAACTACTTTCAGCAAAATAGAAACGGGTCTGTCAGAGTTTTGTATTTCAGATCTGCCAACAGAGGGCGCTGGTGCAAAAAAAAAAGTTCCTGTTGTGAACAAACATTGGAGAATAAGACACTTTGTATCTGCTGTTCTGTTTTTCTGTCTATAATTGTAAATATACAGATCACATGACGTCATCTCGTCTGTGTTTGATGTTTTTATTTCATTCTCAGCAGTGAAAATCTGCATCCATACAAACGAGTACTAAATTCAAATGCAGTACAAGAGCATGTGTTGAACATTTATGTGAAGAAAATGATTATTACAACCAGCAAACGGACGCTTGAAATAACGGAGCAGCAAAAAAAAACAAAACCAACACAGATGACCAGTGAAGTGGATCCGGCAACGATCCCAGAACGAGATCGTGGCGGAGTGACACCAAACACACTGGGGAAGTTAACGGTGCGTCGCGTGTAACAAACGGTGATTTCTAACGTCTTCGATCAGTAGTTCTACTCGTTAAGATGCAGAGAAATGGCTCCTGATACAAACATACAGCAGGGAACCAGCATGCATTCATGTTTTTGAGCTTTTTTTTTTCTGTATGAACACCAAAACTTTTCAGCCTGACCCATATCGGATTCCCCGGGGGCCGATGACGATGCTGATATATCGGCCGATATTATTTTATACACATATTTACATTAGCACACTTTTTTTTTTGCGATGATGCCTCGAATGTGGTCGAACCAAACAGAGGCAGGATAACAAAAATCTTCATCGTCCAAAATGACTGAAGCAGTAAACTCTGTAAAAATAAGTTTCCACATATCGGCCGACAGATACGCCTACGCCAACCTGGGAAAGGCCAATATCGGCCGGTAACATCAGTCAGGCTCTGCTTCAGACTGTTTCTATCCCACTCTGATCCCCGTCTCTACCCCGAAGCATCGAGTGCATAACTCAAATGTCTGAATCTAATCTAGGCACCGGCACGTCAACAGCGCACTCGCCGTCCTGCTCTGCAAAGACGGACTCCTTCAGGCTCTCGTTTCTTTTCTTTTTTTTCTCCCGATGCCATCTGTTCTGTGTTGTGGCAGTGCTATTCTGTCCTGAGGACTAACTACCGTCTCTCACGCTCTCCTGAGAGCGCTCTGTTTATTTCCTGTCACTCCTTAACCTGTGGAAGAAAAAAGGGCAAGTCCTCTTTTTTTTGTTTTTTTTCTTTTTCTAATGTCTGCCAGTGAACGATATCGTACTCTGTGTTCACTCTGGCCCCGACAGGTGAGTACAAAGAGGAGAAAATCACTCGGGAAAGGATAAACAAATACATTCAAATTCAGAAGTATCACGCTAAGGCAGTTTCCCTTGTATTTCGTGGACCTTGCTTTAGCTCACGTTCCCTCCATCCTGTCTCGGAGGAGGATGATTTTTATTTTGGACACTCACATCTGTGTCACCAGCTCGTCTCCAAAGTCTTTATACGGTTTCTCGTCTGCGTCTCCCTCGGCACAGCCAGCGGGTCGATAAAAAAAATATATATATCAGTCACATATTCATCATTTCACCTTCACCGCATTGAAACATACTTAAAAAAAAAAAAGGTTATAAACACCCCCCCATTCGAAACACCATTTGGTTTCATCACACACGTCGACATTGATCTGACTAGAAATTCATACTGTTATTTAAGGGGGGGCAGCCCATGATTGATCATATGATGAATATTGAAAAACCTCCTGACCTTATCATCAACAGGTTCCTCTGAATGGTTTCTAGATTGTGTCCGTTGTGTGTCAGCTTATCTTTGTTTGTGCCTCGGATGTGTTCGAACAAACTAAAAGGTCACAGGATTCAGTCTTTGGAGCTCACGCTGCTCCCCAGCTCCTTTTAAAACAGAGGTTACTCAGGGAGGCAGAGAGGAGAGACAATGATGGGAGTGTTTTGGTCCGTAAGAATGTGTCACAGTCCCGTTTGAGGACGACACGGCGGCTCACGCTCCGGGGGTGCCGGCCTGCTGGCCCATGAGCGGGTCGGCGCCCTCCACGCCCTCCTGGACGGGCGTGGTGTCGGGGTCCGCCGTGATCACGATGGTGTTCTCGTCCACCAGCTCGCAGGTGGGGTTGGAGAAGGCCGACAGGGGGAGGGTGATCCTCTGCATCTCGCGCTCGTACACTCGCTGCTCGTGCTGCTTCTTCAGGTCCTGACCCCTAAAAACACAGACACACACATCTGTTACAAATCTGGTGTTGCAACCAATGAAGCATCATTGGTCGTATGTGAGCGGATTGTAACATGACATGACAAACGAGACCTTCCTCGTCTCTCTCAGTTGCCTACACAAGTCTGTGAATGTTTTTTTTAAGTTGTTGAACGCTGTGGATTTTTTGTGTGAGGGACTCGGATCGCATTTTCCATGACAGTCCAACGGATGCACATTCCTGAGCGCCTCGTCTCAGAGATCAACAGCAGCTAACGTTAGTTTAGAAATAGAGTCTGCTAACGTAAACCAGCGACCGGCCTCCAGCACAACACGGACGTTCCACACCGCCTCTTTACAAAACCACAAATCAATCAGTACGAATGACTCTTCACATACGGCAGTGACTCATCCCGGTTGTTGCGGCGATGAGGACAAACAATCAGTGGGGGGTTCACAACACGTCACACACACAGACCGTGGAGTGACACTCCCACATTGCCACACAAGCCCGATTTGGTTCAAATGCAGCCTAACAGACAGACAGAAATCCTGCACACTGGACCTTTAAGCGCTGTAGCTGATGCTAAGTATAGACTCCTTTTTTTTGGGGGGACCACCCAAACTAAATGCTCGTGATAAGGAGCTTTAGATAACATACTGTATATAGAAAACCCATCCTGTTTGAGCTCGGTCTGCAGCGAACACAGGGGACAGATGGTGAGAGGGAGCAAGCTGGCGAGGAGTTTATCTCCTCCGGGGCAACACGGTGCTGAGGAGCAGCGTGAGGCTGCTTTCTCCTGATCTGGAGCCAGAACAGAGCGACAGATACACTCCGAGATTCAAACCCACTTCCTACCTGCCTGCGTCAGCGAAGCACACTGCGACACTCTGCTCTGCTGTTAGACATCCACTGGTTCTTTGCACCAAGGTGTGGTTCACTTTAGTTTCAAGCATATCTGGGTTTCTTTTTAATAATACCATTAATTCCTTTTGATACTCTCATATCTGTATAGCTAACACCTAGCCTAGCTTAGCTTTGTTTTCTTATTCCGCCTTTGCTTGGTGTTCGGTTTATTCCTCTGTTTTACCTCTGCAAGGGACGTTATGTTGGTCAGCAGGATTACACAAATCCACAGAACAGATTTCCCCAATTCTTGGGCGGAGGATGGGCGGATAGACCCCATTAACTTTTGGTACTGAACCAGATAAAGGGAAGGATCCATCACATTTTTTCTCACTCTCTTTAACATGGTGAGAATTTTCAACATTTTTCTTAATTAGAGAGATAATTAATTGATCTTTTATGAAAAAAAAAATCAGGCGTATTTGGGTGGTTGGTATCTATGAGTGAGAACAAGAGAGGCCTGCTGGGCTTTGGTGGAGGTATACGCTCTACTGAGTGCCATTATAGTTGTTGAATGGACTTCTATGACTGTTACAATTTTATACTAATTACAGAGAAAGTGTTAGTTTGGTTCAGCACAGCACAGCTCGTCTGGGTCTGTCCGAATGTACCCATCACCTCTGAACGTGCTAATTAGCATGTTGTACATAGTTTGTTTAATCTGTACAAAACCCAGGGTTATGCAGGGTTATGGGCCAGAATATTTCCTGGCCAGGACTGGAAACTTCCTGGAGCACTGTTACTTGGCAAACCACCCGGGCTAGCTGTTTCCCCATGTGTCTGTGTGCTAAGCTACTCTAAGCTAACTGCTGCTGGCCGGATCTACGTATTTTTTTTGGACAGACACAAGTGCGAAGCCCTTCGAGGGATCGGTGTCCTTGTCGCTGCTCAACCGGCTCCGACTGGTTTGGTCGGCAGCCTGTTTCCCAATGAGGGTATAGTATGAACCTCTGGGTGCGTTACACTCTCTCCGGCCCTCAAGAGGCCCGAAGTGAAAAGAGTCGGTTCATATTAAAGGAGGCATGTGGTCGTCTGCAGCCAGTGGGCACGCTCCTTCAGCTATCACATAACTGACGCTGATGCCAGAGCAGGTATTAACCCTCTGACATAATATGCTTCTCCTCCTTATTAATAATCACCTCCTTAAAATAGAAAACAAAAACCGGGGCACTGCTAATCAGATTTGAGAGCCAAACAAAGATCTGTACAAGCATTTTGTGCTGCGTGGAAGGAAACCCGAGCCCCCTTCTTTCACAACACTGGGGACGCCTTTTTGAATATTACGTAACCGTAGCAAATGTGCAGGCTTCTCTTTTCAGTCCCATCCCTCCTCCTCTCCTCTTTCAAGAATACAAAATAAGTGCTTTAAAATAGACTACGAGCTTTCTCTTCCCCGCAGCGTTGACGTCAGAGGAGCAATGAAACGTCTCGTTTACATCCAAGTGGAACAACCGAGACTGAGCCTCCGCCGGGGGAATGTGAGCAGCAGCTGAGGCCGTTAACGCGCCCGCGGTCACGCCGGCGTTTCTTTAAGCTGAGAGAAAACAACACAACACGCGGACGGTGGAAACAGGAAGTCACGACAAACCTCTGCAGCAGCTGGCTTGGTGCCAGCGCGACAGACAGAGAGGGACATGCTGTAATAATAGCATCCTGTAAACAGATTAGATGTGTTAAGTCTCATGTCTCTCGCTCTGATGCTGAACCAAATCATTAAAGGGTAACGCCGCCAATTCTACACATGTTAAAGTGTGTTTACGGGTCTTGGGGAGTACTTCTGCACATGTGAAGACAGTAGTATAAAACCTCTTGTGGCTCCACAGGAAGCAGCATGTAATCTGATTAATTGCCTCCAGTGATTAGCCACTCATTAGCTAAGTTGCATTGTGGGTAATGTAGAAGACTGCAGGGAATAAAAATATCCTTTTGATCATTTGTTTTTAAACGTGTTTAATGTGTGCAATGCTAAAACAGTGGGCAGCTTTCCAAAACCTGGTGCCTACATTACCCACAATGCAACTTAGCCACAGAGTGACATCACTGGACCAAATGTATCAGATTACATTCAGCTTCTTCTGGAGCCACGAGTGTCCGGCAGAACTCCCTAAACACACTTGTGTTTGTGAGAAACTGGCGGAGTTACCCTTTAATAATCCTGCTGCGACGTCGATACTCACCTCTTATAGAAGTAGCCGAACGCGATGCCGACTCCGAGGACGATTATGATCGCCATCATGCCGATGCCGATCACGTAGCCTGACAAACGTAACGAGAACAAAAAGGTTAAAAAATGACCCTGAACACATCAAAACGTTACGTACGTCACGTGCAGAAACATTCAAACTGAGTAATAACAGCTACAATGTACCAAGCGTGCCAAGGTCCTTCTTCTTTTTGGGTCCCGTCCGCACTCGCTGGCTGATTCCCATCACCGGCTGCACGGCGGCGACCTCTCCCTGAGAGGGCCCGGACTTGGCGGGCTGAAAGCTCTCCGCGGAGGGAGTGGTTCCTGTCGGGTGGAGGGACTCGGCCTCCGCCGGCGCAGCAGAACCTTGTTCTGGAGACACAATTAAACCAGACCGGTGTTAAAACAATATTCAACGTCTCTCTTTGCAAAGACGCGTCTCCCCCTTTAATATCTAAGTCTGCATGAGAATATCGTGGGCTGTGTTTTAAATCTTTGTGTGTCTTTATGTTGTCAGGTGATTATTATTATTTTAGTTTATAGTTAGTTTCCGTAGAATTAAGTAGAATTAAAAGTATTAAAGTGCACTTTGCTCTCTAAAAGTCACCAGAATCTCTGACGCTGACACTTTCTGGCTCCTGATTTTTGCGGTTCTGTGTGCCGAGCAGTTTATCTGACTCATCTTTATCTGTTCTGTCTTTTATTGTTGTATTAATGTTGACACACACCTGACCTTGATTTGACTTGACTAGAAATGGGCCGTGTGGTTTCTGACACCCTCCTCTGCAGCTCTGACACACTCTCGCCAGGTTGTTGCAACATAAATCAGCCGCAGGTTGTTTTTTTTTCAAACACATGAATTGGCTGTGCGTGCTCGACTCTGCCACAGGAAACAGGTTTCGGCTGCAGATGTAAACACCAGCTCTTTAACTCTGTTTCCGTCTCCTCTGCAGAGATTGTTGTTGACGAACTCTGCTGGCGTTAAAGAGCGTGAAGTCATAAAGTCAAGCGGCCAATTAGACGCCGTCTCCGAGGTAAGACTGTTGCTTTTCTGCCAATGAGCTGCGGGCGGGGCGTGGTCGACACTTTGTGGAAACTTGTTCAACATGTGACTGCAGGGCTTTGTTATTGTGCGACTTGGGTTTGGCTTCGCAGTAAAGAAGGAAACAAAGGCCAAAGTAGAGGAGACTTCTCACGGCGGCTCAACTCTGACCAACTGACCCACTGCACAGTCCTAAAGAGAGGAAAACACTAATCCACCTCTGAACAATGACCTGATTTATTTAGAAAATTTAAAAAAAGACACAAAGAGAAAAGCTCCTCTGACCCATTTAAAGTTTAAAGATCTGGCTGCGTCCTCTCTCATCAAGCTTCCCACATTTGTTGTGTTGCCTAATTGGAACATTTTTTCACAGCTACAAACATTCAACTCATTATTTCTCCCCGAGCGTAGCCCCACTTTTTTAAAACAATAATGAGCAGAGGAAGAGAGAAAGTAATTGCTGGCAGCATCAAGAGACTGAAAATCCTCACAGAGCCCTGCGAGAGGAAAGGGTTAGAATATTTATTATTATTCTGCCTGTTTTTCTTTACAGTGTGTGTGTGTGTGTACAGTGTTTGCCAACCTTTGCACGTGTCAATCGCGCAGAATTGTCTCTGGACCGTCCCATCTGGGCCAGCAATGTAGCACCAAGGCCTCTCGGAGGAGTCTGGGTTTCGGCAGTAATTGTGATCTCCGGCACCTTCAGGAGGAACGACGGGAACAGCACACGTCTGTTACTGATGCCTCGTGTGAACACAGGCCTCTGTCTGCCTGTCTGTCTGTCTGTCTGTCTGTCTGTCTGTCTGCCGTGTGGGTTAACCACTGGACTCATTAATCATTAAAAGCACTTCATTACACCACAACGAACAGGCCGCCATGAGCACAAAGGAAGGAAACAGCAGCAGCAGCTCGTGTTTAAAAGACCAAAAACAGAAACCAAAAACTTTAAATTGTTTTCAACATCAGCAATAGAAAAAAAATCACAGAATGGCCCTTTATTTGACAGGATCTGCATTAAAAAGACACCTGAGCGTCAGGGGTTTACCTGTGTGTGAGTCAGGATGCACGCTCACATCATAGTCTCTGGTGGTGTTGGTCCAGTTCAGACAGGTCAGACCCGAGGAGGAGCTCTGCTGCTCCCCTCTGTAGTCCACACCTCTGGACCTCAGGCAGTCTGAGAACAACAACATCACATGTGAGATACAATAAAACATGACCATCATCATATTCTCCATGCACGATATTTAAACACCAGGCAGTAAAAACTCAAATAAATCTATAAATCAGTCCAGGATGAGTCGTGTTACCGTTCTGGTTTCCATTCGATGCACTGCTCTCCACAATCACCACACTCAGGAACACAACATGCAGGGAGAAAAACATCTTGCAGAGCTGACGGCCTGAATTCACAGACAACATGGCGAGCTTCTCTCTCTCTCTCTCTCTCTCTGGGAATAAAGACAAAAAAAACATACAAAATAGATGAAGAGCCTGTGCCGAATGTGCTTCAGACACACTGCTGCTTCTGCTCCTGGAGTCCCAGCCCTTGTTTTTGTCAGAGCAGAGCAGCTTTCTTGGTAAACAGCCTCTCGCCAGGAGGAGGAGGAGGAGGAGGAGGAGGAGGAGGAGGAGCTGCCCTTTGCAGTAGAAACCTCAAGGTCCTAAAGCCTCACCAGGTTCCACACACAGACACACGAGAGCTGCAGCTGAAAAACAGTCGAGCAGGAAGCTGATGCTGGCACACAGCCTGCTCAGAGACATGCAGCCACTGTCAACAAAAATCAGACTTTTGTTTGAGCTTTTTCTACATTTTCTGCCTTTAAACAGCTGCTCTGCTTTCATTTTCACTCTAAACTCAATACTTTCCACTTACAATCCTTCCTTATCTGGCTCTCATCCCTCCCAGACTTCCTCTGCCTCCCCACGAGGCCTGTTTTTTCCTCCCGTCTGGACTCTACGGAGGCCGAGAGAGGCCTCTGTGGCAGCACAGAGGGGCCCTGTGTCATTGTCAGCCAGAGCTTTTCAAACAGATGCTCGCCTGGTTCTTTCGGGCAATTACTAGAGTCAACACGCAGCATCTGTCCGGCACTCTCCATCACACTCTGCTCAGTCAGGAGGCAGCTCCCAGCATGCACTGCGTGACACTGGCCAGGGTGAAGTGGTTTTGGGACGGAGCCCAGTAAAAAACCTCTGGAAGCCCCGTTTTTCACCACAAATAGACAGAAGAAATATTTGAATATTTGACATACAGAGTTGAAATAATGAGACAAAAAGTCAACATTTAGATATTTGATGTTTATTATGACAAACTGAACTCATGTTGAAAGATTCGGTGAAGTCGCAGAAGATATTTCATACAATAATTTATTTCTAGCGCGTCCTGGAACGTGAAAAATACATGTGAATCTGTAACACTGTTGTTGTTTGTGCAGATTGTTGAATATAATTTGGTTGTCAATATATATATGGATATATAAAATCTTATAAATCTGAGTCCGTAAGTCAAGATTTTGACATAATTTTGACCTAAAACATCATAATTATGACTCAGTAACTGTTATGTCATCACGATAAAACCATCCATTGTTACCAAACACCACTGATGGAAAAGTATATTTACTCATCTAACTTCATACTTCCACTCTGCCACATTTTTGAGGCAACTATTGTACTTTTACTGAATGTATTTGATGACTTAAGTTACTTTGCTCGCTGCCTCAGAGCCAAAGTAGCACATTTTGAATTCATTTATCATCAGTAATCGGATTACAAAAACACTACTTTGGTTCTGATAATCAGTGAAATGCAGAACATGGGATCAGACTTTTGATACTTCAGTACATTTAATATCAGATACTTTCTGTATGACTTCTGGGTTCTTAAACTGAGAGACTGAAGGAGTGGAAGTACCCAAAAATGAAGACTCAGTCATCGTCTGCTCGGCCTCATGATGAGGGAAAGTCCACAGAACATTTGTTGCAGCAGTTTCTCCTGAACAACACAAGAATCTGGGGAACCAAGGCGACAAAATAAAACACAAATGTCTCCAGAAGCCCCGAGATCCCAAACTGATCTGAGAACAGCCTCGACACGCAGTCAAGCTCGACTACCTGCTTCCCCTACGAGCCATTTTTGGTTCCCAGAACGTTCTAGTTACGTAAGCCTTTGGTTCCAGTAACGTTCCCTGTACGTTACTTTTGGTTAGATTTTGGTTGCCACTTGGTTGCAGCGGAAAGTTTTTGTTACGTTCTCTAAACGTTAGCTTAGCGTTTGGTTCTCTCAACGTTCTCCTAACGTTCCCCTAACCTTGTCAGTTACATGTTTGGTTCCCTGAATGTTCCCCTAACGTTCTCTTAACCTTGTTGGTTACATGTTTGGTTCTCTCAACGTTCTCCTAACGTTCCCCTAACCTTGTTGGTTACATGTTGGTTCCCTCAACGTTCCCCTAACCTTGTCAGTTACATGTTTGGTTCCCTGAATGTTCTCCTAACGTTCTCCTAACCTTGTTGGTTACATGTTGGTTCCCTCAACGTTCCCCTAACCTTGTCAGTTACATGTTTGGTTCCCTGAATGTTCCCCTAACGTTCTCCTAACCTTGTTGGTTACATGTTGGTTCCCTCAACGTTCCCCTAACCTTGTCGGTTACATGTTTGGTTCCCTGAATGTTCCCCTAACGTTCTCTTAACCTTGTTGGTTACATGTTTGGTTCCCTCAACGTTCTCCTAACGTTCCCCTAACCTTGTCGGTTACTTTTCATCGGCTCGAGCAGCGACAGGACGGAGAGAGACTCAGCAGTCGTGGGCCTCACGGGGGATTTCAAGCTTCGTAAAAAAAATCATTTGGAAAATGAAAGTGAGCAGCTGCAACTGTGAAACTAAAAGAACAACAACCTCATTAGTTTCCTTTATTACAATCAGCACAATCGGCTCTTTTTTTTAAATGTACAGTTCATTCTTTCACAGATTCAGTAAACATCACTTGGCTGCTGCAGTGGAAAAACACAGCCCTGCACACACACACACACACACACACACACAGTAAAGTGGTTGGACCTACTTGGCCTTGCTCCCTGTTGCCATAGTTAAACATTTCATTAGCAGGACGCAGCCTCTCTGCACTCTGAGCAGCAACAACAACAGCTTTTGTTAAGGCGGACGGTTATTTCCAGGTTCCAGAACACCAACCTGGTTTTCTTTAAATGCACTTATGTGTGTTTTTCCATTAAAATTAAAAGGAGCAGTTCACCCAAAAAATGAAGCTTCAGCCATCATCTACTTGTTTCCCAACGTGTAGCTTCAGATGATAACGAGAAGGCTGTTATGTTTTGTGAACAACAAGTCTTCACCTTCCGTTCTCTCGGCGTGGGAGTGAGCAGATTAATTACCTGACTGAATTATCTATTCTAGGTGAACACGTCCTGCCTCTGTTCTCTGGCGTCGTGACGAGCTCTCACACTCCCGCCACATTTTTCCCTCCTCTGTCTTGAAGTGGAGCAAAGTTCAAGACCACGTTGGGTTTTTTTTCAAAGTATCTTGTCTCAAACTACACATGATTCTTTGAAACTTAAATAACTGGCTTTGTTATAGTTTCATTATGATTCAACCTTTGTCACAGTTCTCGATAAGATTGTTCAAGGTTTTATACGAAAACGTGGACTCGTGGCCCTGCTCCACTTCCACTATCTAGCACAACCTTGCCGTGTGCGTCATGTTCTGCCGCAGAATGCGTCAAAGACGTGACAAGAACCACCTGTAGCTTCCTCCGAGGCGCGCGTTAATCTCACAGAGCGCCGCGCGCCAGGTGTTAATTTTGGCGTGGTCGTAGGGAATCACTGCGTAAGCTTCGCGTATGAATCATTCATACGAGCTCGTTGCATAATGTAGATGCTCACAGGCACCGTGGAAGCCTCAGCTGACGGATATCTGAGTGTGAAACGGTGACAAGAATGCAGTAAAAAACTTTGACTATACTTTAATAAATTATGTGTTTACATTCTGACAGTTGTATTAAAGACCGACCGCGGCACGTACAGAGGCTTTTATGTGAGTGTTTGTCTGCCGCTGAAAGCCGCCCATCCCAAACAAAAGCGGTGGGCTGAGCGATGATGTCAGACTGCTGGAGTGTGTGTGGTCAGCTGATGGCTCTCTATCAGAGCCAGTCAATCATCCTCAGCCCTCGTGTGGTTGGAAAATGGACACTTATCCAGGCAGAAGGGCTCTAATGGAGCATTAAAGCACACACTGTGTTCCCCCGCTGGGCACCAAGCAGCCAATTTCACCTGATGCCGCTGCATTACATCACTGCGTCGGGCTGCGAGACGTGACAAACGGACTGGAGCTTCGGCGTGACAGCGGCCGTAAAGACAAACCTGAGGTCTCTGCAATAAAAGGCTTTATTCTAAGAATGTATAAAGCATCAAAAAGTATTAAATTACAAAATATTTTAAAGCATTTGAGTAAAAACTGGCCTCTGGAGCTCATGAAGAAGAGCTGTTCTGCTTCACTGAAGCCCAGCTGCTCTCTTCTCTGCACAGGTTATATGATGATCGATACAACAGACTGAAGCACTGAGCTCTTACATAACTAAGTCCGCCTGCCAGCTCCTGGTGTACTGCAGCATCAGCAGATGCATCACTCAAGACTATCACTGCACATTTAGACGGCATAAGCATTCCTTAAATATCCAGCCGTAATTTCATCCCGCGTCTGATCGGCCAGCAGGCGTTCGGAGACCCTCCGCTGCGTCACGCTGGCAGCTCTCCAGTCACAGCAGCTGTCAGAGCGGAGGGAAAGTGGACACCGTTCTGACCGAGCAGCCTATAAACTTCCCGTAAAGTCACGCGCAGGGATGACAGATCACATGAAAGGTGCTGGACATCGTCGGACGTCTGCGCCAGCCGGAGGAGGACGGCGGCCCTGGTGAACAGGCCGCACAGGGTGCTGTGGAGACGGGGGTCGGTGAGGAGAGCCAGCCAGGCCGGGGTCAACGCCTCGGCTGGAGAGAGAACAAATAACTGCACTGTGACACAATTCAGACATCACAGTATGAATCCATGAGCACATTCTGACACTGACGGGTTCGTGTGGTACCTGACGGGAGCTCTTCACAGACCGCGAGGCCGTCCTGCACCTGTGCGGCGCTCTCCTCCGCCCACGCGCTCAGGCTCTGCGCCAGAGCAGCGGATTCGGAGGATTTTTCAGCCATCTGCAGCAGGTGAGGCAGCACATGTGCAGACATCACAGAGGGCTCTGCGAACACGTTGGCCTCGTCCTGCTCGTACAGGCTGGAACGCCTGAAAAAGACAAACAATTACACAACGCGGAGGAGCTGCGGCTCTACCAGCCCTCCGGCTTCAAGCCGACACTCCCAACGGCTGAAATATCGTCATGTGTAATGATTGCCTAATTATCAGGAAGGCCCAGATAGTTGTTGACAGCTTCACAAAGTTTATACAGTTTCTTTTACCGCAACAAGTCTCAAAACTGAGTATTCTATAGTAATGTTGATTCAGAGAGTGAGCGTTACCCCGTCTCTGAGGCCTCCTTCAGCACAGATCTGAGGTCAGGCGGAGGCAGGTGACACAGCAGCGCCTCCAGCGCGCCCGGACCGTCCCAGCACTCCTCCAGCAGCAGGTCCAGCAGCAGCGGCAGAGCCTTGTTGACCTGCACGAGGTAGACGCTCGTCCGGCTCTCTCCTCGCCTCGCGTGGTGGAGCGTGGAGGCGAAACAGGCCGCTTTCATCCTCACCTGCTGGCTCTGGTCCTGCAGCAGGTGCAGGCCTGTGTTGATCAACCTGAAAATGAAAGATTCAACAATAATAACTCAATAATTTTTTAGCTCATTAGAGTGTTTTCTATCCATTTGGCTTCCTTCATACCTGCTCATGATGGCGGCGTGCCGTTCTCTCATCAGTGGAACTCCGGCCACGCACAAAGCTTCAGCACACGCCGTCCTCAGCACCTCAGGAGCGTCTGGGGACCGCTGGCGCTCCAGGACGCCACACCATCGCCGGACCACAGATATCTTTGGACTGATTTACACAAAAGACAGTCAGAGCTGCAGGCGAGGAGTGTTCCAGTACGTACACACCGAACAATAAAAGGTGTCCGACCTGGAGTCTGGCCACTGGGAGAGCAGCAGACTGGCCACGTGCAGAGCCTGCGACAGAAACTCCGGGCCGCCTCGCTCGTCCTCCAGGTCCCCGAGCAACAGGTCCAGACACTCGGGCAGAACCGGCTCCTCCAGATGTTTGGGTGAGGAAGCGGAATCGCCGTCGCTGCCCATCACTGCTGCCAGGGCTGCGAGGTAGGTCCTGCGGTACTCCACGCTGTGGCTCAACAACGCCTCCTTCAGGTTCGACTGGGGACAGAGAGCATTTGTACAATCCTTAACTAAATGTGCTGGTGCTCATGGATTAGCTGTCGTCAGGCTTCATGTATTCATACTTGCAAACCTTGAGATCTAAAAATTAGGGAGGATTTTGAAACCAGAGTGGGGTTCTGAGAGTCCTACCCCTGAAAATGTGAGATGTGTTTCCTAAACGCCACTGCCATGTGTTTGTCAGCCTCTCAATGAGGATTGACCCGACCCGACCCGACCCGACCCTCGTAACTGACAGATAAAAATCAACCTTTAAAACGTTGCGTAAGAAATGTGAATTCTTCTCTCCACGGTGTCTAAAATGTGTTTAAATATTCTTTCTCCTCTCTTTTTATCTGTCAGTACAGCAGCCAGACAGATTCTGATGACAAAAAGGTGTAAAAAAAATGCCATTAACTGGGAAAAATATGTGAGAATTGTGATCAGGGAGGGAAACTGGGAGAAGGCATCCTGGGAAATTCAGGAGGGCTGGCAAGTATGAGTGTCGAACCAAATCAGATAAATTAAGAGAGAGTTGTACGTTGTATGTGACATTATGTATAAGACAGGCTTCCATTAAAAATATTGTGAATAAAAGAAGTAATAAGTGCGGTGAAATAAACGACCGGGCCACATGAACAGTAGCCTGGATCTTTACACACCGTCTGTAGATACGCAGTGTCGTATCTTATCGAGCTCATTTAAAGGAGAGTCAATTAAACGCCGACAGGATGTTCATAGGAAGGCACACCTGGCTGCTCCAGATAACGGAACACGACATGTTTATCTACATGACCTACATGAACGGCACGTAATAAAAGGACAGACATCCTCAGCTCGACTGCACTTAAGTCTCCTCGATGCCAGAACATAACAGTTTATAGACACACCCTTCTTATGTCAGAGGGAGAAAGAGATCTCCAGTCAGATTCCAGCTGGAGTCAGCATTATGTTCTGCTTCCTCTGTTTCCTCCCATTGTGCTCTGAGAAGGTCGTTACACTTAAAGCTGCTCGACAGGTTTTTTTTTTTCTTTCAGAAAGCTGAAGTCTGGAGAGCAGATCATGTCTCACCTTCAGCACCCTCTGGATGACCGTCGTCAAGCCGCCCCGTTGCAAACCCCGCCCCTCCAACACCCATGTGACCAACGACAGCCTCAGGTCAGGGCTCGCCGCGGAGAAGTCGGCCCAGATTTGGCGTGCCCACGTTGCGTCTGCACACAGGAAATGGATGGCTTGCTGGTGGAAGGATGACAACCCGACCTGTGGAGAGCACAGAGACAGAAACAACTCAGTGTCTCGTCCTGTGCTGTGAGTGCAGATTGACAAAATATGATCAAATTTAAAGGGATATTCCGGTGTAAGTTTAATCCATGGTCTAACACACCTTGACACCGAGTAAGACTCCCCCTCGAGAGGTCAAGTTAGCTGACCGCTAGCTTAGCTAGTTTTAGCAACCTCAGAAAAGACCGCACGAAAACAATACACTGCCGCTTATGTCTCCAACTAGAAACCGCCATCAAAAAGCCACAATTAATGGTGAGAACAGCAGCAAACTTCAGCAACAGTACATGTACAGTCCCAGCACACAGTACGAAGCATCAAACATCTGCTAGCTTTGCTGGATTTGTATTAAAAACACAGCACAACTCTCCCTCTCCTCCAGCAGCCTGCCTGTGTGGGGAAGCACCTGACGAGTCGATTACCGAGTGCAGTAGATTTCTGCAGCTCAAGGATGAAAATGTCTGATTATTACTCCATTACTTCCCTTATTTTCCCTGTCAGCTCTCGATAATAAGAACTGAGCATTCCATGGAGTAATAATCATAGATTTTCATCCTTGAGCTGAGGAAATCTACTGCACTCAGTAATCGACTTGTCGGGGCTTCCCCACACAGGCAGGCTGCTGGAGGAGAGGGTGAGTTGTGCTGTGTTTTTAATACAAATCCAGCAAAGCTAGCAGATGTTTGATGCTTCGTACTGTGTGCTGGGACTGTACATGTACTGTTGCTGAAGTTTGGTGCTGTTCTCACCATTAATTGTGGCTTTTTGATGGCGGTTTCTAGTTGGAGACATAAGCTGCAGTGTATTGTTTTCGTGCGGTCTTTTCTGAGGTTGCTAAAACTAGCTAAGCTAGCGGTCAGCTAACTTGACCTCTCGAGGGGGAGTCTTACTCGGTGTCAAGGTGTGTTAGACCATGGATTAAACTTACACCGGAATATCCCTTTAACAAAAGTCTCTATCATAAAAATGTCCCTGTCAGTCGAGCACCTGCAGCTCCTGCTGTGGCGTCCGGAGGTCGAGCATGAGCGTGTCCCTGAGCTTCGACAGGTAGGACTCGCGGCAGAATCTCCTCAAAGCGTCTGCCACTCTGAGGTAGGCCGCCCTCACTAGGGGGCAGCGCTGAGCCCGAGTCACCAGCCACAGCGAGGCGTCCACCCTGCGCAGCACCTCGCACAGATCGGCCGACAGGGCGCTGGGAACAGAAACGCAGCGGGATGTCAAAAAAAGCCGACAGCGTGCGATGAGAAATCAAACGGCTCTTTAAAAGTCTCACCTGACCGAGCAGAGCGCTCGCTCCAGAACAGCTCGGATCTGCAGCAGCTGTCCGTGGAGCCGGTTGTGGCAGCGGCGCTCCTGCGGATCGGGCAGCTGAGCCGTCAGTTTGACGAGGATGCTCTCGTACTCGGAGGGGGGAGTCATGGCAACCAAAGCCTTCGAGGCCATCGCTCTCACGCCGTAGACGGGGCTGGCAGACAGCTGCAGCAGAGGAGGCAGGAAGTCGGACAAAGTTCTGGCAGAAGAAAAACCAGAGAGGACATTCACTTAGTCAAATAATATTCAGTGTCCTCAGAGTCCAAACATAACAATTTATTAAAGGGATAGTTCATCATTTTCAAACTATTCCTTGAAGGGAGGAATCTTCACTGAATCCACTGGCCTGACATCAGCTTGTAATAAAAACCTACATAACATGATGAAAACCAGTTAATTCAGTATTTACTCAGTCGAGTCTTGGACACCGGGCTGGAGCTGTGCTAACAGAGTGAGGACCGGGTACAGCGAGGGCTGGAGGTGGAGCTTGGCCTCATCGGATGGACCCTGGAGGTCCCGCGCTGCTCCTCTCAGCTCGCCCAGGAGGAAGGGCTGGAGCGCCGGGTAGTGGAAGAAGAAGGCGAGCGGGGACATGCCGTGCTGCGCCGGGCCGCACTCCTCGCTGCTGGGCCGCTGGCCGAGCATCCGCGAGCACAGAGAACCTGGAAACACGTTTTAATCACTGTGGTGTCGCAGTCAGAGACGAACCAAGTCATAAACTCAATCTATTTTATTGTTTAGGTTTGCAGCGACACGGCACAACTAAAACTAACTGCTCCAGAGATGGTGAGCAGAAGATTATCAGGATTTTTGTGCAACTATTTTGATAATCAATTCATAGTTTTATGGTTTTTAAGCAAAAATGTGTAAAGTCGCTGGTTCCAGCACCTAAAATGTGAGCATGATTTCTTATTCAGATAGATATCTGAATTGAATATGTGGATCTTGAACTGTAAGTCAGACAAAAACAAGCTATTTGAACAAGCTTGTGAATATTCTCATTCATCCAGGTCATAGTTATCTCAAGGAAATTGAATCGAAAGCAACTGGATTTGGTTTCTGTCTTGAAGACGTTTCTGTCTTGAAGACGTTGTCTTGAAGGACTAGTCCCAGCCTAGTCAAGGGAGCAGGAACTGATGAAGCCTCTCGGATGAGAGGTGAAACGTCTTCAAGTCAAAAACCAAATCCAGTTGCATTCGATTCAATTTCCTTGAGATAAGCTATTTGAACATGTTAATCTGCCATTTCAATAACTAGTTAAACAATTAACTAAGAAAAACTAGAATGCAAGTAGAGCACCTACCTCCTCCGAGGCCCAACAGCCATTTTTTAATTTAATCAAGACCAATCCAATATCAAATAAAAACATATTGTGAAAAAAATGTCACAATGTAAAACAAAGACAGAAAGAAAATGTGTCCGGATCCCTACAAAAGTAATGAACCTCCTTAGCGAGGTGAAAATGGGCAGATTAACGTGAAGGCTTTAGTACTGTGCCGGTGTCTTACTGTAGAGCTGCAGCGCGGCGTTCCTCATGGCCCAGCAGGGCGAGCTGAGCAGAGCGAGAGACAACATGGCCACAGCAGGAGCGAACTGCAGGACGGCGACTCCCAGACCTGAGCCACGCACCAGGGCCTGCAGGGTGTGGACCGCACACACCTGGAAGGGAAAGAAGACGATCACATGATCACATCTGTCTCACACACACACACACACACACACACACACACTGTCCTCCTTCTTGTCGCCGTGTCTACAAACCTGAGGCAGGTCCAGCGTTTGGTCCCATTTCTCAGGCAGAGGGGTTTCAGCCGTCTCCAGTAAGGTTTGAATACTGTGAGCTAACAGTGGTTTGGCTTTACTCGCCTCCCCTGCTGACAGGACACACAGGATGAGCATCGGTAACCCTGCAGCCCGCCGGGTCACAGATGTGGAGCGAGGGGACTGCACCACCTGAAGCCCCTGGACAGAAGACAGGAGAGGGAATACACCTGTGAGCCAACAGTCCAGAGTCTCCTTTAACTCAGGAGAGGAAAGTGTGTCGTGCCTCACTTGTTTCAGCATGTTGGCCGGGATGTCCCGCAGCTCTGCATCGCCGCTGCTCAGCAGAGAGGCGCAGAACTTGGTGAAGCCGATGCAGCATCCCTCTACTGCGCCCTGGTGGAGAGAAATGGGTCATTCCATGAAATCGGTGCCTTTTGTGTCCCCAAGAAATTATCAGTCATAAAATTACAGTAACAACAAACAAAGATGTAATTTGAAAATATAACATTACCATGTCTTCTCTCCTCAATAAAACATCAAATTAAAATCAATTAAATATTATTTTAAATAATAAAAATGATTTTTAAGCTGATGAGGGTGAGGTTTTTGGCCTGTCCCTCACTGTTGTTGTTGTACGTCAGCAGGACTTTTAATTTGTAAAATGTTGGCAAAATGTTAAAATGTTCACATTTACATATTGTTTTAAGTATGATCTTATTGTGAAACAGTGTTTTTGGTAAAAATATATATCAATTGTAATTAATATTTACCAATTTATCGGTGTCCCCTAATTTTATGTCAACCCTGTTACCCTAACCAAAGAAACCCTATCAAAATAACGGTACATTCTAGATTTGACAAGATTTACAGGAGGTTGCATCATTTCTGAACCAGGATGCTAACAGCTCAGTGACAAGTAAGTTTTGCTCATCTCTGATGTGCTATTTTTGATGTTTTTTCAAGGTTGAACCAGGGGGACAAGCATACAACGTCAACCCTGTTACCATTTTTTAACATATAAATCCAAACAATTATTTATTTCTCATAATATAATCAATATGTACATGTAATTTCCTTTCAAAGTACATAGCATGTGCTTTAGCTAACATTTGTTTTAGCTAGCAATGGGCAAATTAGCTTGAAATGGTCAACCCTGTTACTGTCAACCCTGTTACCTTTCCAGTAACAGGACTTGACTAAAACAGTTATAAAATATGAAATTCCATAGCTGAGATGGCACAATATAATTACTGAAAAAATAGCAATTAAATATAATTAAAATTTTAACTTTTCAAAGTTGAAAAGGCACCGATTTCATGGAATGACCCACATGTGTTTCTCAGTGAAGAGCAAGACAGCTGAGGAGATTCAGACTCAATGCCTCGAAATGCATTTATAAAAAAAAACGTACCCACTGACGGCACCTGAGGAGAATATTCTTGAACACTTTCGACGCTCTCATCAGGTCGTCTTTTGTTAGAAGGCACTTGCCGGGCTTGGATTCAGTGAGGATTTTCTCCACCAGACAACCTAAAAAGATTCCTATTTCCTAATAAGACAACATGAAAGCAAATGATGATGAGAAAAAATACACATGCAGCAACTCTGCAGAGCTACACTGTCATGTCTGATGCGTCCAGCTCTGTTTTACCTTGAGGGAGACCCAGCAGCAGGTGAGGACGAGGCTGTGCTCTTCAGACAGCAGGACACACTCGTCCTCGTCCCCCTGGCCTCCTCCAGATGCCTCGGCTATCAGCGAGCTGATGGCGTTTCCCATATCACAGAAAGAAGGGGGGACATCTACGACGGAGGAGATTCACATAAATAAATCTGAAATATTGTGGACTCATCATTCTTTCTGCAGATTGCTCCGTTACCTTTTTCAGTGGCACAAGCATCCGGGTCTCCGTACAGAACGCCCAGCAGCAGCAGAGAGATCTTCTCCAGCAGGCCGAGCACCTCGTCGGTCAGACTGCGGTCGAGTGTGTCGTAGACGCCGCCGGGGGCCTCGAGCAGACACCTCTGAAGAGCGCTCAGAACTCCTGGAAGATAAGTCACGACAGATTTTAAAGAACCCGATGTTTTCTAGGGATCACTGATGTCATGATCACCGACACGTTCACGAGACATTCAGGATCATTTCCAGCCAGGTTTGTGGTGACAAAAAAACAGATAGTCGGGACATTTCAACACGTGCTCGTAGCGACAAAAGCGTGTTTTTAAAGAGACCTTGTGACGTTTTTAAGGAGACCTCAACACATAACGAGTCGTGTTTGTGGGGACAAAGAAACTGATATTTCAACGACACCGTGGGACGTTTCCAGCTGTGTTTCAAAGCAGGTAATTTAAGCCAAAATGTGATCTTTTCCCAACTCTAAGCAAGTGGTTTTCATGCCTAAACCTAACCAGAACATAAGCACAGCGTGGTGACAACTTTAAATTAGAAATATATTTAAAGAAACATACAGTAAGTTGCCACATAAAGAAATATAAAGGTGCAACATATCCATGGTTTGCAGAATTACCATTACTCTGGTCTCACCATGTATAGGTTTGGTTCTGGCAGCGAGCATCATGTCACTCTTGGCTGTCAGGTAGTGCTGCTCCAGCTCCTTCAGCAGGGCTCTGACCAGGCTGGAGGCCTTGGGGTCACTTCTCCTGCCGTCGTCAGGCAGGTCCTGTGATCTAAAGGTGGAACAACAGCTGATAACTTCTTGTCCTTTGCATCTATACTTCTGAACGATGGGATGTAGGAGGAAAGGCTTACTTCTGAAGGAGGACCTTCATCATCATCGCTCCCATCTGAGCCTCCTGCACTCGAGGGCTGCACAGAAGCTGCTTGGTTCGCGTGAGCATCACCGCAGCGACGTCTTCCGGGAAACTGGGTGGGAAATATCTCAGCAGCAACCCGGCGGAGAGCTCCCGAATCTGGAACACAAAACAAAGGTCTTCACGCATTCTCAAAATCTTTCGACTTGAACTGTGTAAAAGACACACGAGGCAAATCAACGCGGCTCTACCTCGTTTGTGGAATCCTCTAAACAGCTGATGAGGACCAGCTGTTTGGTCCTGCAGGTGAAGTCCCACAGTCCTCTTTGTGTGGCACAGTTAATGAGAGACGCCATGTTCGCTGCAAACATTATTCATGAGGCTCGTTTCAATTCCAAACCAAATCATATAAAACAAGATAAGATTTCTGTTGGTCTGCATTTTCTGATCAGACTTTCCAGACTGACCTGGAGGTTGTCCTTTCTTTTTGTCCGGGCTCCAGGTGTCCGTGCAGGTTTCCAGCACCGCGGACAGCAGCAGCAACACGGTCTTCTTCCTCTGATAACTGTGTCCTGGCGCCAGATAGCCGTACGGAAGCTGACCCAACCATTCCACAAACCCTGCAGGATGTACAGAAAAAAGGTTTTTAAGAATGGGAAATAGACAAAGGAAGGGAAAGACAGAACTTAAGACTGCAAACAATGCAACGAAGGCAATACATTTCAGGTGATCTCACCTATCCCCTGCTCCAGTACATCTTGTGCCCTCTCTGAGTCGCCGGCACCTCCTTTCTTTTTGCTCTTCTGTCCGCTGACATGCGCCAAGCAGCCGTCTCTGATACGAACCAGAAACCTCTTCACTCCGGCCTGAAGATGTTGGCGAAACGGCGAGGACTCACAGTTGAGGTTCTGAGGAATAAACGTCCTCATTATCGACATCTCCTCTGCCGTCGGGGTGTCTTTGGTCTTCGGGCTGCAGCAGAGGACGTTGAGAGCGGCGAGACGCACTTTGTCATCTGCGGATCCCAGAGCGAGCTGCAGGGTGTCGAGGGCCGAGCTCCCCTGCAGAGCCCAGGGAGAGCCTCCGGTCACGGCCCGGTAGGAGCTCATGATGCAGGCCCAGGCGTGGAGGTGGCCGGGGGCGAACGGGTCCAGAGAGGCCAGCAGAGGATGAACAGCACAGGGGAAGACTTGAAAGGTGCAGGGTAATAACAGCGTCGAGCTGTTGTTCTGCAGAAGAGACACATCGGACGTCAGCGCCTCGTGAAGGACGGCCTGCCAGCGCCTCGCCCACTGATCGGCCAGATCCAGCTCGGTGCGAGGGTCAGACTTCTGCGAGCCGTCACACAGCTCTCGCCTCTGCTGCTGGATCAGACACTTGTAGAGCTCCGACCCACACGGGGACAGGTGATTGGCCGACAAGCACTTCAGGAGATGATTGGGTATTTCAGCATACTGATCCAGCACCTGGTCCATCAGAGAAACATGCACCAGAGTCAACACGACGTCTCCGACAACATTAGAACATCATTAACACCGTAATAACTCTTAATCCTCACCGCGTCAGTGCCCACGTACGGCAGCACGGCGCAGAGGCGCTGGTATTTGGCTTTGGCTTCCCACGGCAGTTTGATTATTCGCTGAAGCAGAGCAGAATAAAGAGGCTTCTCGGCGTCACGAAACCGCTCACAGTCCATCTTATAGAGGTCGAGCAGCAGACTGAAGGCGCTGCGCACAAACTCTGACACGCCGTCCACCTGACAGAACACAGAAGGACACATTTCAGTGATCTGACATGAGGTCAGTGAGGTCATGAGCCAAAAAACAAAAAGTGAATCAATCCCCTTTAATTTAATTGTATATGAGGGTTTTTTTTTAAATTGCGATGATGTACCAATGTTGATTAGACTCACTGGGCTCTCTGCATTGGTCCAGATGATGTGGATGAGCTCTCGCTGCAGGCCGCTGTCGTCGGGCAGAAGGCGAGCGCCCGTCATCTTCCAGATATCAGCCAGACATTCTTTCACTCTCTTCAGCCACAGTGTTAATACTGCAACCACACGTCACATTACAACAGGCGATATGATCATTCGTGCACGTGACTAAACGACCTGGACGTCACTCACCTTCAAAGGCAAAGTAGAGACAATCCAGCTTTTCTTCACACAGAGCACAGACCAGAGGAAACAGACCTCTCAGGAGTAAACACGTCTGGAAAACAGAAGGGGAAAGATGGATTTAGTCATGAACAACTAAAAGTGAAGCGTGTTTCTGAAAGTTTGGCTCGATTTACTTCGTCCACGTGCGAGCTGAGCAGGATGTGAGGTCGACAGCAGGTCAGGAGGCCCCGGCTCACGGCCAGCCGGCCCACTCCGTCCTCCCCGACGGGGCGGCACCGCACCCGGAGAGCTCCGACGGTCAGCAGCCACGGCTCTGAGGAGCGACAGGAACAACAGCCTTCAAAAGGAAAATCTCCAGGAATTCACACTCAGCTGTAGAATCTGTCGCACGTATAGCATTTATGTTTGGTACGACAGAGAAAGATTTCCCCCTGCTCCTGCTGTTCGTCCGACAGTGTTGATGATGGGTTACGTACCTGAGCTGGAGACCTGCAGCAGACTCCAGGCAGCAGCTTCTGCAGCTCCGCTATCCGGCGCCGTGTTGACCAGCATGGCCACAGCGGTGCCTGCCAGAAGACGAGTGTCCCTGTTGCAGCACTGCGACACAGGACGCACTGACGGGTTAGTTAAAACGGTTTATTATCCTTCAGTTAATGTGGCAGTTGTTAAACCAAAAGGATTGCCCGTCCGTTTCCTGCCACTCAGGTGTTATTAACTCACAATCTTACTGTGAAAAATACCAACTAATGAAGCCGTGAATAGAAATAATCAATCGTGTGTCCTCTTCCTCGCTCTCTGGCTTTATTAGCACGTAGCTGGAGGGAACTGGCCTCACACCAGTTCACAAACTCATCCAGGATACCTTGTTTCATCATCAGCGATCGAGCCAATAATCTGTGTGTCACCAGCAAATCTAACAATGAAAACGTCAGATGAGTGAGTCCTACATTCGTCTGTTTTAAGAGCAAATCAAACTGGAGAGGTGTTGGTAATAACAGCGGGGAGGAAGCTGGTTTTTACTCTACACACTGTGATGTATCAGTCAAGAAGGACTTCTTCATCCACCTGATGAGTCTGCAGATACTTGAGCAAAAAAAAGGTAAAAGTAGAATTACGGATTAAACTTCTTTACTCAGGTAAAAGTAAGAAAGTAATATAAGTATCCATTTCTGTGCAAAGACTGTTAAACTTAAAGGTTAAATCAGCAGGATGTGTCCGGGCTGTTCCTTAACGCACCCGAAAGATAGCTGATTGTTGAGATTCGTTCCCAGGACAACAACAAAGTGTAAGAAATAAGAAAATACAGGCACACTAACACGTCTTCCTCCTTGTTTTTTTTACCATCTTGCTACGTCTGCGCTGATGAAATGGTTGAAATCAGTTCTGTGATGTTGGGAAGGCGGCGTGCAGTCACGCAGAACAAAAATAATCCCTCTCAAGCCTGTAGGAAGTTTAGATATTTGTGTTCAAATGTAGGAAGTAAAAGTAAAGTTGTCAGAAAGATAAATACTCAAGCAAAGTAAAGATACTTCAGCAACAAAGTATTTGTACTTCACCTCTAATAGACTGACAATACAAAGCAAAGTAACAGCTGACCAGTTCTCCTTCTTTTGATTTAAGTGACTCTGGACTGATGAATTAATAACCAATCACAGACCTGTCCCAGTATGATGTCCATGAGAGCCTGCAGGATCTTCTGCACCGTCGGGCTCCTGTGCTCCTCGTCCCACACCAGAGGGGCCACTTCACCGGACAGCAGCTGGAACATCTGCAGACACACCTGCAGAGACGAACAGTCCTCAGGTCAGCGAGCAGCGATGGAGCGACTCGTGCAGCACACTCAGCTCCTCACGTACCTTCACAGCGATGTAACACAGCGGTCCATCTCTGAGGGACTCCTGTCGCAAGACATGAGGGAAGAGCTCGGACACTTTACCGAGCAGGGACGGGTACGACTCTCTGCACACCTCACGACCGGCGGCGCTGTCTTCCAGGAACATGCAGGCTTAAAAAATGAAATAAAAAAACTTGAGCATGAGAAATCAGTGACACACTGGAATAAAACCTCATCTTAAGCCGGCACCAACCTCCCTGCAGGTCCTCAAGAGACAAGATCTGAAAAGAAGACGGATCAAAGTCATCAGCAGTGAATTCACGCAGATATCAGACACACACATGTGAAGGTGGAGCTCTGTACCTGCTCACTGTGGACTATAGAGTGCAGGCGGTGGTGGGTTTCTCTGAGCACCAGCTGCTGGTCCACTTTTGCCAAATGCTGCAACATCTGTCGAGCAAATATGACGTCACAGTGAGATTTAATTGTAGTTTTACGCCCTTTACAGTGAGCAGACGCGCTGTAGGACTGACCTGGTCCACTTTGCGACAGGCTGTGGAGATGTGGACCATCTGCAGCTGCAGGGAGAGGAGCAGCCCGACCAGCAGCCGCAGCAGCTGTCTGTCCTGCAGCACCTGCAGCAGCTGAGGCTCAGGTGTGTGTCTCAGCAGCTGCACGGCCTCCTCCAGGCAGCGCTCCTTACACCTCTTCACACTGCTCCTGTTCGGGCGAGGCGGGATGGTTCAGTCACTGCTGGGAGAACGTGATGTTGTCAGACATGCAGAGGTTCAGAGACACCCACCTGGAGGCTTCGGACAGCTTCTCGGTGAAGAGTCCGAGCGTCTGGCTGACTCGGTCCTCAGAGATCACACAGTCCTGCAGACTCGTCATCAGGTCCTCAAACGACAGCATGGTTTAAATCTCCTCTCTGCTCCTCCTGATGCTGTCAGACACACCGGCAGCACGCTGCTTCCCTCTGGTCACGTGACTTCTCTAACTCTACTGTCCTGAGAGCAGCAGTCACGGATCAACCACAGCGACACACCGCCACCTACAGGCCGGTCCAAAGGTTGTTCTGCTGTCAGATTAAAGGAGCACTGTGTAGCTTTTAGGGAGGACATTATAATCACGCCGACACAAACGATGTCTTTGTTTTCATTAGTTAATAAACAGATCAACAAACTGACAAGACAATTTCATACTGTTTTGCTTGTTTTACTCGTTTATATTTGGCGGACCCTGCCACCTTTTTTTAAATGGTAAATGGACTCAAAGTGTCATAGTTATAAGATGATTTAAATGCTGAGCATTAAAAAGACTAAGTGTCTGATGGTTAAAAAAAACAGTAATAATTCATGACAAATTTGATTGAAAATATAGTTCATAATTGTTAATATATCTTTGGGATGATAATTCATTAAAAAACAGTTAAAAAGGATAATAGGTCATTTGTTTGAGGATAACAGTGTTAAAATGAGGATTGATGATCCGTTCTGTGTTTGACTGCTTTTGCCTTGCAGATCTTGGAAGATCAATACAGTAATAATAACAGTTACAGTCTAGATAAAGGAGTTTAATTTCATATTATTTTTGTGAACAATTTTTTACCTACCTGTTATGAAAATACACTTGGATAAGTTATGTATAAAACCTCAATTATATTTTATTATTTTCTTTGTCAGTCTGTGGCAAATCTGCTGCACAGCAATTTGTTGTTGATGTCTGTTACTGTGTTGAAAGTGAAGTGTGTGGCTAACTAAAGAAAAGGAAGCTAATACACTGAGTGAATGAAGGCAAACGCTCGTTCGTTCTTTCTCTTTATAATTTTCCCCGGTAACGGGGCGTAACAAAAGCACTTTAAACACTTGTCACATTCACCCATTTATACCCTGATGGCAGAGGCTGCCATGCAAGGTGCTCATCAGGAGCAATTTGGGGTTCGGTATCTTGCTCAAGGACACTTCGACATGCAGCTGGGAGAGCCGGGGATTCAAACCAGAGACCTTCTGATTACTAGACGACCCGCTCTGCCTCCTAAGCTACAGCCGCCCCAATCTAAATCAAACCAATTTTATATCAGTTTTTCATTTTACAACACAGAAGGGAGGTCCACACAGTACCCGCTCAAGAAAACAAATCATTTATTTAGGATAACTCAACAGAGGCAAACTACGAGGTGTAGAGTCAGGAGTGAAAGGTGGGTGTTGGGTGGCACTGATATTACTTCCTAAGCGATTATTGGTCCCGTTAAAATGCAGAGTAATGCACAGATTTGTACTACGGTCTTCAGACTTTTCTCAATGTGGGGGTGGAGGACAGGGCCTCAGTATTTTAAGATCCTGGCTGTGGTCCTGCCAGTTACCAGTTTTTTGTGACACTTGACCCAGTGCAGGTGGTGGATAAGCTGCCATCGCTGCTGGTGAAGGAGTCTACTATCGACTATCGCAGCACTGGGCAGCTCCTTCAGTGATAGACTGATACACCCGAAGTGTGTGAAGGAGAGGTATCGCAGGTCCTTCCTTCCTGCTGCTGTCAGACTGTACGACCAGCACCGCTCCCAATAGACCTCATATGGTTTTTTGGTTTTTTTTGCACTAACTGGACAATTTTCATTCCCATATTTATATTTATTGACACCAACACACTGTCACATTTCTTACAATTACACCGTTCACAGTGTAAAATATTGTGTATATATGATGCATAATATGAGTATTTCTATTTCTTACCTTTTTTTTCATATTGTTTATTTTTTTACTATTGTTATTGGTTATTGCAATATTACTGTCCTTTGGCTGCTGTGACAAAGAAATTTCTCCATTTGCGGGACAAATAAAGGAATTCTGATTCTGATTCTGATTCTGAGAGGATGTTTCTCATTTTAAGTCACTCACTGTCTGCCTCTTACCGCTCCAGGCCGGCAGAGGTCGCTGTTGTCATGGTTTCTCCGGAAGAAGACATTTGCGAGGCTGTGATTGGCTGAAACCCGCGTTGCCAAGACTACCAGTTTACAAATATGTCTACTGTGATCTGAAGTGAATCAAATGGCTAACGTGGTTGTTTCATTGTTGTCCTCCTGTGTTTTACTCTTCATGTCCGCGGCTCACACACAAAACACTGTCGGTAAGACCTCGTTATTAAAACTACGCCTGATTTATCCAGAGCTAACGTTACGCTAGCAAACCTAGCCGATGCTAAATAAACAACTAGCTAGCTAAGAGCTAGTTAATTAGCGTAATTCCACACCTATTTCACTTCATGTTATGCAGCTGTTACGTTCAGCAGTAAACAGAAATGTCACCCTTTATGTTGAACAGTTTTCCAGCCGACGTTTCTGACCGCAACTGGGCCAAAGGTCGCTGCACTTTTGCTGGGAAACACGTCGGACATCTCTCTGAATCTAAGGAAGGTGTCTCCGTCCTATGAGACAGGTAAAAAACCATAAAGACCTCCAGCTGCATCTGCTTGTGTGTGACTAGCAGACTGCCATGTTTGTTCTCCAGCAGCTATGTGTATAGCTCTAATAGCTAACAGAATATTACCTCCCACCTTTTAAATGTTTTTCAGTGAAGTAAGTCGTGTTTGGAAACATGTTGTTGCCATGTTGTTATAAAAATTAATTTAAAATATTTAGATATGTAAAATGTAAAAATAAGAGGTGTATCTCATGCAGCCAGTGGAGTGCTATGATCACACACTGATTTTGAGTCAATTGATCACATGACCTGGAAGCTATTGAGCTAAAATGCCATTTATTTATGATTAAAAATTAATAAAAAATATTTAGAAATTTTGAAACAGATTTGATGATGATTTGTTTTCTTTTACAGGAAGCATTGGTCCTCCATCATGTGTAGCTGAGGCAACACAGTGGGTGCTCACAAGGGAGCAGGTGGGAAAGGTAGGAAGCCAATTGTACAGTGACTGGCAGTTGTTGTGATATTTACAGGTTGTGTCGAGGTAATGTTGAGGCCATTTGATTGGTTTAAAGAAACAAAACCTTCCACAATTAATTTATTTTTAGATGATATATGGCATTTTTCTTCATGCCTTGTGTTCCATTTCCAGTCTGCAGTTCGAGTGCGGCTGAGTCTGGATAGAAATCTGCGTTTGTGTGGTGAGAATGAGACGGACACAGACTGCTGTCCGAAGCCACTGTGTGTCCTGGAGACGCTTCAGGTGTCCGCCTGTGTGGGCGGCACGCCTCAGGCATCGCTGCTGATCCAGGCCAGGATACATGCCCGGCTGGTGCCTGCTCATGCTGGATCCGGTAATTCTAAAATAACTTGTCTCTCATCATAATGGGTCATGCTAAGGATGTTCCACGTTTCAAATAAATATAAACCTCCTTTTCATTTCAGATAATAAAACAGTCATTCCAAACCAAGTGTACCAACCGCTGGGCTCTTGTCCCTGTGACCTTACGTTTAGAGCATGCGATATACGCTGCTGCTGTGACAAGGTATTGACACCTCTCAAGAGCATTTTCGCATGCATTGAAGTAAATGTATTTCCGCATGTATTAATCAACAATTACTGATCTTACACCCGTTCACTCTTAACAGGACTGTTCCACTGAGACTTTGAAGCTGTTTGCGTCCCACTGTTTCCCAGGGCCGTTTGGTGGACAGGTCTCACCTGCTCCGGATTATCAGTGCTCTGAGCAGTCTGCTGAAGACTCCTCAGACTGGTTTCCATTTTTATGTGTTCATTCTCCACCTGAAAACAACCCTTACCTCGGGCTCTTTTACCAGGGAAAAACAATGTAAGAAACGATTCAATATCTGTTTTCTTTCTTTCTAATGTATTAATATTTGTGTCTAGTTTTCATCATTTATCTTTTGTCTTTTAATTTGTCTAGTACACCTAAGCGTGGCCCGTCCTTTCAGAGGCCCATTTTGTCAGCTCCTCTTCCAGATAACGTTTATCTTCAAGGAAGTCCCATTTTCACAGTAAAAAACCAGTACTTCACTATTCCCCAGGTGAGTTGTGTGTATGTTGTGTTTTAAGTTCACGTTCTTTTGTGTGCGTTACCAAAGCTGTAACAACTAATGCTTGTATATGTCTGTTCCACAGAAGGTGCTTGGGCGCTGTGTGAATAATGCTCCTGTAGCGTTTTTGAAGAATTTCCAAGTGGATTGTGTAACTCTGCTACACTCCTGTCCAGCTGGATCTCCCTTACAGACACTACCAAAGGATTTGACAGTGAAAGTGAAGAACGGGCAAGGGGGTATGTTTGACCTGCTGTCGCACTGCTTCTTCAATACATTGTGGGTTCTTTAAATGTCTTTAATTTTTAGTACTTGATGTTTTCCAGGTGATGCTGAAGTGGACGTAGTTGAGGAAGTGGCCACTGACTTGAGTCGATTTATTTCAAGCACAGATGCTGTTGCCTCTTCAGGTATGGAGATTACAACACATCATCAATAAAACAACTTAAACTGACAATACACCGTAATATTTACATTTATAAATATATCTGTGCAGATGAGAGGCTGGTGTGTGAGAATGTGACCTTAGCACTGGATTACAAAATCTACTGGAAAGGAAACGGCATCACAAGTATCTCAGTGACACGCACTGTCGGGACCATCTCTTTGAATAGTAGCGGTAAGTACCCAGTGCTTAACACCACCAGTAATAGTTAGTAGATATGTTTGCTGTAAATTTGCTTATTTTTGCTATCGTGTCTCCTAAACAGTGGCGTTAACTACAAGGTATTCTGCTGTGTTTCTAAATGGAGAATTTGCTGGTGAGCCAAACTCAGGAAACCCAGGTACGAGCAGGATAAAACACTTTTCCTGAGAGTGGTTGTTGTAGCGAACTGGGTAACACAAACATATTTTAAATGGCAGGTTATCAGGTCGGAAGGCCTGTTATCGCTGGAATTGTGGAGACTTTGGAAAATGATACAGGCTCAATACAGAGGACATCAGTTAATCTTTGGAAACCAGGTAAAACCCATTAAGTCATGTTGTTGATTACTGTGCCACTACTAGCATGATATAGAATTACATATTTTTCAATCATAACAAGATGAGTGAAAGGCACAACCATTTTCTGATCTGGCTCACAGTGAGTGATGGATTCTGTTCCACTGCTGAGAAGAAACCGGTTCTGTTTGGGGAGAATTCAACATCAGGATGTCTGCTGCCAGTCAGCGGACAGAATCTGACACAGTGTGACTTCCTGAGGTGAGAGGCCCAGCATGAGTTCATGTTTGATCTACTGTATATCTGTGTGTATTTGTGCTGAAATAAAATGCGTTTTCTCCTTTAGGGAGACTGTTTCTTCTCTCCAGGCAGCTTTGATTACAGCCACATATGTGGCAAAGAGTGGAAATCCAGATTCCCAAACTATGACGGACTGGGTGAACATCAGCTGTAAGTAGATGGTGCAAAGTAAAAAAACAGTTAATGCAATGTTCTCTCTGTGTATGTTTGTGTTAATAAATCCTGCATTTGTTCAGAATGTTTTTTGTTATACTTTTGTTTTAACTTGTAAAGTAAATTGTGCAACTAAATGTTACACACAACAAATCACTTTCAGATGTGACACTGAACTCAAGCACAACTATGGACAACAACACAAGTTCGTGCTATGGGATTCCATCCCACCAGCATATCCATGTTTGGAGTCTTATCACCGGCACTGTAGATGGCATACCTCAAAGGGAAATCCGTGCCGTGCAAGTCAGGTGTGTAACAGGTGTATGCTCATTGTAATGCACAGTGTAAATTGTGTTCTTATTCAGGAGAATATATTGGTGATTACAGGTCACAAAATGTCCTGATGATTCCCGTTGATATTATAAAGTCTTATTTTGGTCATTTTTCAGCTACAGCCCGTCCACCTGGGCACTGGACTGTGGAGGAGGTGATATCTCCTCCTGTGTGGACCCAATGGAGACTCAGTTGTTCCCCATCACCTCCTCTGTCACCTTTACTGATATTCCAATCAACACGGGACCACCAAAAACCAGGTGCTGAACTTCAGCCAAATGAATAACTCCTACGAGCGGCCTGACTGATTCTAACCTCGAGTGTGATTTTTTGTTTTTGTTTTGACGTTTCCCCCCTCAGGTTTCAGATCAACTTCACAGAGTACGACTGTGACCGGAATGACGTCTGTTGGCCTGAGCTCGGCTTCCCCATCACCAAGTATTACACAGGTGGGAATTTATCTAGACCTGGAAAATCTGACTGGTATTTTAGAATTTCCATTCATTGATCATTCAGTAATTTGGAGAAACAAATTAATTACAGTGAAAAGTCATCGGATACTGACAGAACCGCTCCTGACTTTCTCTTTTGTCCCTCCTAGGTGAACCATATTCTCAGTCGCTGGCTAAGGGCCTTATCTTGGTTGTCTTCTTTGTCACGGCCTCAATTCTTGGGACTCCGTGGAGACAAATCCGACAGGCGTGGAGATGTGCTGCTCTTTAGAACTCGCAGAAGACGCTGAGAACAGTGTGGAGGCAGACAAACAGACGAGTGGAGAGAATGAAAGGTTGAACAAGATGATGTATAATGTAATGACAGCTTTTGTCTGTTAGACATTGTTTATAATAGTATAGTTTGTACATGTGTTTGTGGGAATGTAAATAGCACCATTTTGTAATAAAGATATTTTTTTACGACTTTTAAAGGCTCTAGTCTATCCCTTCATAGGCTTTTTATCACCACATTATCAATAGGTTTGTAAAGTGAGTAGGCCTCTTGTGCAAATCTGTTAATCTGAGTTTCTACAAATTGTTGCTTTAATATGATACGATACTTTATTGTCCCTGTGGAGAAATTTGTCTTGGACTCAAATGGTATGTATGGTATGTTATTCAAATATTCTATGTTTCAAGTTTGAGTAATGTGTCTGTAGGATACATGACGCAAGACAGCAGAAGGCTAGTATAAAGTGGTATTTAAGGTATTTCAACAGGTAAAAAGGAGTGAGTGGGCTATAATCTGTCAAATACAACCACCAAGAGTGAAATTAAGTCATTCTGATGCAGAAACAACCTTTCAGTCACAAGGTAGGAGCTGCAATCACCTTTTGGCAGGTGAAATATAGCCTTTTATGAGTTGTATTGGCCCTTTAAAGGTATTTCAACGGGTAAAAAGGAGTGAGTGGGCTATAATCTGTCAAATACAACCACCAAGAGTGAAATCGAGTCATTCTGATGCAGAAACAACCTTTCAGTCACAAGGCAGGAGCTGTAATCACTTTTTGGCACCACACCAGCTCCTCTTCTAAATGTATCGATGAGGACTTTGCCTGCCTGCGTGTACATTCGCCTTCAGACAGCGCTGAGGGCTTAGCGACGCCATGTTGGCAGCGGGTCCGTAGTGCGCAGACTCCAGGAGGCGGTGGTCATTGGTCAAAGGTATATTCACTGCCGTGGAAGTTGATCGTATTCAACAGTGTGGAGTGAAGTGACGTGTAGTACGATGGACGCGGCCAGCGGACTTCTGCTCAGACTTCAGAAACTATGAGAAGAGTTGTGAGCACATCTTTGGATATAAGCGGACCTCGGTACCGGCTGCCTCACAGTTCCCAGGTCCAACTTTGACGAAACAAGTATTTCGTCCAGGAAACAACAACAACAACAACACGGCGCTCACCCGGCTAGCTCATTAGCTAACAGGAACAGCCTCCTCCTGCTGTAGCGTGTGACGCTAGCTATCTGAAGTTTACTGTGGATGGTGGTTGGATATTATTTTATCACAGGAGCCCGAAAGATGAACAGCGCTAACGTCACGAAGGACTCACCTGACCGCCGCTGACGTGCTCCAACTGACGGAAAACCGTGCGAGTTAGCTTGCTAATATTAGCACGTCGTCTCGCGCTGGAGAGCGTCGGAGCGAACTGTCAAAAATGAGCTCCCTGCTCCGAGGTGAAGAGATGTGTCTGGCCCAGCTGTTTCTGCAGTCTGGGTCGTCATACGACTGCATCAGTGAGCTCGGAGAACTGGGGCTTGTGGAGTTCAGAGACGTAAGTCCAGAAGTAGACACAGTAATGTCTGTCACTTTGGAAGTTACTGCTGAGTTTGGTAACATCAGGAGAAAGTGCTGTTTTGTAACCTGCTCACACACTGACATTTGCTGTACATCAAGGCAGACATGGACATTTCCCACAGACCATATGTGTTGTAAAACTGTCCTGTACTTGCATTTACTTACTGTGAGGTTTATGATGGCGTCCACAGTGATGAGATCTGTTAATCATTCAATGCATGACTGTGTCTCTTGCACCTGTTTCAGCTCAATCCCAGTGTCACTGCATTCCAGCGAAAACACGTCAACGAGATCAAAAAATGTGAAGAGATGGAGAGGATTCTTGGTAAGCAATATATATATATATTGATCTTTTGATACGCAGTCTGCCAGTAAGGCTGCAGAGGTTGTTGAAGGTGTGGTCAAGCTTTGGGCAGGAAACTTTGCCCCAGAGAGGATTAAGGCAAAGCTGTGATGGTGCTGTTCAAACAAAGCGGGAATAGATGAAGCTGACAGACGGCCCTCTGAGTTAATTGAATTGAGCGCCAAGTGACCTTACAGTCATGATTAATGTCAGGTGGTTTGCAGATGCAGCTGAATAAAAAATAGTTAAATAAACCCTTTGTTAGTAGATTAAGAGAAGAGAGTAACACACTGTAAGACTTAACTTTTAATCCAAAGGCTGCACATGAAACTTGAAATGTATGCAACATCTTTTGAACTGTTTTCTATGTGTGTTAGAGACGATCGCTCTTTCTTTTTTTTTAACAGGATATCTTCTGAGGGAGGTCAAGAAAGCAGACATTTCACTACCGGAGAGAGACGTGAACCCAGTGGCTCCTTTACCCAAGCATGTCATGGGTATAATGGTAAGTTATCTGCTTAAGTATCATCATTTGTCAATTATGAGTTTGATATGTTGATGCAGGAGTCACTGCAACTCACTGAAAGTAGCAAAGGTTGTTTACTTTCTATGTCGGACACTAACTCGTACTTCGTTCTGCTCTAAGTTTTGTAAAATTATAATTACATTTGAAATGTTATAAATGTTTATATGTTGTATTATTAGATCACTGGCTCACTCTCTCTCTCTCTCTCTCTCTCTCTCTCTCTCTGTTTACAGGAGCAGCTGCAGAGGCTAGAAGTGGAGTTAGGTGAAGTCACCAGGAATAAAGAGAAGCTGCAGAGGAATTTACTGGAGCTGACAGAGTATACGCACATGCTGCGGATCACCCGCAACTTTGTACAGAGAACTGCAGAGGTTAGTGTGTCACTCTGTAACGTGCACCCACACTTGCACAACAACACATCCTGTTTGTTTGGCGAAGAAGTATTCTTCATAATGCAGCAATTACAATCTGCTCTTTGACTTGATTTTAATCTCCATCTTGTCTTTACCTTTCAGCGAGAGCCCCTCCAAGTTCAGTATGAGGAGTTTCCCTTCCTAGAAAAAGAGACGATGATGGACTACAGCAGCATGCAGAGGCTCGGAGCCAAACTGGGGTAAGGGATGAAATTCAGTTAGCCATATCGGCATTATGTTTCTTTTGGAGGCTGTTCAGACCTGCTATCAAAATGCATCCTGGGTAATCTAATCGCAAATAGACAGAGCTAAGTAGAGTTTTGGATAAAACTGCTATTTTATTGTTTACTCTGCTAGTTTTAAAGTCTTTTATGTTGTTTTTATTCTTTTTTCATGTGCATTGTAGCACTTTGAGGTCATTGAGTTGATGTAAAGTGCGTTATAAATAAAATTTATTATTATTATTATTATTATTATTATTATTATTGTGAATACACCTAAGACACATTGGTGACCCTTTTGAGTTCTGATCACTCAGACCACATTCAGAGGTGGTCCAGGCTGCACCTGAGCGCCTGGGCTGCTTCCTCAACTGGCGTCCTCCGTGAATCAAGTGGAAGCCACAACAAGAAGAAGAATGGATTACATACTAGAACACACTGATTTCTATGTGATCCATGTGCTCTTACCCTGTCAGTGTCCACACTCTCTGTGTCAACTAACCATTGACATAGAAAGCACATTATCCCCAGATTTTCTTACAGATCGTATGGGACCATATTCTAAATCACCGGTGTCTCATTGTGTAAATCTGGCATTAAATCCAAAACGTCAAGTGGTTTCTTTCCTTGTAAAATACGTCAGTATGCTGCAGCCCAGCTGTACCAGACAGTTTATTTCTACGTCTCACAGCAGCTGTTTGAACACAGTTTCGACTGATTTCACCTTTTAAACAAAATATATAAAAGAAGGCAACATTTTATTGACGGTAAACATGGCGTCTAGTTTACGAAAAATACAGTAAACTTGAAGCAATATAGGCTACATTTATGGTGCTTGTTAAAAAGGTCTCCTTAAAAAGAATCACTCAATTTTGTGAATGGTTGAGTCAGGAGAAATTATATAACTTAAGGATAGTGATACCAGGTCTGAATGCCCTCTTAGTGTTTGGACTTTTTGGGATTTATTTTAGAGTTGACTGTAACTACAGTGTTTCATTTGTTGCTTTAATTCACCTTGTCCTTGATTGTCATCAGTTGTTTGTTTAAATAACCAGTCCCTGATTAGTGGAGAATCCAGTTAGTTCACATTCCCCCAATAAACATACACCTCAGCAACAACAACAGCATCACCAGGCGTTGGCCGCCACTATTCCACAACACACATTTACATTTCCCTGAAATGACGAGATATGTAAATACATCCAGAGTACCAAAGCTGACTGATCCATTTACAGTATTACAGAGGACGAGTAGATACAGGATGCAAACACTTATATCATAAAGATGTATCAGAGAACTGTGAATGGGAAGTGACAGCGTGATATCAAAGGAAACACAGTTGACCTCAAACCCACATATCTCTGAGGTTGCTACGCCACTACTTTGCTAAATAGGAAGTATCACAGCGACAGCAGGAAGCTTGTATTGTAGTCAGCGGAGGCCCAGCTGAAAAAGAATTTAATCTTATTTCTCATGAAGTTTTTTCTTTTCTGATGTAGCTGCACAACAAGGCAACACAAACAATGCTTGAGATGATGAATACTGAATTGCAATTGTTTTTTTGGAAGGTTACACAAGGTTAGCACAATCTCATACTTGTGATCTTTTCATCAGTATGCAGATCTGTTCAGCTGTTTGTAAACGCTCTCTTCTTTCTCTTTTAGTTTCATTTCTGGGCTCATTCAGAGAGTGAAGATCGAGGCCTTCGAGCGGATGCTCTGGAGGGTTTGTAAAGGTTACACCATCCTCAGCTATGCGGAGGTTGAGGAGTATCTGGAAAATCCTGACACGGTAAGTTTTTTGAAGCTAATGTTGTTCAGGGTTTGTGCCAAAGTTTAATTACTTCTGTCATGTCTTCCTTGCATTGAAGTGCAGGAATTAAATGTCATCAGGGAGGGCAGAAGAAACATTTGCACGGATGACATATTTTGCCTGTATATCAAAGATGTCACATACTTTAATTGAGACATTAGGAAACTTAACTGATGTAAATAGGATTTATTTACTGCTTTGAAAACACACGTTGGACCTCATCCAAGGAATGCTTGTAAGGACAGATCAGATCTTGGCTTCTGTTTCCACACGACATAAAAACGTCTGTAGGATAAATCAGCGTTCACTGTTTCCATCATGTTTGTTGATTAGATCAAAGATAATATACAATGGAAGGCATTTATAAGCCGCTGCATACAAATTATGACTTATGTTTTGTGTAGTGTTCAGGTTCCAACATAGTTTGTGTTTGTAACAATCTAATTATTTGGCTATAACAGGATAGCCTCACAGAAAACACAACACAGTATTTGCTTGTAATGACATGCTGCATGGTTTTGAATATCACTAAAGGTATTAATGTCACTTTTTGTGAAGTGTTGCTACAGTGGAGTTATTTAAGAGACGGTTCAGAGGATGAAGAGATGCAAAGGAAAGCAAAAATCTGAAACTATGACCAAATGTTTATCTGTTTAAAATTGTGACAACAGTGAAAATGTCCCTGGTGAAGCTGTTGTAAAGTCCGTTTCAGTCCTTCTGGCTGTTCTCATCAACGATAAGTGCCGTCATCTTGTCTATTCATGTTGAGTGACAGCACTAATCCAATTATCCATTTCCTCTGCCTGACCGGAAGGCAGGCATGCAGGGCTGCGACTGATCAGTGATGGAATGTCAGGAGAAACTTTCACTGACGGGGAAAATGAGGAAAAAAGTTTAGAGCTAATGTTTTTGTGCTTTTTTTAAAAAAAGAGAGTAGAGAAAACCATGATTTTTATTCCATATTTTATTCATATTGCCCAAAATCAAAATCACGACATCCTCTGTCTTTAGAGCCTCAGTTGGAGTGAGGAATAACTAATCCTTATTACAAACATGCCAATATATATTTTAGGTTCATCTTTATGAAACGTACAGTTTTTGAGGGCCCAAGTTATCAATGGAGTATCTCTTACTACTGATAAAGACTGAATCACAATGACTTCTGGGTAGATAACCCATGTATCACAGATATTGCCCATCAGAGATCCTAGCAGCGCTGTAACGTTACCATATATTCATTCATGGTTGAGTTGCAGCTGAAAGTGACGACAGAAATCAACACGTTTGCCTCTTTCCCCAGATCTCCACAATGCAAATTAACTGTCTACCAGGAAGTGACTGCTGTTGTTGTGCGACATCACGGTGATTCGGCGCATACAATCTTATTTACATCCTCTTATTTTGTATCTGCAGGGCGAGCCGACCAAGTGCGTGGTGTTTCTGATCTCTTACTGGGGAGACCAGATTGGCCAGAAAGTGAAGAAGATCTGTGACTGGTAATTATTCATCAGTGCTTTTTATTCTCTCGTTCTTTTATTAACGGCAGGAAATAATGCTGGTATTTGTTTTGTGTTGTGTATGTGTTGTGAATAACATCATTTTTTTACCCTCCTCAGCTACCACTGTCACTTGTACCCTTATCCCAGTAGCAATGAGGAGAGGAATGATGTTGTGGAAGGACTAAGAACTCGCATTCAGGACCTGCACACGGTATGTCTCGCTGCATTTTTATGTACCTGATTACACAGATGTTTAATTAGTAACAGAAAAAGTAGTTTTACTTTAACTTTAAGGTGTTACTTGTACATGTGTTTGCTGTCATCTCCCTGTTAAAATATAAGCTGGATCATTTAAAGTATGAGCTCTCTTGGTGGTTTTCTTGAAACACATGACATTCACGAAGGATTTCTGTGACGCTCTGCTCTTTTACGGTTAAATAACTAAAGAACAGAATTAAATGGCTGATTGATTTTCTGAAAGATTAACCCGGTTGTTCTCCTCGTGAAGCCGTCCTGGCAGTGACAGGGTCAGTCAAGTTTTCTGTCTGGAGCTTTGCACTGTGAATCGTCTGGTAGCTTTTAACCCACCGTGACCGAGAAATAGAATTTCACTCAGCCCCTGTAGCACATGATCAGCATGAGGCTTCAGCTGAAAGTCAAGTTTTTTTCTCTCTCTCTCTCTCTTTAATGTGTGCTCCTCTTCTTCCCTTCTCTGTTCTTGGCTGTTTTTCTTGTCTGACTTATTTACACACCACACACACACACACGCCTTTTTTCTTCAAAATGTAAATGTTGTATTTGACCTTGTCTTGAGTCTCATTTAATATGATATACCACACTGAAAGTCCTGCGTATCTGTCTCCGTGTCCAGGTACTTAACAGAACAGAGGACTACCTGAGGCAGGTCCTGATTAAGGCTTCAGAGTCCGTCTACACCTGGGTCATCCAGGTCAAGAAGATGAAGGCCATCTACTATATTCTGAACCTGTGTAGCTTTGACGTTACCAACAAGTGTCTGATCGCTGAGGTGTGGTGTCCCGTCAATGACATTCCCACGCTGCGGAGGGCCCTGGAAGAAGGATCGGTGAGGAAGCTCTCAGCAGCGTGACTCTGTTTGACTTCTGCTTCACCCCCCGGCTTTCTCCTTCTGTTTATTTAACCCGGGCGGTTGCTTCATGAACCGGGGCGTTGTTCTGTTAAACACAAGGATTGTATGAAGCATTGCTTTAATTTAGTTTAGAAAAAAAAGACTTGGTGAGGGTACTGAGAGGCCACTGTTCATCCAGTTTGCAGGCTGAAGAGGACCAAGTGTTTATTTGGGATAAAGATGCATTAATAGCTGCATTGTTCCTACAGTAGTTTATTTATCTTTTCCCCACAACTGGCTCTTTAATTATTGTTTTTTTTGCCTAAACTGCTGAACCACAAAGAGACATTACGTCCACGTCTTTCTCTTGTTTATTTTTTATCTGTTTTGCAGTTAATCTGATGTTTGAACACATGGTTGATGCTGACATTCTGATATGATGTTGACATTTTCAGAGAAAAAGTGGAGCGACCGTTCCCTCCTTTGTCAACCGTATCCCCACCAGCGACACTCCCCCCACCCTGATAAGGACCAACAAATTTACCTCTGGCTTCCAGAACATTGTGGACGCCTATGGAGTGGGCAGTTACAGGGAGGTTAACCCTGGTGAGTTTTTATTTCCCTTTTCCCTGTCGGTATGTTAAACTAAATAAAATCTTATTAAAACCATACATTATTATTGTGATGGATGAGTTTTAAGTTACTATATCAGTATTTTGTACACATTAATGAGCCGATACAGAGGCAAATTCTACACCTTAAAGAAATCCTTTTCGCAATTGTTAGTTGGTGGGAATTATTAGTAGGGCTGGTGAAAAAAATCGATTATTGATTAATCGCGATTATAATATTGATGATTATGAGTCGATTATTAAATTTCCAAAAATCGATTTTTTTTCTTTATTTTTTTTATTTTTTTTTTCTTTTTTTCTTTTTCTTTTAATTGTAATACAAACTGGAGTCCTCCTCTTACTGGCTGTCATACCTGATTTAACCCGGAGGTGCAAGGTATTACACAGCTGTCCTGTGACCACAGAAAGTTCCAAAGCATCTGCATCTTTGTTATATGGAGAATAACATAAATAAATAGAATTTGGACATTTGTTCACAAGTGTGGACCTTTTTGTAACAGTGAAAGACTACATTAAAAACAAAGTAAAAAACATAATTTGGATATTACAGTTACACTATACAATATTGAAGGTGCTGTGAGGTGTTACTCAAAAGAGAAGTAAAATAATTCAGCAGCTGACTGATGTTAAATGGAATATCAATAATCGTTAATAATCGAATCGAGACTTCAGTAATCGGAATCGAATCGGGAAATTGGGCTGATTAACCACCCCTAATTATTAGCGTGCGACCCATTAAAGGTCTTGATTGACAGCCAATGTGAAGGAGTGTAACGAGGGAAAATGGATTGATTTCTTGTTTTATTTTGAGCTTTGGGCACAGAAAGTTTCAAAGGTTCACTTCACTTAAGTTTTTCTTCCGTTTGATTGTTTGATTTCTTTCTCGTCTTTAGCTCCTTTTACAATCATCACTTTCCCATTCCTGTTCGCTGTCATGTTCGGGGACCTGGGCCACGGAGTCATCATGGCTCTGTTTGCGTCCTGGATGGTGCTGTGCGAGAACAACCGCAAACTCAAAAACACAAGAAATGAGGTGAGTGAGTTCTCCAGCAACCTAGACTTGTAGTTCTCGAGACTGGTCTCGGTCTCAAGACCACTTTTCCGTGGTCTTGGTCTTGTCACGGCCTCGACAGTCTTTGGTCTTGGTCTTGATACTCTCTGGTCTCGGTAGTGTCTTGGTCTCGGTTTAGGCGGTCTTGACTACAAGTCTACTCAAGACATAAATGCATTCATGATGTAGTCTGCCTTTTGTTCTACAGTTTGAATGTATATGTTTATGTATCTGTTCTTTGTGATGTCTGTGTTATATTGTTCTTGTCCCACTGAACTACAGCTACAACTACAACTTGATAAAGTGTGTTATAATTGAGATGCCATTGCACACATCAAGGTGACCAGTTCTTCCTCTTGTTAATGGACAATTTGAAGTACAATTTTGTACTATTTGTACTATAAACTATTTGTATTTTGCATTTAATTTAATGCATTTTTTGGTGCACCTGCGTGCAGGTTCTACAACTCATGCAAAATGGCAAAAAACTAGTCTTTTTTTGGTCTCGGTACAGGTCTCGGTCTCGAGCTGAACAAGTCTTGGTCTTGTCTTGGTCTTGATACTCTCTGGTCTTGGTAGTGTCTTGGTCTCGGTTTAGGCGGTCTTGACTACAAGTCTACAGCAACCTAACACTCATGTGAAAGCCCCCGTATGTGACCTGAGGAATACCAGTGTGTGTCTGAAGTGTAACTGAGTGATTTGATGTGTGCGAGCAGATCTGGAACACGTTCTTTGAGGGGCGTTACATCATCCTGATGATGGGCCTGTTCTCCATCTACACTGGCCTGATATACAACGACTGTTTCTCAAAGTCCCTTAACATCTTTGGTTCCGGCTGGAGTGTGAAGGCCATGGGCTGGAAGTGAGTACAGAAGTGCACCAGTGTTATTTCTTAGAGTGATGAAAAACCTAATGTACCTGTTTGAAGATATGCACGACACGATGACATTTGCAGATTTGTTTCGTAACGACGTGCATTTTACAAACACTGATGGTTTTATTTGTGCCTAACAGGAAAGAGGATATGCATGCCAATCGTTTTCTCACTCTGGATCCAAATGTTACAGGAGTGTTCAAGGGACCGTACCCTCTGGGAATTGACCCGGTGAGCAGAGAATGTTGAAGACTAGTAGTCATCACGAATTACATTGATTTCTCATGTAACACCTCATACACAGAGATTGTTGTGGTATTTCTTTTAGAGCCTTCATCATGCTCACAATCGCAGTTAAAAGCACTTTGAAATGTATTATTTCACCAGGATATGTGACCTCAAAGTTACACTTGTAAACATATGCAAGCTTCTAGTTTACGACATGAGTTGGCACTTTGCACGGCACTACTTTTGCTGAAAAAGGACAACTATGTGCTTCCATAAGTTATTTAATGGTGGTCCTGTTTGATTCTGAAATGCACCTACAGTACAAAATATTTGTAAAGCCCCCTTCTCATATGAACTCCAGGCAACATCTAAAGAATCAGATCAGGATATTGTCCACATTTGCTTGTGGAATAAGTCCAGAGTTACAGTGGATGTGTAAAAGGTGCCTAATGTTGCAATCGGGCAAGTCGAGAACATTTTATGTGCTCCTAGAATTCAAGTTAAAGAGCTATAGATGCACCGGCTACAACTTTTCTCCCCTGACACTGTTAATAACTAATACAATGAGTTTGTGAATCAATCTGATGCATTGCATTTTAAAAAGTTTATACATCACTGTGTAGAACAGATTGGGATCTTTAAAAGTTAGGGATATAAAACTGCCTCTAACATGGAGCAGTAGTGTCTGTTGCTGATACAGAAAGTCTGATTAATGTATAACTATTGAACAGTTGGTTATTTGCATTTAAAATGCAAATTGTGTTGTAAAAATGATTAATGTAAGTCATTGAATCACTATATCTCCTTTAGAAGCTATACTTCGATCCTGACATGTATGGTTTAAGCAGTGAACAAAACAAAGTTAGTCAGTCTTTAACAAGAGTTCATCTTTTGTCAATCAAAACCAATTTTATAATTCGGTGCATGTCCTCTTTCTGTTGTAAAGATTTGGAACTTGGCCTCCAACCGCCTCACATTTCTGAACTCCTATAAGATGAAGATGTCCGTGATAGTGGGCATCATACACATGAGCTTCGGAGTGATCCTCAGCACTTATAATTACATGTGAGTACCACTTTGTTTTGTTTTGTTTTTACCTTGTAAAGCCCTCGTTAGATGTTACAGTTTTTAAAAGCCTGCCTTTACTTTTGTCAACAAAAACAGGCACTTTAGGAAGAAGTACAACGTGTACTTGGTATTTCTTCCGGAGCTCCTGTTCCTGCTGTGTCTGTTTGGATACCTGGTGTTTATGATACTGTACAAGTGGCTCGCCTTCTCTGCGAAGGACTCCAGACACGCCCCGAGCATCCTCATCCACTTCATAAACATGTTCCTCATGCAGGGGGATGGACTGCAGCCCCTCTATCCAGGACAGGTGAGAAGCTAATGAAGCTCCATTCCTGCCACAGCGTCACCAACCACACAGATTAAATCTAATGTTGCTAGAAAACACTACAAGCGTCACAGAAACAGTTGATGACAACGTTGTTTTACTTCTTCCAGACTGGCCTGCAGATATTTTTGGTGGTCATTGCAGTCCTTTCAGTGCCTGTCCTTCTCCTGGGGAAACCAGTCTACCTTTATTGGCTTCACAATGGAAGCCACCGCCTAGGAATGTACAGGGTGAGTGTTTTTTAAATGCATGTCTGACTGTGAATATGTGCATAAACGCGATACATTCATTCATTCATTCGGTTCTCGGTGTGTTCTCAGGGATACGAGCGTGTGCGGCGTAATAGTGAAGAGGAGCTCTACCTGATGAGGGCGAACGACATGGAGGAGGGCAGCAGTCACAGCGACCTCTCCTCCAGTGGAGAGAACCCGACAGAGGAGGTGAGCACAGCAGAACATCCGGGCCATCTTAAACTTCCTTATAAGCAACCATTCTTCTGTTACAGATGCTGATGAGTTTTGTGTTTTGTTGCAATAGTTTGACTTTGCAGATGAGCTCCTGCATCAGGCCATCCACACCATCGAGTACTGCCTGGGCTGCGTCTCCAACACAGCCTCCTACCTGAGGCTCTGGGCTCTGAGCCTGGCACACGCCCGTGAGTATAAAGTGTTAGGGCCCCCACACACCGGGTCCGACGTCTTCCTTATCCGACTTCCTTCTCCGACCACTCCGTCGGATCCGTTCGGTAGAAAAGTTGCATTGAAACACACCGCCCCGGCTACACAGTAGCGTATACGTTCTGCGCATGCGCGAGACGCAATAAGTCTCCTAAACATCGGGTGGTGCTAGTCTCGTGCCAGTAACCCAAAACATAAAAACAGGAAATGACAGAACGGAGTGCGGACCGTAGCTTATCAGAACAAAGCACACACAGTGTTAGCTCAGCATTACTTGCGTGATGTCGTATTACGGTGGTCTCTCTCCCACCAGGGCAGCCAGCTGCTCCTCAAAGTCCTCGGTCCACACAGCCATGGCTTTCAAACATACGTTGGTTTATCCCCAAAATAACGAACGGTGAAGTGTTGTTTGTAACTCTGTGCCGTCTCTGTTTATGTGGTTTGTTTACCATCGTCACTTCCGCCGCCCCTCCCACACGCCGCGCTGATTCGCTGGCACACCGCCAATCAGAATGGTCACTGAACAGCTAGCTAACAACCAATCAGAGTATCCGACGACGTCCGACTTCGCATGTTCAGTCGGATCAGACGCCGTCCTCGCGCTTCCGTGCGGCTCCGACAACGCTGAACACACCGAACAGAAAAGCTCCCTAACTCGTCCGACTCTCTCCTAACGCTTCAGACGTCCGACGTCGGACCCGGTGTGTGGGGGCCCTTAGTTCTTCTTCCCTCTGACCTGTCTAAACACACACTGAACGCAAAGTGAGTTTATGAAGTTAGAAATAACTCGGGAGGAACTTTGTTTGGTTCCAAATCAACGAGCCACCTCGCATTTTATTCGCTCGGTTTACTTTTCTGCTTGTGGTTGTGTACAAAGATGTCAGACCTGTTTTGGTGTAGGAGGTCGTAACATACTGTGATGACGGTCAACATAAAACAACCAGGCACGTTGCAGTTTGAAGGAAGATACATTTATTAAATGAACACCGACCAAAGGAATGGAAAAACTCCTAAGCGATCAAACAGACAAAAGAAGGGCAGCCGATCCTCCGCCCTAACACAAAGAAACAACAAAGTCATGGAAACTAAACTACCACACCCATCAGATAAACATACAACCACAGCCAGCCTCCAGGCATAATCAGCCAGACCGCTCTCACCTGGACAGGCAGGAGGCCAAACATCAGCCACAGTTGTCACGTCCAACAAGTCCAACAGCACTCAAGTGTAATCAAAGAATACGATTTTCTTACATGATGTATGTTTAAAACACTACTCCAGATTTATAAAGATTTATGTCGGTGGAAGATTCAACTTCTTTCTTTCTTTCTTTCTTTCTTTCTTTCTTTCTTTCTTTCTTTCTTTCTTTCTTTCTTTCTTTCTTTCTTTCTTTCTTTCTTTCTTTCTTTCTTTATGTCGGTGGAAGATTCAACTTATTTCAGGGTTTCTTTTCTTTCTTTCTTTCTTTCTTTCTTTCTTTCTTTCTTTCTTTATGTCGGTGGAAGATTCAACTTATTTCAGGGTTTCTTTTCTTTCTTTCTTTCTTTCTTTCTTTCTTTCTTTCTTTCTTTCTTTCTTTCTTTCTTTCTTTCTTTCTTTCTTTATGTCGGTGGAAGATTCAACTTATTTCAGGGTTTCTTTTCTTTCTTTCTTTCTTTCTTTATGTCGGTGGAAGATTCAACTTATTTCAGGGTTTCTTTTCTTTCTTTCTTTCTTTCTTTCTTTCTTTCTTTCTTTCTTTCTTTCTTTCTTTCTTTCTTTCTTTCTTTCTTTCTTTCTTTCTTTCTTTCTTTCTTTCGGTGGAAGATTCAACTTATTTCAAGGTTTCTTTTCTTTCTTTCTTTCTTTCTTTCTTTCTTTCTTTCTGTCGCTATACAGTCAATAAAAGCACATTTTTAAGCAGAACAGCTTGAAATGTGATCATGCAGAGTATTTTAAGGTATATTAAACAGTTTCAATTGATTTCACATAACAGATTGGAATTAAAAGGAAAACTGATTACAGGGCTGTCTCATGAAGGCAGAACCAAACGACCATTTAATATCACTGATATGTGTATATAACCGTGTGTGTGTGTGTGTGCTGTAGCATTCTCTTAATATGAGGGATGGAGGAGGTGAAGAAATCTTGATGAGTCATATCCAGTCAAATTACTGTCTATTCAGGACAAAAACTGTCCGGAGTGAAGTGTGTAGTATGTCTCAAGAGTTCTTCTGTCCCCCCAACAAAGTCGTTTAACAATAACCAGGGACATAAAAGTGACTGGCCTGAGATCAGCCAGTAGTAGTATTACAAAGTGTCCAGGTCATGTTCAGGTGCCATCAGAGGCATCAGATTCGTCATCATGCGCTCGTCTCTCTGCCTTCAGAGCTGTCCGAGGTGCTGTGGGCCATGGTGATGCGCGTGGGGCTGCGGATGGACTCCACTCTGGGGGTTTTATTCCTGGTGCCTGTGTTCGGCCTGTTCGCCGTTCTCACTGTGTCCATCCTCCTGGTGATGGAGGGACTGTCTGCATTCCTTCACGCCCTCCGGCTGCACTGGTAAGATGACAGAAAACACTAAAGCACGTCTGTCAGTGACGGGGCCAAAGCGCCTTGAATGATCTCATTGTCGTTTGCTCACAGCAGCTGTTTGTTTCTTCCTCAGGGTGGAGTTTCAGAATAAATTCTACGGTGGGACTGGAGTCAAGTTTTGCCCGTTTGCCTTCTCTCTCCTGCCCTCCAGCTTCGAACACGACGGCTTACTGTGAAGAGACTCACCTTGTTGACGCTGTTTGGCGCTAGTTGATGGTAAACAGAGCCATGACGAGCCGGCAGGGTTTCACGCTTAGAAAAAAACACATATTCCAGAGATGTCATGAGGTGATTTATTGATTTCTTTCTAGTCTTTTTAACAATTTGTCGTGTAAAGAACGGCGAGCTTCAACCAAGTTTGGACTGAAACACGCTGCCCTCCCAACAGTCTCAAGAAAACTCAACAAACGGAGTGTTTGTGTGTATAAAAAGGTATTTTGTATGAGAATCTGTACGCGTCACTGCAGAACATTTTGTGAGGCCCGTATTTTATCAGGCGTATATTGTTAGCAGCTGTTGATGCCGCCTGTGCGGAGAACCACATCGACCAAACCTTTAAACGATTACAGAAATGTGCTTGTAGTTTGAGATAACAGTTGTTAAATTTCGTACTGGTTTTGGTCTCTTTCATGGGATGATGCTGATTTAAATATCATTCTTTCCTCTTTAAGAATAATATTTAAGAAAACAAATCCAATATTTATTATTTCTCTGTTTCCCTCCATTTCTTCTGTATCGAGGCATAATTGTATTCGATGAGTTTCAGTTTTGGTCGGTGTGGTTTCCTTTTTTCGGGTTGCGTTCTGTAGTTCTTGCTCCACTTTTTTGTTGCACTGACTGCCTTACAGAAGTTCAACCAAATGACAGCGTACTGTATGACTCTTTTGTTTCCCTTGTAAAAAAAAAAAAAAACAAACACTGCAAAGGATCTTTGACTTTTCAGTATCGAGAGGCGGATGTGTGACGAGATGTAAATACTTTTACAGAATTATTTTTTAATTTATTATATTTTAAATGTTGCTCTCTGAATTAAATATGAATGTCGATGGGATTTGATTTTTACTCGTATGCATTCACAGTGTTGCCTATGCGTCTGCCACTTTCTGTACCATTTAACATTCCACGCATGGAGAAACTCTAATCATCCCCGTTCTGTCCACTCAGCTCTGCCGCGACGTCCGTGTTCGACACAGCGGCTCGACTGTATTATTAGACGAAGATTGAATTATGTACTAATATCAGCCATTAGGAAGTATTTGCTAATTTAGTGGATTTGTTAATACTGTTCGGAGTTGGGTTGTTTTTCTGATGAGAGGATCGTTGTCACATTATTGAGACGTCTGCACTTTTTCAGTTTGCTTCAGTGAGATAAGTTTGACAGTGAAACTATACGGAGTCAAATCTTGTGGCGGTCACTGTTTCACTGGAGCGAGTGAAGTATGATCGGCAGTTATTTGCCGTCAGTTAACATTTAACGGCTTTGGTTGGTCGGAGGGTTGTTGACATTTCTTCTAACGCAGCCCTTCTTCTCTTGCTGTTAATTTTAATATGAAGAACTGTATTTTTTCATTGACAAACACTCCATGCTCGACTTCTTTTTGAGAAAATCATCCTTATGTCAATAATAAATTGTATTTTTGTTTGAGTTGTTCTTAACTGCGTTTCTTATTGCGTCTGGGTTCAGGCAAAGCAGGTCCTCCACAACAAAACGTTTGACCGACTTTATGGATTTTAAATGTGATTTAAAGGCGTCAAAGCTGTGCAAGTCTCGGTGCAGCACACTGGAGACTCAAAGAAATTATTTTGTATAATTTTTTTATTAAATCAGAATGGTTTCTCATCTATTCGTATATTTCTGATTCATAACTGATCATTTATGTGCCAGTTTTACCAGGAGATCAGGGGGTTTGTCATATGATTCATCGGTTTTTGATAAACAGCTGATAACATAATGATGAGGAAATTAAAACAAATACAAACAAACCAACAAATGAGAAGCAACTAGGATATTTTGTCTAGGATGCATTTAAAATTGACGTGTTAAGCTGGCAAATCAAAAATTATATAATACAGCTAAATCATATGAATTATGCTTTTTTTTTAAGTCAAATTATTTGTCTTGAGTTAGTATCAGTTTCTTTTAATCATGATTGTTGGGTGATCTATCAATTGTGTGATTGGCTTGTTAGTCAATCATGTGGAGCCACACTAAATTAAAGATCAATTAAAAAGCAGTCTGGTTCTGAAACAAGCATCGAGTTTTTCAGAAGCTCTCTTCAGTTTGAGACGTGACCTGCAGAGAAAGTCGCCTTCCAGTCAACGTTCTGGGGAAAATGTCCCGGGATGCTTCAACTTCAGCAGCACCTCAGCAGGGTTTGATGGTTGCTATGGCAACATCCAATGTAAAAACTTGTAACAGCAACCACAGGTTAATCAGGAAGTAATGCTCGTTAAAGTTTTAATTCTCAAACAGGTTAAAGGTGCATGATGTAGTTTAATCGGAAGAGAAGTGATCATTTTTAAGTTTTCACGACTGAATAAACAAACTGACCTTAAAGGACGACACAGTTTCATACTGTTTTACTTTGTTTATATGTGGCGGACCCTGCCATCTTTCTAGCTTCAAACTGTGTTCTGGTGACTTTATTTTCCTCTGAGAACAACTTGTTTCTTCAGTTATTGAAAAAATAAATATTTCTTAGTTTCTATTATTGCCTCATTGATATTTTAAGAGTTTGTATTTATTCTCCAAAATGAAATAGTGCCCCTTTAACCCTTAAGGGACACAAACTGAGGCTTTGCCAAATTACTGACTGGAACTTGAACTTTCCAGAGAGACAATATTAATAAAAAAAACTGATAATTTCTGCCTCTTTTGCTCCATCACCGGCCACATTGGCTGTTTGTGCACACTAGAGGTATCAGGTCTTGACTCCAATGCAGAGACAGGACAATGCACGCTGGCAGCTAAAGACATGTGGACTCACCTAACAGACCTGCAGCCTCAGACAGGAATGATTTTCATTCCTCTCGCCTTTCTACTATTCTTACTATTTTCTTATCTGCCATGTGCTTCCTCTCTTTTGGCCCTTACACACACTGTTAAGCCTCAGGTGAGTCTGTTGGAAGCGTCAATGGTGGCCCAGGTTATTTGACCTGGACGTGATCCATAAGAAGTTTGGCCCGGACATTTCCCTGACACTCACCTGTGTCCCCTCGGCTTTGGCTGGTGAGGTGAGTATGAGCTCAAGCCCTCTTTAAAAGTCAAATCCTTGCCATTTGGAAGAAGTTGGCAGCTGGATGATCCATGTCCAGAGGTGCTGTCACAGATAACCTGGTGTATGAAGCCTTCTGGCATATAAGAACAGTGAGAATATATTGTTGTGCATCTTGTGTCCACCAGGGGGATGAAGGAGAGCGTAAAAAGTAATGTTGCTGTCAGGACTCCATCTCCCAGAGTCCCACCTGACTGCCCAGGTGCAAGTGAGGATGCAGACCTGGACAGAGAAATGAGATGACGCTCACCGTTTACAGCCTGATTAGTGATGACTTCTGAATCACTGGAGGTCTTTTATTTCCCCTGCAGGCTGCTCTGTGTCCGGCCTGATCCTGGAGGGAGCAGACTGGGACGTGGAGGAGGCCTCCAAGTCGTCCCAGGTGCAGGTGTGGACCACAGGCTCTACATTTCACTGTTATGATGTTTTTTTATATGGACCTCTGTGCACACCACGGCCTTGCAGAGGAATGCCATGGGTGTAGTAGACTTGTAGTTCTCGAGACCAGTCTCGGTCTCAAGACCACTTTTCCGTGGTCTTGGTCTTGTCACGGCCTCGACAGTCTTTGGTCTTGGTCTTGATACTCTCTGGTCTTGGTAGTGTCTTGGTCTCGGTTTAGGCGGTCTTGACTACAAGTCTACTCAAGACTTAAATGCATTCATGATGTAGTCTGCCTTTTGTTCTACAGTTTGAATGTATATGTTTATGTATCTGTTCTTTGTGATGTCTGTGTTATATTGTTCTTGTCCCACTGAACTACAGCTACAACTACAACTTGATAAAGTGTGTTATAATTGAGATGCCATTGCACACATCAAGGTGACCAGTTCTTCCTCTTGTTAATGTACAATTTGAAGTACAATTTTGTACTATTTGTACTATAAACTATTTGTATTTTGCATTTAATTTAATGCATTTTTTGGTGCACCTGCGTGCGGGTTCTACAACTCATGCAAAATGGCAAAAAACTAGTCTTTTTTTGGTCTCGGTATCTGAGCTGAACAAGTCTTGGTCTTGACTTGGCTGTCTGAACTAGGTCTTGGCCTTGGTCTTGGTCTTGATACTCTCTGGTCTTGGTAGTGTCTTGGTCTCGGTTTAGGCGGTCTTGACTACAAGTCTAGGGTGTAGGGGTGGTGTATGCCCAGAACCATGCACCATGTCCCACTGTTTCTGCCTCACAGAGCCGGTTACCTTTCACACAGTCTGTTCAATAACAATGACGCCTTATATCTGATTTCTTTAACGATAAAAAAGATACCTCAGACTTATGAGCAGACCACAGGGAAGCCTATACGTTTACTTTAAATAGATGAATTGAGCCACATCAGAAAACTAGATAGATCTTCTCAGCTTTTATTACTTTTTCACTAGATGGCAGCGTTCACCAGTCCTGAGCTCTTCACCCTGTGTAGCTCCAGAGATCTTTATCGATCGTTCAAGTGCCAATAGTCTACAGTGGTTTCAGTCTCTCACTGTTTGTTAATGAATACATGTTTGCAGTTCTGTGAAGTTCATTCAAGGTATTTCATCCTGTCCGTTCTAACAGAAGGGCAGCAGAGTGTTTCTGCTGAGGTTGTGAACATAAGCTGCTGCACACAGTGGAAAATGCACCACTGACCGAAGGCTGCTAAAGTTTTCCACTTCGCCCAAGTAGCTTTTCAGCTGCTCTCGAACGAGCAGATCCAGTGCAGCCCTGAGTAATCGAGGCTGCTGAGCTCAGCGTGCCGAAGCAGGTGAAGTTTACTCTAAAAAGGCAGCCCTGCAGGATCTGGCAGCCGGCGTTGGCAGTGAGGTCACAGGAATAAAAGAAGTGCACCGGTTCTGAGCCACAACACGTGCAACATACATCATGTAGCCTGATTGGTGAGAGTGCAGCTGCAGCGTTAGAGTAAACTGTGACCGACTGGAGATGGAAATCATCATCATGTGTTGTCCCTGTGTAGCCTGAAAAAGAGCGGCTCTGAATGGCAGGGTGCAAAGGTCAGACAGCTCTGACCGCTACGTATCGTAAAGAGTTTACAACAGGAGGGGAGGAATCGTGTTTTTTTTCCCTCTTGAATAGATGAAAAGCGAGTCGTGTTGTTTAATGAACCTGCGCTTGATGGGAGCGAGCAGACTGAAGGCAATCCATCTCCTCCTGATCACAGAGGCAGGAGGGCCGATGAATGGAGTCCACCTCCTCGGTGGTCAGAATGATTTTCAGCTGCTTGTGACTGGAGGGATTTACATTAACTCCTGAACCGCTCCAGTTCCTGCTTGGCACCAAGTGGCCTCACAAAAAAAAATGCCAAGGGTGCCCCTGAAACTAAAAAGTCTGACACATCAGATTCAACCCCCCCATCCACCCTCCACTTCCACCTCCTCCACCCATCCCAAACAGTTTCCGTTTGTTGTGATTGAGAGCAGGTGGGCTCGCTCAGTCCTGTTAAAGTGCCTGTAGTGTTCGCTGCTCTCTGCCTGTAGCACAGAGAGCGACACTGACCAGTTTCCATAAGTATGGAAGCACATTTCTGACAGATAAAGCAAAAAAAAGACTTCCCTGCAGCATAATAAACAAACCCAGATGAGATAAAAAGTCAGAATTATTAGATAAATGTTTACTTTATATCTCAGAATTAACTTTACTCTCTTTTTAAAATATCATAATTGAATTTTAGCTCCTAATTTGGGGGTTTTAAATCTCATTTATGACTTTTTCTTCACTTTTATCTAATAATTCTGACTTTTTCATCTCATAATTATGATTTTTATTATCTGACATGTCTCAAGTTTGACTTTTGTCTCATAATTTTGAGTTTTCTCATAATTTTTTTTACTAATTATTTTACTTTTATATAATAATTCTGACTTTTTCATCTCATAATTATGATTTTTATTATCTGACATGTCTCAAGTTTGACTTTTGTCTCATAATTTTGAGTTTTCTCATAATTTTTTTAATAATTATTTTACTTTTATATAATAATTCTGACTTTTTCATGACATGATTATGATTTTTATTACTTTTTATCTCTCAATTTGGACCCATTTTTCCCTTCATAATTGACTTTTGTCTCATAATTATTTATTTAATCAATCTTAGACTTCATCCTGTGTGTTTCTCTGTAGCTGGCGGACATGCATCAGTCCTCTTTGCGGTCTGCAGCATCTCTTGCAGCTGGTGGGACTCGCAGCTCAGCCCGCAGGGACCTGAGAGGTGCAGCCACCCCGACCACAGATACACATGTTGGGCTGCAGGTTCTGGTTGCAGTGGCTGGTGTTTGGGTTGGAGCTGGGCCCGCAGCAGCCCTGTGGTTTGCCTACATGTCCCACAGTTACAGTAACCTCCGGGCACTGGTGGCTTCAGGCCGCATGGTGAAAGTGCAGATACAGTAACGAGCCTTACGTGTGAATATAACTTGTCATATGCAGCCAGGACTTCTTAGTCATAATGTGTGTTTATATCCAGTTGTGTGTTCACCCAGAAAACAATTACTCATCATCGGCACAGCTCCAGAGATCTGAGAGGACCCTCTGAGCAGCAGCAGCCGCAGCAGCAGCCCATAATAATTCATTTAGAAGGAAAACAATGCGTAATGTGCCGACGCCTTGAGCGCGCATTGTCCTTTGTGCGGGGTTGAAACGGGGCAGGGTGAAAAGAGACCCGGCAGCAGCAGCAGCAGCAGCGAGGCTGTGGCTTTTAAAAGACCCGAGGAGGCTATAAAAGTGGTTTCATGCCCGCCGCCGCAGTGAAGGCTCGGCTCGATGTGCGCGCAGACAGACGGAGGCAGGCAGGCAGAGCAGAGCGGATAGAGAGAGAGAGGGACACGCGCCACACTCAGGGGCTCACATGTCCGCGCTCAGTCACAGGTAGACACGCGCGCGAGAAGCATTTTTCTTGAAGTTCACTCAGGATTTGAAGACAGAAACGCGAGTGAGAAATCGCTCCTGGAAGTCTTCAGGAGTGCGGCGCGTTTGGTAGCCGAGTAGGATGCGCGTCTTCTCCAGCCGACCCGGTTCTGTTTGACACTTGGATTCATTAACTTGACTGTTTTGTAACCGGGGGAAGTTGGGCTCGTTTAAACTTTTTTTTTCCCTTTTTCTTTCTTTTTCTTTTTTTTTTTTTTTGGCCGTATACCTTCAGTGCCGCGGAAATGGGCTCGCGCCAGCCGGAGAGCGTGTCCGCGCTCTGCAGAAGAAGTTTGCTTTGGACTGTGCTCGTGCTCTGGCTGACCACGTTTGTGGACGGGACCTGGAAGACGGGACTTTACAAAACCTACTCGGCAGGGACGCAGACATCAGCCTCTCACACCTCAGTCTACCAGAAAAGGTAAAAATAAATCACCTCATTTCTATCTTTACTGTCGCGTGTGAAGTGTTTTACGCACACGGGGACATTTTTGGAGACTTGAATCTGTTGTTAAACTTCGCAGCACTTCTTGTCAGTGCATGACTCCCCATCTCCATCCATCTCCCAGCTCCTATTGTCTTCCTGACAGTCGGTTTCCTTTTTCCTGTCCTGGCAGCGCACAGTGCTCTGCTGACATGCCCATCCTCATTGTTGTCCCCGCTCAGCCACCGTCTCCCTCAGAGCACCTTCACTGTCTCTGAGGGTTTGTAGGAGAGGCAGAAACTCCCTCTCGGCTGTCCAGGGGTGCTCTGCTCTTTGAATGCACCACCTTCTCCTCCACATGAAGCCCACTCCTGGATATTGAAGACAGGGTGCATCTGCTTCACGTGAACGAGGGACAGATGAGTTTTATAAGATTTAAGGCCACTGAATGAAAAGAGGTGTGGGTGTGATGGTTTTTGACGATGTGATTGAGTTGTTGCTCTGAAAGGAGACTCACCAGACTAAACACACTGGCACAGAGCGCTAACCAGTTCTGCTTCCCTCCTGGACCGAGCCAGTGTTTAGCCCGGAGACTAGCCAAGCGCTTCGTGATGAGAGGACGTTTCCCATCTTGCAAATATTTACACTGTCAGGTTGAGTGTGTGTGTGTGTGTGTGTGTGTGGGCTGAAAGTGGCCGGAGGCTGATCGCCCTCCCTCCGTCTGGTGAGGCCTTTTCGCCTCTAGGTGCGTCCAGGTGGCTTTTCAGCGCCACCCAGCCTCGCTCCGCTGGCTCACCTTTGCGGCTCAGCACCCCCGTTGCAGAACCAGAGGGGTTTGTGGACATGTTTACTAAACACAAGCAGCTGGGACTCCACCACATCTGGGCCCGTTCTGGGAAAAAAGGGAGATGAGTTTACAGTCCGTGTGCCTGCTGTTTCTAAGAGGAGGAAGCTGCCGCTGCTGGTGTGAGTCAGGAGGAGGTCAGCGGGTTTGAGGTGACACGCGAGGAGCCGAGAGTCTCGGTCCACCTGCTGTCTGGCCCTGATCCGCGGAAGCAGCAAGTTAATGGTGTGTCAACATGAGGCCAAACAGTGGCGGACAGCAGAAGGCTCTCGAGGGGGCCGGAGCAACTTGACATTCAGTGACACAAACTTTTCACTCAAGTTCAGGAACATAGAAGGAAGTGAATGATCATTTTATCCTCCACTGAGAATGTCTCTCCCGTAGCAGCCCCGTCTTCACACAGTGATTACCCAAATCAAAGGGGATTATCAACTCCTGAGTAGTTTCTTGACTGGTGCGGTCGCTCTGCGGAGGAGCTGATAAAGCGTTCGCTCACCCTTGTCCTTCTTAACGACGATATGAGCTCAGCGCGCCGAGGGCCCGACGGAGGAAGCTGTGTCTTTATTTCTCGTCTCGCCCACTTCTTTATCCTCCCTCGGAGGACTTGTCATGGTCTGACAGGCAGTCTGGACCCCGTGGCCGACCTCATTCCTCACCCGTCTTAACCGTATCCACTGCTGAGCCCCGTGTGGCTTCGAGCAGGAAGGCTTTAGATTCAGGACATTCGGGGAAAATCAAATAACGTATGTGCTCGAGGAAAGTGTTTCACGGATATTATGTTAGTAATCACTTGTGGTGGAAACAATACAGACACAGATTTATTCTAAAGATCAACAGTGTGAGATGTCTGTTGAAGTTAGCATGCTAACCAGCTAGCCCTGTCCGACGCCACTTTGTACCCCAGGAGGCGATAATCGGATGTCCTCTGTAGTGTTACAAATGGACAAAATAAACTCCCAAATGTCAATAAATTAAATAATCTTACTTCTATTTAACTTACAACAATGCAACCAATCACCGTCTGAACTTGAGTTTCTCTCTTTTACCAAACTAAGAGAAGCTTTCTTTCATCATTAACTCAAAAACAAAATAAATAGTCTTTTTCAGAGCTTCTGTAAATCACCTCTGTACTTTATCCCCTGTCGTCTAACTGATCTCTGTTGGTTTTGGGGGCTGTCTTCAGTCTTCAGGCTGCCTGATCCAGGTGAGTTGAGCTCCGTCGCCTGTGGTGATCCAAGCTCCTGATCCGGCCACGGCTAACTGAGCCATGAGCTAATTAGCTAATTAGCCAAGGGTAGCTAGCTGTTGTTGGTCACTCTGCCCCCTGTTTTTGGGAGTTACCTTCAAATTCTGAACATATTCTACAAATTACACCTTCAAGAAGGTCGGTACCAGCTCAGCTCCACATGATGGATCGTTGTTGATGCTTTTTACTCGTCCTCAAACACTTGAAGACTCACACACAGAGCTCACAGGTGTTCAAACCAGACAAAGACAAATGAGAGTTTTCCTCGTTTCCTCTGAGGCCTCTGCTGTGAAGATTCCTGACCCTCGAGGCTTCGCCGTGGTGCTCTGATGATCTTCACACGGAAAACACACGGCAGCTTTGAACCTGCGATATGACACTCAATGACTCCTTAAACACAAACTAAACAGTTTAATCTCTTTTAGGCTACTCAGGTCTTTATTCCCAGAAGCTGCAGGAGGAATGTCGTATCCCTCTCTCTCTCTCTCTCCATTAATTTCACTTTGATTGAACTCTCTGTTTCTCTCTTTGTCAACACATTTATCTTCTGTATCCCAAGAGACCAACACGGCTTCATAATTGTCTTTTCCTTCCACTTCCATGTTCCCATCGGAAGTGCCCTTACGTGACCCTTACGATGAAATGACCTTTGTCTGTCCTCCTCCTCTCCTCTTCCTCTCCTCTTCCTCTCCCTCTGGCCATTTGCCACATCAGACTATTGTCCTCTGTTTCCCACAGACAGAAATCTAGACAAAATCCTTTAGATTTGTATCCGTGCTGCATTTCAAACATATCTCCCTCCTCCTCCTACGCTACGTGAATCGCCCGATGGATGGAGAGGGAGTTACGAAAATGTTTCTCACAGGCGTTTTTTTGTTTTGCCCTCGTCGACCTCTTTCGTCAGTTCACACACAGCCGAACGTCCGGCTTCTTCCTCCCCACACAGTCTGCTGGGGGAAAATGTCAGCGGCGCGATAACGAACGACGAGGCAAACGTAGAAGCTTTTTGTTTCAGTTCATGAGCTCTCTGACAGCGTTCGCGCTCATTTATGGGTTTTTTGTTTCCCTCTTCGATCTTTCGCTGTCTTGGCGCCCGTCGTGCTCGTGTATTTCTTAACTATTGGCTGTGAGAGACGGTTGATGATTTATTTAGCTTGGGCCCGGCGTTCAGAGGTTGCCATGTGTGCTTAGAGACCCGATACTCGCCGAGGGGCTGCTCGCCGCTCTTTGCCAGCGAAACAGCGTGGTGCTGGTGGGTTTCACACTTCATAACACCGGAGCGCCTCCAGTAAGAGGAAGGTGTTGACTGTGAAACATTTTTGAGTGAAAGACTGAGAGCTCACCAGGCACCTGTGTCCCCTTAATGTAGAAATCCTGACAAAATTCAATGGACCATTGTATGGTAGTTCTCAGCAACCAAAGAAGAGGAAAGTTATTTGCTTTAGTCTTTTAAAACCCAGAGGAGATAAGCGGTTAGTTGATAATCGATTAATTGTTTAAGTCACTTTTCAAGCAAATAAAACTAAATATCTTCCGGTTCCAGCATCTTAAATGTGATGATTTGCTGCTTTTCTTTGACGTTAATGACAGTAAATGAAGAGTCTTTTGATTTTTGGACTGTTGGTTGAACAAGAGAAGGAATTTGAAGACGTCACTTTCATTGTGATGAACATTTTCAACATTTTTGACTAAATCTGAAGGGACATCGGGCCGTATTTTAACGCACAACAACATATTTGATAACCCGTAAGCTAACGTTAGCATTCAAGCTAACATTACCATTTGGAAATACGATAAATAAGCTGAATTAATCCTAAAACATCACCACACAACTTGGATAGATTTATGTCAAAGTGAAACACTAGCCGAGTGCTAACGGAAGCTAACGGGTTATCATATATGTTGTTTTACCTTGAAATTTGGCTTCGAGATTTATATTTTCCACCATTTCTTTAGTTGCTGATCAATCAGAAAACTGTGAAATGAATTCTCTGAAGTTGTGTCAAATAAAACTTTCTAGCCCGAACATCCTCGTCCCTCCTTCCTCTCTGCGTTGTATAAACTTTTGCTCCCGCCGCCTCGTACTTTAACACGTTTTGCTTCAGTTTTAGCGAGCTGTGTAGGTAACGCAGGGATCGGTTTCAAGCCATTAGGGGAAATTGTGAGCTCTTTTTCTGCCTACAGCTTTTGTTATTTCACTCACTGAAGAAGCAGCGGTTGGCATTTCCTCTCTGGTAATTGCATAAGTGCAATGCAAAGAGAGAAGAGGAGGCCATAAAACCCGCCCCCACATCCCCCCTCCGGACCCCCTGGTGACGATCCGAGCTGTTCCCAGGTGAAACCTCCTCTCAGCCTGGGAAACTTTAGATGTTTATCTGTTGGGTCTGGAGGATAAGTGGTGGGGAGGAGTCAGTACCCAGCGCTCCCCTCACCCCCGGCTCCACCTGACCACAGCTCCTTCAATGTCTGAAATTTTCCAGCCGTGATTAGAGCAATTTTTTTCTGGACAAGGGAAAGCAATCAAAGGGGTAATCATATGGATCCGTGTTCACTCCTGTAGCCTCACGGCTGATGGATACGCTGAGAGACACGGAGGAGGGTCCGCCTGGATTTAAATAACATGTGTGGCAGATGAAATTCTGCCTACTTGAGACGTTTAGGATTAATTCAGACTGTGTCTGTAATAGTTCCTGAAATATCCTGTCTCAGACTCGAGCTTTTTACATTTGTAACTTACAATTTCCACTTTAAAATGACTCGATTTTTGTTCTGATGTTCACTTACTTTACTTTACTTAACCAACGGTGCGTTTCATCTGGTCTCCTGTCACGATAACCTCTGGAGGAGGAAAGACGGCGAACATGGCCGAACCGAACATGAATAAAACTTTGATGCGTCGGCTCATCTGTGACCATTTTTGAAGGAGACGATTATACTTCTTCCCTTCCTTCCCTTCAGTGTTTTCACAGGCTCTTGTGCACATAAATGATTTAAAGTCAGCACCAACAGAAGCTCCCCTCTCCCACAGAAAACACTGCTCCTCAAACGCCTCGTCAGCGGTCTCGCCTTAAATTCTTTGACTTTGTGAGCGGCTAGTTTGACACGTACGAATCGATTTAACACAGCTGCTCTGTCGTCATGAGCGGTTCTGGCTCAGGCGTGTGTGAGCTGACCAATCAGAGCAGACTGGGTGTTTGGGGGGGGGGTCTTAAAGAGACAGGGCCTTAAAGCATGTATAGCTATTCCAGTCGTAACTCAAAATAAAATAACGAACCTTTAAGAAGAAAAAGTCAAAATTATCTGATTTCAATGTGAATATTTTCTGGTTTCTTTAATTCTCTGCAGCAGTAAACTGTAGATTTCTTGGAGTTGTGGACAAAACAAGACATCTGACGGCGTAATCTTAAACATTTTTCACGAGTTTTTGGAATGTTTTAGAGAAAACAACTTAATGACCTGAGAGAGAATGGACAGATTAATGAAAATAATCATTAGTCGCCGGCCTAACTGAGAGATACCTTGCGGCAGAAATGGCAAAGTAACATATTTTCTAGATGCGTAATCAGAAATGAGTCATGAATAAGAAAACATCCCTGCAGAAGCTCGCAGACGTCTCACCGTGCTGCTTCAGCTCTGTGTGTGTGCGGCCACCACAACATGCGAGGATTGTTAATGGGAGCTGCTCCACATCCTCCGCCTCCGGCAGTTTCCTTTAGTGTAAACCGTCTCACACACACACACATGCACACAAACAAACATATGGTCTCACATATTGACAAACAGACCTTGGTGGGAACACCCCCGTCCCCACGGAGTCTTGCAAACGCGTTGGCAGCAGAACAAACAAAGTTTTGTGCCACACAGCCTCCTTTGTGGATCCGCACAGAGCCTCCCCTCTCTGCATCCATTGATTGTGTAAACACAGGCAGTAAGAATCATTTTCCCTCCTCCGGCTTCACTCATCTGAAGGTAATCAGAGTGTTTGTGCACTTCATTGTTGATGAAATAATAGTAACATGCGGTGGCTCGAGCGGCCGCGGCGTGTTTCCATGCGTTCGCGTCGAGTAAACACCCGTCAGTGTTTCCTTGATCTGCTAAGTACGCCTAAACTCTTCTCATTGCACCGTCAGCAACAGATATCTGCTGCTGTTGGAACAGTAATCGAACTCTCAAACCAATTGGCCCTCGAGTGAATCATCTTTACACAATCTGGTGCTTTCAGCGCTGTGACTGAACCCTCTTATGGAGCGAAAGAGGCCTGAGATATAACTTGGACGTGATCTTAAGTAAGTGTGCTGACTCAGCCTGCTCTTAACGATCCTAATCTATCAGATCTTAACCTCTGACCTTCACACAAGTGTATTTTTCCAGAGAAGGTCAGTTTCTCAACAGCCTCAGCGAGGTCCTGACGGCGTCTTTCTGGAAAAGGGAGTGGACTCGCGACCCGACTTTAACCCGTGTTGAAAAACTCTAATCTCCGTCCGGGACCTCGTCTTCCTCTTTATTCCCTCCTGAGGGACTTCGCCTCCTCCGGGAGCCGAATGCAGACGGATTTGTGTGTTGATGGAGGGGGAGACCGCAGTGTAAATACAGCCCACAATGCACTCCTGCAAAATCTCGTGGCTGATTAAAAGCGTGTAAACACCATAAAGGAGTGTCAAAACAAAAGGGAGGGGCGACCGTAAAAAAACCCCGCGGGAAGACAACAGTGGGCTGAATGTGGATCATTTCCCCTTTGTGAGCGCGACACTGTGAGTGCACTGTGTTCGGAGGTGTTTGGAAAACTTCTCTTTCCTGAATTATTAACTCTGAAAATGTTCAAAATAACTTTTCCTCCGCACTTTCCTGACTCTCTCTCTCTCTCTCTCTCTCTCTCTCTCTCTCTCTCTCTCTCTCTCTCTCTCTCTCTCTCTCTCTCTCTCTCTCTCTCTCTCCCGACAGGAACTGGTGTCCTCATACGGTCACTAAGACGGTGACCTGCCAGGTACAGAACGGGACAATCCTCCAGCGGGTCTACCAGACGTGCCGGTGGCCACAGGGATGCACGGGAGGCAGGTGAGGAACGCAACTGGACCTTAAAGCCACGGCTGCACACTGAAAAATACAGGGCTTGATCTACTTAAAAAAAGTAAGGCAACTTTTTGCATCATTTTATCCCGTAGATCAAACAAGAGTAGTCTTTGTTTGTACAACATTAATTTTGCAAGTAAAGTCAACTTACTTTTACAAACAAAGTCAACTCGGTGTTAAGTGGGTGTGTTAAGTTGAATTTACTTGCAAAAGTAAGTTAACATGACTTGCAAGATTAATGTTGTACATACAAAGACAGCTCTTGTTTGATCTACATGACAAAATGATGGAAAAAGTTGCCTCACTTTTTCTCAGTAGATAAAACACATTATATTTTTGTCACGGTGAGCCACTTAAATCAAGCATGTGATCTATGTGTTGGTCAATCTGTCCAATATAAGAATGACATGACATTTTTGCCGCATGGTGCTAGAAAAAAATGACAACAACAAAATTAAGAGGGTGAATTCCCTGGAAACCATAAGTACACTCAGCAAATTGTGTGAGAGTTGCACTAGAGGAAAGGTTATAATAAGGCATAATACCCAGAATGCACCACACGGAGCAGAGTAAATACAACAAGCAAATAGTGTGTTGTGTGGATCTGCAGAAGAAAATGTGTTGAGCCACTTACATACAGCTTGTTAGGGGAAAAAATCCAAATGACTTGTGTTTTGAACAAATGTAGACTAATTCACAACTTGATATATTAATGTCAAGAGACAAACCTTGTTTTTTATTGTTATTATCACAGGCTTAATTATGTTACAAACACATATTCTTATATTCACTTTTTTCAGTGTGGTGGTGATTATTTTCTGTCAGTCGACTCGTCAGTTCGCTGACGAATCATCGCAGCTCTTACCTAAATAAAATCCCAAATCGACAGTAATACAGTCAATAAAGTTCGCTTGAAAGTAGCTAATTGAAGCTGGTTTAACGATGTGAATACGAGGCACAGCAGTGGTGGGAAACAGAACAGAATAAACTTTATTGTCCAGCCGGAGCTCCGTAAGATTAAAAGAAAAAACATCACATTACCGGAACAAAGATCTCTCAGTTTCAGAACAGTCGGTGCATTCATCCCCGCGGTCTCCAGCTTCCACTCTCATATTTAAGTTTACTGTAGCTGGTTGACCACATGAATTGCGTTTTTTGGATAAAAGAAGCCTTGTGGATCTTTTTTCTTTGTCCGGCGTCGTCCTGAGGGGAGCGGCTCGGACCCGAGGTCGAGGAGATGTGTTTGGTCTTCAATGAGCTGTGAAGATCATCTAGTGGATTCTGGCGGCGGCCAACGACCTTAACAGTCTTTGTCCGCTTGTTTCTGATCATTTAAAAGTAATAAGATGAGAAGTCGTCCTCTCCTTTCCTTACATTTTGCTTCACGTGACAGTCGAGCGCAGAGACAGCTGCTGTTATAAGCCTGTGAATATTCTCATTCATCCAGGTCATAGTTATCTCAAGGAAATTGAATCGAATGCAACTGGATTTGGTTTTTGTCTTGAAGACGTTTCACCTAGAGGCTCCATCAGTTCCTGCAGTCACAGTCCGAGCCAGGAACCGATGAAGCCTCTTGGATGAGAGGTGAAACGTCTTCAAGACAAAAACCAAATCCAGTTGCATTCGATTCAATTTCCTTGAGACAGCTGCTGTTATCTGTGTGTGCGTGACGGCTTTATGGTTTGTGTGTCTTGCAGCTACAGGACCGTCGTCAGACCTTCGTACAAACTGGTGTACCGCACTGTGACCTCTCTGGAGTGGAAGTGCTGTCCGGGATTCAGCGGCGCCGCCTGTGACGAAGGTGAGTCGAGGCAGATACAGAGACCAACACGGACGCAACGACGCACAATTTAGTTGTCAAGCAGTTCGGAGAGTAGCGTCAGAACAGCAGAGAGGTATCTCCTTTCACACAGACGCAGGATGCACGAGCTTTTTGTCTTTGTCTTTGCGGTGTTCAACACCCGGGAGACGACAGGAGACAGTCAGCCATCAACACAGCTAGTTATTCGTCGTCGGTCTGGTGCGTCCGGGCCCTCAGAGTCGGGGCAAGATGCTCGACATCCGAGGAGCTCGGAGTAGAACCGCTGCTCCTCCACCAGCCGAGGTGGTTCGTGCATCTGATCAGATGGGCCTCCTAACTGGGAGGAGACCTCGGGGCGGACGCCAGAACTCGCCGGACGGGTTACATATCTCATCTGGCCTGGAAATGCCTCCGGATCCCCCAGGAGGAGCTGGAAAGCGTTGGGACGTCTGGAGACCCCTGCTGCCACCACGACCCGACCCAGACGAAGCTCTGCCAGTTTTCTCTTCTCTCTCTCTCAGCGTCCTCTCCCTGCCTCTCTATTTCTTTCTCTTTACCTCCTAAATCTCCCTCTTTTATCACCATCTGCATCCCTCCGTGTTGATTCGAAGCCTCCGAACTGCGCGTGCCTTCCAACACACGTGTGCGAGCGATACTCTAACACAGGAGTGATTTCCATTAGTCTTACATAAGGCCGCCTCTGTCTCCTAAATAAAGTTCAGGAATAAGATCCCTCTGCCTCCCTCCGGCTGAGTCACGGTACCTCCACTTTTTTATTAATCAGCTTTAATGTGTTCATTCTGAGAGGCATTGTGCGACGTCAGGGTTTGTTTCTTTCGTGTGGTTTTCTGGGTTTTTTATGGTCCAGCTGGAGCCGAGACTCGGTCCTCTTAAAGTGCCATTTTACCGCTGCTGTTTTCATTTTTAGGCTACTGTAGCTGCCCACCACACACACACACACACACACACACACACACACACACACACACACACTCCTACACTCCCGGTGCATAATGACTTCCCCTGGCACTGGCCCCCGTGTCTCTGCAGTCTGGCGAGCAGGGTGGAGCGTCTGTTTATGCCGGGGCCCTGGACTCGACTGGGTGTAACATAAATCGTCAGGCCTTTGCGACACAAAGCACAATAAATGTTTACAGTGGTTAAAGTGGTCACTTCTCAGTGGTGCTGAAAGGCTGTTTTTCTGTTTTATGCTCGAAGGTGAGCTGAGAGTAACTCCCAGGCTTCCCGGCGGCCGACGCAACCGGAGACGTTTCTCCACTTTTCCTGCTGGCTGACACATTTTTTTTTTTAGACGATTATATTTATTGCCATTTTGTTATTTCAGCACCTCAAGACAAATAAACCCTCCATCCATCCCCATCAACCCTCCCTCTCGTCAATCATCTTCACATGAAAATACTCCAAAATGACATTAAGACATAATACAGACACTTTTCAGTGAATCCAGTCCGAACTGGCTTTACATTTTTCGGTCACATCTTTCATATTCAAAGTCACAGCTGGTCTTTTTCCCAAAAATCTAGGACGTTCCCCCATATTTTATATCTCCTTCAAGGAGGTCATGACTCCGCTTGTGTCCGTTTGGTTGGACTCCACTAACCTTTGGTTTGGCTCCAGGAATTTTCTTTTCCACATCTTTTGTTTTTCAGGGAATAATCGATGGATCTTGATTAAAAAATGATATATATCTATATCTTTACGTGATGCAAATTAAAATCAAGCATGTCTGAATTAGAGTATTTGGGGTATATTTGATCCAATATCGGCTGTTTTTTTAGACATAATAATGATTTAAAAGATGCTGATGTCCAGTGAGGTTAGGAATAAGTGCAAAATGGTGTTTATCGGCCGATATATCGAATTAATATCGGAGTATCAGATGAGCTCCCTTTTAAATACGTTTGATTTGATGTTGGATCGATTGAATTAAAGGTCTGTTTGGTGGAAAAGGTTCATTTCTGATAAAGGATGTGTCTAACAGATTGATATTGTGTGTTATAATAAAACAATGAGACACTTATCAACGCCGCCTGAATGTCGTCCTGGTTTTAGACCCTCCCCCTGAACACATTCGCATTCAGACAAACCCAGACTTTACTTAACAAAAGCAGAGGAACACACAGTCAAACTGGGAGGAAATTATCCAATTAAGTTGTTGCTGGAGGAGATTCCCCTCCGGTTGTCATGGCAGTAGGGGGCTGTCGAGCCAGCGGGGATGCTGGGATTAGCCACTTATCTGAGCGTCGTTCCGGGCGGCTCAGATCACAGGCGGCGCTGAGTGGAAGTGACAGGTCCCATTCACGGGGCCTTTACTCTCCGGCACCATGGACGCTATCCAGGGCCACCGGCGCTTTGTTCTGCTGCTGCCGCGTGAGCAGAACCTCTTGCCAGCGCAGAACCTGATACCCCGCCGCTGTCTGCCTCGCTCGCCCGCTTTAAGGAGAAATAAAAGCTTGCCCACACGGGCGAAGCTGCGGGCCGGATTGTGTTTAAATCTGTCGCCATCGTGTTGCCAAGTGAAAGTTAAAGCTGCACTTGAAGTTCAGTGGGTGCAAGTTTCAAATCCAGGCTCTTAATACCTGTGTGCGGCTCTCCACGCGCTCTGTGTGGGTTTCCAGACGGCTGCGAGCACTTGTTTGACCTTGAGTTGGGCTGAATTTAAAAAAAAAGGCGATCACCATTGTTATATAAAAGAATAACTCTCATCCTGCTGCACTTTTCAAAGTCTGCCGTCTGGGCCAGACATTAAAAACATATTGCTTTTAATCTCGTAAGACAGCGAACACCAGAGACATACATCTTTAAAGACCTCCTCTGGAATTCCACCGCTGCTGGTATACCTTTGCTCCCATCATCCTCTCTTCTCCCTCTCGCTTGTCTGCCTTTCACAGACTGTGGAAAATGTGTGTTATCCTCTCATTTACTCACGCTACCCTGCTTTTTAACTCCACCGTCCTCTCACCAGGCCGCCCCAAAAGCCCCCCCGGCCATGTCTGACTCCCAAGGCCGGTCTGCATCACAGCAGATCTCAACATACGAGCAGGACTGTGGTTGCTCTACGGTGCAAGAAAGGAAAAGGAAGACGCGTTATAAGCCGAGAGCACGGTCATCGATACGCTTATATTTTAAAAAAATAGAGACGAGGTTGTTTTCTCTCGCGTCCCTCCGTTCTCACCCCTCCGCCCGCCAGCCGATTTTGGTCAACACACGTAAATCAACGCGTCCGGTCTGAGGCGAAGATAACGCGTCTTTGTTGAAGTTTTTGAATTGTGTGTTTTTCAAGCAGCGGAGATAAAATGTGAGAACATTGTGAGAAGAATTCACGCCAATGCTGTCATCCCGTCACACGCGCGGGGCTCAAGACGCAAAAACATTACATCACACCCGGGCTGATAAACAAACTTTCTCCATCAGAAAGATAACACCGCGTCAGACGGCCACCTTTCACATTTCTTACTTCCTCACCCTAACCTCAGGACTTGGCTGGAATTCCAGGCCGGTGGTGTAATTACTGGGTCCTAATTGTTTTCTACGAGGCTTGGGAGATATTGTCTTACTGCTGGACCCGGAGCACAATGGTCTTTATCTCTGATTGAGCCCGAGAGGGGAAAAAAAAAAGGAAAAAGGCTAAGTATTTGCAGATGGAGGCACTTTCATAGCACGCCAGAAACAGGGATTTAACGTATGCCTGGTTGGCTTTGGCATTCCAAAGTACCTAAACGCTTGTTTTCAGAGGGGATATCCCAATTGGTGCTACATCAAACACAAATATCCCAAATTACACCTCATTTAGAGGCAATTTCATGATACGAGAATATCAAGTGCAACCCATAAAAGCAAACATTATTGAATTAGAGTTGGCTCTCGGAGAGCCTTACAGGTTGCATCAGCGTCAACACCGACGCGTTGCCGCACACTCAGCGCAGCGGCTAACATTTTTTTTTGTATTTTGGCGCTTTCTGCTCATTTTGATTGACTCTTAAAAGTGTGACGACGATGCTGAGAGACAGCAGTTGATGTCTCGGGCCTGATTTGATTCACGGCGACAGCACTATAAAGGAAATATTGCTGCAGCTTAACGCGGCAAAACATATGGGGGATGTAGACTTGAATTAGCACGGCTGTCAAAGCTACGCCCGGCGGGTGGGGGGGTCCCCTTCAAGCCGTATCTCGCAGCCAAGCGGAGGCTGCGGTTTTTGGGTCGCAATTACGGCGTGGCTGGGAGGCAGAGAGGCGGGCTGTCTGTAATAAGCCGCAGAAACGTAATCTGTGTTTTCACAGCTCAGCGCCGGCTTATCGCGGGCCTCCACGCTAAACCCGCCGCTTTAAACATCAGTCGGCTGCAGCTTGCCATTAGCGGGAAAAGGAAGAGTGGGAGAGCGTGGACACCAGTGTCTGTCTGACTGACTGACTGCCAGAGCGAGTGCGTGGGTGGGAGAGAGAGAGCGAAGGTGTGGAGGATTTGTACGGCGAGGGATGCAGCTGTTCAGCGTGATTAGCTCGCTTTAATGGCGGCGGGGCGCTTTAGGAGCTGCGAGTGGAGGGAGGCCAGGCCGAGGTCAGAGGGGAGCAGGTGACCTCCACTCCCACTCCCCCGAGACCACACAGCAGCACGACACGGAGTCACCTTCACCTTTTTCATTTGCGCATTCCTTGAGCTCCCTCTGTTTGCATGAGCAGGTGTTAAATCTGTCTCTCTTCACTGATTCATACACAGACTAGAGTGGCAGTCAGTCAGGGTTGGAGTGATATATACTGGTTCTAAGGTATGAAACTCGAGGTTTTATTGTTTTATCTTTTGAGTCCAGTTGTTCTGTCTGTACACTTTTTTCACCGCGACAGTTAAAAGGGATATTCCGGTGTAAGTTTAATCCATGGTCTAACACACCTTGACACCGAGTAAGACTCCCCCTCGAGAGGTCAAGTTAGCTGACCGCTAGCTTAGCTAGTTTTAGCAACCTCAGAAAAGACCGCACGAAAACAATACACTGCCGCTTATGTCTCCAACTAGAAACCGCCATCAAAAAGCCACAATTAATGGTGAGAACAGCAGCAAACTTCAGCAACAGTACATGTACAGTCCCAGCACACAGTACGAAGCATCAAACATCTGCTAGCTTTGCTGGATTTGTATTAAAAACACAGCTCAACTCACCCTCTCCTCCAGCAGCCTGCCTGTGTGGGGAAGCCCTGACGAGTCGATTACCGAGTGCAGTAGATTTCCTCAGCTGAAGGATGAAAACGTTGTTATTACTCCATTACTTCCATTATTTTCCCTGTCAGGTCTCGATAATAAGAACTGAGCATTCCATGGAGTAATAATCAGACATTTTGATGCGGTCTTTTCTGAGGTTGCTAAAACTAGCTAAGCTAGCGGTCAGCTAACTTGACCTCTCGAGGGGGAGTCTTACTCGGTGTCACGGTGTGTTAGACCATGGATTAAATTTACACCGGAATATCCCTTTAAAGACTCCCTACGCTCATGTTTTGGAGGTTATTTATTTTCCGGAAAACGGTGAAAACACGCCGTTTAGCTCAGTCGGCAGAGCGGGCGTCCCATCTACAAAGGCTTTGTCCTCACTGCAGCGGCCCGGGTATCGCAATCTGTCTCTAATCGTGGAGTGAAAATCCAGTATTCAGTTCTTACTCAAAGGTACCAGCCACCTGAATATGTCTGATTTTTTTCATTAAGATCAATGAATTATTCCCTGAGATATGAATGAAAATGTAAAAAAAAAAAAAACTGGACCTGCCCCTTTAACCGGATCCGCACCAAAAGTTGAAAGGGTTTATTCTGGGCCGAGACCCGTCCTCCATCCAGGTTTTGTGGAAATCCGCTCAGTATTTTCTGTGTAATTCTGCTGACAAACCAACTAAACAACCAAAAACGGAGCTAAAAAACAGATCTGATATCTGCTGCGTTCACAAAGCTATCCAGAGCTTTAATGAGTCATGACAAAGACACATAAATCAGGAACATACAGGGAGGCCCGCCGCAGCCAACGTGCAGAAAAAAAAAAAAAAAAGGGCCACAGCAGCTGATATTCATAGTTATGTAAATGGCCAGCGCAGCACAAGTGCAGAGCCCAAATTGGAAGCAGCTGAAGTGAAGGCTGGAACTGGGCTGAGGGCCCCAGATGAGATTAGACATGGGAGCGTCCAGCCAGCGCTCTCAGCCCACGCCGCTCCGCCCGGGGGAACCGTCACAACAGTCATTAATTAACAAACAATACCGCTGAAAAAGAAAATTGACAAGCCGACGTAAACCAAACAGCGGAGGGAGGTTTTCTCTCCGCTCCCGCTCGCCTTTCTTTCCATACAGTCGTCTTCCTCTTACGTAAGCGTGTGTCGGTATGCGCATCACGTTTTACGAAAAATCCCCCTAAAATCATAATTCCTGGAGCCGTTCAGGTATCTAATTTGGGATGCATGTTAACAATTATTATATATTACCATGACATGTTCCATGCAAACCACAGAGAGAGCACACGCCGCTGCAGTGGAATAAAAATGGCTATATAATTACGGCTCCCTGCACTTCTTCTTCGGTTTGACTGTAATATCGCAAGTCTAACGGCAAAAGACAAGCACAGCGGTGGTAGAATTTACTTTTCTGGTACAGTCTGGTTCATTTAGACTTTTAATTTATTACAACATCCAGCTTATTTACTTGATTTCCCGTCTATATCGGCGCTTTTACGCTCCATTTGTTCACCTGCGTCGTCTGCTGTCTCGCCTGACGCTAAATCTGAAATGTCAGCGAGCGTCAGGAAACACAGATGCTTCTGCTTTTTTTTTAAAGTTTCATACATACTCAGCCTCGATCCTGAGTTAGGTTTTATGTATCTGGGCGCGTGGACTGGAAATGCCTCTTCTGCTTCCTGATTTATTTATTATTTCCCAAGACTTCCCCCGGGGGAGTGCGTTGAAAAACAGTCAGAGGGAGATAAAGTGGGCCGAGTCAGCAAGCGCAGGAGAAAAACTTTTAAGGGGATGAAAATAGACGCGCGCACACGCCGCGGCAGCTGGAGTATTCTTCTGTCCCCAATAAAGCCGAGGCATTTCCCCCCTCGCCCCGGTACTTTAAGTGGACTGACTGAGTGACCCACAAACAGACGGATCACGCAATCAGCAGCACACAGAAAAAAGAGGAAGGACGCTCGATCTCTTCCCGGCCGAGATAAGTGAGCTGGTAACAGAGCTGTTATCGTGTAGGGAGATAAAGAAGAAGCTTTCACATCCTGCCCTTTCTTTTTTTTTTTTAATCCTCCTCAGTGGTGGAGGTGTGAGCTCTGCCTCCGTCCTCTCTCATCTCTGATCCACTCAGCGTCTGATGTCATTAAAGCTGCATTAACCCCCGTCCGCTCCCTCACCCTTCGACACATCGCCGTCTCTCGGCTTGAAGGTACACAGCTCTGTAGTCTCTCCGAGAAGGTAATGAAGCACGTTTCGACGTCAGCGCCGAGACAATGGCAGCATTGATGGAGTCGGTCCGTACAGCTGCGGTGAGTTCAGTGGACCCAGTCGCTGCCCCGCGGCGCACCGGAGAGTCTGCTAACGTCTTTCACAACGTTGCAAATCGCCGTCTCTCGGCTAATTTGACAGAATTCCAGTTTCTATCCACTTTTTTCTCCTTCTTAATCTTCAGTCTCCGTCTTAATTTGACTCCATAAAGGTGATTTGTAGGGCCAGAACTCAGAGTGTGAATCTCTACGAAACACCTTTAGATGCATCGACATTTTGAGCACTTACCAGCCATCTAAAACCCCCTATTTTCTTCCATTGTTAGAGGCGCTCGTGATGTTCAGAATCACAGTAGGTTTTTAATCTTACAGTTATGGACTTCTGTACGTCGAGACATTATGCAGAGAGAACGCATCTTCAGACCAAAGATTTGCGATGAGACGTCACTTCAGCTCGACTCAGGCCGGCTGACGGACCGATTTCTTTATCGACACGTTCGTTCCTCGATTTCGTTTGGGAAAGTAACTGCAGTCTCATCAGCAGTATTTGGTCGGACCTTCTCGGACTGTGTTTGGTCATCATACTATAAGCACTGGATAAAAAGATCAGCCGTGTGCCTCCTCTCTGAAGCGTGGTCTTTGATTTTCTGGAGACATTTCTTCATCAGACTTCAACACAGCTGTCACCACAGTCTGGCCACTAAAGTGAGCTTTGGTAAAGTAACTTCTTTTTTAGGTTTCATGTGACCAAACATCCAAAACCCAATGATATCATTCAAGAAAAAAATGTCAGTCTTTTATTCTCTTGCTCCCTTTTTTTTTCAGTCGTATGAATCACAGTCACCTCGGTTCCAGCCCCACTATAACCCCGGTTATATCCACACTCTGGGCCGCAAAAACATAAAAATAGGAGGGGAAAGTGTGAACTTCACATGATGTACGATCCTCTATCACAGCATCGGTCTGTGGTTCTTGTGCGCTCCCAGTAGTCCTGATGAGCTCGCTGCTCGTTTGTCACTGTTACGAGTTCATAAACATATACACCACCACATGAGAGGAGGCTCGAGTGTTGTGGCTCGCTGGGTGGGGAATTTACGAAAACCGACCTTCAACCCCCCTCCGCTCCCGAGTTTACGAAACCACAAACAGACCGCCACATCACAGAGATCTCGCTGTGTCGTGTCGTGGTGACATCATTTATGGCCTCTCGTCTCGCGGACCTCCCAAACGCCCCCCCCCCTCCTCCGGTCGGGTCTCAGTTTCCCAGCCGCTAAACGCTGCGCTCTCCTGGATAACGTGTGGAGTTTATAAGTCGCTGCCCCCGTCTGACTCTTGAGTCGTATTTCGAGCAGGTCTTTGCATATATTTCCATTTGCTCATGTGCTCGATACGGCGCTCAGTGGGGATGAGGGGAGTGGTGCTGATGGTTGTGATTAGTTCTGGACCGAGGGCTGAGAGTGGAGACGAAGTTTGGATGAACTTCGCCAGCAGTTCGACCTAATTAGAGACATTCCCCGGTTGACTTTTTCAGAGCTCAGACCTGACAGAGGAGCAGGCCTTTCCCCCGTCGAGGAGGCCAATCGTCTTGACCAAAGAAGAAATGACCTCACACGATTGGCCAGGAGAGGAAGGAGCGGAGGATAATAGAACTTGTCTCCAGAGATCAGATGTCTGATATTTAAAGCTGGAGTCACACACGGCTGGCAAACACCCGAGCGCAGTGAGAAATCTGCAATGAACCAAACCAACATTATTAACTGCACGCTTTATTTTGAAAGTCTAACCAATAACGTATGATTGCAAACTGAGAACAAAAGAAAACGGGAGTCTAACTGACCTCCAGTCCACAAACAGACATTTCTACCCTTAAATTAACCTGAGCTGTTCATTAACGCTTCAGTGTACCTGTCTCATTTGATTCCAATAGTACAGAGACAGACAGTCTATTTATTTTCGAGTAGAAAGGAAGGAGTCTGAGACTTAAACCGAGAATAAACCGAGGTAAAACAAGAGTGAACCGACGGACATTCATAGAGCGCCGGTGTCGTCTCGCTGATCCGAGTTTCCTCGTACCTCTGGGACTCTTCAGATCTGGGTTTCTAGGTCAGATCCGGATTCTTACCGTAGTTTTGTAAAATGTAAATCTAAATAAATACGTTTTTAATTTAGATTTAAAAAGGCCCAGGTCAGAGATAAGACGCATTTCGGTGGGGAGCTTGGTCATCCCAATGTTTGTACCTTGACCTGGGCACTTCCAGCAGAAGTTGGTCGGACGACCTCAAGGCTCTACCAGGAGCACGAACAGTTAAAAAGCTCAGATAAATAAGACGGGGCGAGGCCATTAAGAGCTTTAAAAACAAACATAAGAAGTTTAAAATCAATTCTGTGATTGATGGGAAGCCAATGAAGGGAGCGAAGACGGGGGGCGAGTTTGCTCTCGTCTATCAGTGCTAGTTAAAAGGCGAGCAGCAGCATTTTGCACAAGTTGAAGACGACTAAGAGAAGATTGGGAGACGCCAATATAAAGTGCATTGCAGTCGTCTAATCTTGAACTGATTAGAGAGCATGGATGGCTTTCTCACGGTCTCTAGTTTTGTGCTTTGGACAGTAACAGTAGCCGACAGCAGTACCACCATGAAACACCAGGAGGGGGAGTTTGCGAAGTTGTCTATTTCCGCGTTAAAATGAACTTGTTTTGCAGCCGTCTTTATCTCACCTGCAGTGTTCCACAGAACGTGTGCGTGTTCATGTTTGCAGAGCGCCGTTTGCTCGGCACTAACAGAGCGTGTGAGACATGCATCATTTAGGAAAGAGCTCGCATCTCCTCCGCCGTCGTGCATCGTCTGAGGTCAAGTCTCCGGGGGCTCCTCTCGATATCCACTCACCGCTCGTTCAGACGTGTTCGGTCTACAGGCCATTTCCACTCGGCACGGCACTTCCTCGCTCGCTTGGAGACAAACGTTGCGTTGAGATCACTGCTCAGGAAGTGTGGTATGCATCAGCGCTCCGCGTCCTGTCTTCGCGGCTGGAGGAAGAGGCTGGTGTGGCTGGTGGGGCAGCGTCGGGGGGCTCAGCGCCAGAGAGGCCCGGCGGGGTGAGCTCATTAACAACAGGACGTACCCCTGAACCTCTAAACCCAGGCCTGCATTCCGTCCGCTCCGCTGCCCCCCGGGACTCATCCAGGGGGGCTTTAACAGCCCCGGTGTTTTGGTTGGACCCTCGCCACGGCCAGGGCCGAGCTGTGCATGACGACTCTCCCCGCTCGTCCTCCCCCGCCTCGCCCGGGACCATAAATACAGTCCGGAGAGGGCGTCCGTGTGTTCCTGCTTCCTCAGGTGTTTATGGCCCTCTCACTCGTTCACGCTGAGCGCATCGGCCGGCGGCTGGCAGCAGACAAACACTCGTGCAGACGTATTTAAGGCACCGAAAAACACCTGCTCTCACAAACAGCGACACATATATCAGGTCTGTGCGCACCGACGGACTCGTGACTCCGACTAAAATTAAATCTCAACGCCACGGACGACTCAAGGTCACCAGAACACGAGCCAAACTCTGCTGAGTCGCTTTCGATCGATAAACTCGATACGGGACGTGGACGCACACACTCGCCGCGTCGCTCTGTTCCTGCACAAACACACACACTCGCTGTGTATCGGTTGCATGTGTGCAGTGTGACGGATTGACTGACAGGGCAGTTAATCACGGCTCGCTGCTCTGCTGGAGAGTTGGAGCTCTGTCGGCTCTGTCTGCTGCTGTCGTTGACTCTGGGCTGAGGGACGCTCGATGATGTCATGGCCCGTTTTACTTCTGTTGGCCGCCCTCCACCGTCGTCTTCTTAAAGGGCTCCACCACGTCGCCCGACGGAGACGACGCGAGACCTTTTCTGACGGCCGGACAAAAATCAAACCACTGAGAATAAACAACTTCTGCTACCGTCTGTGTTCAGCGTCGGTGTCGTGAGCTCAGATATGGTTTGCAGTCGGCTTTCACTTGTTGGTGGAACGATGGAAACATTCGATGGATCGTATATTATCGGCTCATAACGTGCTTTAGTTATATTCCCCACTGTAACTGGTTTACATCACTGCGATAGAGAACGACGATCACAACAAGCTGAAGTTCTGCAGTAGAAAATAGTGAATTAAAACACGTAACATCCACTAAAAGTGAGTACATCGCTGCAAAACCACAATTAAGTTAAAGCTTCACGTCTGTTTATGTTGCAGCTTTTTTGTCTAAGCACAAAAACCGCTCGGTTAGGAAAACGTCACGGTCGAGCTTGAATAACGCGGCTGGAAACGTCCCGAGGTCGCCTCAAAAAGCAGACGGATGGAGACGGCCTGACTTCCCGTAAATCTGTTTTTGGTCACGACAAACACAGCCGGAAACTGTCCTTAGTTGATGGGGTGCTGTCTGCAGTGGAAGACGAAATCCCCGGTACCAGAAGTGAGTCGAGTCGAGCGTAAACGAGGCTTCGGTCTACGTGTGACCTCTTTAAAGGGATATTCGGTGTAAGTTTAATCATGGTCTACACACTTGACACTGAGTAGACTCCTTCGAGAGGTCAAGTTAGCTGACCGCTAGCTTAGCTAGTTTTAGCAACCTCAGAAAAGACAGCACGATAACAATACACTGCCGCTTATGTCTCCAACTAGAAACCGCCATCAAAAAGCCACAATTAATGGTGAGAACAGCACCAAACTTCAGCAACAGTACATGTACAGTCCCAGCACACAGTACGAAGCATCAAACATCTGCTAGCTTTGCTGGATTTGTATTAAAAACACAGCTCAACTCTCCCTCTCCTCCAGCAGCCTGCCTGTGTGGGGAAGCCCTGACGAGTTCGAATCAGCTGAGGAAATCTACTGCACTCGGTAATCGACTCGTCAGGGCTTCCCCACACAGGCAGGCTGCTGGAGGAGAGGGTGAGTTTTGCTGTGTTTTTAATACAAATCCGGCAAAGCTAGCAGATGTTTGATGCTTCGTACTGTGTGCTGGGACTGTACATGTACTGTTGCTGAAGTTTGGTGCTGTTCTCACCATTAATTGTGGCTTTTTGATGGCGGTTTCTAAATGGAGGCGTAAGCGGCAGTGTATTGTTATCATGCGGTCTTTTCTGAGGTTGCTAAAACTAGCTAAGCTAGCGGTCAGCTAACTTGACCTCTCGAGGGGGAGTCTTACTCGGTGTCAAGGTGTGTTAGACCATGGATTAAACTTACACCGGAATATCCCTTTAACTCTCGCCGAGATGTGTGCATACCTCAGACCGTAAGGTAGTTTGAATAAAAGCGTTCACCAGGTGACACATGCTTCTCGTTTCACACGTTACAGAACCAAAGAAAACAAAGGTTTAGTTTAAACATTCTTCGGATGATCTCAGCGGTTACATATTTTATACTTAAATCAGCGTCTATCTGAAATTAGACCTTCTGAGCCTCGGCCCGCACACAAATTGGCCTCTCTGATCCTTTTTCAAAAATGGTTACCCTCTTTGGACATCCCCCCGTCATTACATCCTATTTACAAAAGACCGGGAGGATTATTCTCAGTTAATGCGTTTTATATGAACCCTTCACTTTGCCTGTGTAAACCGAGCTACTCGAGTAAACAGAGCCCTATTGAAGCGGAGTTACTAAATCTGCAGCCAGATGGGTTCTCGACCCCGAGACAAAGTGGAGAATTACAGTTCGTCCTGAGAGTCCGAGCTCAGCTCTCACCCCCTTTCCTCCCCCTCCCCGGGCCTCGCTCGAGGACTTGGATAATCTATTCCCTCTCTCTCTCTCTCGGCGATGGTGTAAAATGAGAATGGCTGCTCTGGTGAACGGCTGGCACGGCTCCAACGGGACACGTTTCTCCGAGCGCTGCCAGGTAGAAGGGAGGATGTGTTTTCCCCCTCGTCTCTTCCTGTCACTTGCGAAGACATGGGATGGAGGGAAAACATACTATACGGGATATAAAGAGAGGTGGTGGTGGTGGTGGGGGGTTTCTTACTGGAAAGGCCTGTTCATCATGTTACTGTTAAAAGGACAAAGCACAGACTGAAGTAATAACCGTGATGAGCATCATTCATACTTTCTCCATGAGCCATAACCACAGTGTTCCCTTTGAGGTCGTTCATCTTCTCATAATGTGGCCGAACTAAAGTGAAATTAGATTTGAGGCTCCCTCGTCTGACCGTCTCACAGTCCGCTCACCGTCAGCCCCCTGGGTGGGTAGCCATCGGGACGCCGGAGGAGGAGGAGGAGGCGGCGGGGGGGAAAGGCCAGAGGATTGAGGGGTGCAGGGGGTTTGTGCTTTCCCGCAGAATAATGGCACGTATTGTTCCTTAAGTGGCGGCGCTGTATCGAGGCTATCGCGGGAAATTTCTCGACGTCGGTGTCAGTCTTGAATTTCTCAGACACTTCAGAGCCGGTCATGGTGAAGAGAGCACAGTGTGTCCCTGAGTATCGGCGATGATTAAAGCCGACGAGAGCGCCTCCACATTTAGGAAGATGATTGACTGAGATAGCCCTGAAGAATTCCTACGTTCCCTTTTTCTTTAGTGTCTTTTATTCCCTTGTTTTCTCTTCATCTTCACTGTCAGACTGAAAACTGTCGCCAGCAGCGACGCAGAGACTCCAGAGGTCACCGTGAGTGACGGATGATTCTCTCACTGTGGATGTGTGATTGTGATGGAGGCCTCACACGCTCCCTCGTCCACGCGGGGACAGGAGAGGGGCACGCTGGGAGATCAATTACAAACACCGCTCGGGATTGTTCATCCATCAGAGCAGCTCCTTTTTCCGCCAAGCTGGAATTCCTTTCCCCTGGCTGCACCTGACGGTGCAGAAACCTTAGCCCGAGCTACCACCACTTCACTTTCTGCTCCAAAAGTTTGCTTGAGATATTTTTCGGGAGGGTTTTCTTTCTGTGGAGGCAGCTTCTGTCGGCAGTCTCCTGAAGGATCGATCTGAGAGGCTTTCATCAGCAGCCCGACTCCGCTCGCTGCCTCTCCTAATGTTGTCTGAGTGAAAGTTGGGCTGGAATTGTTGATGAAAAGTGGGAGATGTTGAAAGGGAATGGCATAACGCGCTGCAGTCGACTGTGCAGAGGGGTATGCTCTTTGAATCAGGAATGGGTCGGCCATTTTACAAGATCGGGTTCCCGCCGGAGGCCGAACACTTCTTCTTCTTCTTCTTCTTCCATATTCCGAGATGGAAACGTCCCCAGAAACGTTGTTTAATCATGTTCTGATGACACAAAGTCTAAACAGTCCTGAACTTGTTTGGGCCGTTGTGGAGCACAAAGTTTATACTTTCTCCTTCGCAGAGTGTTTCCGAGCTCGTACGAGAGGAAGGGAACAGAGCTGCTTCAGTGATGTGGCTGCAGTTCGTGTACGTTGTGGCAGCCGGTGGCTGTGTTGGGCTGATATCGGACCCGGACCCACAACTCAAAGCGTTATGAAGTGTGTTTTATAAAGTCGGCAAAGAGGAAAACACACCGTCTTGAGAGAAATCATCATTCTCTCAGACGGATAAAGAAAATAAAGGTTCAAAAACTCTTAAATGGGTCGACAGGTGAAGGTGAAACACCGGTAGCTTCTGTTCTGCACCGCTGGTTTCACTGAAAAACTTCACATCTGGCTCATCTGGACGCATTCCTGCCGCGACACGGCTGCCGAAGCCGATCGCACCTACTGTAGACGATGCTTGTTGCGGTTCCACCAGATTCACCGCGGTTTGTAGTTCTTCTTAAGAAGCGAAAGAGAGTCCAGCTGCACGGAGCAGATGGAGCCGGGGAGGACGCCAGACAGGAGAACGGCACGGAGCCGCTGTTGTCATGTTTTCATGACACAAAATCTAAACACCGAGGAGTAATCCTGAGCTTATTTGGAAAGTTGTGGAGAGCGAAGTTTATATTTTGTCTTGTGCAGAGTGTTTCAGCATCCAACTTACAGCCGAGGGCTTGTATGAGAGGAAGGGAAAGGACTGCTGATCGTAAAAACAGACACAAACACTAAAGCATTTATCAACGTAGCACCAAAATCAAGGAGAAAATTGCAAAATCAACAAATTCCGAGCAAGTCAAAATGCTTCTGAAGCCTCACAGACGCAGTGAAATGCAATAAGTCTCCTAAACATCGGGTGGCGCTAGTCTCCCCAAAACATAAAAACAGGAAATGACGGAACGGAGTGCGGACCGTAGCTTATCAAAACAAAGCACACACAGTGTTAGCTCGGCATTACTTGCGTGATGTCGTATTACGGTGGTCTCTCTTCCACCAGGGCAGCCAGCTGCTCCTCAAAGTCCTCGGTCCACACAGCCATGGCTTCCAAACATACGTTGGTTTATCCCCAAAATAACGAACGGTGAAGTGTTGTTTGTAACTCTGTGCCGTCTCTGTTTATGTGGTTTGTTTACCATCGTCACTTCCGCCGCCCCTCCCACACGCCACGCTGATTCGCTGGCACACCGCCAATCAGAATGGTCACTGAACAGCTCGCTAACAACCAATCAGAGTATCCGACGGCGTCCAACCTCAGACGGCCGACTTCACATGTTCTCAGACACTGTCCTCACAGGAGATACGACTCACTGGATTGTTTGTTCAGATTCCTACAGATACAGGTGTTTACCGACACGTGACGGGGACTTTTATATAGATAGTGTTATTATAGCGCCAGGACGACTTGTCGAGTCGGGGTCAGACGGGACTGTAGCCGTTTTTATTCTGGGCAGTAAGCCACCAATCTGCCGTCCTTTTGGTGGCTCGCTCCGCGGATTTAGACAGAAGGCGGCAAATTGGTGGTCTGTTTTGGTCCTCGGAGGGTAACGTTACACTTATTTGCGCCTCCATTGCTGTGTAAATCCGAGGCGGCAATGTGGTGGCAAATGCTGAGGTGGGCGGAGGTGTGGATGTCGTGCACTGCTGCGCACCCACAGCCGGGAGTTTTAAAACCAGGAAACAGCTGATCACAGCAGTCAGTTCGTCACTTCATCCACGAAGATGAGCAGCTGGAAAGCCGCTGAGATCCGGGAGATGCTAGCGTCTCCTCGCTCTCTGTAGCTGTCTTGGTTGTCCGCTTGTTGTTGTAGCGGCGAGCTAATAGCGGTCGCTACTTTCAAATTAAAAGCTCCCCGCTAAGAACCCAGTTCTAAACTCCGATGGGGTGCAATGTAAAGCTCTTATTTTGAAGAAAAACTGCGAAAAAATTCCCATAAGGAATGAATGGGACGGGGTCAAAAAACTTTTTTCAAACATCTCCTGCTCTGGCATACTTTGACCTAGAGACACCATTCAAACTTTAAAATGTAGGCACAAGTCTTATCTATTTGAGTTGTATTTGAACTTTCTTTCTACGATGTTTAGTTTTTGGACGGTGACCCTTAATTGATCGTGAGTGATTTCGAAAAAATTCAGAAAAATTCAGGATTTTCAATGTGTGTGTATTGCGGAATGTTCGCGCAGCACCAACTGGCAGAGTGGGGGAGCCTGAAAAAAACTCTCCGAAAATGTTTCTTTAGATGACGATCCTAGCCACAGATTTCACACTACAATAGTGATATTTTCCAAGAACGTAGCCACACTTGTCTTCTGTCTGGCAATGTGTCCACTTTTCGGGAGGATGTACGTGTTTTGAATTATCTGCGTCTAACTGACACAAACTCCAGCAACTGCTCCATAAGCCCCAATGTTAAACGGGAAGAGGATTTTGGGAGAAAAGCAGAAACTGCCCTGCTTCTCTTCACGCCCAACTTCCTGCTTCACGTCACGTCACATGTTGACGCCTACCAGAGGAGGAAAAGTGGAGGCTTTTTGGAAAAGGAGGAATATTGATTTTAGATAGACAAGGCGGCACATTGCAGCCTTTACCTTGCTGCAAATGTGCCACCTTTTCTATCTAAAAGGGGCTTGTGGTTCACATCCTGTTTCACCTGTCGACCTTTCTCACCACCTGAGCCTGTAGCTTCCCAGTGATGGCAGATAAAAAACATGCATGTGGATCGTTTTTCCAACAGTCTGTTGTTTCGTAAAGACGATGACGAACAACATACTTCATCTTTTAGTTAAGATATCTTGTTCTAGGCTCTAAATCTTTACCTCGACTGTGCTCAGTCTCGGCGGACACCGTGTGAATAAGGTCTCAGAGCTCTGGGAGTCACCGAGGTGTCGTCTGCATGACTCACACAAGGATTATCACTGAACTTTGGCTCTATGAAATCAGCTCCGGGGCTCGGCGGCCGTATCTCAAGTGTGAATTATGAGTTTTCACCCTCGTAACGGCGCAGAGGACGAGGGAGGAGGCCTCAAGTGCTAAAACAGTATAAATGACTCTGATTTTCCACTCGTGTCGAGTCTTATCGCCTCACCGCCGAGTGATGTCATGAGTAATTCTGAAGCTTTTCGTAAAGCTTTAAACCGAAGAACTTCTTTATAGTGGTCTGCTGTAAAACGTTGCGCAGACGGGTGTATAATGAGTTTCAAAGGTTTGGTTACTCGTGATATTTACAGCTTTTATAAGTAGTTTAACAGCCTTCAGACGAAAACAGTCGGCACAATGAGCCTCCGTGTGTCGCGTGCGGATGCTGAAACTTAATCTCTCGATTGTGACTTTTACGAATCAATTAAAACACGATGAATGGCAGGCGAGGGAGGTTTGGGTACGAGGATTAGGGGCTGGCGAGAGGTGCCGCTGACGGGCCGCTTAACAAGCAGCCGCGCTGTTCTTTAACCTGTTGGTGTTCGACTACTGTGAGAGGACGAGACGAAGACGGAGCGCTTGTTCTCCTCGCAAAAAACACTCCCCTCCGTATCTCCGAGGTGCCACGGTTTGATATATGTCAGACGTGTTTTGGGCTCGGAGTCAGACGGTGGGACGCATCCATCCTATTTTTTTTTTTCCTGGTGGGATCAGGCCGTCCTCGAAGCCAAGACCTCCACGTCGACTCTCGAGCACAACTCACGCTGCCAGATGTCAGCGGTGAAGAGGGGAGGACAGTGTGGATACACACACACACACACACACTCGAGACAGACAGATTCTTCACACACACACACACACACACACACACACTCGAGACGTATTTAGTCGAGACAGGCCAGATGTTTTATCTCAGTATGTATGTGTCAGGAGTGCACCGCTCCCTCTGATGGAGAGCTGGAAGCTCGGCACGCCGCCATGGCTGCTGTGACTCGGGCCGCTCTGATGGATCACACCACTCTCACTACGAGGGGGTCCGGAGCACTAAAAGTCTCTCTGACAGACCCGGAGTGACTTCTGTCCCTCGTGACTCTCTTTTGGAAAACTCGATAATTTGTCTAAACACGACCGCTCGTCTCTAATCATCATCTAATCACTTTTTTACTCTGCTGTAATGACGATCCCGCTGCTGAGATAACAGAAAATGATGTTCCGATGATGATTAACATGAACGTCTGATTATTATATGTGATTACAGATGACAAACAAGATAATCACAGTTAATAATAATCACACTCGTCATTTGTATTCAGGCTATGTGGAGTTCAGTGACGCTTTTAACACTGAAACATCCTTTTCTTCTTCTTCCCTCTGACTTTTTAAAACCTGTGAAGCGTCTGATGTAATTTTGGATTCCCTCAAATCCAAGAACAGTTCAAGGATTCAACAGACATCTACACTTACTACTATCTGCATCCTGTCTCATTTTTTCCCATGCTAGCAATCAAAGGAAGCCCTGAGATCCCAAATTGATTTGAAACATACATTATTTAACCCCGTTTTTAAGACAAATCTTCACTCCAGCTGTTAAAGACCTTGACACAGAGTAAGACTCCCCCTCGAGAGGTCAAGTTAGCTGACCGCTAGCTTAGCTAGTTTTAGCAACCTCAGAAAAGACCGCACGATAACAATACACTGCAGCTTATGTCTCCAACTAGAAACCGCCATCAAAAAGCCACAATTAATGGTGAGAACAGCACCAAACTTCAGCAACAGTACATGTACAGTCCCAGCACACAGTACGAAGCATCAAACATCTGCTAGCTTTGCCGGATTTGTATTAAAAACACAGCACAACTCACCCTCTCCTCCAGCAGCCTGCCTGTGTGGGGAAGCCCTGACGAGTCGATTACCGAGTGCAGTAGATTTCCTCAGCTGAAGGATGAAAATGTCTGATTATTACTCCATTACTTCCGTTCTTTTCCCTGTCAGCTCTCGATAATAAGAACTGAGCATTCCATGGAGTAATAATCAGACATTTTCATCCTTGAGCTGCGGAAATCTACTGCACTCGGTAATCGACTCGTCAGGGCTTCCCCACACAGGCAGGCTGCTGGAGGAGAGGGTGAGTTGTGCTGTGTTTTTAATACAAATTTGGCAAAGCTAGCAGGCTTTTTGATGGCGGTTTCCATTTGGAGGCATAAGCGGCGGTGTATTGTTTTCGTGCGGTCTTTTCTGAGGTTGCTAAAACTTTAATCTACTGCACTCGGTAATCGACTCGTCAGGGCTTCCCACAACGAGCCAGAATATCCCTTTAAGCTAGCGTGTGAAGCTGGTGCACAAGCTTGACCGCACGTTGACGACGTAAATAACGTCTTTCCAAATCAATTTGGGATCTCAGGGCTTCCGCAGACTCGGACTGAGCCGGACAAGCTGTCTGGAGCTGTTTTATGTTTGTGTCAGTTGTTTATGAGAACACCAGTTTTCTGTGAATCTCCAGAAATGTTTCGTGGACTTTTATGACAGTAAAGAAAAGTTTGAGTTTTTCCAGATTTCCAACATGAAGCGTATTTTGCCGCAGTCCTTGTTCTTGTAGAAAGTTCTGCCACAGTGTGCGGTGATGTAACCGAAGCTTCCACTTCTCCCGAGTTTCTCTTGAAGTTTGTTTCTTTTCCCCGATCAGCAGTTTCTCACAGTGTGGCTGTGAGGGAGTGCAGGAAAGGCTGTTGTTGAAAATGCTGTCGGGAATGCCAGCAGGGAGGAGTTTGAAGGAGAGCCTGTGCTTCTTTGTAATGCGGCGCTGAGATAAGGGCACCGCGTTGGCCCCTGGCGGAGCCCCGCGGGGTCTGCGGACCCCCGATGACCTGAAACCGTGATCACACGGTCTGTTTTATTAGCTGACAGGAGCGACGCTGATTGATTGCTCGGCATTGTTTCGCTCGGCCGGTTGTTTCTGGGTGCTGTAGAGGCGGCGATGGCTCTGGCGAGGTTTTGATCCTCTCATCCTGTAATCTGCTGCCACTCCCCTGCATGGGAGCCTCTCCTCTTTCATCCCTGTGTGCTCGTCTTCACACAGTCTGTGGGCATGTTGTGTTAAAGTGCTCCACAGAGATAAGACCCTCATTCTGAGGATGAAGGGAGTGAGAACACTGTGAATAGAAGCATCCTCCTCTTTTTTTTTTTTTTCCCCTCCTCGTCTCTTATCTCTGCTCCTTTTTCATTTTTTTTTCCCTCCGACAGTTTTCTCATTTTTCTCTCTCCGAGCCATCTGTTAGCAGAGGCGGTAAATTTCAGTGCACTTGTGCGAACTGAGAGCGACTGAGACTGGATGTCACATTAACACCGGAGCACTCCATCACCTAGCAGCATCTCTGCCTTGGCAAGAAAGACGGAGAGAGACAGAGAGAGAGAGAGAGAGGAAGAGTTGGACGTAAACTGAAGGAGGAATAGTGCATCACTGAGAGCTGAGTCATCCAGCGCCCCCCCCCCACCCACCGCTGCGTCTGAGCCACAAAATGAGCAGAAAATGCAAAATCCCTCATTATACTGTTAATAAATCTGTCTTTGCAGAACAAAAAACCCTCAAGCAAACTGCTGATTTTTATTGTTTGGGATCGTTTCGGTTCCCAAAACTCATTTTCTACGTCACCCTCAGTCGCTGAACATATTTCACGGTACATTCTGAGGTAAAAATCGTTGTTATAATGACTTTATGTTTCAGAGTTTGTCGACGGTGGTTTGGGGAATCCAGTAAAAACAGACTGTGTGAAGGACTTTTTGTTGGAATACGGCGCATGAACATTTAAAGCAAGTTGTAACGGACAATTTCTATTAGTCTAAAACCACATGAGCATGCAGCGTTTCCCACAAGAGTGAGTGAGATTGTGGTTGCAAATTTTGTACATTTTAACCATATTGATCGTATAGATATGAACGGTGACGGCTACAAATCAAGACAGGTGAAGCAGCTCCTGGGATGCTGAAAAAAGAGTGACATTGTCAAAGCTGCTGGTAATAACTTAATAACCAGCGAGCTAACATGATCTAACTCCACCCAGCTGGTTGTAACGCTTCATATGTTTTACTCAGCTTTTACATACAGCTACCAGATAAGTGATCAGCTACAACTTCTCTAACGGTAGATTTTGAGTTGCATGGTTTTTTTTTTTGCCTTCTCCGTTCCACAGTCACGCTGGCTCTGAGTGAAAACGCCTTTAGCCTTATCTGTACCACGTAGAGCTTTTTGTCCCTCTCACCAGCTCATCGTTTTTTATAGAGCGGAAGCACATGGAAGCCTCCGTAGAGCTCGCCCGTCCTATGGAAATACAGAGAAGTGATTCTTCCCTCAGGAGGAGAAGTGAGATTGTTGGCAGAGATCATTTTACACCAATGAGGACTTATCAATGATAACTTCTGCAGTAGCGTGATGTGATATGTTTGCTGTCCAACAACAGTAACGATGAAGTTCTGTTTGTCCTCGAAATGCCTTCGTGTGGTGGTCAAAGGAATGTCTCAGAGTGTGTGTGTGTGTGTGTGAATGTCCCATTGGCTGGTATATATGTGTGTATTTCATTTATATTTAACTTTTTTTGAATTCTTTCTTATTTAAATGTCGCCACAAGCCAACATGTGTGTGTTTTCCTGACAGTAAAGCTGTTTGAACTCTTCTGCATGCAGCGTCGTTCCCACAGATACAGGTGTGACAACAAATGGCCCTCTTATTTCTTTTCCTTTCTTTTCTTTTCTTTTGCTCTCCTGCCCAAACACTCCAGGACGACCCTGGACTAGTAGAAAAACAGCCGCTCCGCCGTCTCTGTAGCTGCGAACGTCCCCCTTGAGCTTATCATCCCTTTGTGGAGCGCACAGAGCACGCGTACTTATCTCCAACGATGCAGAACGCAAACAAACCGTCGCCCCCACCAACCTCTACGGCCCAATTTATCCCCATCTGTCGGAGGGAAGCAGACGCGAGACAGAAACACATGTTGGAGTAACGCTGGCCAGAGCCGAGGTGTCGTCGCTGGGTTTCGGTTGAGTGGGTGGAGGTGGAGGGTGGAGGGTGGGGGGGGGGTTGGTGTTTCTCCAAGTAGAGCAGAGATAGAAACCTGTGCGGAGGAAACACGAGTTAGAAATCTGCAGATAAAAATGAAGAGCAGGGAATCAAGAAATCCGGGCCGTGCACACACACAATCAGCTCTGTTTGTTTGCCTCTCGTGATTACACTTATCTGCAGGGAGCCCGAATCCTCTGAAGGTCGTTTGGTTTTGTTTCCTCGGGAGTTTCCGAAAACACGCCGCGAGTGTTTGTCGTCGGGATCGAGATGCTGCAGATAGCTCCGGCTGTACGTCGGATTAGCCTTTGAATTCCTACATCCAGTGATTAGTGTCATCCACCACAGGTTTTCTCCCCGCGTGCTGCACAAACACACTAATTTCCCCCATTATATGTGCGTATATTTGAAGATATGCTGAGTTTATTTTCGGCGTGCCCGGAGGGTCTCGCCGTGTGTTAGCCTTGTTAATCCCGCTGTTGTATCTCTGACAGCAGACCGGAGCTCGGAGCTCGCTGTCATCTCTGTGTATTTGTCTTTGGCTCTGAGCTATTTTGGTAATTCAAATACTTGACACATAATGTCACGATAAAGACTTCCTCTGCTTCAGAAAACCTCTTTTTTTTTTTTTCTGCCGGGCTAAAGGTCAGACGCTGTATGGATCTGTCCCGAGGTCACCGCAGATCAGTCATCGTGTTTGTTTTTGTCTGTCTTCTGTTTCGCTGGATGTAAGTTTAGCCCGTGTAAAGCCGGCGGTGCGATTAGAGGAATGAAGTCCAGATCGTTGCGTAGTCCGTCACGTGCACGTCGTCGTCATCGTAGAAGCGGCTCCTTATGAGAGCCGTGATTACAATCTCCTTCGTTTGTGATTTGTGTTTGTGTAACCTCAGCTAGCCGAGGTCCGGCATACCTGCTTTATTGCTGGAGTTAAAGCCTTAACCTCCTGAAGGCCCCGCCATCAATCAGCGCCGTGCAAGTTAGCACGCCGCTGGATTAACGTGTGCTTGACCCCAACCAGGTGTGTGCGGCCTGTGTCGCCGTCTCACGTCTCGAACCGCGGTGTCGTGTTCTTACGGTGCCTCCTGCCGAGTCCACCTGAGCAGCAGAGGCTCGCTGTTCCAAGCGCTATCACCCTAAATCCAAAAAAAAGCCCAATCAGCTTTGATCCCACCCTGCAGCCTCTGGAAGTAAGTGGGGTCTAATCCCCGAAAAAAGCCTCCGAAAGACACCGAGGAATGCCTGGCACACAGCACACCATTCACCCGGGGATTAGCCTGAGAGGAGGCTCAGCTTCACACAGTCGTTTACTCCACCCACTCTGTGTGAGGACGTGTGGGTTTTCACCGTGTGTGCGTGCATATGTGCATGTACGCAAATCCCGCGCGCCTGCTCGCATACATACGTGCAATTAATCCAGAAGAAAAAACCTCGAGAGGACCTCGCCGACGCTGCCAGAGAGCCAGGTCACATTAGGTTGAATGCTAATTAGCAGCATTTGTTGGTCATAAAGAGTTTTTCAAAGCAGCGGGAGCTCCGATCAGGCCGAGTCTGATCTGTGCCAAGGCCGAGAGAGGGAAAAAAAGAGACGTAATGGTTTGCAGAGTGATGTCAGCGTCCGGATATATAATCAATATACAAACAGTCCCGACACCTCCTGCAGAAAACTGTTTCCATCCATCTGTTCTCCGTATTAAACCAAATGTATGCAAGAAATAACACACAACATGATGAGATCACACTGTCTGCAGCTTCACTACATCAGACAAAACACATGTTCAACTAGAATGGAACTGTGTAGAGCGCCTACCTCCGCCAAGGTGACCTTGTTTTTTTCCCCTCTCCTTCAGTGTGCCACAGTTTGTCGGTTCCTATGAATGTTAAAGACCTTGAAAGTTAAAAAGATCAGAGATGCCGCCGAGGGGCAGAAAACGCCGCACCTCAAACGCCTCATCATTAGCCCCTCCTTTAATCACGTGACTTTGTGACATCACGCTACGTCACCATGTCACACATTTGCACAATATACACCTATAATCAAGGTAGAAGTGAAGCTAACTGGAAGTGTTTGAGCTGACCAATCAGAGTAGACAAGACATAAAAAAGTCTCCTTTAAAGGGATATTCTGGTGTAAGTTTAATCCATGGTCTAACACATCTTGACACCGAGTAAGACTCCCCCTCGAGAGGTCAAGTTAGCTGACCGCTAGCTTAGCTAGTTTTAGCAACCTCAGAAAAGACCGCACGAAAACGACACACTGCAGCTTATGTCTCCAACTAGAAACCGCCATCAAAAAGCCACAATTAATGGTGAGAACAGCACCAAACTTCAGCAACAGTACATGTACAGTCCCAGCACACAGTACGAAGCATCAAACATCTGCTAGCTTTGCTGGATTTGTATTAAAAACACAGCACAACTCACCCTCTCCTCCAGCAGCCTGCCTGTGTGGGGAAGCCCTGACGAGTCGATTACCGAGTGCAGTAGATTTCCTCAGCTGAAGGATGAAAATGCATGTTTATTACTCCATTACTTCCCATATTTTCCCTGTCAGCTCTCGATAATAAGAACTGAGCATTCCATGGAGTAATAATCAGTCATTTTCACCCTTGAGCTGCTCTCAACCTCAGAAAAGTGACGCCTTTTCTGAGGTTGCTAAAACTAGCTAAGCTAGCGGTCAGCTAACTTGACCTCTCAAGGGGGAGTCTTACTCGGTGTCAAGATGTGTTAGACCATGGATTAAACTAACACCGGAATATCCCTTTAATTCAATGACACCTAATCTGATGTCAAATAAAATCTAATAATCTGCAAAAAATTAGATTTTTATGTATATCCGCATCAAATTGTACTCACTCTTAGATACCAGCCACCTAAATATGCCTGATTAAAATCATTATTCCGTGAGAAATTAACAAAAAGTCCCAACATTAAGTATTAAAGAAAGTGAGAAAGGAGCTGGGACTCCATCCAAGTTCCATAGAAATCCACTTGAGTGAGGTAACGACTGCACATTTGTTAGTTTATATCTCAATCAGTAATTCGCACAACAGAATTGTGTGAATGATTCGTCAGGCAAACACTTATAATGAGGAGCGAGAGCTTTTCTTGTGCCTGCAGTTAATCCTCGGTAATGAAATAACTGCCTGCTCATTTGTCTGTCTGGAACCTGAAGCCGCATGTTTTAATAAACATCTGTAACCCAGCAATCAACAGCAGCTAATCACCATCCGGCCTGATCGCACTCGACACTCCTCTGAACAGACTTTTTCAATACTCTCTATTGATCCTCGGAGGAGAAAGCTGAGAGCTGGGAAAAAAAAAAAACCTGCTGCCTTTAATTATCGTTTGGTTTTCCTGCAGCAGCGGGATTACGCGTGTCCGCCAGACGCACTGAGTGTGTCTGTCAGCGCCGGCGAGAGGGGAAGGGATGCAGCGGGATCAGGTGGATGACGCGTGTTATTCAAGCTCTCGTCACAGACGCACGGTGTTTTCGGTCGGCTCTCGGCCCTCTGTGTGTGTTTTAACAGGTGCACGGCCGAACAGAAGTGTGTAATGATGTACGGAGTGATGCTCGGAGCGGGCTGGTGAAGACAACGAGGCAGCAGTGTGCAGCAGACTCATCAATCTTGAGCGCGGAGGGAGTGATGTTGATCCTGGCGCTGCTCCGTCATACGTGACTGTATGTATGTAACAGAGCGATGGAGCAGGACTAGGTGGACTTCACATGATCCAGTGTCGTTTGGTTTACGGTCTCGTCTACTCCTTTATGTGGGAGTATTTTTGGTAACCGCTCCTTCCTGTGGTTTTTCTGAGATTTTACTGTTGTTGTTCTACAATGTCAGTGAGGTTTTTTTCTGTCTCGCTCACTTGAGTCTGATCCGTGTCTTCGGTAATAGACTGTACGTGACTCAGCCGGGTCAGAGACTTCTCCAGCGTGTCAGATGCAGAGACGCAGCTGGATGTGCTTTTATCGGCCGGACTTCCACGTCTGATTTCCTGTCATGCATGAACATGAAACCCATTATGGTCCTCAAAGTACTCAAAGTGCAGATAAGGAGCAGTGTCTCTGTTGTGGTACACTGCAAGAACCAGTAAAGGCTTTAAAGGTTGTATCAGCGATCCTGGTTGCCCTCAAGATCCCAAACAAACAGAGCCAGCTAGCCCCTCCCTCCCTCCCGTGTTTTGAAAATGATCATGGACGCGCATTTTCATGAACGTGCATGACCATGAACGCTACTAGCTAACAAACGCAACTCGCAACTAACAAACGCAACTCACATTTCTAAATCTGATATTCACTCTGTTCAGCATTACTTCATCTACGTTTGCTAGACCGATCCAAATTTAGACGAGCTTCGGTCACATTTCACATCCGAACAAGTCAACAAGCAAATTCACATCCGAACAAGTGCAAGCAATGCTAGCAGTGCTAGCAGTGCTAGCAGTTGGCTGCTACTCACATGTCCAGAAGAAACAGCGCGAGCTCGGCATCCGATTTAAATCCTCTTAGTTCTCTTACTTCCTTCCATCTTTCCATGGCCTTCCCGATACTTATTCTGGTCTTGGAAAATACACGCTGGTATTCTCTCACTCTTTCTCTTCTTGGGTATTGATTCCGCCATTCTAGCTTCTGATAACACCGTCAGCTGACCTCCTTTGGCGACCACTTCGCAGCACGAGCGTGAAACACCACAACACCCACCCCTTGTCTGTGATTGGTTAAAGCACTGATTATTTTGCTTTTGAGTTGGTGGTAGGACCATTTGTTTTTGTGTGCGATCTCGGAGCCTAGGCTGCCTACAGAGACGCGGTGTTTTGACGGCATGCTTACGGGGCGGGCAGCTAGCGGATCGTGAGGAAAAAGCAGATGAATGTGATCATTTATGTTTCGGCCCAGAATCGCTGATACAACCTTTAATATGCTGAAAACAAAGTGGTCCGTAACAGCAGTAACCCGTCGTCTGACTGTAATATAACGATACGTGTTGGCTTGAGACCAATTTGACTGCGCAGGCATCGGTGAAGACCTTCCGTAGAAGCAGCGTCTATACCAGTCGCCATTGTTGTTGTCTTCCTCGGTTCTGGTACGCAGCTCGACAACCCAGGAAATAAAGCTCAGCCTGCAGCCCCGATTGGCACCTGTGTGATTTGGCCTCGATCAATATATTCGGTGATGTCGTCTGCGTACGTTCGTGTCTTGAGTCCTTCAGCATCGCCAAGAGATGAATCAGCCTCTTCTGTTTCCTGTCTTGTGTTTTGTCATCACACATCAGATCAGACACCTCATCAGGCTACATTCAGAAGATGATGAGCTTGTCTTGAAAAGTCAGTTTTCTGGATCTGATCGTGGAAATTGCTGGATTGGAACGGGACATCTCACTTCTTTAAATGGGACACAACATGCTCAACTCGCATATATAACTTTAATAAAGGCTGCTGAATCCGTCACAGGTGTGGATGTGATCCAGCACACCTGTGTAGTTTAACTGCCAGAAACACAACTTTTTTAAATGTTTTTCTTCAGTCTCACTTTCAAACTCATCGCCGACTGAACCACGTTTCAATGCCGATCGAACGGAAACTGATTGGAAAAGTTTTTACAAGCCAGCAGCCTGAACTTTAACTTGTGTGTCGTAACGTGGCGCCTGACGAGGGGCGAAAATTAGCGTGTCCACCCGAGGGTTGTGTTTTCATCAGAGCCAATCAGAGCTGGAGAACACGTCTTTCTAGAAGCTGCAGCACTCGACAGTTTATGTTTCCACTAGCCGACGAGCATATTTACGACGACGAGGGGAATATCTGACGAAAAGATGATGCAAATGAAGTTTCTTCTCACCGGCTCCTCTGCCTCTGTCCTGTTTTTTTTAAAGTACGTGATGAAACGGTGGTGTTTAGCTGTGTCAGGACGTTACATCCAACATTTTTCACTCTGACAAGACCTCCGAGCGGCGCCGAGTACCTCCACGGTAAACCGATCCAAACGCATGAAGGCAAAAATGGAGATTAGAGTGTTATACGAGCGCTCCCACCGGAGACCGACAAATCAAATGATTTGTTACGGTGGAGGGAAACGGACAATGCTCCGCGAGAGGAGCTGAATCATGAGGAGAACTGAAACAATAGTGAGGAAATATTTGGCCTACTTCTTACCACACATGTCTGCTGCTCTCTCCGTTCATTTATAGCCCTGCAGAGCGAGGCAAGTTTATGGTTTGCTATTGAAGCACAGTATCGTCCTGAGGGGAGATGAAATGGCAGCAGTCTCTGGCAGTCGGTGCTGGCGCTGGACGGACGGAGTCACTATCTGGACCGGAGCTGTGGTGTTTGGTTGTCATGGATCCCGCTGCTCGGCCGTCAGCTGCAGCCGCGATTGTTTTTATTGTTTACACGGGCGGTCGAGCAGGAGTGTAGGTTACCGAAACCTGTTTCTTAACAAGACTCGCTCTCGTGTGTACTCGCACACAAATCACACAGCGGGAGGGGAAATTACATCTGGCCGGTGTGGCAACAGGCCTCTAAAGCCGTAATAAGCGAGCGTTCAGACCGGCCCTGGACAAATAAACTGTGCGCTGAGCTGGACGTGTCCTTCAAACACTCAGGAGAAAAAAAAAAGGATTTACTCACCCGGCGCTGAGTGTGTGTAGCGGAGGACATGGGGCAGGATGTTTAGCTGGAGGTTTGAGGATTGGCCTCCGCTCTCCGCTTGGCTGCAGCTGTGGGCAGAGAGCTGGAGCGCTCGTCAGCCTCTGTATGGTAATGAACGGGGTCGGCGTCGAGGGGCTGCCGGCCAGGAATTCAGCAGCGTGTTTTTGCAGAGCGCAGCAGTGTGTCAGCTTTGCTTCTCCACTCCACTTTAACTTCTTTTGTATTGTTTAGTCTTTGCAACATTTCTGTGTTTGGATAGTTTTCACCCTCCAAAACTTTCCTTCTGGAACGTCCCACCTTCCAATTGTTCTGCAGCTTCGGTCTTATTCAGCGTCGAGCAGCAACGCTGTTCTTGTTACTTTGTCTAGCAAAGATTAGAAATGTCACGACTTCAAGCTCTCATTTTCGATAATCAGAAGAAGCCTGTGTGTATTTTTTCCCTGCTTTACTGCCGCGGATGAAAGACGACACAGCGAGCTCACCTCCGGGTCGACTTCCAGACAGTCATCCTGTGAGCACGAAGGTGCTCGACGGACTGGAACCAGAGGGAATTTCCACAGCGTCTTCATAACAAACTGAATGTTAATCTTTTGTTGTTTATTGTTGGAGCTCTGAAGGGTGGTATTCTTTATTTTTTTGTTGGACTGGTGAATATTATTTGAACCTGCCCAACAAACCCCATCACAAGAACAGTACCTCCCCAGTCCCCTGCTGCTCCGGCTGCAACCGGGCCTGAGCACGGTCACCTCTTGTACATACGTCAACATAACTGTGACTTCACTGACTTGTTTGTGGCTTATTCTGTGTGGATTTGGTCATAGACAGCCCTCTCACATTCCTGGATTACTTGATCATTCAAGGCGGCGTAACCTCCTGATGGTGTCGGTCAGTTAATAAGCATATAATGTGAACGTGATGTGCCACGTTTGCTCCAAATGTCAACCTTGGACGTATCTGTGTTTTGCAGAAATGTTAAATGCTGACATTATATGCTTGATGTGACTGTGCTGGCCCCCACACACCGCCCAAGGCCGACTTCCTTCTCCGACCACTCCGTCGGATCCGTTCGGTATAAAAGTTGCATTGAAACACACCGCCCCGGCTACACAGTAGCGTATACGTTCTGCACCTGCGAAATGCAATAAGTCTCCTAAACATCGGGTGGCGCTAGTCTCGTGCCAGTCACCCAAAACATAAAAACAGGAAATGACAGAACGGAGTGCGGACCGTAGCTTATCAGAACAAAGCACACACAGTGTTAGCTCGGCATTACTTGCGTGATGTCGTATTACGGTGGTCTCTCTTCCACCAGGGCAGCCAGCTGCTCCTCAAAGTCCTCGGTCCACACAGCCATGGCTTCCAAACATACGTTGGTTTATCCCCAAAATAACGAACGGTGAAGTGTTGTTTGTAACTCTGTGCCGTCTCTGTTTATGTGGTTTGTTTACCATCGTCACTTCCGCCGCCCCTCCCACACGCCGCGCTGATTCGCTGGCACACCGCCAATCAGAATGGTCACTGAACAGCTAGCTAACAACCAATCAGAGTATCCGACGGCGTCCAACCTCAGACGTCCTCGCGCTTCCGACACAGCTGAACACACCGAACAGAGCAGCTCCCGAACTCGTCCGACTATCTCCTAACGCTTCAGACGTCTGAGCCGGTGTGTGCCGGCCTTTAAACTTCCGTAGAAGAGGACAGTTAAGGAGAGCGGGCTGTGACCCAACATGCTCCTCGCAGGTGTTCCTGTCGAGTCTTGTTTCGGGTGACAGTTCGGGTGCTCTCAGTGTATTTGGTTAAATAATCCGGCCTCAGTGTCGGCGTCTTTACGACTCGTCTGATGTGCTTTTGGCCCCCGTCAGACTTCATTACAGCCGCTGCTGCAGCGCTCTAAGATGTCATTATCTAATTTTAGGTTATAACCTACAGAAATTAGCTGTAATATAGCAGAATTTTCCTTTGAAGGAAAGTCAGCTTCACACAACCTACGATGGGTTAACGCAGCATGCATGAAGTATAATGTGTGTGTGTGTGTGTGTGTGTGTGTGTGACTGTGGTCCTGGTTGTTTTCAGAGCTATTGTCGTTCTGGCTGAGGGGGAGTGTGGTGTAATTGCTGCGGTGTGCGGCGAGCGTTTTACACGAAGAGGTCACAGACAAGACGGGACCCCTCCCTGCCACACTCGAGCCACAGCAGAGGAGCGTGTGGTTTCATCCGGTCGTGCCCCGGCAGATCCACGGTGACCACACGAGAAGAAGACGGAGGTGGAAAAGACGAGGGGGGGAAAGAGGCTGGAGAAGATGGGGAAACGAGGTCACTGAATCGGAGAGCGTAGTGACGCCAAGGAAAAGTTTACAAAGCAGCTTTTATTTGGGTCGAGCGGGGTCACGACAGAGGAGGAGACGGGTCTCATCGGGCTTCTGTGTTATTGTGTCTCTCTTAATAAAAGTGAAGGGTGTTAGCTGGATCTTCAGCCTCTGCCTTTTTATTAGACATCTGCTGCTTTCAAGCCGAGGAAATGTTAAGAGACTGGAGCCCGTCCCGACCACATACTATCTCGAGTCGGCGCGCTGCGATCCGACAGATGTGCCCGGCTCTAATTTTAGCCCCTTTACACAAAACCGCAGCATTGTTCGCTTTCATGCCACCGACGAGATGCTTCCATTTTTGCCGTAAGTGTTTTTGTGTTTGGATGCCACCGGGACAATAGTAAATTACAGTTATTCCATTTTTAAATGAAATTCCTGGAGCACCACTTTCTTTTTTCTGTTCTGTGGCGCTGACCCGACAGTCACTCGGGGCTTTGTGATAAAAACACCTCGCTGAGACGAAGTGGTTCACAAACAGTGGAGGCAGGTCTGCTCTGCTTAGTCATTAGAGGAAACGGCAGTGAGTGATTAGGAAACAAAGCTCAACGTCCCTGTAATTAGTATCTACGGGTGCCTGGAAGGTATTCTCCACAGTCACCTCCGTGTGTGGGTCTCTCGTGATAAAACCTTCTGGAAAATACAATAACCAGGAAGCGGGACAGGCGGGAGGGGAGGTGAGGTTCACCCCACAGCTGTCTGTGCCCAGCGAGGCCAGTCTCCTGCCCCAGAATGCCTCTGGGAGCACATGTCTTCAGGCCAGACAAACACCTCTGTCAGCAGACCGCCGTCACCCCACCAGTCAGACCGCTCAGCCCGGCGCTGCTCTGTAATTACACACCGCCGCCGCCTGCTGTGGAGGGGGGCGGCCAGACTGACATGCAGACCCCATCACTGCCATCAGCATCAAAACAGAGAGAGTGAGACAGATAGGGAGAGTGACTGAGTGAGCGAGAGGGAAGGTGAGGCGAAGACAGCCCCGTCTGGGATGGAGAGGCGGAGGCAGCGAGGCAGGAGAGCCTCCTCCTTCCTGGGAAAGATTAGAGGGTGTGTGTGCGAGCACATCTGGATGGGCTGGACGAGCTGAAAGGAGCTGATGTGTGTGTGTGTGTGTCAGATGCCTTTACAGACATGTTTCTAAAAACTAGCTCAACAGCTCAAGTTAACAACTTTATATTTACTTTATATTGTTTCTGCAGACGATGAAGCAAGTCGGTGAACACAGACCTCTGAGTCGTGCACAGAGCTGCAGCAATTCATTTTCAACTAATATACGAATCACAAACAATATTCTCTGATTCCAGCTTCTTAATTTTCTGGTTTCTTTACTCTTCTGTCACAGGAAACTGAATATCTGTGGGTCAAGGACAAAAAGAAGACATTGGAGGACGTTATTTTGTCCATTTTCACAGATTCCACAGATTAATAGACACTGAAAATTATCTGTGTATTACTGTTCCATTAAGTAGTACACAGTACAAAGTTTAGTTAAAGGTAGGGAAGGCGGTCCTGGAGAAAGATGGGGTTAAAGTTTCGGGTCTGAATACCGACCCAGTACCCAGGGGCAAAACCCATATTTTTTGGAAAACCAACACACCAGAAATGATATATAGGACCTTCAAGGATCACAACCTGGGTGGACAACCCGGTCAACTAGCTACTGGAAAGCTACAGGGGGCCAAAACCCCCCTTTTGGGGACATATTCCTGGCGAAATTTTGTAAATGCAAATATTTAGGTACTACAAAGGCATAAATAGTCCTACAACTTTAAAATTTGGCAGAGAGTATCCTGACACATAGGGGAAAGCAGGAAAAAAAGATGCTGGGGTTTGCTGCAACTCTAGTTTAAGATATCACCCTCAACATCCCAAAAAAGACCAAAAAAAGTACTGTTCGCCTGACAAATTCTCATGAAAATTCATATTTTTCAACACTTTATGGTGAGTATCTATACCTAACATATATACAGAAAACCTCCCTAATTCATGAGCTTCAATTTGAGTCCAAGATGGCCTTTCTATCTCAAAGATTGCACTTGCTGTGACCAAAAGTCTTCTCTATACCCAAAATCGAGAAAACTGAAAACAGACATAGAATGTTGTAAAAGGTTTTGCGCCAGAAATTATATTTAGGACCTTCAAAGATCACAACCTGAGTAGACAATCCAGTCAACTAGCTACTGGAAAGCTACAGGATGGGTCTAAACAAACAAACCTACCCCCATATAGGCATAACGGTACATTTGAATAGGGTATAAACAACAACAACAAAAAAACCTAATAGATATCACCATGAAACTTCCCCAGTTGACTACTTGAATTAAGACTACAAAGCTTCGTTTGACGACTTGGGAATGAGACTCAGCAATCAACTGTGGTGTCAGCTGTATTGAAGTCTATGGGAGAAACTCACTAAAACCTTAACATATCTACATCGTTTGACTTCTGATGAAGAAACACCCCAGAAAATGACACTTCAGAGAGAACAACTGATTTTATCTGCAGTCCCATCAGCGATATAACATGAATCACCTCCTCAGGTGCAGAAACCAGACTAGATGTTAGACTTGTAGTTCTCGAGACCGGTCTCGGTCTCAAGACCACTTTTCCGTGGTCTTGGTCTTGGTCTTGATACTCTCTGGTCTTGGTAGTGTCTTGGTCTCGGTTTAGGCGGTCTTGACTACAAGTCTACTCAAGACATAAATGCATTCATGATGTAGTATGCCTTTTGTTCTACAGTTTGAATGTATATGTTTATGTATCTGTTCTTTGTGATGTCTGTGTTATATTGTTCTTGTCCCACTGAACTACAGCTACAACTACAACTTGATAAAGTGTGTTATAATTGAGATGCCATTGCACACATCAAGGTGACCAGTTCTTCCTCTTGTTAATGGACAATTTGAAGTACAATTTTGTACTATTTGTACTATAAACTATTTGTATTTTGCATTTAATTTAATGCATTTTTTGGTGCACCTGCGTGCGGGTTCTACAACTCATGCAAAATGGCAAAAAACTAGTCTTTTTTTGGTCTCAGTATCGAGCTGAACAAGTCTTGGTCTTGACTTGGTCTTGGTCTTGATACTCTCTGGTCTTGGTAGTGTCTTGGTCTCGGTTTAGGCGGTCTTGACTACAAGTCTACTAGATGTAATTAATTATTCCCACCTTTGCAGTGCCTGGTGGAGGTCTCGCTCTGTGGAGGGTGTGGTCAGGGTGGTGTGGCGAGTCTGCACTGCTGTCGGGTTAAGTGTCTGTGCCGGCTGATGAGGTGAGATGTGTGTGCGTGAGCTGAGAACCTCTGTGACCCCGCGTGCTCTCACCTCGGGGTCGCCGAGGCTGCAGCGTGCTTCGGTTTGCAGCAGGTCTTTGCAACACCTCACCTACGCTTGTAAACCGGAGCAGATGTAGACCGGCTGCCTCACCGCACTTGTATTTTAACTTCAGCACAGAGCCGGGGTGAGGCGGGAGGGGGATTCAGTCTCGCTCACTTTCCTCTGGGATCAATTATCTGACCGATTGTTGGAGCGAGGCCGCACTTCCTCCTCCTCACCTGTGCTTGCAGCTGAACCTGTCCGGTGTGTGGGCCGCTCCGCTCTCAGGCTCTCAGAGTGGCAATTCCAAAGGAAGGAGATGATGAAGTGCGTCCCGCCCTTTGAGTCAATCACCTAATAAAAGAGAGCTGCGACCCTGGGAAAGCGCAGTAAACACGGGCGGTTCAGACGCAGGTTTGCGCCGAGCAGAGCGCCGAGCCCGGACGACTGAAACCTGTCGGCTGTTTGGGAGGTGGAAGCTGCAGATCAGTGGGCTTTATGACTTTGCACTGTGAGAGTGATTTTTTAAAATGTGTATTAGTGAGAGGCGAGAGAGGAGAACAGAATGAAACAAGTCCGGGATCACTTCACCTCAAGTTTGTCTGTTCGGATCCAAAAAACTAAACAAAAGAAACCGCTCGCTCAGCAAACATATGTTCCGAGCAGCCGCCTCGTTCAGCTCGGCTCGCTTTGAGGAGTACTGTGTGTGTGTGTGTGTGTGTGTGTGTGTGTGTGTGTGTGTGTGTGTGTGCAGCAGCAGCAGTCTTCCGTCTGTCCGAGGCGTTGCGCAGACAGAGACAAACGCCTCCCCTGGTCGGCTGTCAGCACCTGGTCGCTAACGATGCTGCAGCGCTGAGCTCAGCTAATTGACCAGACAGAGATGGATCAGGATCTCACACTCTGCTGCGTCCGCTCGCTGCACAGTGTGTGTGTGTGTGTGTGTGTGTGTGGTGTGTTTGCGTCTGTTTTGATGTGTGCCAGGCCCTGCTGCACCGTGTCTCCCCACAGGAACCTCAAACTTTGAGATAATGCAGTTAGACTCGAGGAAACGAGCCTTTACAGTCCGCGTAACGCAGCTTCTGCTTCAAGCCTGTTGTCATGTACGTAAAACTCCTTAAAGGGATATTCCGGTGTAAGTTTAATCCATGGTCTAACACACCATGACACCGAGTAAGACTCCCCCTCGAGAGGTCAAGTTAGCTGACCGCTAGCTTAGCTAGTTTTAGCAACCTCAGAAAAGACTGCACGATAACAATACACTGCAGCTTATGTCTCCAACTAGAAACCGCCATCAAAAAGCCACAATTAATGGTGAGAACAGCAGCAAACTTCAGCAACAGTACATGTACAGTCCCAGCACACAGTACGAAGCATCAAACATCTGCTAGCTTTGCCGGATTTGTATTAAAAACACAGCACAACTCACCCTCTCCTCCAGCAGCCTGCCTGTGTGGGGAAGCCCTGACGAGTCGATTACCGAGTGCAGTAGATTTCCGCAGCTCAAGGATGAAAATGTCTGATTATTACTCCATGGGATGCTTCCCTTATTATTCCCTGTCAGCTCTCAGAGAATAAGAACTGAGCATGCCATGGAGTAATAATCATACATTTTCATCCTTGAGCTGCAGGAAATCTACTGCACTCGGTAATCGACTCGTCGGGGCTTCCCCACGCAGGCAGGCTGCTGGAGGAGGTTGCTAAAACTAGCTAAGCTAGCGGTCAGCTAACTTGACCTCTCGAGGGGGAATCTTACTCAATGTCAAGGTGTGTTAGACCATGGATTAAACTTACACCGGAATATCCCTTTAAGAGAATGTTATGTAGAATTTCTTATTACGTGTGATCTGGCGCCCCCCACAGTTTCCGAGTGTAACGCAGCAGTCGTGAATACAAATCCCAGGTTTATGTTACGTACCGCAAACAAAAAAGGCATTTTTTATTGTGCAGCAGTCAAAGTTTGCACAACTAACGGGTCGAGTTGACAACTTTGCTCACACACAAGACAAATCACTCTTCATATTACTTCCTATCACTTACAGCCTTTCAATTAGCGAAGTCGATGCCGACAACATGAAGCCGGTCTGAGGTGTGCTGTGTATTTGCCTCTTGCTTGGTCGCCGTCTCTTCTCTCTTCTTAGCTTCTTCCATCGCCGTCCTCTTCGGCCTCTTCACCTCCGTCGCGTTGACGCAGCTCTGTGGGAGGTCCGAAGCTGTGACGGAAACAGCAGCGCTCCGCTAACAGAGCTAACCTGTATGTTGCGTTCAGGGAACTCTGTAAAATACAGAGAGCTTCGGCAGAACAGCCAGAAAAAAAAGGATTTTCTCCGTAGAATATCTTCTGGTTTCCCCAACATGTGACAGTCAGACAGAGACACCTTTCACTCTATTACAAGTAACTGTGACGTGGAAATGACTCTGAAGCTGTTATTTTAAGGTGAAATAGTTAAATAATGTTGCTTTAAGGCCTGTCTGTCTGCAGAAGCAGAGAACAAATGAAGCTCAGTGGGCGATGAGCTCCGAGGATTCAGGCCGAGTGTGAGATGTGTGTTCGAGGGCTCCGGTTGGCAGAGCCGACCGGGCTCTTAGCGAGAGAGGGCTCTGGTTTATTTTCACTGGGAGAGAATCACTGGAGGAACGACCTTGGCCCATTAATAATACCTCCAGTGTGTGTGTGTGTGTGTTTCGTGCACTTTCTCACACACGCACACACAGACAAACCCACCGACATGCACACACCTTCAGTGCAGTCCTCGTCGTTGTGACTCTCGTGGTACCAGCACCGCTCCAAGTGGGTTGTTTAAGGCCAGTAATAACAGCTGAGGACTGAAGCTGCCATGATAATAATAATAATAATATAATGATATAATAGTAACAGATTGTTCATGCTTCTGAGGAATCCAAATCAGAAAAGTTTTTCTGCGAGTGCAGTCGGTTCAGATCGAGGGCTTCCCTCTACGCACTTGGCACCAACGCGTCTGTGGTTTTGGTCCGGTACCATTCACTCTCTTCCCGTCCGCGATGTCGTGCCTCGCTTTTGTTTCACTTTTCAGTTTGAAAAAAAAAAAAAAAAAGCCACTCCACTCTTTACATTTTTCAGCAAGTGCAAATTTTACCATAAAAAAAAAAAACCTATTGTGAGCGAGGAAGTGAAATCCCGAAGGCCGACCGAGCCGGTTGCGCAATTAATTGAAATATAATCGACATCTGTTCTCCAGATGTCAGAAGAGTCGGTTTGTTTGGTGCAAACCCCAACAAATGTCACATCATCGTGCTTTTAGTCGTTTTTTTCAGAGTGTTGAAAGTGTTGCAAATATGATCATTTCAACTAATAATAAATCAAATCTGTGAGGAGACTCGCAGGGCTGCAGAATCACTTTCAGCACTGGTGGGCTGAACTTTCTCAAGTAGGTGCCCCAACACATCATTTAGGTTTCACCCAGAAGTGCGTTTTAATTTAATTTTCTAACTCATTATCTAAATCAGGGGGCCCAAACCTTTTTCCAAGAAGCATCACCTGTTGTGTCACTAGATGACGAATGGCACTATACAGTCTTATTCTAATCTAAACTGTTTTCTCTCTTGTGTTTATGATTAACAAATATGTGAAGAAGAAAATAGAAAATTGCCAGGATCATCTTTGCAAGTTCCTCAGTTTTTTTCCCACTTGCCTCTTCAGGCTTCCGTAGCGTCCCAATGACAGTGCTTAGTTTGCACTTGACAGATTTTTGGGTGCATGTGCGACCAAAATAGTCGCAGCCTAGAGATCACAATGTGTTTGTTTGTGTAATACTTACAGTTCAGCACCTTACTGGAACTGCAGTCGTCTCAGGCCCCGTCCATACGGAAACGCTGTTTTGTGTAAACGCACATGTTTTGCATCGTTTTGGCCGACCGTCCACACGGATCCTGTAAACGCACTTTTTTGAAAACGGGTCTCAGGGTGGAGACATTCGAAAACGCAGCCCCTCCGTTTTCGTGTGGACGGTGAATCCGCATACCTTTCGATACGATGACGTCATCGCCCCACCCCTCGACCTCTCGCCTTCGACCTCTGAACCCCAAGACGTCTCATTACAACAACAACAACAATGACGGACTACATGCTTTGCTGCAGAAGATATTGAGCCTATCAGGGTTACTAGGGCAAAATATTCTGCTCCTCTGCCACGACGCTGAGCAAAAAAAGGATTATGGACCACCGACTAGCTATTTTCGTGTCCTGAAGGCCCCGTCAATATGAGAAGAACGGAGAAGAAGAGACATGTGCTCCTTCTTTTCTTCTCTGTTTTTGGTTAATTTCCAGCGCCACCTATAGGCCTGGCATATGAACTACAGTGTATTGAGTCGTTTACAGTGGATCTGTGTGGACGCAAATATTCTTGAAACAATGCCAAGGAAGACGGATAAAAAAAAGATCGTTTTGGACAATGTTTGAATACACGACACAGCCAGTGCACTATAACAAAATATATAATTTCTTTAAGAAACTGAGCAGTGTTCACGCTGCTCTCAGCGATGTGCAGAAGACAAAACACGGTAGAGAAAACCTCAAGGAAATTGAATCGAACGCAACTGGATTTGGTTTTTGTCTTGAAGACGTTTCACCTTTCATCCAAGAGGCTTCATCATGATGAAGACGTTTCACCTTTCATCCAAGAGGCTTCATCATGATGAAGCCTCTTGGATGAGAGGTGAAACGTCTTCAAGACAAAAACCAAATCCAGTTGCGTTCGATTCAGTTTCCTTGAGATAACTATGACCTGGATGAATGAGAATATTCACAGTCATGGTAGAGAAAAAAACTCCTGATGAGGTTTCACCTGACGCCATCGCAGAGCCGCTGCTCAGATTTTGACGGACACTTTCGTTGGTCTGTCTCAGCTGAACTCTTGGATACCTGCGGAGCTCCGCCGTAAACTTCTGATTTAGATAAATTCAGTCTAAAATAGATGGACAAAATTTCCTTCTGCACAATATTCAGCGCTCACCACCATGTAGTTCTCCGCAGGACGTCCTTCATGGCCGACCCATCGTGACACTCTCAGGGTTAACCTTCTCACTGTGACCTCCTCTCACAGCTTCCTCCTTCTCAGCAGGGGCAAAGATCATCCAAAGAGTGTTTGTCAACAACTTACTGAACTCTATCAGCGTGTGTGTGTGTGTGTGTGTGTGTGTGAGGGAGGACAGTTGAGCGAGCGATGGCGCTGATGTCACGTCGGCCTCTGGCCCACTGAACTCTCTGCAGGGGTCTTCCTCTAATGAAGCGCTGTGACTCAGTCGCTGCGTCGGGCCCAGTGCAACACGGGGGCAGGAGGTCAAACACATTCACACATTTCTCTGCCTACCCCACTGGGGCAATTAGCCCACTGAGAACAAAGCGGAGATACAATGAGCCGTGTCCATGGGTGGGGGGGTGGAGGTGGAGGTGGAGGTGGGGGGGCCGTCATTAGCTGTGATGATGTTATTGTTGGCCATGAGAGCGATGGATCACACTGAAGTCCTCCTCGGGGCCTTTCAGGTTACAGTCACTGTCACAGGAGGCGCAGAAGAAGAAAAAAAGGGGTTTTTAAATTTGTTGTTGCAAGACAGAGAGAGAGAGAAAGTGTGTGAGAGTGTGTGTGTGTGTGTGTGTGTGGAGGGGGAGACAGTTGTCCTCATGCCAAAGCCGGCTTAATGCTTCGTACAATAGCTCGAGTGTGGGTGAGGGGATCTTGGCGCTCGAACGCTCTCTACTCTAGAGGGAGGAGAGGGCCGAGAGCTAGATTTCCTATCCAGAGCCTCCCCCCCCCTTTGTAATTGAATGCAGCCCATCTACATGAGCCGAGCTCCAGAGAAAACGTCACACACACACACACACTAACACACACACCTCTCTTTGTGCCTGCGTGTGGACCGAGCGAGGAGCGGATCAGAGTGTGCGTTCTCCTCGTTCTCCGCGTGACGTTTTCTGCGATCCAGAGCGACGTGCCGTAACATCTCACTCTCGGGTCTGACACGGTTTTAAATCCGTCTACACTTGTAATCCTCTGAGAAATACCCAGAACCCAAAACAGTGAAATCATGAGCGCAGAGGTTGAGCAGAGGGGGGGGATCAATTTACCCAGAACCATGTGTTCTGTGGACTTTTCCTGCTCTTCCTCTCTGCCCTCTCTCTCCCCCCTTCTTTCGGGGTAATCGCTGGGCCTTTTTTATACTTTCCAGTCTTAAGTTCCCCAAACGTTTATTTTTTCTTCCTGACAATGAGCTCTCCACTTTCCTGCAGTGGGGAGAGAGCGATGGTGACATGTGAATACCGTCCCTGCTGCTCCGGCCCGGCCCGGCGCTGCAGGTGCTGTTTCATGGCTTCTCTTGGCGTTTCGCTGCGGCTGCTGGCCGCCGAACGGGGCGAAGACGTGCTTCCCGGGCGGCTAATGAGGTGCTGGACGCCTCCCGGCCTCTTGTTTGTATCGGCAGCAGCACCTGGGCCGACCGGAGCCAGACCGGGCCGGACAAAAGAGTCAGTCTAGCATTTCCACAAAGGTCTGCCCATTCAAGACATTCAGAACCCAGAGACACAAACTCCCACACTTCGTGAAATGAAGGCAAGACAGAACGAGAGCCCAGACGAGCCATTCTCTCTCCGCACAAGGAGACTATTGTTTGTCTCTCACACGCCCTCACTCGCTTGGCTTTGCGACTTCTTTACTTTTATAAAGCATGAAGCGCTGTTTATCTCCTGGAACTGTAATGGAGACAAAAGCTGCAACTGTCTCCCGACTTCCGTATCATCGACACCTGCAGTGTATTAATCAGAGGTTTCAAAGTGGAGCTTTTTCTTTTGACTCTTCAGTAGTTTGTCTCTTGTCTCGTTTTTGTTTGATCACGAGTCCAAAACAGCTGATTCTCACATTTGATCAGCTAAAAAGCCTGAGCATCTGTGCGGTTCTGCTGAAAAGATTCGTTCAGTTAATCGATCATTAAGCATCTCAGCTCGAGTGTCGGCGTCGAGTGTCCCGTCGTTTGAATACCATGATGTGTATGAATCTAAACATCATGTTTTCAGCATCAAGAATTCACCCTTCTGTGCCTTCATCGTCTGTTACAGATGCAGGGAACCAGCTTGTCGCTCAAGAGGCAGTAAGGAAACCGTCGACGCTACGCCGCCCGCCTGCACGCACAGGGGACCCGATCTCCAGTAAGAGCTCTGAACGTATTACAGCTTTTGACAAGGAAGGGGTGTGATGGTGCACAGCAGGTACCTTGGTTTGGAGGGGTCACGAGTTTGGTACGACAGAAGGCAGAAGGTTTATTTTCATGCATAATCATGTTAAATGTCTGATTCCTGAAGGTAAAGAAAGACATTTTTGTTTTATTATTTGCTCTTTTTTTGTAGATTGTCTCAACTGCAGTCGAATCACGGCTTTGAGCGACAGACTGAACTCTCTGGAGACGAAGGTTTGGACCGCGCTCATTCAGCCTCAGCGTCCGAATCACTGAGAAATGTGATATGTTTGCTTAATTGCCCACATTTGATTTATGCCTTCCTGCAACCAGGTCCAGTTACTAAGCGCCCCGGCCTCCGTATCACATCGCCACCTTCAGGGCAAAGGAGGAACGGCGCCGGAGGCCTCGTTGCTGATGGGGGCCGTGCCCGCTCAGGGAGCTCCTGGTGAGCAGGGCCCTGCAGGTATCACGCTGTCACGCACGAATACGTTTGAAGTGAAGAAATACTGCGTGTTTCCGTCGAGCGGGGCTTTTGTGTTTTGATAATTGAGTCAGAAATCACTCCTCTCTGCGAGCTGCAGCTCTCTTCCTGCCCTCTACCTGCTCACCTCCGCTCGTATCCTATTTCCTCCGCTGCACGTTCACTCATTTCCTTTAGCAGAAGCCCGGTTGTGTCTGTGCTGCTCGCTCTCAGCGCTCTGTGTGAAAAACAAACACCACAGAGCATGAAAGTCCTTCTCTTCCCCTGGAGTCGAGCCCAGCGCCGGCTCCGACCCTGCTGCTCCGCCAGGAGAGAAAGTGTATCAGTTTATGTGAAATGAAAATAGAAATGTGTGTCTCCTACATTCACTCCTCCCTTCAGACACCTACAGTACGTATACTTGTAGTCAAGACCGCCTAAACCGAGACCAAGACACTACCAAGACCAGAGAGTATCAAGACCAAGACCAAGACCAAGGCCAAGACAGACCAAGACTTGTTCAGCTTGAGACCAGACCGAGACCAAAAAAAGACTAGTTTTTTGCCATTTTGCATGAGTTGTAGAACCCGCACACAGGTGCACCAAAAAATGCATTAAATTAAATGCAAAATACAAATAGTTTATAGTACAAATAGTACAAAATTGTACTTCAAATTGTACATTAACAAGAGGAAGAACTGGTCACCTTGATGTGTGCAATGGCATCTCAATTATAACACACTTTATCAAGTTGTAGTTGTAGCTGTAGTTCAGTGGGACAAGAACAATATAACACAGACATCACAAAGAACAGATACATAAACATATACATACAAACTGTAGAACAAAAGGCAAACTACATCATGAATGCATTTATGTCTTGAGTAGACTTGTAGTCAAGACCGCCTAAACCGAGACCAAGACACTACCAAGACCAGAGAGTATCAAGACCAAGACCAAAGACTGTCGAGGCCGTGACAAGACCAAGACCACGGAAAAGTGGTCTTGAGACCGAGACCGCTCTCGAGAACTACAAGTCTAACGTATAGTTTGCTCAGCAGGGAGCAGTAAAGTGAGACTTTGACAGGTGGAGAGTCACGTAACAGACATGTTTGAATATATAAAGTGCGACACATCCACTTGTGGGATTGTTGGCAGAAGAATTGGACCACGAACTGCAAGATACCGCATGTCATAATCATAATAATGTGCAAGTTACTGTGACATTTGCTGAGTGTGTTCACGCCTTTTCATTGTAATGACTGCTCACTGTACGGTGGCTCCGAGGGTCAAAACTCATCAACATGTTAGAAAACACAATGGCAATTCTGAGAACACAAGTACTTTTCACAAAGCATGATAACACTTCAGAAAACACAGCGACAATTCAGAAACTGTTGTGTTTTGACCTTCAGGGCCACCGTACTTTTGCCTTTCCTGTAGCACTGCTGTACGCGAAGGCTCTAAGAATCAGGTGTTATCATGTTTTGTGTGGCGACAGTCGTCCTCGAGTGTCTGTCCTCAGGCAGAGATGAGGAGAAGCTACCTTCACACATTTTTCTAGTAGTAGTTAAGTTTCTTACGACTTGACTTGAAGCAGTTTATCAGACTTTACACCAGAAGGCTTCCCAAGACCTGCGAACAGAGTCTGATGAATTCACTGAGTGGATTTCAGAGCCCTGTCGTCAGAGGTCTGCATTAAACCTGTCGCTAAAGCATAAATAGCAGCGTTTGACATTTGAAAACAGTCACAAAGCTGCAGAAACTCTTCCTTTTCTTTCATTAATAAATAGTATTTTGGAAGCGACGTTTAAATCAGCCGTGACGATGATAAAAACACAGTAATGGGGAAAGTTTCCAGGTGGTTCGAGCCCAGATTTTTCCTCTCAATTAAGCCACATCTCTGTTTTCATGACAGGTCCTCAGGGTGAGAAGGGGAGAGACGGGCTTCCTGGCAGAGACGGTAAATTGTAACCATAGTTTCTCTTCAGTCGGTGTAAAAACCAAGATGTGAGCCAGTTAAGGCTTCGTGATTACTCATGACTGTTTCCTCCTCTTAGGGAAGCCGGGGTCTCGAGGGCTGCCAGGTCCCTCTGGGCCTCGTGGGGATGTCGGAACAAGGGGCCCGTCTGGAGCCCCCGGATCGAAGGGATCCCCAGGTCCTCAAGGTGAGCAGAAACACACAGTGAGCCTCGTCCTTGAAGGTGTTGACACAGTTTGTCAACGAGCACGTTGTAAAGATGTGTGTGTTACTCGCCGGTCCACTTAATCTATTGTCCGGAGAACGAGATGTTTGAGCGGCTCTCTGTTGACCAAAGACTTGTGGAAACGACGGCGGAAAAACGAGAGCGATCTCCAACAAAAGGCCGACCCGTGATGTTCTGTGTTTGTCTTCCTCTTAAAACCACTCGGTCAGCCCACAGACCCTCCAGTGGTCGACGTCTGAGCGTTCCAGCGGCCTGCTGGTTACTCACTGGAATTTGGGCATTTGGTTGGTTGACTTTTAAAATCATACGTTTCTAAAAGTGCAGCTCCGGCGGGCAGCGTTCGGTTTTTTCAGGCCGTATATAACTTATACGGCTGCTCGGGGTCATAAATCAGCCCGATGCACTCAGAGCTGGTTATGTTCAGATAATGAACGACCTGCTGGGATAAAAAAGTAAATCCACAGGCAGCTGTGACTTGAATGATAATAAAGTAAATGGCGGTGTAAGTGTGTCACCACATCTGCTCTCGCTATAGGGCTGTTTTTCCTCCTCGCAGGCCCGCAGACGACCCCTGCTCGGTGCCTGCCGCTGGGGCAGAGATGAGATTTAGAGCAAAAGTTAAACTACAAACCCACTTTTTTTTTTCTTTTTTTTTCCGAGAAGCGCCATGTGACTTTAATCTGAAATGAACATGAGCTATATATACACAAATCCCGGGTCCTTATGACTTCCATATGCCTGTGGTGTTATTGTTTTTTCTATCTCCATTACTTCATAAGTGCTTCAAACCGGCGCTGTGCCCTGCATCCGAAGCTGCGTTTGACTTATTGTGCTGGTTTCTTTAAAGAGAGAAGGATAAACACGGGACTGGAACGTGTCCAATGTCACGGAGAAATGTGGAGGTTGTGGGAAAAGATGGGACAGAAATGAACTCGCGTTGTTTTGGGGGGAGGTGATATTGTACGTTATGACGAGTCCTGATAAGTTAAAGGAGCGTTTTATTGCAAACCTCGACTCGTATTTTGACACGCCGTCCCCCCGGGCTCCTCTGGGGAACCATTATCCTGCAGGAGAAACCCAAATTGTTTTCTCCAATATGTCACATAGACTCCGAAGGGCCACTTTGATTGGCCGTTTGAACCACCGTTGCCGAAGATTGAAGCCAAAACACAGCCGGGTCACGTTCTGGCTAAGTGAAAACGGCCCGCTTGGGTGTCAAATCAGAGCTGTAATAACTTTACCTTAGTAATTAGTGGACCATCATTGTCAGTTGCATCAGTGCATAAACAGAGAGGTGGTGAGTTCGGGTCCGTCGGAGGGCTAAGAGGTGGCGTTCAGGGCGAAGCATTACCTCAGAAGAGTCCAAACAATGAGGTCAGACGTAGTCGAGGTGGTGGTGGTGCTCTTTTTCCCACCTTCATAAAGAGCGGACCGGCTACAAGCTGTTACTAAAAAGCCAGCGGTGAGTGTGCAGGGAACATTTAGTTCACTATGAAGCGGTGCCAACAACACTTTGCAGAGTTTAATGGTGTTTATTTGAGCTTTCACATGCCCCCGAGTGGGTTCCCAGCACCGGCCCATTAAACAGCCTCCTCCTGTTAATTACGTAGAGACGGAGTCAGGATCTCTGCTCGTCGTCCGTCCAGCTGCCGAACACACACACACATGCGCACACACTGCCAGACACTATTACGGCGTATCACTCAGCGGTTTATCTAATCTGTTCCCTCTTCAGTCTTTGTCACAGTTTATCCTCCTGTCATCACATCACACACAGTCATTTATCACCATCCTCCCCAGAAAAACAAAACTTTTAAGGCCCCTGTTTTGCCTCACGTCATTTTTCATATCTGTCACCGCAGTGATGTTTTATGTCCTCCCCTTCCTCTCAGGCCCGCGTGGTCCACCAGGACTCCCAGGAGAGAGGGGTCTACCAGGCCCGCCCGGCCCTCCGGGTCCTCCAGCGCCTGCCAGTGCCCACATCCCGGAGCCGGACCACAGTAAGACCTCGGACGACTAACAGACACCGTCACACAAATTACACAACGAACAGTTAAAAGTGCTCTTTTGTCCGAGGAGAGAACGACTGAGCGTCGCACTCTTTAAACATTGTTTGAATTTTTTGATCTTCCACCGTCCCCACAATCTAATCGAGTCTGTGGGACAAGGTTCTGGTGTTGGAAGGGTTCTGGTGTCCATTTATAGTTCGAGTAATATTATCCGGTCACATCCGAGCAGAACATGGTCGCACGCAGGACGATTTAGCTTTTTATTTACTTTATTTTTTATCTGTATTCACACACAGATATCTGTTTATAGAGACTGTTCATCAAAGGTCGGGTCACTCACTTCTTTCTTACTCCAAACCCCCAGACTGTGTTTTTATTTTCAGACTTGCCGTCTTTAGACCCGACCGATGCTGACTCACAGCACGTTCCCCCTCTAAAAAGTGACATTTCTGCAGTCAAACGTCTACAAATGACTAAAACCTTCGTCGTGTAGTTTGTCGAGTCGTGTACGTACAATATCCAGATGTTTCCAGCCATTTTCAGACCCAGAGACATCTGTCATTTTATTTCATTTGGTCAGCTGCAGAAGGCAAAATTACCAAAAATGCATCCCCCCTTCATCCGCCCGCCCCCGATCACAGACAGGCGCAGACCTATAACTAATAATTACATTTTGAAAGTGCATTTCTATTTTTTTCCTGCCCGTCTGTCATTAGCAAAGCTCCCAGACGAGTTGAGTTGCGTTGTTAATCACTTAAGCGAGGCTAATTGTGCAAATATTGCGCGACATAACATATAAGCATTGTGATTCGGGTCGGACGGAGACGCACACAAGATGAGAGGAGATAACAAAGACGGAACAGCTTTTTAATTAAGAATGACACACAGACGGTTCAGTATATATCTGAGACTGAACATGTGCAGGTCGGCTCTGGTTGCCTGTGTTGCCTCGTTCAGATGGATTTTCGTTGGCAGTGGCGGTCGTCCGACGGTGAAGACGACGACTCCCACGATCCCACGCTGCTTCTTTTCATTGTTTTGATTGAGACACTGTGCATTTAACTGAACCCAGCCAGGATGATGTAGGTTTTTTTTCTAGCCATTTAGCAGCCCCGGCAGACACGTTTCTCTCCTGTGAGCCTGAGAGCTCTCGCAGGTTTTCGGCCCTAATGACGAACAAGAAAAAGCAACAAAGCGAAGCAGAAACAGACGGTTTTGAAGGACAGCGGTGATCCTTTCACTGCTACTTGCTCCTCGTCGTCTCGAGCCAAGTAGAACAGAACCAAAGAGCATTAAACGGAGGCAGAGACGGTCTGAGGTCGACACAGACTTCACATGCTGGGATGAGAACCTGTCCATCACTGATGTCACTCAACAGCTTCCAGATGTAGGCCTGCGCTCAGACAGCTGAGGGGTGGAGGTGGGGGGGGGGGGCCAGATGGGGGCCTGCACCGGCTCTTTTCAAGGTCAGCACTGTCGGTGGGTTTTATGTGTGGATACGGCGGTAAAACAAAGTATGCAGCACACGGATCTGTACGCTCTGAATTCCTGCGTGGAGAAAGCTGTGGGTGCGTTGAGGTTGGTGTGATGATTTCCGAAACTGCAAGCCGTTTCTTTTGACATCAAAGTAACAGCGGGGGACGTGAGGGGAGGGAGGAGAGGGAGGAGGGAGGAGGGAGGGGGCTCTGTCCTGGGCTTCCTTTGGAAAACACTGGCTTATTTGGCTTTTACGTCTGCATCAGGAGGTTGGAATTCCCTCTCTGCAGAACAGGAGAGGGTTAGTGGAGGAGGAGGAGGAGGAGGAGGAGGAGGAGTGTTCGGACACTGTAAGCTGCAGATCCCGGCGCGTTTTTAGTAGGAAATGAAGACAGTGTGTGGAGAGAGACGCGGCGAGGTCGGCCCTGTTTTGGATGTCACCTCTGTGAGCGGCGTTCTGGCAGCTGGAGGATGTTCCTGGCTTCCTCCTCGTCCTCCTCCTCCTCCTCCTCCTCCTCTCTGTATCTCCTGAAGCCTCATGCCGTGATTGGATCTGTGTTTCCTGTCAGCATAAAATGACCCAATGGCCGCACGCTTCCTGTATCGCTCGCACGTTCACCACCCTCTTCCTCTTGCACTTTCTCTCTGCAGGCCCAGTTTGACCTAGAAGTTCAGCTGTTGATGTTGTTGCACAGTCGTAGCTCTTTACAGTATTACATAACTATTTTTTTTTTTAATGAACGTGAAACGCTGATCTACCAGCAGTGTAGGTTACTGCTCTGCTGAAGTCATCAGGTGGAAGTTTGAGTATTGGTTGGAAAACGCTGCCCTCTGGAGGCCACACTGATGTAATAACACAGGAAGAGTTGAGCGTCTCAGGCGGCAACAAAGATAAAAGTCAAACATCTCACACTGAAAGGCTTCGTTCAGCTTCTCCAGCAGCCTGACTGCTGTACAGATTACACATTACATTGACTGATTAGATAGTAGGGGTGTCGAAATCGATAAAATATTCTATCAATTCTTTGGACAACGATACGATATTTGCAGATATATCACAAAGTCTGCCACGATACGATTTTGGTTCGATTTGATTGGATAGAGGGGCCTGCGATCAATATGAGATGATATCGACAGCTTTATTCCCGTTGATATGAAAGGACCTCCTAATCAGACACATTTTCTTTCAACCACAGCTCGTGGAAAAGACCCCTTTTACACCAACACCTTCCACGACCCCCGAGGGTCTCCTGTTCCTGGACCTCAGGGTCCCCCCGGGCCCGTCGGTGAGTTTGTTCCCATGTGTTTACAGTGTTGTGTTCTCAAACTGTGACTGATTCAATTCATGCAGATGATTTTGATTGATCAGTTTCATTCAACTCTCCCAATCAGATAAATTAATTTGGTCTGAAAATGTGATTTATATCATTAAAAATGTTCAGATTTAACACAAAACATGCCTCAAAGTTGATCCACACACTGATCATCAGTTTCAGGTTCAGGCTACTTTAGTTGTAGTTTGTACTTTTATGTGTTTCCATCCCGTCACACATTTTACAAACAACACGGACAGCAGACAGGAACGAAAAGGTAATCCGATAATCAGAATTTAAAACAAGAATAATAACAATAAAAGCAGAAACAGATTCCCCTCTCTTAGCATTTCCCTGTTGTATGACTGTTGGCGATTAGCAACGTGGCTACCGCTAACAGCCCGGCTATGTAAGAGTAAATCACTCAGTTGTGTAAATAAATAAGCAGGTTTTGTTATTTACTATCAAGTAGAATGAAAGCTAGTTTTGTCTCGAGTCTCAGTGTTGAGAGGAAACACACACATCAGTGAGGGAACAACCTCAGACATTAATTTGGTCTGAAAATGTGATTTATGTATGAGAAACTGAGCCCGGTGTCGGAGCGAGTAGTGTTGAGGAAGTGAGTCTTATAGGGATGCAGTCTATTTGTGGATGGTGCCATTTTTCTACAGTATTTACTTCAGAAAGATACGTTAAAGCAAAAAAAACTACTGAACTAGATAAATAAAATAGCATAAAATGGAGGTGTGATAAATAGACATCACTTCTATCATACAGTATGTCAGGTGGAGGTCATCACCTCCTCTCAGAGGGTCAAGATGATAATATATGGGTCATTCCATGAAATCGGTGCCTTTTCAACTTTGAAAAGTTAAAATTTAAATTATATTTAATTGCTATTTTTTCAGTAGCCAGGAATTAAAGACAGTTTAAAATGACAAGAAGTTATATTGTGCCATCTCAGCTATGGAATTTCATATTTATAACTGTTTTAGTCAAGTCCTGTTACTGGAAAGGTAACAGGGTTGACAGTAACAGGGTTGACCATTTCAAGCTAATTTGCCCATTGCTACCTAAAACAAATGTTAGCTAAAGCACATGCTATGTACTTTGAAAGGAAAATACATGTATATATTGATTATGTTATGAGAAATAAATAATTGTTTGGATTTATATGTTAAAAAATGGTAACAGGGTTGACGTTGTATGCTTGTCCCCCTGGTTCAACCTTGAAAAAACATCAAAAATAGCACATCAGAGATGAGCAAAACTTACTTGTCACTGAGCTGTTAGCATCCTGGTTCAGAGATGATGCAACCTCCTGTAAATCATGTCAAATCTAGAATGTACCGTTATTTTGATAGGGTTTTTTGGTTAGGGTAACAGGGTTGACATAAAATTAGGGACACTCGATAAATTGGTAAATATCTATTACAATTAATATATATTTTTACCAAAAACACTGTTTCACAATAAGATCATACTTAAAACAATATGTAAATGTGAACATTTTAACATTTTTGCCAACATTTTACAAATTAAAAATCCTGCTGACGTACAACAACAACAACAGTGAGGGACAGGCCGAAAACCTCACCCTCATCAGCTTCAAAATCATTTTTATTATTTAAAATAATATTTAATTGATTTTAATTTGATGTTTTATTGAGGAGAGAAGACATGGTAATGTTATATTTTCAAATTACATCTTTGTTTGTCGTTACTGTAATTTTATGACTGATCATTTTTAGGGACATAAAAGGCACCGATTTCATGGAATGACCCATAAATCTTTTCATGTATCTTGCAGGTCCTCCAGGTCCCAGAGGCCCGTTAGGACCTCCCGGCCCGTCAGGACAGAATGTAAGTGCTGCCTGACTTCAGCACTGTAACATTTCAGTCTCAATACAAATGAATCATTGTCATTTTGATTTTCTTCCCTGACTCGACGCAGGGTAAACCTGGAGCCCCTGGAGCACTCGGCCCTGTTGGGCCAAAGGGAGAACGTGGGGAGCGAGTGAGTCCACTTCAGAGCTCCACGAGATTTTTCGACAGTCTTTTGGTCTAAACAAAACTCTCCGTGACACGCCTTTTTGTTTTTTCCAGGGTCCTTTAGGTTACCCAGGAGAGCGGGGCTTCAGAGGCGAGCCGGTAAGCCACGTCCACCCTGCCGCCGCCGCGAGTGCATGAAGGGAAACATCAACACATGTCATCGCTGGTTATATTACTGTAAACTACACTCACCAGATCAGAGAGAGCGAGCGCTCTCTGCCGAACCCAAAACGCTGCGCCGCTTTCATTAACATCTCCTCACACTCACTTAATCTCTCTTGTTAATATTCTTTCGCAGGGAACGCCGGGCCTGAAGGGAGAGCCAGGAGAGAAGGGCTTGCCGGTAAGAAAGTAGTTGGTGGTAGTTGACAGTTCACACGGTGACACGGGAGGGTTTTACTTTGAAGATTAAGTACAAAAAACATAAGATTCCTTTGTTGAACATTTAATATTTTCTCTGTCTGTCTAACCCTTATTTTTCTTTCACCTCTTCCTCATTTTACAAGAGCAATCTAAATGTAAGATATTTTTATTTATGTCATCACACGTTCACTCTGCAATGCAACAAGTCTCCTCAGTAACCTGATTTAAGTGTAACCATGACCCCCTCCGTCTCCGGTTATGGTTATTCTACGATCACCGTGTTTATGTTTCTCTCTCTCTCTCAAGTCCATACTTTTCTCCCCGTTGATGGTCATGAAGTCTGTTTTTATATTGCTGTATATATCATTTTTTTAGCTGTCGTGTGATGTCGTGCGTGAAGCCTTTTGGTGTTAATGTGTTCTTGTTTTTGTCGGTCCTCGGGGTGTGCTCTGGACTGCTGTCCCCTGTCACGACACTGTCCTCTTGACCCTAAAGCTGTCTGACTCCCTCTGCAAGCTACTGTCCCCATGGCTACCTTTCACAGTCACCTTTTCAGCATCTGACTTTGGCATATACATACTGATATTAACACAGAAAACCCAGTAAACAACCGTGCAGCAGCTCGGACTGGGTGAAAGAAATTCATATTCACTGTATTTGAATTCTCTGCATCTAATCATCAATCAGTTATACGGATAAAGTGTTCGATCATGTATATGCCAAATGACTCCATATGTGCCAGTGGTGGGTCCTGTTGGGTTTAGAGGTGTTGTGCTCTGATGTGAGTGGAGTGGATACAGCTATCCTCTTTCATCCCACAATGCAACCTTGCATGATTTCATCTTCAGGTTCTGCACCACGTAAAAACTTCTCGTTCTGGATGTTTTCTGACAAAAATGTATCTAACGACGAGTGAAATAACACGACGGTGCCGTACGAACAGAGAGAAAAGGCAAAGTTTTATTTGCGCACACGAGATTTCATTAAATCAGATGATTAAAAGATATTAGATGTGTCAGGAGCTTAACCCTGATTTAAGGAAAAAGAAAATATATGAAGATGTGCAAGAAAAAGAATGAACCAAATGTGACGACAGTTTTCTTTTGAAAATATCCAAAGATGACGAGCTCTCAACAACGTGTCTGAAAGTATTCCAAGCACTCCAAAAAGATTCCAGAAAGGTCCTTCTACAAGGGCTGAGGTTCTACCTGGAACCATTTGCTTCTGAAAAACCCTTTCCTGAATAAAGGGTTTTAAAAGGGTTCTTGGTAACACTAACGGTTCCAGTAAGAACCACTTTGATCCAGAGAACCCTTTAAAAACCCTTTCCTGAATAAAGGGTTTTAAAAGGGTTCTTGGTAACACTAACGGTTCCAGTAAGAACCATTTTGATCCAGAGAACCCTTTAAAAACCCTTTCCTGAATAAAGGGTTTTAAAAGGGTTCTTGGTAACACTAACGGTTCCAGTAAGAACCATTTTGATCCAGAGAACCCTTTAAAAACCCTTTCCTGAATAAAGGGTTCTAAAAGGGTTCTTGGTAACACTAACGGTTCCAGTAAGAACCATTTTGATCCAGAGAACCCTTTAAAAACCCTTTCCTGAATAAAGGGTTTTAAAAGGGTTCTTGGTAACACTAACGGTTCCAGTAAGAACCATTTTGATCCAGAGAACCCTTTTTTGGAGAAAGAGTTCTTCAGGGATTGTTGAAAGCATGGGTATAAGATCCTGTATGGGTTCTTTGTAGAACCTCTCATGGGAGGTTCTGGGTGGAACCTTACACACACAGTTCTAGGTATAACCCTTTATGTTGGGTTCTAGGTAGAACCCTCCACCTTTATAAAAGGTTCTACCTGGAGCCAAAAAGGGTTCTCCTATGAGGACAAGCCGAAGAACCTTATATGGTTCTACTTAGAACTTTTATTTCTAAGAGTGTAGTCTCGTTTGCGAGATGAAGACCTGCTGACGTTTAGCAGATACGCTTACCGCCTCCATCTTAGTTAAGAACATTAGCATGCTTTGCTAATTAGCGCTAAGCAAAGTGAACCTGAGGCTGATGTATTTAGTTTTTCTGCAAAGAGAACTAGAATGGCACTCAGTAGAGCGCATACCTCCGCCAAGGCCCAACAGTCCCCTTAAATTCAATCGAGTCTAATCCAATAACTGCATAATTATAATTTCATCAGAATCTCCATTATGTTGTGGAAGAATAATAGGTTGATAAACAGACTAATTAAAACCATTTGTACTTTTCTTTTCTGTATGAATCCTAATATTACAATTCATCCTGAGAGGAACAGTCGTTAGGGTATTTTACTAAAAGCCACATATGTCAACCTCTTCGTGATGCTGCAGGAAATGCTCACCAAAATCAGAAGGACGTCATATTTAACAGTAATTCATCCAAAGGTTGTTGAGATACTTCACTAGCCCACAAACTGACGTCTCTACATCGTGTGACTCGGTCAAACTTTGCCTTTTTTCTTCCAACACTCAGTCTGTCCTTGGTTTGTCTTACTAATCAGAGCATTTCATGGCGTGAGTCGCTTACCTCGGCACCAAAAAGCTTCAGCTTCTCTCTGCATGCCTTTTGTTGTGGTGGTCTCTTGTCTGCTTTACTTCTCTTCTTCCAACCACTTTTGTTATCGTCCCGAAGGTGTGACTCATGAAGCCATCGCCTTCTCCTTTAAAAGACAAATAAATCAGATTTCCGTGTAAATCTACACTGGCTTCATTCTGTCGGGTGACAGCGGATAACTTTTGTGACCGAATGAAAGCTGTGGTGCTGAAAAACAATCCTCACCCGGGCTTAATAATGAATGCAGATGGCATGAAACCCCCCCTGGGAGAGTGTAAACCCAGCTGTGCTACGTCACCAACGTGAGGCTGGTCTGTGATGTGCATGCTGATGTCGCCCAGCCCGGCATGGCAGAGTCTGACTTCATGAAGCAGCATGGCCAGAGAATGAGGGATATACAGCGTGTATATATATATATATATAATCCAGGGATGCGGATGTGTTTGAGAGTGCTGGGCAGACATGTGGACTGTTTTAACCTTCTAACTGCTGAACTGTACTGAGAGAGAAAAAAAAAAAACAAATGACTTGCATCTTGGCGAGCAGTTCTTTGGCTTGTGCTCCTTACCTTGACGGCTGTATCTATCTTCACAGGGGGACGGCATACATCAGATCAGAGAGGCGCTGAAGATCTTAGCCGAGAGGGTTTTAATCCTCGAGACTATGATCGGTATTCATGGTGAGTAGGAGGCCTGAGGCAGGGTCAGCTTTAGGCGGGGGTCAAAGGTGGTGGGGGGAAACCGTACCTCACTGCTGGGACAGGGAGTGGAAACAGTCGCGAGTACAGCCCCCAGGACTCAGGCTGGTGTTTCCACCCCAATCACACAGTCCCCCCTGTCACTGCTCTCTGATAGGACATTAGCTTGCAGATGTTCCACGACTTGCAGGCAGACCTTGAGCTTCTGGCTCGCAGGGTGACGCTGCTGGAGGCTATCATCTGGCCAGGTAACGCTGAGACTCCCTCACCCACAGCTCTGCAAAAAACTGACGTGAAGCGTTAGAGCATTAGATTACCGCTTGTTACTGAACTGCTGAATGTTGATCTAGTCACTGAAATAGCACAGGAGTCTTTTTTTTTAGAAATGTATTTCTCATGTATGAATTGTGTTGGATGTGTTGGTTCTATTTTGACGAGAACGTTTTTTGTTTTCTACCAAAGCTTTAGCATTTTTGGGTTATTTCACACGAGATATTTCTGTTTCTGATTTAAAGCGTGTGGGGCTCATTTCGAAACAGAACATGACGTCACATACAGAGGATTTAGCAACTCTTGAATCTAAATCAGATGACAGTTCACTTGTTTGTGTGTCGCTGATGTTATTTAGTCACGAATGTAACTGAGAAAACCTAAGATTTGGAACAAAGCTTTCAAGGGATTTCATCTTTTTATAACGTTTTGTAGGTTAATATGTCCGGACGGCTGTAAAGTATGCAGGTCCAGTCGGTGGTGCAGTAGCTCACAAGTCAATAAGACGATTAGTCAAATGACCAATCGTCTTATTGATACAATAAGAATGCAATTTTTGATAATGTATGAACTGTTTAAGTGAAACATACAAGACCGTCGCTGGTTTTTGCTTCTCAAATCTTCAGATTTTTAACTTTTGGCCGGACAACATTGTCAATTTTACAAAAATGTTTTTTTTTTTTCGAACATTGTATAAACAAGACAAATAATCTTTAGGAAAAAACATATAAAATGTATTAATAATGATAATTATTGTAGCCATACTAGCCACCAGCAGATGCACCTCCTTCAGGTGAAGAAGGATTTGTTAAATCCTTTGAACGTTGTACAGAAGCTCAGAACGGCCGCGCTCGCAATTTATTTTTTATTGCTGTTATCTCAAGATCACAAGTTAATTATTTATTACTGTTTTTACATAATAACAGGTTCATTCATATTCAATTTATAAGACTAAGACTGGATCATGACGTACACACACTGATCTGTGGGGCAGGATGGGAGCAAAGCAAATAAACTTGTTATGAAGTTTGTTATAAGAAAACATTTTCACAACTGATTTGATATTTGGGTAGTGTACCTCAATCATTCTTCTATATATATATATATAAGAATGATGTATGATGAGACTGCTGATCTCTGATAAACACTGTAAATAATATCAGGAATCAAACATTTTGGTTGATTATGTCGAGATGACTGAGCTCGTTTTCAGGAGATGATTAAATAAAGAACTTGTGATCTGAAGATTAAAAGAAATATTCCCTGCGAGTACGGCCGCTCTCGGCTTCCGTGACGTTGTGACTCGTTAGTGTATTCGATGGTTTTGATATAATAACTGGGCCACTGGTACCGTATCGTAATAAGAACCCACTCCTGTCTCCTCCATGTTAGCAGCTACGTCAGAGTAGACTTGGATTAGGGACCACAGTGTCCACAAACACTGATGGACAGCGAGGCCCCGTTCCAACTGCTGTCTTTCTTCAACAGAGCCTGATCTAGGGTCTGGGGATGGACCGTTTGGCACAGTCTCCCCTAGTTTCTACAGAGATAAGCGAGCAGGTGCGCTTCCATATCGACTTGCTTCTCCTCTGTCCTCCGACACCAAGGTTCGAGGGAAGTAGCTCCCCCTCCCGCTCACCCTGAGGATCACAGGCTGGGTTGACTCCCCCCTCCTATAGGTCTCATCGGCACTCAACAGATTTAGACCTTATCTGATACCCTCCGTGGGCTTTGCCGTCAGATTTAGGATGGGGGACACCTCAGGGAAAACTCCACTGATCCTCCACAATGCTCTCCTCCATCGGGAACCTGAGAAACTAGTTTGACCCCCCCTCCACCCATCTCCATAACCAAACACTTATCTTCCCATAACACACCCTGCAGCTCCTCCTGTGTCTCACGTCTCTGGCTACAGAACTAAAAGCCTCAGAGTAAAGATGTTTGGAAAAAAAAAGAGTAAAATCTTCTGCGGTGCTCCTCGAGCTTCGAGTTCTGGACAACAAGGGTCATTTAGAGTAATAAATTACCGGAGGAATCAGTTGTGAGGACACAGACTGGATTTGAGTTTGTACTGCTTTCACAATGTCACTGCAACCTGAAGAGGTTCCACTTATTTAAGTATATTGCGCATGTACAGTTTGCAGGACACAAAAAAAAACCCTCTTCCTCTAGTATTCATTTTGTTATTCTTCTATCATATTGTTTAACTCGATGTTATGTAGTGCACTAAGAAGATGAAGTCATCTCCACTCTAACTGAGATACGTGTTGCTAACAGTGATTTGTAGTTTTCTGGTGTGAGTGTCCCTCCCCCTCCTCCCCCTCTTCAAGTACATACTGATGAAGTGATTTTATACGCAACGGTATATTTACAATATGTGCAACAACAACAACAAAAAAAAAGCACAAACATTTGGGTTTGATTGTCATGAAACATGTTGGAAAGAAAAAGGCGACTCTGCGAACTGGCTGTCCGTTCAAGATGTTTAATGAACACACACGGAGAAAAAAAACTGTTAAAGGAACTTGAACATATTTTTTACCACTGTTGTGTCGGTAAATTGCTTAAACTGTCCTGATGAAATTTTTTGTTTTTCAGCTTATATATCAAACCTATTGTGAAACTATTTAAAATGATCATTTGTAGTTTATTTTGTATGCTGTCTGTGTAACCATTTCATATTTCAAACTTTTATTTCTTGCAAAACGTGTTACTGTGTTGAGATAATCCTGTCTAGATGATCGGTGTAATAAAATGATGTTCATTGTTCTGTTTTTTTTTAAACACGTCGCCTCTCGTCATTTTGTGTCCGTGATCACAGCAGGAAGAGCATCCGCTCTCTCCAATGTGAATGTTTATGATGTATGAAGCAGTCAAGTTTTCATCTGTTAGACTTACAGACCTGGAAAAAGAGCAACTCTGTCTTTCCTCCCACTTTTCCACGGGAAGTCCTATCATTAAATAGCTCTTTAAGTCACCCACAGGGAAAAATCGAATACTGAAGCTCAGCAAAACCCAAGCATAACTTCACAAACACAGTGTCAGTCCAGGAGAGCGAGGCCGTCTACGTGCTCTGTGGCGTCTTTCCTTTCGACACCACCACCGCCTGTTCTCCGACGCTGTCGTCGATGAGCAGAGAGATGGCGCCATCTAGCTGTTTGGAAGCTGCCAGCGCCACGACGGCTTTCTCTGTGGGGAATCCCATCTTCTCCAGCTGCTGGAGTCTGAAAGGAAACATGAATGATTACTTTTAATCACATAAATTAAACGGTCACAGGAATTTTAATACATTTCTTGGAGTTTGAAGTAAAAAAAACAAACCCAAAACGATATATTACACGAATAAAGTTATCACTAACCGCAGGGAGGAAACTGACGATTTAGGAACCTCCACTTTTGCATTGGGGTCGTCAGGAGCATCCTGTAATGACGCCAGTATCCCTGCCCTCAGCATCTGTTCCTCCAACACGTCGGCCTCAGACTGTGCAGCAGTGTTTTCTATTATCCAGTCAGGCACTGGATCCACCCACTGGTGGTGGTTCAAAACAGACGGATCCCTCAGGAGAGGAGCAGCCGCCTGATCTGCAGGCATCCTATGAGGAAGTGATCTGTAGCAACAGATTAAATTAAAAATTGATTAAATCAGTGCAGGTGCCAAGTGTGACATTTGATGTGCACGAGATGGATCAGACCTCTGTGAGGTAGTGTAGGTGGGTAATCTGAGGCGGGCTGATGTGGGAACATACGCCCAGTCAGGAAGAAAATCCAGAACTCTGTATTCCTCCAGCTCCTGTAACGACCCAATGAAGGACTGATGATCTGAGAGGTGCGTTAAGTGTGATTACAAAAAGACTTGAGAGTGAACCATTGTCTTATTAAATTAGTGTGGCTTCTCTGCTGATCAGCGTCTGATAATTTAAAGAAACACCTGTTGGCAATTAAGCACAGAGCTGATCTGACTAAGCTGCGTGCGAAACGCGTAGTTGGCTCCTTCTCGTCTTGAAGGTTCAAAAAAAAAGTGTCAATCGTATCCTGGTGTGCGCTGGAATACTGAGAGAAGCACTGCTGTGAGAGGGAAATCCTCCAGAACAAGCTGCATGTCACCTGATAAATGGCCTCCAGTGACATCACTCAGTGGCTAAGTTGCATTGTGGGTAATGTAGGTGCCAAGTTTTGAGAATGAAGAGGAATGCGTAGAACCATAAAGGCGATATCTCTGGTTCTGCTGTATTGAATTTAATCCTTTGTTTTTAGTGTTATCAATAATGTTTCAAAGAGTATTAGAGGAGTGCAACGCTGCACCAGAGGACTGTTATTCAAAACCTGGCACCTACATTACCCACAATGCAACTTAGCCACAGAGTGACATCATTAGAGGCAGTTTATCATCATACTATAAGCTATAAGCTCACTCCTTTGATGACAATAATGTTCACATCTTGGACAGAGAGGATAGATGGTTTGAAAGAGGAGTAAAAGAAGCCATCTATGCAAAAACTGAAAAACCATCTCTAAACAGAGGAGGGGGTCTGCGACACCACCTATCTCCAATTTACAATGCTGCCCTTTCATGTCTTCCCAGGAGTTCAACAACTTAGCCTCTAAGAACAACGGCTGTGCACAAAGCGCCTCATGTGACTCCAACGACTGTCGTTACAACACAATAGAGCACTAACAAAGTCGAAATCAACTTTCCACCATCCCCACGACCATACAAACATCTGTCGTTGGCAATAACGGAGCACATACGACCCATAGACATCAGTGGCCTTGTGACCGCCTCCTGAGAGGTTAAATAGCTGGACCTCCACACCGGCTAGTTGGACTAGTCCCAGCCGAGTCAAGGGAGCAGGAACTGATGAAGCCTCTTGGATGAGAGGTGAAACGTCTTCAAGACAAAAACCAAATCCAGTTGCGTTCGATTCAATTTCCTTGAGATAACTATGACCTGGATGAATGAGAATATTCACAGGCTTATCATCATACTGCTTTTTAACCACACACATTTAGCTGGTAAAGGAAAGGATACAGTTGTGTCCGATGCATATTGTGCAGAAGTGGAGAAAGGCGGGTGTGCTGGGCAGCAGCAGCAGACCAATCAGCAGAAAAAGCCAGGGGAGAAACCAGACTGGCAGACACCTCAGCAGCCTCCTCTGCGTCGCCTGACGACACTGAGCCGTGAACAGAGCCAGCTGGATGGCAGAGTGGCCGCAGACTCGACTCGCCTCGCCGCTGCCCACGAAGAGGACCAGGGCGTAGAGGAGAGGCAGTGCGATCATCGTCAGGATGGAGAGGGCGAGGAAGGCGACTGTTCCCCAGCGATGCTCCTGACATCTCCCAAGCAGCAGCAGGAGAGCCACACTGACCAGGAGAGAGGGCAGGTCATCATGACTCAGAGCATACAGGAACACATCTGAGGAGGAGGAGGAGGAGGCGTTATAAGCTTTGATTTCACCAACAATGCAATGTCAGATGTGTAGGTTAGTATAAAGCACAGTTACCTCTGAACCTTGGGAAGTCTCCACCTGGACCTAAGCTCAGACTGGCTTGGATGCCCCCAGCATACAACAGCAGCATGAGCGTGATCAGTAAACATGTTCCCAGACAGAAGCCAGGGCGATCCGATCGGAACCAAAGCCATCCTGACAACATACGACCGAGCATCATTTAGGTTTAACTCTGCATTCAACACTCACTTGTCCTTCTGTGGCGTAACTATGTTTATCAAGCATCTGTATGTGCTCGTAGCAAGCGCAGCGTCCATTTTGATCACAGTGTTGACAGTAGTGAAGGCGTAAATCCGAAGCTTTCGCTGTAAAATCCTCCACAGTTGATCTTGTTAACGCCTCTCTGGGACGTTGTGGCTACTCGTCAGATAAACCAACGAGTTAGGCGCTATTCTAACATAACTACGTCCTTGATACGTGAATAATAAATGCCTTTTAAAGAGGAAAAAGCCTGGAAATAGCTTCATGGCTCGTAGTGGAAGCTCACTTCCGCATTACGTCACGTTACTTCTTTGTGTTCATTGGTAGTTAGCAGCAGGAGGCGTGACAGACCTTTACCGCCACCTAGTGGACAAACAAGTGTGCACACTGCTCACTGTGTGAAACTAGAGGCACCTGGCAGTGTATATTATTATATCTGATTTCTGCCTAAATATGACTTGATCTCATTCATGAGCTTCATACTATAAACACTAGAGCTCACAGGACAGCTTTGAATCCTTTTAAAGGACCATTACAACACAAAATGGGCATTTTCACCTGCCAAAAATTGATTGAAGACCAAATACAGTTAATGAAAGGTGATTTCTGCCTAAATATGACTTGATCTCATTCATGAGCTTCATACTATAAACACTAGAGCTCACAGGACAGCTTTGAATCATTTTAAAGGACCATTACAACAGAAAATGGGCATTTTCACCTGCCAAAAATTGATTGAAGGCCAAATACAGTTAATGAAAGGTGATTTCTGCCTAAATATGACTTGATCTCATTCATGAGCTTCATAATGTAAAGATCTGAGCTCACAGGACAGCTTTGAATCATTTTAAAGGACCATTACAACACAAAATGGGCCTTTTCACCTGCCAAAAATTGATTGAAGACCAAATACAGTTAATGAAAGGTGATTTCTGCCTAAATATGACTTGATCTCATTCATAAGCTTCATAATGTAAAGATCTGAGCTCACAGGACAGCTTGGAATTCTTTTAAAGGACCATTACAACACAAAATGGGTCTTTTCACCTGCCAAAAATTGATTGAAGACCAAATACAGTTAATGAAAGGTGATTTCTGCCTAAATATGACTTGATCTCATTCATGAGCTTCATAATGTAAAGATCTAGAGCTCACAGGACAGCTTGGAATTCTTTTAAAGGACCATTACAACACAAAATGGGTCTTTTCACCTGCCAAAAATTGATTGAAGACCAAATACAGTTAACGAAAGGTGATTTCTGCCTAAATATGACTTGATCTCATTCATGAGCTTCATAATGTAAAGATCTGAGCTCACAGGACAGCTTGGAATCCTTTTAAAGGACCATTACAACACAAAATGGGTCTTTTCACCTGCCAAAAATTGATTGAAGACCAAATACAGTTAATGAAAGGTGATTTCTGCCTAAATATGACTTGATCTCATTCATAAGCTTCATAATGTAAAGATCTGAGCTCACAGGACAGCTTGGAATTCTTTTAAAGGACCATTACAACACAAAATGGGTTTTTTTCACCTGCCAAAAATTGATTGAAGACCAAATACAGTCAATGACAGGTGATTTCTGCCTAAATATGACTTGATCTCATTCATGAGCTTCATACTATAAACACTAGAGCTCACAGGACAGCTTTGAATCCTTTTAAAGGACCATTACAACACAAAATGGGCATTTTCACCTGCCAAAAATTGATTGAAGACCAAATACAGTTAATGAAAGGTGATTTCTGCCTTTCAAGCATCTGCAGCGGCATCGGATGTGGGCGTGACAGAAAAGCCAGGGTGCGTATATCTCGCGAGAGTTCGTGGCTCCTGCGAACAGAAGAACGTTTCTCCAGCAACGAGCTCTGTTCAGTCGTCTTGCACACAGACACACTAAAATGGCGTCGGCTCCGGGTGAGTGGAAAATTTAAACATTTTGCAGTAATTATGAAGAAATTGTGTTATTCACTGGTAAAAACTACTCGAGGGACGTTATTTTAAAGAGGAGGTGTCCGTATAATTCGTCTATTTTGGGTTATATCGTGTCGAATATCGTGCAGTCTTAGCTTGCGCTAGCCACAAGGCCTAGTCACGGTAGCTAGTTAGCTCATCCAGTCGTTGTGGCTTTTTTCCTCTGCATGATTTTTGTTAATTTCTGCGCACCGAAGTTGATAATGGACGCCAGGTTAAAACGTGTACCAAAAAGCGTATTTTTGATCTTGTATTTTTTTGTTAAATGCGCCCATAATCTGTACGTTATAGTTAATTCCGCACCGTCGTCGTTTAAATGAATGCCTGCTGATTGTCTGGGTGTAGTTGAATGGCGACCTAAATACCGGTCTGTGCAACGTGCTACTAGCATTAGCATCGCCGCTCGCGCCTAAAGACTGTTTTGTTTGAGTGCGCCACCGTTGGCTAACAAACCTGTAACTTTTCTTTAGCAGATTACAGCTCCTACAGTCAGACCAGCACTCAACAAGGGTAAGAGTCATCAAATATATCTGCAAAAGGGATTTTAAAAAAAAGTGTATACATTTATTAACGTTTGGTGCATAATATTCAACGGTAACGTTACTTGGTGTTCACTTAGGAAATGTTAGACTCATAATTGTTCATTAAATGGAAATGTGAATAGGACTTTGTAAATTGTGTAATTGCCATAATCACAATCCAGATACATTCCTTTAGTTAAGTATGTCTGTGTTGAGGTACCAAATATCTTGACTCAAAAACTTTGATTTGTTTTAACAGGTATGCTTCTTATGCTGCCCAGCCCTCCCAAAGCTATGGGCAGTCGGCACAGGTGAGATTTATCACATATATATATATATATATATATATATATATATATATATATATATATATATATATATATATATATATATATATATATATATATATATATATATATATAACATGTGGTTTAGCAAGATTGTAATAGTTGTTTTAATTTCATAGATAATTTTAAAGACGGCAAAGAATCCAAATATGTAAATATAAATTGTGCAGGCAATGAATGATAGTAAACAGGATGTTGGAGCTATTTGTTTACTGTTAGTATTTAGTTTTGTTAAGCATTTAGGTTTGATTATTCTGAGTCAATTTATTTGACTTCATTATCATTAGTATTCTGTTATTTGTTTTGTTTCATTTGGGCAAGTTAGGAGGTCACATGAGCTTATATGTAGGTCACGGTAACGAACCAGAATGCACCTGGGTGGGCATACGTTTTTTTTTACCTGAGCGGGAGAGACAAGAGGAATTTTCTTTGTTCTTGTTTGCTCGTTTTTTTGGATAAATAAACCATGCTTTCGATAAAGTGGATACGTGTTTGGACAATAAGTTTTTCCCATCCGCGTACACTACAGCCCTTGGTGCAACACTGTCCCTTTGAATTTTTTATGATTTAAAGTTTGATTTGAAACTTTGATTGACCCTTTTTCTTTTGACAAACGGCTACTACACTGGACTTTCCCACAGTGGGCTTATTAAGAAGGTGCATTACTAGGGGACAGAAGTTTTTATGTTTTAATGTCTATACAATAAATTCATCAAAATGTAGTCTTTTGATGAGTCTGTTAATGTTGTACTTTTGTACATTTCTTTCAGCAGAGCTATGGGCAACAAAGTTATGGATCCTACGCCCAACCCGCTGCTGCTGACGGCAGTTACACCCAGACAACCCCTGCTTCAGGGACCTATCCACAGCAGCAACAGCAGTATGGTTCCTCATATGGCCAGCAAGCATCAGGTCAGTAATTATGATCGGAGCATTTGGCACAATTTCACTCAGATTTGGTCCATATTTGATTTGAATATCAAGCTAAGACGGCAAACACATAGGTGGTACGATACAAATCAAATGAAAGTAATTTTTCATGAATGTTTTAAATTTAAAAAAAAAAAGGCTGCTAAAATGAGATTTCAAACAGCTGTGTGCTGTTACTTAAACATGCTATTTGTCTCTATTGAGTGATATTGTCATGTGTTATAACAGCTGGCTATCCTGCAGCCCAGTCTACCACTCATAGCTACTCCCAGTCAGCCCAGGGTTATGGAGCCAGCGGTTATGAGAGCACTCCTGCTGCTGCTGCTCCAGCTGCCTCCCAGTCTTACGGCTCTCAGCCAGGGTACACTGCCCAGTCTGCCTACCCTGGATATGGCCAGCAGGCTGCTCCAACTGCACCACAGAGGTACTTACCCACTGGTCACGAACCAATTTAAGAAGTTGATTTGACAACAACACGTTTAGCTCTTGACTGACTGCTTTGTCCTGCTTTGTCTCTCAGTTACAATGCTAACAGCCAGCCGGCTAGTTACAACCAAAATAGCTACTCCCAGCCGGCGGCATATGGCCAGCAACAGCCTGGCTACCAGGCCCAGCAAGCAAGCTACGGCCAGCAGCAGGGGTACCAGCAGCAAGGCCAGCAGCAACAGGCTCCTCCTGCTTACCCTCCTCAGGCTGCTAGTTCCTATGGACAGCCACCAGCCAACCAGTACAACCAGCAGGGTGGACCACCCAGTTACAACCAGTCCAACCATTACAGTAAGCTTTTCACCCACACCTGATTGCTGTCTTTATTAATCTTTATGAATATGGTTCAGTTTAATGTTACTATCAACATATACTATGCCTGCATGTTTTTAGATGCATTTGTGCTTCTATTGTATAGGTAATTACAGGCAGGATGGCCAGGGTGGAGGTTCTGGTTACTCTGGCTCTGATTCCTCGAGGTACCCAGGTGGAGGGGAGAGCAGGGGCCCTGGTAGGGACGGCTTTGATCGAGGGGGAATGATGCACCGTGGCCGTGGAGGCATGGGACGTGGCATGGGGTAAGTGTCTTTCCTTAGTGCTTCAACTCACTTGTTTTTGACTCTACAGGTGCTGTGGCCACTTGGGGCAGGGCTGAGATCATTTACCATCAGAAATGTATTCAAAAAGTAATATGTCAGCAATTTATGAAATTTAATTCTCTTTAGTATTCAAATGTCATTTGTCAGCAGTTGATGCTAGTAGATGATGGACTTTGATAATGCCAACACTGGCAGCAATTTTAGCTGTTCTCATTCAGTTTCTCTCAGTCCTGCCTCTCATTTGGCTAAAGGTAAGAAAATGGTCTGTCCCTAAAGTTGATTTTGGTCAAAGACCTGTGCATAAACATTTAGGTTGACCAGCATATATCCAAAACATGATTTGATTATGATCTTATATGAATAAGTTAAACTAAGAGGTTGCATATTTCAGGATTGGTCAGGGAATGTAATAGAAGCATATTGAGAGAACCTTTTTATTTACATATCAAAACTTTAATGGGTATCTTTTTAAGGAAGGTTCAAACACTCGCTATCTCAGCGGCTGCCTTTTCTAAAATCACATTTTCACAATGATGCATCAATCCTTGTAGGGTGACACAGGTACAGTTGCTGAAAGAAGAATGCAATCATAAGTTAAATCAAGCAGATATTTTGGTTTTCAATAATGTCATACTGTAGTCTTTAACTAAAATGTAGTGTGTCCTGCAAGAACTCAAAGGATTTATAAACAAACAGTGGCCTTGCACCTTTATGCTTTATCTAGTCCAATATTTGGGTCAGTATACTTCCTCTTGATAAGGTTTTTTTTCCCCCTTTTTTGAATAGTTGGGTTTTTTTTTTTGGTTTTTTTTGTAGGTGGTTTAATGCATTTGTCTTCATTTCATTGGCCTGAAGAAGCAATACCAAAAACAAAAATGTCACTATAGACGTTGTGTCAATTATGCTAATGGGAGATTTAAGTAATTGCATCATCTACATAGATAAAGAACATTTTTTTTTTCTCAAGTTTCAGCACTGATCCTAAAAGAGGATCAAAATGTATCACTTGGCCAAAATTTCATCAGTGAAACCTGCAAACTTGCATTGAGGTCAAAAAACATTGAGAGCAAATTTGATACAAGTCAGTATCTCATTTAAAAATAACTATAAATAAGCACTGTTTTGAGTTTTCTGGTGTCACGTGTCCTTGATAAAGTTAGCTGAAAATAGGGGTCCAGTTATGTTACAAGACTTGGGAAAACATTGAATGTGTAAACAGACATACGGTTTGTTCAATACCATACTTTAGGCTGTAGGGATTGTCTTCGGGCAGATACAATTATACAGTCCATGGATTTTGGTGTTGTATGATTATGGGCTTGGCTACAAAAATGGGTATTCAGCTATCTTATACTTTTTTTGTATGTAGATGTGTATCACTCATGATAGTGAAGGTATCATCAAGCTGGTCAATGATGCATTTACTCTGGTACACTCATTGAAATGCAGTCAAATTTGCTCTTGATGTAGCTTTTGGGTATTTGGACAGTTTGCTCCCTGTAAATGCACATTTTTCTACTATTCTGTAGCCAGAAGTGGTTTTGCCAAACCCCCGACTCAGATAAGGTGCCATCAGCTCCCCTGAAAAGGATTTGAATAAGTTACCAAGAGAGGGGCCAGGGACATAAAACTGAACAGAGGTTCTACTCTACATTTGTTCTGGTTCAGATTGGTTGTTGCTGCTGTAGAACTAAAATACGTATTTTTAAAAAAAATACAGTTTTGAATGGGCATGTTTGGTTTCTTCAATACTTAAGGCACTCCACCGTATAAATCTCAGTGTCATGACGCTAGCGCACACAATTGGCACGAGCTGAATGCCGGAAAAATGTGCAAGAGTGGCTGGTAGATTTGCTTCACTCACTGCCCTAGAAAAACAATGGTAACCTAGTGAGTGGCTGGTAAAATTTGAATATTCACAAACCATTTGGTACCTGCTTAACACATTTCCATGTCAGGATCTGTTTTGGGCAAGAGCTTTTCTTTTTTTTTTTTTCTTTTTTTTTTAAAAACAAGATCACATTTTGGGTCAAGCATGAGAATCATCCACTGTCATTTCAGGTGCTCTTTTTTTAAAGTTCTTAGATGGTTGCATTTTCTGATTCACACGTTTAAACCTTTCATAAATCAGAGTTCTCTTTTGGGTGGTTTCTTTGGTGTAGTACACAAAAAATGCCATTTAATTCAATATAGGAATCTAATTTAGCAACTCTGCAGTCTTATCAACAGTAGTAAATAATAATGCACATAAGCAAATGACATAAATAGGAAAAACAACTTTAAATAAGTTATAAACTTTGATGTAGCAGAGATGTGTTTTATAGTTAAAATTTCATTTTAGGGTCAATATTAGCTTTGCACAGGTATGTTTGTCTGTTGTGGGGGGGAGGGGTTGCACACTGTCATTTTTGAAATGCATAAAATTGTTTTGTGGTTTGGATTACAAATGTTTGATCACATTCTTTTGACCACTTTTTAACATGCTTTGTCACATTTATACCGTACAGGTAACAGTGAGAGCCATTTAAAACCATCTATTCTCTAAAAAGTATCTGTACTCAGTACAGAGGCGCCAACTTAAGCAGCAGGAGGGGAGCTAAAACAAAGATTCGGGGTCTGCCTTTTTTCAAGAACTGAGGATGGTGTTTTTTTTGTTAAGCATGATGGGTTAACAAATTTTACCAAGTCTTTGTTTTAAAGTTAAAGTAACCCTGGTAAACAATGTAAACATTTTGTTTTTGGTGTTTTTGAAGTGAACAATGTATAATTGTTTTTTTGTTTTGTTTTTTGGTGGTGAAAATGTGATCACCGTATCCTCTTGTGAAATTTCAGATGCATTGTGTCTATATTTTTTTACACTTGCACACATCTGATTCAGCTATAACTGACGTTGGAGCTACTTTTTTATTGGGGGTGTTGGCTCGTTTCTGGTTAAAACTGACTTCAATGCATCTGAAATCCTCCTACCTGTGTACAAATGTTTGGGTTTTGTCACATTTTCAAAGGCCGTGAAAATACTGTATATTAGTCATTCATATTTTTTACACAAATGTATCCACTACTGAATACTGTCACTAAAGTTGTACTCAGCTAGCTAAGAAATGGCAAATAGCTAATACACTCATCCCCTGGATTAGATTTGTGTTTTTCGTAATTTTGGGGAGTTTTTAAGTTGCTGTTTGGCTAGTTGGAATGTTTTGATTACTCCCTCAATCAAGCCACTTTGGTCGAGCCATGGAAGTGGCTGTAAAAGGGAAATCGCCTTCATATCTCCATTTATTCCCCCATAGCAGCGCTGGAGACAGAGGTGGCTTCAATAAGCCTGGTGGTAAGTTAACGAGTATTACACTGGTTAGTCCTTTTTGAAAGCCTTAAACGTTTTGAGCAGATATGTTTCAACTATTGATGTGGCTTACTTTGTGGTATGAAAAACAAAATTGATTTACATGAACACATCTGAAAATATTGGGGAATTTCTTTCAATGCCTGAGACCATTTTCCCTGGGATACTTGGTACAAATTCAGTTTCTGCTTACGGTTCGACTGAGTTTTTGACAGGTTAATGACAAATTTCCACACAACTGTGTCTGTTACTGCTTTAACAAATCATGAGCTGAATTCCTGGGTATTTTTGAGGGTTTCTAACTGGTCTAAGAGGCTTTTACACAATTACTTACCAAAGGGTCTGAGGTGTTCAATTTTCAATTCAATATCACTCGTGCGAGTTGTGGTGTACCATAAGGTGCCATTTTCAACTTCCCTATATGACTGACAGTGGTTTTAATTGAGTGTCTGGATTATCTTTGTAGTACTCCTCAGGTGTTGTACACTTAACTTTAGTTGCATGCACTGACTTGTCTCAATCTGTGTCTCTTCCCCTTGACCGATGGACTACAGGACCAATGGGCGGTGACGAGCGTGAAATGGGTGAGTAGAGTCACGCCAGACTCCTTGTTACTTGTTGACATCTGTGGTTCATACAGTGAAAGATTGTATTTTTACTGGATATTTTCTGTTGTATATTTTTTGAAGGACGCCCTGAGGAGCAGGATGACTCTGAGAACAGCACCATCTACATCACGGGGTTGACTGAGAAGGCTAACCTGGAGGAGATGGCTGAATTCTTTAAACATGTTGGCCCAATCAGGGTAAGAAGAGCTCTTCACTCTTAATGTAAAGCTAAACTAATACAGAAACCAAACTAAATCACCTCTTTTCATGCATCTAGATTAACCGCAGACTTGGACAGCCTGCCATCAACATCTACACAGACAAGGACACAGGAAAGCCCAAGGGAGATGCCACGCTGTCCTATGAGGAGCCAGTCTGTGCCAAAACAGCTGTGGAGCATTTTGATGGTACGTTTTATTGACCATGCACATCAGACCAGAACAGAAACGTGTCATACATGATGAATTTAATATAACTTGTGAGTGTGATTTGACTTTTTTTTTTGACATTTTTAATTCTAGGGAAGGAGTTCCAAGGCCGAAGGCTTAAGGTATCCATGGCACGCCGTAAGCCCATGATGGGTGGAATGAGGGGTGGCATGCCGATGCGAGATGGCATGATGGGTCGAGGAGGTAAATGTCATCTATAGCCGTTTTTATTCTGGGCAATAAGCCACCAATTTGCCACCTTTTTGGTGGCTCGCTCCGCGGATTTAGACAGGAGGCGGCAAATTGGTGGTCTGTTTTGTTCCACCAGTTTTGCGCCTCGGAGGGTAACGTTACACTTATTTGCGCCTCCATTGCTGTGTAAATCCGAGGCGGCAATGTGGTGGCATATCCTGAGGTGGGCGGAGGTGTGGATGACGTGCACTGCTGCGCACCCACAGCCGGGAGTTTTAAAACCAGGAAACAGCTGATCACAGCAGTCAGTTCGTCACTTCATCCACGAAGATGAGCAACTGGAAAGCAGCTGAGATCCGGGAGATGCTAGCGTCTCCTCGGTCTCTGTAGCCGTCTTGGTTGTCCGCTTGTTGTTGTAGCGGCGAGCTAATAGCGGTCGCTACTTTCAAATTAAAAGCCCCCCGCTAAGAACCCAGTTCTAAACTCCGATGGGGTGCAATGTAAAGCTCTTATTTTGAAGACAAATTCGACCTGCTTCTCTTCACGCCCAACTTCGTGCTTCACGTCACGTCACATGTTTACGCCTACCCAGAGGTGGAAATGTGGTGGCTTATTTGAAAAGGTGGAATATTACACCTCCCTTTTAGATAGAAAAGGTGGCACATTGCAGCCTTTACCTTGCTGCAAATGTGCCACCTTTTCTATCTAAAAGGGGCTAGTATTTGTTAGTGTTGGACAATTTGGGGCATGTTCACTCTATTAATCACAAAAATGTGAGCTCAGTCTCTTACATCACATGCAGGCGTCCTGCAGTGGAAGATCAGTCGTGATCTTTATATATTCTTTGATATTTTGAAAATGGTGGAAATACAGTAATCATTTCATAATGCCCTTGTCTCATCAGGTATGATGGGCCGTGGAGGAGACCGTGGCGGTTTTGGCCCGCGAGGTGGTCCACGTGGTATGGGCAGAGGTGGACCCACAGGAGGCAACATGCAGCAGAGAGCTGGGGACTGGGAGTGTCCTAACCCGTATGTAATACTTCATATTGCACTGTCGTCTATAGTGCCTCAGAGAGTTCAGATTTTAACGTATCGTAATTGTCCATGGTCTCAGGGGTTGTGGTAACCAGAACTTTGCCTGGAGGATGGAGTGCAACCAGTGCAAAGCCCCCAAACCAGAAGGGTTAGGTGGTGGCCCTCCGTTCCCCCCCCGGTGGTGACCGCGGCAGAGGTGGGATGGGAATGCGTGGAGGCAGAGGCATGGACCGCGGTGGGCCAGCTGGAGCCGGAGGCCCAGGTGGCCCCGGAGGTTTCCGTGGAGGCTGGGGAGGCGACCGCGGTGGATTCAGAGGACGTGGTGGCATGGATAGGGGAGGTTTCCGTGGGGCCGGGCGTGGAGGACCACCCATGGACCGAATGGGTGGCAGAGGTGGAAGAGGAATGGGCCCACCTGGAGGCAAGATGGATATGAGGTAACAGTAAGGAGTTTTCTTGCTCTTGCCATCGAGTAGCTCCAGGATTGACAGTATTTAGCAAATGAATGCAAACCTGACCAGAACAGTTGCTCTACATGTTGGTGTAAAGACACTGAAGGGAGTTTTTTCACTTTTCTGCACCTTTACTGTTTTTTTGATTTGTTTTTTTTTTAGGGACCATCGCCAGGAGCGCAGAGACCGACCCTACTGAAGAATTTCTTGACAGTTCCGCTTGTGGAATATCATTTTTAAGACGAGGATTTTTAATTTATGATTCCATATTTTGATGGTCATAGAACTGCTTTCAGACATCTTGTGCAGTTTCATCAAACTCATGTTTCCACTTTTTTTCTTTTTTTTTTTTTAGTTTACCCATGTTTATGCTACGTCTTGTACTGTGCACGTTTATTTTTGTTGTTGCTTTTTTTAAATATGCAGATTAGTTTTGACATTGTATTGTACACCATTGTTCATTCGTTAACATGATTGCTTCCCCTTTCCCATAACTGGCAATTGTATAGTGACGAATTTGGGAAATAAAATTTTAATGATTTGATGTTTTTTTTCTGTCGTGCTCTTTACTCGACTTTACAAGAAGAAGCCATAGAGGATTAGCTGTAACAAAGAACAGTTGACTGTTTATTCATGTTGTTGGTGAAGTGATGAAATGTCATTACAGCTGCAATTAATAACAAAGTGAAACGGATGTTTGAACAATGCAATTTCATGGTGAAGTCCGAGGCTGTAGAAGCAGTTCCTTCCATGTTACTTGGTTAAATGGATTGTTCGCCCACAGATAATGACTGAGCCCTGCTAAACTCATTCCTCACTGATCGGTGATGACCTTCAGAAGTATAGACAACAACTTTCCACATCTCTGCTGTTTAGTTCTGCCGATGTGGAGCACATCTGCAGGGCTGAACAGCTGTTACATTTCTTGCCAAAAGGTGGCGCAGGTCTGCCGCTGCAGTCCCGAGTCAGACGCTGGCTGGGCCTGGTCTCTGGTGCTTTGCATCAATGACACTATCAGTGTCTTTGTTCGCACGATAGACTGGAGGATACAGTGCTTCCTGCCATGTTCTGTGAATGATTTGATTTGACCGTTCATTTTAAAATCACAGTCGACGATTGTGACAGCAACTTATTTTCCGCCTTACAACGTGACTTATTGTTGCCATAAACTGCTCTTAAGTAACTCGGAATCAGACAACATGCACAACACAGCTGATCTTAACACTGGCATCAACTCTGAACTAGAGAAATGCATCTGAAGTTAATAAATCACAACCGTTTTAGACTTTTCTCCTCAGACTTTACTATTTTTACTGCTTACATTGAGCAGTTTTCTTTAATCAGGCAAGTCAAGTTTGAATAAAGTGCCGTTATTAACCACAGATGTCGATCCTTGGCACGGTTTTTTATTTCAGCATGTGGCCGACACACGTCTCTTTGATGTTTCCTTTTCATGCACCTATTTGGTTACCACCGGATAATCCTGCCTGGAGTATCCTGTCAAAACCATTCAGTTAAACGGTATATTATCATTGTAGTATTTTCTATTTAGCAGTTTGTCTACAAATTGCTTTAGTCTAGCACTGAAGTAAAGGCTGAAAACATCTGTATGTTACTAAACATGTCTGGAAAAAACATTTTTGAATACAGCAGCTGGCTTTTCCTTCAGAGCCAGTGAGTTTAAGACCTGAAATTGATTTAGATGAGTACACAGTTGTTGTTCGGGCTCCAGGACTGCTGTGCTTTTTCTGAAAAACCAAACTTACTGATATTTATCATAAATAACCAGTAGTTCGTTCCATCTTCACTCAAAAAGTTTGTATGTCACAACCGGTCTGACCTCAAGATCTTGTTCCTGGTGTAGATGCAGTGATTAAGGCTCATAGCTGTGTGTTTTCTACACACTATCCCTCAGATAGACCCTGTTACAGCTGACATCTTGAAGTGCCTCTCATTTGCTGTGGCCAGTTGTTCCTGTGGATTAATAGACTTTGAATTCTCCCCCTATTGACTGAGCGAAAAGCTGATTCATCCAAGCCCAGAAAATGATCTCATCAACCCCCACCTTCTCTCTCTCTCTCTCTTCCGCCCCCTCCCTCCCTTCCTTTCTTTCTCTCTCTCTCTTTCTTAAACAGACATGTCCCTCTTTTTTAAATGAAAACAAGCCCTCCTTCATGGCAGCGGGCCTTGCTTGAAATTCAAACAATCACACGCTGGGAGAGAACATGAGCTCCTCCGATAGAGGGGAGCCCGTGATTTGTCAAAAAGTTCTTAAATGAGAGGAAGGAAAAGAAGTTTTTGAACATTCAAATTCCCGGTGTATTGACCCGTAGGTCAAATATAAGAGTTAATGCAACAATTTTTCAAAATAAGAGCCCCTGGAAACCATTCAAACTGCAGCTGAGTTTGTACTATAAGACATCTCGGCTTTAAGTTTTGGTGGTGAGGCTTTTGTTTTCTTTAAAGCCTGAGGCAAGTTTTACCTGTTTTCAAAATTTTAACATACCATGTAAACCTGAAAATCAGGTCTTTTACACCAACGTTTGACCCCCAGAGTTTCAAACCTCATGTTGAGCTGGAACAACAACAACAGTGTCTTCATTCTCAGTCCGGCCTTTGAATTTTTGAAAGATGATATGAAGGGAAATTTAACAAGTTTTCCTGAGTTAACCTTACACACAAGTTGTCTTAATTTACTATCTATGTGCCCCCCAAAAAGTCGTCCCCCGCCCTGCCCTGCACTGAGAGCAGCCCTGTTATCTTGTGGGATAGTTGCACGTTTCCTGTCATGCACACAGTAGATCATGTGCTCTTGAATTGCCTTCTTTGACCTCTTGTTTACTTGACAATCAGCTGCATATCTCTCACTATCTGCCTTTTATAATCCACAGTCTCCTCCTGTTTCTGTCCTCCAAGGTGTGACTTCGTTGATTTCTAGTCTGTGCTCCCCACAGAGCAGCAATCACACGTTTGATTGCAAAACGTATACGAGGTTCTGACATGGCTGTTAACCAACACAGCCGAGTTACGTCTTCACCACATCCTTCAATCATTAATAAGATTATACAGTCGGCGGGGAATTTCTTGCGCTGAGCGGAGTCGATGTCTCATGATGCTGAGATGCAAGCTTTATTGGCCTTTATCACTTGAGGCTATTCTGTAAAGAGACCACACACAAAGGCTTCATTATTCCGAGGCTATGAATCCTGCTTATGTGCAAATCCAAATGATGAATTATGAAAAAATGTATGTCTCATTTTCCTACAGAGTGAACAAAACAGCCTTAACATAGAACATCATAAAGTTGAATCAATAATCTCGAGCAAAATAAACTGAACAGTCATATGACTGGTAGGGGTGTAATGATACATTTTTAAGATACACCTTTATTTTGAAATTGCCATGGCACTTCCATGTCACCGTTCTAAGCTGTGTTTTGTTTTTATTAAAAACAATAGATTGTTTTCCATCTAAATGTCTGGAGCCATCAATAGAATAACATTTCCACTGAAGAGTTTAGTAATAAAATTGTCAAATCATATTTTAGTTGCTTTTTGTGAATTGATACAAATGTAAATGTATTGAATCTAAATCGTGATATCAGCAAATATATCGTTGTCCAAAGAATCAGTATAATATATTGTTGCGCAAATAATCGGTATAATATCGTATCATTGTCCAAACAATCGGTATAATATTTTGTTGTCCAAAGAATCAACATAATATTGTATCGTTGTCTAAAGAATCGATATAATATCGTATCGTTGTCTAAAGAATCGATATAATAGCGTATCATTGTCCAAAGAATCAACATAATATTGTATCATTGTCTAAAGAATCGATATAATATCGTATCGTTGTCTAAAGAAACAATATAATATCGTATCGCTGTCTAAAGAAACAATATAATATCGTATCGCTGTCTAAAGAATCGATATATCGTATCGGTGTCTAAAGAGTCGATATAATATCGTATCATTGTCTAAAGAATCGATATAATATCGTATCATTGTCTAAAGAATCGATATAATATCGTATCGTTGTCTAAAGAATCAACATAATATTGTATCATTGTCTAAAGAATTGATATAATATTGTATCGTTGTTTAAACAATCGATATAATATTGTATCGCTGTCTAAAGAATCAATATAATATCGTATCGTTGTCTAAAGAGTCGATATAATATCGTATCGATTGTCCAAAGAAACGATATAATAGCATATCGTTGTCCAAAGAAACGATTTAATATTGTATCATTGTCTAAAGAATCGATATAATATCGTATCGTTGTCTAAACAATCGATATAATATCGTATCGTTGTCTAAAGAAACAATATAATATCGTATCGCTGTCTAAAGAATCGATATATCGTATCGCTGTCTAAAGAGTCGATATAATATCGTATCATTGTCTAAAGAATCTATATAATATCGTATCGTTGTCCAAAGAAACGATATAATATCGTATTGTTGTCCAAAGAATCAACATAATATTGTATCGTTGTCTAAAGAATCGATATATATCGTATCGTTGTCCAAAGAAACGATATAATATCGTATTGTTGTCTAAAGAGTCGATATAATATCGTATCGCTGTCTAAAGAATCGATATAATATCGTATCGTTGTCTAAAGAGTCGATATAATATCGTATCATTGTCTAAAGAATCGATATAATAGCTTATCGTTGTCCAAAGAAACGATATAATATCGTATTGTTGTCTAAAGAGTCGATATAATATCGTATTGTTGTCTAAAGAGTCAATATAATATTGTATCATTGTCTAAAGAATCAATATAATATCATATCTTTGTCTAAAGAAACAATATAATATCGTATCGTTGTCTAAAGAAACGATATAATATATCGTTGTCTAAAGAATCAATATAATATCGTATTGTGATGATATTTGCATACTGTACAATACATACATATTGCATTTACAGATAAGTTTGAGGTATTTGTACTCGAGGAAACATATTTTTCATTTGCAGATATTTCAGACTAAATATGACGCGTTGTTACAGATACTAAAGAATAAGTGTGTATAAAGTGGCTCCGTCACTGTAGGAACTTGTGCGTCCTGAGTTGGTGAACATGGGGTTAAGTTTCCCTCCTCTGCCGGGCGTTGATCCTTCATAATGGGATGTGCCACCGAGTCGCTCTGCTGGTCTAAGCTACAGCAGGTCAACATATTCAGCGGGAGAGGCGGGCCTATCTGCGGGGCCGAGGAGCTGCGGGCTCAGCGCTGCTCAGTGGTCGTGATTTTCATCGCTGCGGAGGAGCCGAGCTGACACACAGACATGGTGACACGTGGATTTCTGCGGCTGAGAGGACACACCGGCCACCGGGTGGATTAAAAACTGCGCGTCGCATGGGTGTGTATCGACGTCCCGGACTGCTCTGCCCCTGATTCCCGGTGCGGGACCCGGCGATGCGCTCTTTAAAGGAAACGGGTTTCGCAGAGACATCCGGAAAACGCATCCATGCGCCACGGACACTCCGCATCCCGATATGCCTCTGACAACACAAAGCCTGGTTTCGAGGAGCCTCCGGTTAGAAACCGGCATGGGTGCGTCAACGCGGTTATCTGGCTTTATTACGCGGATGAGGCTTCGGAGCGCAGTTGTGCAATGAGACAATCGGGAATCATCAAGTAAGACTTTATTGATACAGAATCCGACAATATGGCTGATCAGAGCAACATCCAGTCCGCCGCCTCCAAGAGTATCCGGCCTTTCAAATCCAGCGAAGAGTACCTGTACGCCATGAAGGAGGATCTGGCGGAATGGCTGAACACCCTCTACGACCTAGATATCACTGCGGACACCTTTATGGATGGGCTGGGGTCGGGCTGTGCCCTGTGTCGGCACGCCAACAACGTGAACCGCGCCGCGCAGGACTTCCAGCTGGAGTACCCGGAGGCTGCGCAGTCCATGAAGGTGCCATCGAAAGATGTGGTCTTCCAGTCGCGCAACGTCATCCCCGGCTCGTTCCTGGCGCGGGACAACGTCTCCAATTTCATCAGCTGGTGCAGGCAGGAGCTCTGGATCAAGGACGTGCTCATGTTCGAGACCAACGACCTGGTGGAGAGATGCAACGAGAAGAATTTCGTGCTGTGCCTCCTCGAGGTGGCGCGGCGCGGCTCCAAGTTTGGCATGTTGGCCCCCATGTTGATCCAGCTGGAGGAGGAGATCGAGGAGGAGATCCGGGACCAGGAGAGCCTGCGGATCGATGACGGGGAGCCGGCTGAGCAGAGCCCACCCAGCAGGTGTTTCAGCCGGAAGGAGAGCAGCAGCAAGAGTGTGGAGGATCAGGACGAGGATGAGCCCGATCCGGAGCCGTTCATCTGGCCCCAGAAGAGAGTTTTATGCGACATGCGAAATTTGGATGAGTTGGTGAGTTGAAAAGATTAAAAAAACACAAACCACTGTGTGTTAATATCCTGATGCAACCACTAACTTCTTCCCTGGAAACCCACATTGTGTCATAGCTGCATTATGACTCATGCTGGTCTTCATATATCAGTGTAATAATCTTAACAGCTCAGTTTCATCACCACTACTCATCATGACACAAGTGTGAAATGCATTTTCCCACAGGCTCCTCGCCCTCTGGCCTTATCGATCAGTGTGTTTATGTCTGCTGATAGAAAAACACAGTGAAACACAGAAGTGTGTCAAAAGTGAAGCGTCCTCTCTGAAAACATCACACCGGTGTGACGACGAAGGCGGGCGCCCTGATTCGCTTTTGCATCCACGCAGGTCCGTGCTGGTAAATTCCTGCTCACCTGTGGAGGGTCAGTGTGTGTTTGACACCCAGATTCTTGTCTCTGTGACGTTTCTCCTGCATTCCTGCAGGAATGTCAGCTCGGCCCTCGACAACAGAGGGCCACAGATTGAACTATTTGTGTCTGTCACCTTCAGCCTCCCACATCTCGCTCTAATACACCCTGCAGGCGAGAGAGAGATCGTTAATCGTGTGCCATTTTGGCAGCAACGCTACTAAAGATGTTCCTTTTTGGCAGCTTGGCTCTAATATATTTCCTGTCCCGTGGAATTGAACCGGCTGACCTTTGGCCCCGGCCTGCTCGCACACGAGCTCACGAGAGAGAGAGAGCCAAAGATCTTGTCAGGGCAAAGCTAATGAGCAGCTCGACATGCGCTCAGTCAGACTGGTGAGCGGGGGAGCACAGCAGTCAGTGTTTTCATGTTGATGAGAGGAACAATGTCCGTCTTTGGCACCAAAAGATGTGAAGGCGAGCCGAGAGGGAGGAGGGGAGGAGGGGAGGCAGTGGACGGTCACACTCGTGCCGCTCAGGCAGCAGAGCAGAGCGGTTCTGGTGTGACCTCCACAGACAGAAATAGGAGCGCGTGTGGAGGAGGATGTGCTGTTCACATCCAGACTGTCTGAGTATCGAGGATTATGCACGCAGGGTACATTTTGGGACAAAAAGAGGAGAGGAAAGCCGCACAGCGCATGTCTGCCTTTTTCCTTTTACTGTCGTCGGCGGTCACACGGCCCTCGTCGAAAAGGTGGCCGACAGAAAACAATTTGTCTGTCCTCTAACCCTCCCGGTCGACCTCAGAGAACTGCTGTGCATGTGAGCTGCACAGAACAGCCCACACAGCAACACGAGGAACCGCTGTGGTGCCGAGATATTAAAACAGCATCAGCGAGGATGCTCCACAGTAGCTGTACTCACACATATTGTCTAATGGCTTCAGCTGCTTGTGGTCCTTGTGTGAGACACATCTCCACTGAGTGACCTACAGGGTACTTAACAGCCAACAATCAAAATTAAATCCACATTTTTATTTTCCCGATCGATATCCGCTCGCTCAGTTCTCACTGCGAGGCCTCAGGCTCCTCCGACCTCCACAACACCGGTCACAAGTTTATCCTGCAGAATGCTTGTCTGCGCTTTTCTTAGTATTCCCGTCTCATGTAGTGGCCTCACAAGAGATCAAGTGTCTCGCTCTTACTGGAAATCACCTCATTATCAATAACAGTATTGAGGAAGTGTCGCCAATTCATTACCAAGGCATCAACTGCCTCCAATTAACAGCCTCAGATGCTGAAATGCTGCAAAGCTCTTCACAAAAACCTTAACGTAAGCGACAGATGTTTGAATCTGTGATCACGTTCTGAACATGAACCCAGGAGGTTGGTGAAAATGTGAGTTAGCTGTGCAGTGTGTGTCACTTTTTTTACGATTAATCGATGAATCATTAAGTCTATAAAACATCTGATTGCTTCTTTTTTCCAGCCAAAAGTCTAAAACCCAAAGTCTGTTCATTTAGAATAATGATTAGCAAAGAAAAGCATAAAATCCTGATCTAAACCAGCTGAGTATCCAAGATTGTATTTATAAGACTTTAATAATCACATATCAAGAAGACCAACGTTAAATTCTGGTGCGCTATTTCTCTTTAGAATTATTTTGGCTTTTGTTTCTTGTTCATCTCGGTGAGATTTGTACACTCGGCAGCTGTTTATCCGTCTGTACGCTGCGTAGTAGTTGGATGATCAAACTAATCTTCTTGTCGAGTCCGACAAGACAATGCAAGTGTGGTGATAATAGGATTACAGGTCATTATTCTAATGAGTGAAGTCGCCTGCTCGCATACAAACAGCAGGATCATCGAGAGGCACACGTCCCTTTTAAGGACATCTGGCTGTTCTATAATCAATCACGGTAAAAAGAAAAAAAACGTTGCTCCAAATATTGTCCGATGTGATTTGTCTTCCTACACTCGGCTTCTGTACAAGCAGAGTGACTCAGTGAACTCCTGAGTGTTAATGCAAACAGTTGATGTGTCACATAAGCAACACAATAGACACTTAATCTTCAGGAAGGTGTCGTCGATCCGGTTTGCTTTCCTGGTCGTCTCGTAAACACTCACCGTCCCTGTGTCTGCCCCCGACGTACGCCGTTACTCATCCCCACCGCGGGACGGCTTTCCACCGAGTTGAGGAAGTGACCGGCGTCTCGGCTCCTTCGTCATCGTTTGAGTCAATAAATGTTCCTTTTTTTCCCACTCGGGGAGACTTTTGCAGAAGAGAAGCACAGACAGCAGCTGGTTGACATTACTATACAGTTTATCCTTTGCATTAGGGGATTTTCTATCATATCACCCATTATAGTGGAGGGATTATAATGGTGACTGACTGAATGTACTTCCCTGTGTGCTGCAGGCAGCCTGAGGTGAAGAAACGCGGTCGTCTCCCCACAAAAATGACCTTTTTGTGTGTTTTCTAGGTCTTGAAATCAGACCCCAGGCTAGATTGGTAAAACACATGCACATCTGTGCAAACTAACACACATGTAATCATTTGAACGACACCTCCTGACCCCCTAATGCACACTTGCGTTGTTCGTGTGTTGAATGCATGGCGAGGTATCTCTGCGGCGCGGCCTTTGTCGCCTTCCTCCGTCCGCATCTTTCCCTTCTTCTTGTTCAGTCACACAAACTGGTTCATGTCTCTTCTCACCCCGAGGCTCCAACATTCAGTCATACATGTGCGAGAGCCCGTCCCCATCCCCCCACCCCCAGACAATGATGAAGACCACAACAGTATGTCTTGTCGGTGGCATTGAGGAGGAAGACGTGAATAGACTGCTGACAGCGAAGGTAATCAAAGGCTGACATCTCAATCAGAGATGCTGTATGGAGACACCAGCAGAGCCGAGGGGAGGGGAGGGCAGTAAAGAGAGAGATATTACGCCTGTATGCACCGTCTGCTTCATTAACCTTATGCTCCAATTTGTGCATTCAGGGAATCAAAAAAAAGGGGAGTAGACAACAGATAGTGTGCTTAGAGAGACTTTACTGTACACTCTGTTAGACCTGAGCGGAGTGGATGCTGCTCTGGGAGGCAGAGCTACAGTCGAGAGCGAGCGAACGAGAGCGAAAGAGAAAAGTAGGTCATCATGCTTTGCGTCGGGTCACACACTCGTACGCTCTGCTGAGAGAGCGTGGCATCCTTCAGCGTGTCTCCCTCCTGTGTCACATGCTCTCCTCTTTTTAGGGGGTTTAATATTTTAATTATTTTGTATTTTTTCTAGACGTTACACAGCAGCAGCAGCACAGAGCAGATCTCCCTCCTCCTCCTCCTCCTCCTCCTCCTCCTCCTCTTCCTCCTCCCCCCTATTTTCCATGCAGCAGGGCACAAGTGGAACCAGCTGACGGTGCACTTTGCACATTGCCCCGCTTATGTCTTTAACGCAGCGTTTGATGCTATCAGCCCGATCGTTTGCATGATTATCATTTAATTGGGTGTTTATTTGAATAGGCTTTGTCTGCCGGTCGTTCTCTGCACCTGCCCGTCCTCATCTTTTTCCACCAGCTTCAATCTCTACATCTCGGCGCCTGGCGTCTTTAAGCCTCATCAAAACAAACCGGCAAAAGGGCTCGGACAGCGGTCTGATATTTAACTTCCTGCTCCGGGTGATTACACCGCTGTTAGATCGAGGCAGATGAATAATAGAGCTATTCAGATGCATGTATCCTCGCAGCGGGTTGTTGTTGTCATGTGGCCAGAAGGTAGAGCATCGATTTTTTTTAGAAGACGCTCTCCTTGAAGCGGTGGATGAGGCCTGACCGAGAGCGGATACGATCACATACTTCACTCTGATCAAAACACCAGTCGTAAATTATATAAGAGGCTTGTTGTTAAGTAGTGAATATATTTTGTGGATCGTACTTCCGTCCTGTGGGAAGTTCGATGAGAAGCTTGATAAGGCCAAGTGTAAAAGTAGTGTGACGTTTTGAAGGCATATATATATATATATACTTGCATGCTGGATAAGAGCCGAAGTAGCAGATTTTTAAATTAGTTTACATTTATTGAAATGATTAAGATTAAAACTAGTACTTATATGATGGTATATGTATAATTTACAGTACTTTAACTTGGACATTTGTTGCTCGAGTACATTTAATATCAGATACTTCAAGACTTTAACTGAAGTACTATTCGTACGGGTGACTTTCACTTTTATCAGAGTTATATTTTAGCACAATATCTTTACTTTTACTCGAGCATAATTTGGGTACTTTATACAACACTGTCTTGATTGACGGTTGCTGTGGTAACAACCTTTCTATCCCAACATGCACCGATTCGTACTCTGCTGTGTCGTCTTTTTACTCTCGATGGGACCATAATTTGCAAAATGAGCATCACGCCGTGTTGTAGAAGACTTGAAACCAGCGATACAGACCATAAACTCATTAGGAGACTGAAGAAGTCATTAGGAGTGAGAAGTAGGGTAATTTTCTCATAAGCTTACATACTTGGCCTTAACTCCACTAAGGATCCCCATTAGCTGACGCCAAGACGACAGCTCGTCTTCCTGGGGTCCAGACAAAACAAACAAAACACAACAGCAGCAATACCGAAAGTACATATTAAAATAAAAACAATAAAATAACGATTCATGTATCCCCTAACATAACCTTGCTCAATCACATAATCAAGATGAGAACAAATACATTCTTAGTCTCTTTTTAAAAACAATTTTCCCTTTAATTTCACGAACCACAACTGGAAGATTGTTCCACAGCACAGCTGACCGATAGAAAACAGTCCTCTTCATAGATTCAGACCACTTTTCGCCCCTCTAGTGTAATGTGAATGCGTATTTGAGCAATAAATTATGTTATCATGAAGAAATTTAGGAGTCTGAGTGTTTATAATTCTATGAAAGTATATTGATATATTAGCCGACAGTCTATGTTTGACCATCTGCCAAGCAAGACGTTCATGCATCTCTGCAACACTAGTTCTTGATGAACAACCAAGAACCAGTCTTGCAGCCTTGTTTTGAGCCGCCTGTAATTTACTCAGAAGACAATTTGACAACTGAACAGTAATCTAAATGACATAAAACCAATGTACCAACAACACGACTTAACAACTGTGAAGTGACGAATGGAGCACATTTACGCGTTATGGCAACAGCTCTGCCCATTTTGGCAACCACTTTGTTGATGTGATCAGTCAAGCCAAAGTCCGAGAAGCTTCACCGTTTTTACTTGCTGTATAGTCTTGCCATTTACTTGTATATTGTATATTTCCTGTATGGTAGATATGAAGCTATAGCCATTAGCCGTGGTGTAGCTTAGCATTAGGACTTGAAAAGTCGAGCCTGGCTCCTTCCAAAGGAAACAGAATCCGCCCACCAGCACCTTTAAGACTCACTAATCAACACATTATCTCTCAGGTTAAGCTGCTATTAGGTGAGCGGTTAATTTGCTGGTTTGATGGTTTTGTAGGCAGCTGCGCTTTCTTTCTGCCTTCAGTGTTAAACTGTTGCTTTAATGGACTCTTTGTTTGCGCTCGAGGCCAAAGTAGAAACATAACTTCTCCCAGTGGAAGGTTACGGACACACCTGGCCCCGCGGCGAGTTCATCCAGCGCTTGTTTTTCCGTCTCGTTTCTGCTGGTCTGCTCTGTTGGACCAGCATTCTTCAAACACACATATTCCCGTGATGTCTCCAGTTTGTCCCCTCAGGCTGCAGCTTCAACATTATCGTCAGTCATTCAGTGAGTTGTTGCCGCCCTGAAGCCCCCCGGGTTGATTAAAGAGATAATGTGTGCGAAAGATGTTTATGAGATGTTGCACGGTCGTCCGCGGAGGAGTCGTTTACGCAGGCTGTCAGAGCGCCGGTTTAATAGAGGATAGACTCCTGATATGTGGCTGTTTCGAGCGTGCGTTCACAGGCTTCAGGAATGCTTACTGCGGGTGGTGGAGCAATAACCACTCAAGTTCCCAAAAAAATCTCCCTCCTGCCAAGCAGGCGCCCCCAGTGGCCTCGTTTTCTTGTCTCCGTGTTATCTGATGGCGAGGTTGTTTAATCTGTACGAGTTTCCAGTCCGGGCAGGAGATCCTCGGGGCGAGACGATAAACCGAGAGAAGAGTGTTGCTCTCATTTTCTCTCATCTTAAAAGTTGTGCATGTTTCCCCATAATAATCTTTTAATCCTCCCAATTTTCTCTACCGTTTGAATGTCTTCTGTCGCCAATCGAAGTCGACTCCTGGAAACACCCCTCGTGTAAATTCCTGCGGAGTGACTTGTTGTAATGTTCAGTTTTTATTGTCAGCGTTTGGCGGTAATTATCCTTCGCGAAAGCAATCGTGAAAGGAGCCAGTTACAGCAGGCCAGCACACCTCTGTTTGATGACTGCACCAGAGCAAACTGTGCGGTCGCACATTGTTGTCTCATGAGGAGAGCTGGCGCTTATTCCAAAGGATGTGTGGCTTTGTCGAGTACATTAATGAGAGCCGGATCTCCACGAACCAGTAACTGCGCCTATATTTTGTGTAAGCTCAAACATGGCCACCGCGTGCGTTCCTTTGTTCGGACGCCGCATGTTCAAATCAGTGGAGAAAAACCGGGGGAATCACATCTTCATCTCTCCCCTCCCATTTCCTCTCTTCATCCCCAGGGTTCGCTCGGCCCTCGGCCTCAGCCTATCTCTGCCATGAATGGTCCTTCAGATGTTTGCAGGTCAGGAAGGAAAAGGCAACGAGGAGGTTGTTGACTCACGCTGAGCAGATATGACGTGATCTGAGCAGCGGGATCATTAAAGCGATACGTACTGAAACTTTCTGGGGGGACAAACATGGCTGCTTGATTCATGGGAGCATTTTCATTGTAAGAGCGAAAGTGTTTCTTTCTCCGCTCGAGCTAAAACAAATCTCTGCATTCCTATCTTAAGATAGCCGCGGCAGATTCCCAGTACAGTGGCGTGCTGTGGATTGTTCTCGGTTTTTTCTCTCCCTTTCTTTCTTAAACATCTGCAGCTTCTCGCTGAAAGCGTCTCTCGTTTGACCCGCACGCATCCATAATTCATCCGTCAGTTTCTCGCAGCGTTCCAGCTCCACTTCCGCATGTTTCCTGCGTGACCTTGTCGCTCTCTCTCTCTCTCTCTCTCTCCCTCCTCCCCCCTCCTCCCCTTTAACTCACTGTGGTGTGTGAAAGCATGTGTGTTTTGGATTCATTGTGCTCGTTGTTGACACACGGCGACGACATGGGAAGCGCACACATTCATACCAGAGGTTCCACTGAGCAAATATTTCAGATGTCAGGGCTGCTATTGATTAGGCTTGTTATCCGACACATCGTGGTGCTCAGTGTTTCATGTGAGAGGATGACCTCAGCTGAGCAGCTCTGGGGCGAGAGAAAGGCTTCAGTGTAGCAGGACTGAAGAGAAAAAAAAAAGGAAAAGAAGGCAAAACTGTACAGTTAAAAGGGGAAGGGTAAGGCTATGTGTGTGTCTGTAGCCATAGCAATCTTTCCATGAACTCACCAGCTGGGGTTTTTCCAAACAGGGCTCGTCCACCTACTGACAGAGTGAAAGACGGAGTGACGGAGCGGAGAGACAGAAAGAGGGAGGGAGGGAGGGAGCAGATGTAGAAATGTAAGCAAAACAAAGAAAGCTGAAGACAAATATAGGTCCGGTCAGCTAGCCGAGGGCTAAAAATAAAGGCTGAAAACACAACAAAGAGGAGGAAGGCTGCGTGGAAGCAGGTGAGATCAGGGAACAGAGGCAGGTGAGGAGCCGAGGCTCAGCTCATCCCACCCTGTTTTAATTAGCATGGGAGAAGAAAGAAGGGTGCTGTTTCAAGAAAATAACACGGTGCCTCCATAATCATCTCAACACACACACTATAATGTAGGTGTTATAGACCAGCACACACACACACACACACACACACAGCATCCCCCCTCTGCCCTGTATACAGCAGCTGTAAACACTCCGAGGGTGGGAGCTCACAACATGACATTTTCAAATAATAATGGCCGCCCCTGCACGCACATCAGTGGAGCAGGTATTCTTCTTCCTCCTCCTCCTCCTCCTCCCGCTTCACTTTCTCTCCCTCGCGGCCCGACAAGTGCGCATACGCCTTTTGTCTGAGCGAGACGCCAAGAAAAACACCGCCAGCGCTGCCAGAGCGCAGGCCCATACAACACAGCTCCACCCTGCAGTTGTGTCTGACTCCAGTTTGCCTAATAAGCACCCCCGACCACAGCAAGGGCACCGGCTCCGACTCCCTCGATTCAAAACCCAGCTGGCAGCGCCGGCCTGCTGACATCATCACCGGTCTGGTTTCTGAGCTCTTTCTCTCTCCTCAGTTTATGATGTCAGACGCAGAAACATTGTTGTGCAGCGGCCTGAAGAGGGAAACGCCGGGGAGAGTATTCATTAGCATGTCCGCATATGTATTTTTGTGCTTTTGTGACACTCTGCGGCGGACTAAGTAACCAAAATGTTCTGTGGAGATGAGATGAAACGGGGCTTTTAATGTGGTGAGGGAGCCGGGCGGGGCCCCTCCGTCGCCCAGGAGGAAAAAAGTTGGCAGGAAGATGACGCACACGCACACTGAACACCCTCGCAATCAGGCGGCCATGATTGCTCATTCCTCACACCATAAAACAGACTCATTGTGTCGTTGACACACCGCACTCAGGACCGGCGGGGCTTTGTCCAACGCTCACAGCTGACGTGACTCAACATGATCTCACATGTGGACCGTGACCTGAAGAACAGGAAGCGGGTTTCTCTCAGGTTCCTCTCGGATGTGTGTGTCATGTTTGTGTTGCTGAGGATGCTGATCTGCTGTGATTTGTTCTCCTCAGGTGCGTGAGATTCTGGGCCGGTGTTCGTGTCCAGCTCAGTTTCCCATGATCAAGGTGTCGGAGGGGAAGTACAAAGTGGGAGACTCCAGCGCGTTGATCTTCATCAGGGTAAGAACTCGTCCTCACCACAAGTTATCTGTCACCGTGAACCACGAGATGTGTTTTTGTTTCCACGTTTTATGCTACATTTCTGCATGTTATTGACTTAAAACTACAAGATCTTTGTTATATATTGTGTAAATAAAGTCATGAACATCAGATGGTACGTCAGAGTGAGGATGGAAGTTGGCGTATGTGATCCCACACTGCTTCACAGATACCAAAAGACGAGTCCACACACTCCATAAATGCTCCCGTGTTTACTGAGCATCTCCTTTTTCCCCCAGTAATTATAATATTGCACTCGCTGTGTTAAACGCTGAGATCGAGGAACAAAGCGGCATCACAACAAAGAAGTCAGACGGAGAAAAGAATGATAACTGTTGTCGCGAAAACAAAAATGATGGGACTGTTGATGGTGCACATCCATCAGCAGTTCACAGATCTGCTTCCTGGTTCAACGCCCATTTATTCTGCAGGGACACTTCAGGAAGAACATTTGCGGGAGAAACATTCATGTAGAATCTCAAGGAAATTGAATCGAACGCAACTGGATTTGGTTTTTGTCTTGAAGACGTTTCACCTCTCATCCGAGAGGCTTCATCAGTTCCTGCTCGCTTGACTAGGCTGGGACTAGTCCAACTAGCCGGTGTGGAGGTCCAGCTATTTAACCTCTCAGGAGGCGGTCACAAGGCCACTGATGTCTATGGGTCGTATGTGCTCCATTATTGCCAACGACAGTCGTTAGTATGGTCGTTGGGGATGGTGGAAAGTTGGTTTCGACTTCGTTAGTCATGTAGAATGAACAGAAATAAGTGTGAAGGAAGGACACGTACGTCTTCTGCAGATTGTTGTGACCAGAAATTATAATTGAATCTGCATGTGCCTCCTGATGATCGCCTGGTTCAGCTTTGACCCGTTGTACTGCGCTCTGAGGGCTTGTTGCCATCATTTCTAACCTAATGTAACTCACTTGTCATATTCATCTGACTTCTACGGAGCCCCAGACATGACATGGTCAAAAAATTTTTTAATTGTGGCCACAATATAGCTATAACGTGGGCACGAAAAACTAATTTGTGGCCACAAAATACTAATTTGTAGCCACGAAATAAGTAAAACGTGCGCACGAAATACTAATTAATAATATTAATATCATTCCTGGACAGCTGGGTAAGCAAATCGAGCGCACCTTCTCTAGAAACTGCAATAGCCTACGTGATGTCCTGGAGGTGAGCGTCTTTTCTTATTCTGTTCTAGTCAACATCTTGTTATCCCCCATTTAGACAGTTATTTAATTAGGCTATTAATGTCCATCGTGTAGCTTTAGCCCCTCTACTGCCTCGACCTTAGACCTTAGAGAAGGTACGCTCGATTTGCTTACCCAGCGGTCCAGGAATGATATTAATATTATTAATTAGTATTTCGTGCGCACATTGTACTTATTTCCTGGCCACAAATTAGTATTTTGTGGCGATGAATTAGTATTTCGTGCGCACGTTATAGCTATATTGTGGCCACAATTAAATTTTTTTTTTGACCATGTCATGTCTGGGGCTCCGTAGACTTCCAGTGTCTGCCGCAAGAAAAAGTAGACCTAAGTTGTGATAAACCTTGTTCCCTGAAGTCAGTTCTCGCTGCTATAATTAGCTGAATTTCTACATACAAGCCACTTTGGCACACGGGGCAGAAGACAGCGAGGCCTGCAGTAATTGCATGGAACCATACGGTGCTGACATATGGCATCATATGTTGTTTCAAGGATTATGTAGCAACAGATCTCGGCTGCATCGCGGCCCCGGTGAACTGTTCAGCACATGTAACTGTATTGTGAACTCTCTCTCTCTCCTGTGTGTGTGTTTACAAGCCGCCTCGGCCTGGCCCACTCCCAGGACTGTACTTTTTTCCCACCGAGACACAATTAGAGCTTTAGGTCATTTCCTGAGTCGGTCCTTATCTGGGCCGTAGCCTGTTTCTGCTCGACTGTTTGTCTCGGTTTCAGTGTGAGAGCTGCCACGGTGCCCTCAGGAGGCCTCACAGGACCGGACAGGAAGGCTCGTGGATACCAGGGATCGATTTTGGTCTCACTTACCCTAAAATGTATCCCCGGCCGGATTAATGGACTCTCCGGATGGCATTCCAAGTCGTCTGCATTTACATTAGTGACCCGTCTGGCTGGCAGTCAATATTTCCTCACGTTTAGTGGCACCACTTAGTCCAGGCAACCCGTCCTGTACAGGAAAAAGCTTTTTCTACCGGCTCACGTCAAGAAAGTCGTCAAAGGTGTCACGTTTACTGAATTAAGCAGGATTTACTGTAAGAAGTTATATCGTCGGCCGACTTTATAAAACACAATTATGGGATTTTTCTCCCCGTTGTGACGCAGGATAAAGTGTCTGTAATGATAAAGCGAAACAGAGACGGGATTGTTCGCTGCATTTTCCATGTGCGTCATAAACACTCATTTATGAACACTAAAGCTATCATTAGCTGCTTTTTTTAATCAATCCTGCAGGGGGGGGAGGATCAAAGTATGAATTTGAAATGGCAGACCTCAACAAATAAATAAATAAATAAAAGCACCAAACCCTCCGGCTCTTCTCACCTCTCCTCCCTCCTCATCATCCTCATGCCGTCCCTCAGCTGCAGTGTGGCGTCTCTGATCTACGGAGGCTCACGTTTGCCATTTTAACGCACCAGACGTATTCAAACATGCGTGTTTACGGTGTGTGTGTGTGTGTGTGTGTGTGAGCCTTTGACTCGTCAGATTAGCCCTCTTCACGCTGCCTCCGCCCTCTCCTGATGCCTCGCTGGGGATGACAGAGATTATGCGTACGGCCCCGGCAGCTAACAAGTGCGGCCAACACACTTCCCTTATTCTTCTGAGAGGGAGCAGCCGCTTTGAATGCCAACAAACCCCCATTCAGCTGCCAGAAAAGCTCTGACAATGATCTCGGGCAGAACAAGGGGATGAAGTGGAGAAAGGGAAATGGGCGATCGGGGGCCACATGAACAGAGGGGGGGAGTTAATAAGGCCTCTTTTGTCCCCGGGGGAGGTCGCTCATAGAGGGAGGAGATGCCTTCAGTCGAGGTTACACGACAACTTAAAAAAAACGAACCACGGGCTTAATTTTTGAACTCGCCAGCAAGATTTGAGGACGAAATTGGTTCAGCACGCCCCCGCGATGATGACACGCTGAAGGCTCTCCGTTCGCTGTTGCCATAGAAACAGGGATCTGGTCTCTCCACGCCGGTAAAGACTGTGATACCCCCTTTAGTGTTTGGGAAATTAGGCGGCTAAGCCACACATCTGAAGAGGCAACACGGTCCCCGAACGTCTCTTTAGCCTGAACACACTCACTTCAGTGGAGCTGCAGCATCATGTATAAAACATGAAATGCATAATCGGGTTGCTGGATACGGAAACAAGCGATACAGAAGGCAAAAATGTAATCATACAAGCGTTTAGAGAGTAATTTAGGTGATTTAGTCTCTGAGTTTGTCGTCTGTTCCTGTCTTTCTGTCGTCAACAGCATGATATACTTATTTTCTTCTGTTCTGCTCTGAGACGTCTACACGACTGTAAAGAGAGAGCGGATGAGCCGACAGTCTGGAAACATGCGGCTGCACATTTAGCATTTTAAAGACCCCTTGATAATTCTTTTTATAGTCGTGCAATTATCTCACTCCAGTTACACAAAGATGTTTTTTTTTGTATCTGGATTCCCGGTAGCGGTCAGCGTCATGACAGCTACTCCTCCTCCACAGTCGGAAAAACAATAACAAATTCATTCTAAAGAGAATAACGCCACATCACCACCTCTATTATAATGTACTGTCACAGATGTATTAGTTAAACTGCGTAGACAAAGCTCAAGTACGTCTGCTGTCTCCTCCTGTTCTTGTCGCAACTTTAATACCTCTGTGATGTTTTTATTTCTGTCAGCGGCGATCAAAATGTGACGTGAAAGTCGCGCGGCCTCGTTTTGCTCTGCTGGCACACGACGGTCACGCAGCATCACACAAACCGACGTAAACCTGTTACTGACATAAGGCCAGAGCGGCGGAGAGTAAGCAGTTTATACTCTCAGGTCTGATAGAGATAAGCAGATCAGCTGTTTTGACGGATTTGATGTCGTCGGGGGAGCGAGGCCGATGAAGGGACTTGTAGTGGATTGGCAGAGATTGTGTTGGTCGGACTTTGGTGCACATGGCCTCTGTCTGACCACGGTCAGCGACCCGGAGATGAGACGCCGTGCCACGTGTGATCCGGTGGAAAACAAACTCCGTGCCAGCCCACACAGATGCGCCGTTATTGCTTTGCCTTGCTCGCCCTCTGAGACACGGGTACAACCTTTAAAACATGTGGCTGACAGTCCCTGTTACACAACCCAGGGCAGGGGGACGCGTCCGCGGGGCTGTCACATCAGTCAGATTGCGTTGCCTCAGCGGAGGCAGCTTCTGCCTGGAGGGAGCGTGGCTCTTTGGTCCGATCTTGCGGATGTGTGCGCCTCAAAGAAGAGAGGAGAGTAGGAAGTGACATATCCACAAACCCCCCTCTGTTACGGCCTCTCCTCTCAGCTGAGATCCCGGTTACGGAGGAGAGGAGCAGGAGCAGAGAGAGAGGGGTGAGTTGTGACCATGCTTACTCACCCCGCTACCCTCTGAAAACACGGGGAAGCCAGCCGAGAGGCATGAGAGAGAGCGATGCCAAAGAAAAGAGTGTCTTTCACTTTCACAGCACTTTGGGCTCTTTATTAGGCTGCCATGCTCTGTTTTAATTGTGAGTTGGCATGGCAATGAACAGCCCCTCATAATGGCAGCAGCTGGGGGCGATGGGGGAGGGCGAGGCAGGGGTGCATCTAGATGTTACGTAACAGCCTTCAGCAGGCCGCCCCACTTGTGGAATTAGCATTTCCATTGACTTGTGCAGTGTGTGTGGCAAGAGCTCTACACCAAAAGGTTTTATTTGTGCATGAATGTGTATGTTACTCCCCCGTTTGTCCACTGAGACCTTGTTTTCTTCTCTCTCCTCCCTCAGGTCCTTCGTACTCATGTGATGGTGCGTGTCGGAGGGGGCTGGGACACATTAGAGCACTATTTGGACAAGCACGACCCGTGTCGCTGCGCCGCTTTCGGTGAGGTCACTTCCTATTCCTCGTCAGCCCCCTTTCCAAAAACAAACTTGATTGTTGTGTCTTGCTCGTCAACGCTTTGAAGACGAGTAACGAATCACATCTGATGTTCAGTCTAAACATCTCACTGATATTTATGTAAATCTGAATTCTGTTATTTCACATTTTCTGATTTTTGTGTTTGAAACTGAAACCAGCCAGGAAATGTAGGTGGGCAACATGACGCAGGTTTGTATTTGAAAATGTGCCGTCACTCTGAGTCAATAATAGGAACATTACTTATGACTAATTTCCCTGATGTTTAAAAGGAAGTTTAAACTTAGACTGGTCTGAAACATGACCACTCAGAAAGCAGTCAAAATTAAAGGTTGAAGTTTTGTAACCGGCAAAACATTTCTGGAGCTTCACAGCAAAACAATGTTAGATGGGGACTTGAAAGAAAACATGAAATGGCTCCTTGAAGCTTGTTCAGTGTAATCCAAGTCTCCAGGATCCACGAGATCCCAGATTCAAGATCATTCAACCACTTCAGACGAGGTGTGGGCTGACGCTTTAAAATAAATAATAAGAAGAGAAGAAATTCGGGATCTCAGGGCTTCAGGAGACTTTGGATTTTGAAGTTAAAGTCCTCATCTACTTCAGTTGTTTTGCTGTGAAGCTCCAGAATCTTTGAAAACTTCACCTGACTTCCCATCGGCACGGGAATGATTAGATGATGGCTGAATTTCCATTTCTGGGTGAACTTATTCTTTGATAAAACAATGAATTGAATCAACTAGTTTTATCTGGTGCTTCACATCCCTGCTCTGTAATTCTACCTGATCTCACGACACGAAGACCTAATTTGCTCTCAAACTGGACAAGTGTCCGGATCATTCGGAGGACACTGATGCATGTTCATAACTATGCCGGGTGTGACCGTCCCTCCTCGTCCTCGGGTCAGAACTGCTGCTGAAGCGGTGATGTCAGGGGCCGAGCGTTTTGGCCCGGACAGCTGACACCAACTGAAACCATGATCGGTGTTACATTTCTAACCAAACGAGGAACCGTGTTGAAGACCGTAGAGTATTAAGTGATTACAGAAGTAGGCGTTCTGTGTTCTATAAATGTTCCTCCTAAACGGTGGGATCATCAGCATTTCTCCGGTTGGGTCCATCTAAGGGAAGAACTCAGGTTGTTATCTACTGCTGCAATCGAAGAGCTCGATGTGGTCAACTATGATATATGGGTCATTCCATGAAATCGGTGCCTTTTCAACTTTGAAAAGTTAGAATTTAAATTATATTTAATTGCTATTTTTTCAGTAGCCAGGAATTAAAGACAGTTTAAAATGACAAGAAATTATATTGTGCCATCTCAGCTATGGAATTTCATATTTTATAACTGTTTTAGTCAAGTCCTGTTACTGGAAAGGTAACAGGGTTGACAGTAACAGGGTTGACCATTTCAAGCTAATTTGCCCATTGCTAGCTAAAACAAATGTTAGCTAAAGCACACGCTATGTACTTTGAAAGGAAATTACATGTACATATTGATTATATTATGAGAAATAAATAATTGTTTGGATTTATATGTTAAAAAATGGTAACAGGGTTGACGTTGTATGCTTGTCCCCCCTGGTTTAACCTTGAAAAAACATCAAAAATAGCACATCAGAGATGAGCAAAACTTACTTGTCACTGAGCTGTTAGCATCCTGGTTCAGAGATGATGCAACCTCCTGTAAATCATGTCAAATCTAGAATGTACCGTTATTTTGATAGGGTTTTTGGTTAGGGTAACAGGGTTGACATAAAATTAGGGGACACCGATAAATTGGTAAATATTTATTACAATTAATATATATTTTTACCAAAAACACTGTTTCACAATAAGATCATACTTAAAACAATATGTAAATGTGAACATTTTAACATTTTGCCAACATTTTACAAATTAAAAGTCCTGCTGACGTACAACAACAACAAAACGACAGGCCAAAAACCTCACCCTCATCAGCTTAAAAATCATTTTTATTATTTAAAATAATATTTAATTGATTTTAATTTGATGTTTTATTGAGGAGAGAAGACATGGTAATGTTATATTTTCAAATTACATCTTTGTTTGTTGTTACTGTAATTTTATGACTGATAATTTCTTGGGGACACAAAAGGCACCGATTTCATGGAATGACCCATATTTCTGGACCTTTAAATGACTTTAATCCTTGTTGGCAATGTTGGTTACGAGCCCGTTTTAAACACTTGTTATCGATCTGTCTCCGCAGCCCACCGCTACCACCAGGCTAAAGCCAGCGGCCAAGGTCAGGGAGGCCAGAGCAAGTCGTCCAGCGCCCACTCGTCCCGCTCCACCAGCCCAGGTCCACACTGGCGAAACGATGGCATCGCACCGTACAAACCTCCCGACAGGCGCTCCATGGACGCCCCCTCTGCTCCATGTGCCTCCTCCTCCTCCTCCTCCTCCACACGGCCCGGCCGCTCTCGGAACCCCTCCGGGTCCACCGAGCCCGACTGCGGCGCAGCTCGTACTCTGCTCCCACGGCCGCCACGAGACCGCTCAGAACCCCGCCACTTTAATCCTCTCAGGTGAGTTTGTTCGGATAAGTGTGTGGCCATGATAAGAAATTAATCTCTCCAAAGTAGCCTGGCAGGGCAACGATCCCGTTCTGCCTTTTTGCTCTCGTGTGCCCGCAGACGAGAAAAGGCACAAACAACACACACGCACAACTGGGAATATACACAAATACACATGCCAGGAAGCCACAGATTAGACCAGAGCAGATTTATCTAATCTCAGGTGACATTGCCCAGACAAATCCATCTCACAGCGCCGCCCTGCAGCGCATCCTAGTGGCTAGAAAGGCAGACACCGAACACGATTACTCTCCTTTCTCCTCACTCGTCTCACTTCTACCTTCACTCACTTAATCCATCGACTGTCTGAAGATGGCTGTGATGCAGTGCGAGCTGTTGCTTAAGCCTTTTCTTCTCTCGCCAACGCAACAACAGATGGTCTGAGTTAGTATGTGATAAATGAAACCACGCTGCAGTTTGATGAAGTGACATATCAGTGACAGAGAAGTGGCTGCTGACATCAGAGCAGCGGCACGTTAAGGCCGTTATGCTGCTTTTTCCCGAAGCTGTTAAAGGTTGAACTGGTCACATAACGTCTCTATATGTGAGAGTGTGAAGGCGCCATTGTTTAACACAATGTGCAGCCGAGTGGTGGTTTACTTTGGCTCCTATCCAAGCGTACGTATCATCTCTTTACTGAGCGACGGCCCAGACCAGACGTCAAGGCATCAGCTCATGCGAATTAACCCTGTGTGGGTGGGTCATCGCCTTTCAAATGCCCCAGACCAGATAAAGACTAATCTGACAACTATCCCTCGACAACTGCTCACAGCTAACTAGGGAAGTAGGTCAACAGGTGGGCAAATTATCATGCCTGGATACATAAACCAGACGTGTTTCTGAGGATAACTTTAGACGTCCGGTGTAATTAAACTATAATTAAAGCCAAAACCTGTGATCAAAATGAAAACAAAACTGTATCCTCACTACCGAAATGCAAAACACGAGACCGCAGCACGCCGTCGTTCCTCAACTGACCGATGGCTCTGTTGATTCATGGATTCTCGACCAAACAGTCACTCTTTTCTGACGCTTATAAAGTTTAAGTCAGACAGAAATAGTTGTAAAACATTCCAGTGTGCTCTGTCACGATGAGTTGATGAGCAGGGTTAGGGTTACCAAATGCTATTTTCTTATCTACTGAAAACACGGCGTCCACCGGGTCTTCACATATTCAATTTAGAACACACACACGCTATTGATCTGCCCATCGGCAAAGTCCGTCTCGGTTTCTGTTCTTCCTGGAAGTGAAGTCCAGGAGCTGATTATACGGTTAAACCTGATGCTCCTGCTGTGGAGTCGAGTCTCGTTGAGGAAGGGCAGCGATGTGTGTCAGGTTAGAAAATCTATAACAGCAAGTGTGGTATTATTATAAAAATAAATTACTTTTTTCTCCTTCGTATATTCTAGGAATAAGGAGACAAAGTTACCGCTGACGAGACGTCTGTCTGGAGACAGCGACTCCTCTACAGCCTCTTCGAAGGGAGGAGGAGGAGGAGGAGGAGGAGGAGGAGGAGGAGGGCGGTACTCTCTTGGTGGCACCTCACGCCGCTCTGGTGAAGAGGTCGTCCTGCTTGTTAACCGAAAGGAGGGTAGGCATATGATTGAGAGGCCCGGCGGTGGTAATCAGACGCCATCCCTGCGGCCCTCGCTGCCCCGTGCACGCAGCCAGTCCCGGGAACGTCCGGGTGCACTCGCGCCGATACTCAAACCAAACCCACCACAAGGATCTTCTGATGGGTCGCGGACATCCCGCACAGAGAGGGGCCGCTCCATTGGAAGCGAGGGCCCGAGGAGGCTCCACGCTCCACGTTCCCACAGCCAGAGCAAGTTATCGAGCCGTACGCGGTCAAGTGACGCCAGCCCGGGACCTGCGTCCAGCTTCAGAGACCCTCAACCCCCACCCTCGGACAGACGAGAGGACCTTCGGGCCAAACAAGTGCCCCCGTCCTCTCCCAGATTAGGCGGTGGGTTCAGCAAGAGGCAGTCGTCCTCGTGCTCCAACTCGCCAGTCAAAGGGCTCCAGAACAACAACAACAACAGCAGCCCCAGCAAGAAGACGATAACTACTCCCAGACCTCCTGCCCCTCGCTCGCCCTCCGTAGGAAAAGGTAGACTACTCCCCCCAGTCGCAGGAGGTCGACGCTCGCCACACTCATCGCCCCGCAACTCACATCATCACGCCGCACGCTCCTCTCGGACATTACAGGGCGCCCGCTCCGCTGGGCGAGGCCACCACAGGAACTGGACTGGCCTGGAGCGCCAGGAGCCGGAGGAGGAAGAGCTGGGTCTTGGCTACCAGATGCTGCCAACGCTAGATCCCCAGAAGGAGCAGGACCTGTATCGCAGCTTCGAGGCTGAGTTTCTGGCCAACACGCAGCAGGTTCGAGTCGTGTCCGGCAGAGCCCCCGGAGGAGCGACCCTGCAGGGAGCCGGAACACATCCGGCGCCAGCACCCACTGATGCTAATGTCACCGACTCTGCTTATTCTTCTTCTAACTCCTCGTCCTCCTCCCTGAACGTGGGCGCAAAGATAGGAACTCTGCCCGACCTCAGGGAATCCAAGAGAACTAACGCCCGTCCCTTCTCGATGGACGACCCCTTAAATTTACTTTACGGACACAATTTTGGAGGACCGCACAACTTTGGCGACGGAGAGCCGGAGCACTGGGGGGAGCGTGGAGGAGGTCTCAAGAAGCTCCCGGCCATCTCCAGCTCCATGGAGGAGAGGGAGCTTCCGTCTTCACTGCCCGGTCTTAGAGACACAGAGTCAGACAGGTTGATGAATCAGGTCTCCTCACAACCTGCTTTCCACTGTAGGAATATGAACGGAGACCACGGAGGTTTTTCTCCCACAGGGGGGCTGACAGGTCAGCAGGGTCAGCTCGGCTGGGGCACGGGGCCTGAAGGAGACGTTCCTCTGGAGAATAACCAGCCAAACCTACCTTACGACCTAGAAAACGGTGATGGCAGTGATGACCTCCCTCCTCCCGAGGCTTGTCCGTCACCTGTGGCCCTTCCCCCCTCCGAGGACTGCTCCTTCCAGGATTCCTCGAGCGAAACCTCTTCCATGTGCTTCAGCCTGAGCGAATCCCGGTCTGAATCCCCCCCGCCGTCGTCAACCATGGCCAACGGGGACACCGACGGAGAACAGTCCAAGAAAGGGCAAAAGAAGGGAGACGGGGTCGGCCCCATCTCAAAGCACAAACTGAGAGGCAGGATCAGGCCTCGCATCGACAACAGGCCAGAGAACAGCCCCTCGCGCATCCCGACCCCGGTCAGCTACAGAGACCTGCAGGCTCACGACACGCTCTCCCCGTGCCACACGCCGCCGCTGTCCCCGCAGAGCTCGCGCTCCACCGGGCGTCCGGCCACATGTAAAAGCCTGCACCAGGCCTTCGCGGATATGATCCATCCTCAGCCGCGTTCCCCAGCCATGGGCAACAAAGACTGCTCGTACCCTGGACAGTCAGGGAGCCTGGACACTGAAGCTTGGATGTAGCACAGATGACACAGCGGGGATGTTGTCATGAACTCTGACTACTGTGTAAAAAGACTCATTAAGACTGGGCTATAGACTGTTTCCATTGCATGTCTAACACTCCTTCTTTTCTCACTTAGTTCCTCCCCTGAGTCACGGCACAGGGGCTTCACGTTGCTTTTATTTTGCACTCAAGCCAAATTATTTATTACCAAAGGAATGGTCTTTTAATATTTACTTTTAATGTAATTTTTAATGTGTGCATGGGGACGCTTCTGCCAATCATACGGTGTTCTTCTTCTTCTTCTTCTTCTTTTTTATTTTTTTTTTCCACTTGTGAAATTCTCATGGTCGACACAGAGAGACAGGAGAGAGCATATGTGCTGCCATGTGCCCCGTGTGGAGGGTTCTTGGTGAAGTGCCAGGGATTTAAAGCTGCGTTTTCCATGAACGGCGTAAACACTAAACCTTTAGTCACATGGATTAGCTCCCTCTTGTGGTTCGCCTCAGCATCTCTGCTCGCCTTGATAGTCAAAATACTGGTAGGACTGTGATATCGTCACCCTCTCATCATACTCACATTTACAGTATACTAAATAGGTAACATAGACGAAAGGTTCCCCCGTCGTTCTTCTGACTTTCTGAACATTAACATGCACTACCGATTTCTGTACAGTCGTCCGCTGTTATTAATGTCTGGTGTTCACCTTCTCGCAACAGTCGATGTGGTCGAAATTTGTTTTTAAAGATGCTTAATATGTATGTAACACGTTTTCAACTTCATGTTAAGTGCAGTCAGAAGCTTTATTTCTACTTTTAAGAGTGGATTTAAGTGTAAAAATGGGTCATTCCATGAAATCGGTGCCTTTTCAACTTTGAAAAGTTAAAATTTAAATTATATTTAATTGCTATTTTTTCAGTAGCCAGGAATTAAAGACAGTTTAAAATGACAAGAAATTATATTGTGCCATCTCAGCTATGGAATTTCATATTTTATAACTGTTTTAGTCAAGTCCTGTTACTGGAAAGGTAACAGGGTTGACAGTAACAGGGTTGACCATTTCAAGCTAATTTGCCCATTGCTAGCTAAAACAAATGTTAGCTAAAGCACATGCTATGTACTTTGAAAGGAAATTACATGTACATATTGATTATATTATGAGAAATAAATAATTGTTTGGATTTATATGTTAAAAAATGGTAACAGGGTTGACGTTGTATGCTTGTCCCCCTGGTTCAACCTTGAAAAAACATCAAAAATAGCACATCAGAGATGAGCAAAACTTACTTGTCACTGAGCTGTTAGCATCCTGGTTCAGAGATGATGCAACCTCCTGTAAATCATGTCAAATCTAGAATGTACCGTTATTTTGATAGGGTTTTTTGGTTAGGGTAACAGGGTTGACATAAAATTAGGGGACATGGTAATGTTATATTTTCAAATTACATCTTTGTTTGTTGTTACTGTAATTTTATGACCGATGATTTCTTGGGGACACAAAAGGCACCGATTTCATGGAATGACCCAAATAAGAGGAACAGTGAAGGTTGTGTTACTTTGCGTCATTGTCACTGAAGCAGAAATGTCGGGAGCTCGTCCTCTGTCCGAACTGTACTCTGGAACACAAGTCGATCGCTTTGGTGAATGAATGTGTAAATATCCACGTCGATGTGCTCCCTAGTAGAGGCGAGTGTTTTTGTATATAAAAAGGCATTTGAATATACAGTTTAATGTACATATTCACTGTAATGAGTTTCTGTGCTGCCTTAGCTATGCAATATTGGTGTTGGAAATGCCTTGACAATTCCCTTTGCCTTAAAGCTTTTCAGCAGGTTAGTTTTCTTTTGAATGTTTTCTTTCGCTCACTGAGATCTATTCGGTAACACTACATTGCCATCGTTGACGGTTTATCATAATAGAAATTGTTTTTTTTCTGAGCGTGAATGTGGAAAGAGGTGAGGAACATTGCCAATTTTAAATCATAAATTATACTTGATGTTAGGTGTACATGATGAAGATATATAGCCTAATTTATTGCCTCTGAATCCTGTGAGATGTTTGAAATGACCTAGTTGGCAGCAGATGGATTTCTGAAGACATGACACGATCTGTGGCGACACCTAGTGGCTAAAACAGAGACATGTTTTATTCACAGAATTAAAAAAAAGAGATGTTTTCCTGACACAGAACCCTTTTTTCTCCCTACGTTTGGAATGACCTGTTCTGGTGCTGATCGCAGCCGATAATAATGGTGTTATAAGGTGAAGGTTGACGGATGAACAACGCAGCAGCTCAAGTCCCAAATCACTGGACTGTGAGCAGCAGCGCGTGAATAATAGATGAAGCAACTGGATATGTTCTCTGGTGAAGCTCCTTCGAGAGCTTGAAAGGCCGGACTCCATCTACTGTTTTTTTGGTATTTAACAAGTGTGTAAAATATATTTGGAAGTGGAAGCATGGGAATTGTAGTGTCGGTGCCCCGCAGACGCCTCATAACCTCCAAAAAAGTAAAGAAAAATCATAGGTGACGTGTTGTTGCAGGGCACCGACGCGGTGAAGAGGCTTAGAAAAAGAAAAAGGAGTGTGCATATGTGTGTGTACATACTGTTTGAGAATATGTACAGAGGTGGAGTGAAGAGGGATGAGTGATGTTGGTCTAATTTATTTATTTATGAAATGAAGCCTGGTTGGGCTCAAGTGACATCTGTGTCCTCAAGTCCTGTCAGGTGAGCTGTAAGTGTTTAAGGGGGAAAAAAATCCAAATGAGTCGGTGCCCAGCGCGTAGAATCATGTATTTTAATATCATACCGTCGAGAGACGTTAATGATGAGTTTGAAATGTGTCCACTTTAAAAAAAAAAAAGATCTCATCTGATCTGACGGACAAAATTAAGCACATCTGGGCTGTTTGCAATCTCCAGAGAAACAGTCATTTGATTTCATGCTGAAATAACTTATGATGTGTCAGTATTGTCAGTTTCAACCCTATAAACTGATGTATTTACATGTATTCTAATTGTTTTACATTTGGATTTATTTTGGCTTATTTTGATCGACTGGTGTTTTAAAAACCTACCGGTTACGTGAACTGTGACTTCATACAAACACGTCATCAGAAGACGAGGTTATCAATCACACAGAAACATAATCTGCTCTTTATCCTGCACAACATCAGAAATGTCATGAATCTCTCTTCTTCTTCTTCTTTTTGTCCCTAATCGGCGAAATCTGAATGTTCATGATCAGACAGTTTCTTGTTTGCTAATGTTATTTTCACTAAAAAACACCAGTAAATATTAAAGAAATGTACAGATTTGCTCGACATCGTGGAATTTGTATGTATGAAATAGCAATACTGCAACATTTCACTGTTTTTTGAAGTTGGAAATGCTGTCAGGTTGTTCTTGTAATAAATATTTTTTCCTCTGAAGCTCATGAATTGTCCCTGATGAATTTTTCATGCCGAGGCTTTTTGGTTACAGGCCGCATGCAAAGCAGACTGGGTTTTTGGATTTGAGGGAACTTCTGCAGTGAAAAAACAAGCTGTGAACGTGGATGATGACAAAATTATTCTTTTGTGATTTACTAACGTTTTGTTTTTCTTTGTATAAAATGTCTTTGTTGCATAAAATGTACGACACTGTGTGAAATCCTGATTTTGCAGACTAAGGTTCATAAATGCTCAAAAACTGAACGCCATATAAACTTCGCCATGTCTTTGAGTATGTGCAAGTGGAAGCGGTGACATTTACACAGTGTCTTTGGTAAAATAAACCAAGCTAAAACTAATATATTCCTTCAAAATCCTTCCTTCATGAAGGTCGTGGTCATCAATTGTTGTTTGGACAGTTTAGAGAGGTGTTGAGTCAACTTTATGGTCATTTTAGAGGCTGTAGTTTGTGTAGCTGCTTGTGTGAATTGATATAAAAGGCATGCATTTGATATCAGAATCACTTCTCATGACACTTTAATGAATTTGCATAATGAGGCATTTTTTATGTGAGTAAGTTACATTTAATATTTTGTAAATCTCAGCTTGTAGATGTCAGTCTGCTGCAGAAATTGTTAAAAAAAAAAAAAAAAGATAATATTTTGTGTCACCACCTCTCTGTGAATGAAAGCTGACGTTGATGTGTTTGCAAACGTCACTCAAAAGGCGGAAGTAAAGAATCCAGTGGGAGGGGACGGAGGCCATCACAGCCCCCTGTACGCCTGTCACGGTAAGATGTTTGTGGAGATTTTCTCTCCGTATTCATTGTGTTGGCGAGTCTAATTTTAACTCCAGAAGGTACGCTAAGTCGCTGGGTAAGGTTCTGAAGCAGGCCGATAGATTAAGAGCTTAACTTGTCCCGGCAAAGGCATCCTTAAGCCTCTACTTAGAAGGTCATGTCTCAGCCGTGCGAGCTAGAAAAGTGGCCGGGCGCTAGCTGACACTGACAGGCACACTTGCTCCCCGCAGCTAGCCTTTAGCTTCATTCAGCTAACTACCGCAAACATGCAGGAATGGGCGAATCAGTTATGCGTGAGTAACTGGCTGCACGGCTATCCGGACAGTTTAACTAACTTCACGTTGTCGTTGCATATTTCAGTTTTCGTGCTTTTTCCGAATGATGTGTACACACTTGAGCTTGCTATGCTAGCGCTAGCGCCACGGTAGCTCGATGCTAGCCAGCTAGCGAACCTTTCCTCTACTTTTTGGGGGCATAGCTAGCAGCTTAGCTCACAGTCAGCTTCTGTGAAGCACTCATATTGTCTGTCTGGAAACTATCTAAGAATACCCTGTTAATTTTTATACTCAGTATGGCGTGAATTATCGTACAAACGTGTTACATTCAGCTGCACCGTCTTGCTAGCTCCGTCGTCAGCTGTGAAAACGCCTCGTATGGTCTTAACTTGTGGCTAACAGCCTGTCTGATGTTGACAGCCACCTGCAGCTCAATTAATCACGAAGCTGCTACGTTTAATGAAACGCTGCGTTTTGTTGATGCTGTCACTTGTTGCCAATAGCTAGTTAACAGCTGGTGGGCCTTTGCTGACAGCATCTCTCCCTGCTAGCATGTTTATGAAGTTTCATTCAATCAGACGTTAGCTAAAGATAAAGGCAGCGTTCATTGATGTTGCTCTTAAAGCACTTTTCTTGTTGTTTTATAGAGGTTTGGTTTCTGTCTCCATATAGCTATCTGAAGTACCACCTGATTCAATGAATGAACAGCTAATTAAGTAACAAGTGTAGACACCTGCCATCAATATTTGTTTTATGTAATGCAGTTCAATAATCATTACATATAAAGTATTTATAACTAAACAACCTCCAATAACAACAACATAATATGAAGTGTGATGATTACAAACATGGAGAAGTACTTTTGAAAGTACACTACAGTTGGTAAGAAGAGAAAGTGTTACGCTCGGGTGGTTTTTCGATTATTGTTTTACTCAAAGCAGGACAGTGTCGAACTTAAATCTGAGTTTCTGTTCCCTTTTTTTGTTCCTTCCATTTCCTTCAACTTGAACAACATTCGCTTCAGTTTCATGGCAGGAAGTATTGTTGTGTAACTGGTAGGAGATCTTTCTCAGAGGGGTGCTGGGTCAATAGTGGGAAATCAACAACAGGAAGATATTTGAAGTTGACTCGGTAAAAAAAAAAGATACCGTTGGCCAGATTCATGCTGACCAAGAAGTTGTTTAAAGTTTAAAGAGGTGATATCCATTGTTTTCTCTTCTGATAGACGTCTGCCGTTTGTTCAGGAGAAGACAGGAATTCCTTTTATTTCCCTGCGCTTGCACTTCTAGTATTTCCTGTCGCTCTCGTGATGCTCCAAGTTTGCGCTCGGGAAGAGATTTTCCCGGTCGTCTTTCTCACCCTCACTATCTTTTGCAGGAGAATCGACAGTTTGGATCCAAGATGACGGACTCCAAGTACTTCACCACTACCAAGAAAGGTCCGATAGCTCTCTACTCATACATTCATAAGATGAATTATTTAATGAGTTGACCGATCAATAATTGCAAGCATCCATGCAGTGTTTTTTAAGCAAGTGCACGGTGGATTTCATGGCAGAGTCAGCTGGGTGGTGCGAAATTATTATTATCTCTTCAAATTGCACCACATTTTGTTAACATAATGTTGTTACATGTTCAAATATCACTCAGTTGAAGATGCTTACTCAATTTAAGATTTTAGAAATCCTCAAGAAAGGCATGTTCTGTAAATTTGAGCTGTCGATTATAACAAAACCTAACTGGCCTCCCCCAACTTCCAAATTGAGCCGAAGATGTCACCACCCTGCTTTGTCTCGCCATTGTTACCACGAACCGAGCTGCACTGGTTATTGTAAATCAGATTAGACATATTGAGCATTAACTGACAGAGATTTGACCGTCCTTCTGTGCCTCCTGTTGCGTGTTCTCACACAGTGGGCTTAGTAAAATCAAACAGATTCTTATGAATGATTGTGTAAAGTCTCCTTATGTTTGCTTGAGAGAAAAAAGACATGTTTCGTTCAGTTTCTGCTTATTTCTGCGCATCTGCCCGATGTTGCTATGTGCAGCCTGTAGTTAACATCTTGGAGGAGATTGCGAGTGATTAGCGGTTTACAGCGCCTGGGAAACTCTTAAGTAGGTAGACTCAGATATAAGCCCAAAATTGACAGTGTACGATTTTTATAGTGTAATTCATGCCAGTTGGTGTGTCAGTGACACTGCACTGAAATATAAATACAGTTTAGCCTCAGCCAGTTTTGAACATCACACCAAAACAAAAGAAAAACCTCCGTAATCCTTCTTGAGACGTTCACACGGTGACATGATGCTGTACCCAGCACCTACAGCACGAAACAACTCGGCCCTCCTTCTTCTTCTTCCTTATATATTCAGTTTGTTGCATTTTAAGGTACAACTAGACTGTAATGGTGTCACTGTCCGTTTAGGCCGTCACAATTCTGAACATCTCCAGTATCAGAGAGACTAGAGAGCGACCCACTCGCTAATCTGTACCACACAGAACCCACAAGTTTGGCGTTGTGGTTGAAATCAGCTCGTGATATCAGTAACAATGTTCTTCTGTTCAGTGTTTCCCACACATGGACTATTTGAGCGGGCCGCCCAGTTTATCTTAACAGCCACCGAGCGTATTTAGTGATCCAATTCAGGTTTTCTTTATTTTTCTTTATTTTTTTTTATCCGTGGGCGAGAACGACTCTGTAGGTGGTTAACTATTATTAACTATTTGAGAATCTGTCCTCACAGTCGCACATGCTGTTCATAGAAACTGAAAGAGAGAAATGTTCTCTAGTATTACATCCCTCCTCCAAACGCACTCTTTTTAATGCAACGTCTCCTATTTAATGTAGTCCTACTAATGCCGTTGTTTTCTTCAAGCTTGTAAGAGAACCTAGTTGTTGCCATGTCGTTTGGCACCACATTGGTTTTCGATAGTTAATAACAAGCTTCCTCCAGACACGGCTCACCTGCAGTTTGGGCGACTTTTAAAACGTACTGCAAACGAGTAAAGTCAACAGAGCAGCAGACAAATACTGGGGGAGATAAACCTGAAAGGTGAGGTTAGCCAGTGGGTGTGTGCATTAAGGTGGACAATTAATGAAGGGAAACTTTTAAAGCCTTTCACTCATCAGCAGCCAGGTTCATGATGCTGCTGCTCAGCTACTTACAACACCAAACAAACGCATTTAATGTAAAAGCCTTCGATCACTTTGCCATTAGGAGGCTTATAGGGTGCACCGTCTATCATGCACTCTGATCGAATTGGTTGCTTCCGGCATGAACACCTGAAAGCAATACAACCCGGCAGTATCAGAATCTGCTGCGGATGTCGATGTCCTTGTTCTGTATGAGGGATTCTGAAAAGATACTGAACGCTCTGTATTATGTCAGCGTATCCACTTTCCAGTTTTCCTGTGGAAAAATGGGCAGCGCTGCACATTCGCCCTTCCACCCCTTTATACAGGGTGTCCGCGGATCCTTAAAAAGTCTTAAATACGCCCATATTTTGCATATAGGTCTTAAATGATATTTAGTCAGGTCTTAAATATGTACGTTCATTTACCGCTTCCGTCGTCACCTTTTTTTTGTGGGGTGGAGGAAATGTGTTGGTGAGATTCACAGTCAGCTCCGTGTCTTGTACTTCTCACTGAAGTATCCAGGAACGTAAGTGGCATTTTGCCAACAGCCCGGTCGGAATTTATCGCCGTACACTTCGCCGGTTCCGGAAAGACTTCGACTGCGGAATCTGCTACAACTATAGGAAAGTGTGAATTTAAGTGTTGGCTTGAACAACCAGAATTCAGTTGGTTAAAGGCCGGACCTAATAATGGATTTCAAGCGCAGTGTACGCTCTGCAAGAGGACCTTCAAACTGGGCACACTTGGTGTGAAAGCGCTGGTGTCACACACAAAATCAGAAAAACACCAGTTAGCTTCTAGAAGTCTCCAGCGAAGTCACGCTATCACACACTTTTGTACGCCTTTGTCACCAGTTCCCGGTCCAAGTTCATCCAGTTCTGCTCGACCCGAACTCAGCGCCGCCTCTGCCGTGTCACAGTCAAGCGACATTCAAACCATCATCGGCTCAACTCTGACGTTGAAAGCGGAGGTGCTTTGGATTTTGACACCATTGCTAAACATCAGTCATACCAAAGTAACGACAACATCATCGAACTTTTCCAAGCTATGTTCACAGATTCAAACATGGCCAAAACATTGAGCTGTGAGACGGCCTACATCACGCAATTTGGTCTTGCCAAGTTCATCTAAACTACAATATCCCTGACACTCACTCACTCCATTCTTCATTGTTTGAGTTGCTCTGTGAATGGCAATAAATTTGGTTATTTTTTAAAGTAGTTCTGGGACCGTGCTTGAAATCCATTATTAGGTCCGGCTTTTAACCAACTGAATTCTGGTTGCTCAAGCCAACACTTGTTAAATTCACACTTTCCCATTTTTCTTTACTTATTCGTACTTCGTGTAGGTCTTAAATTTAGTTCAAAATGGTCTTAAAAAGGTCTTAAAAAGTCTTAAATTTGACTTGTTCAAACCTGCAGAAGCCCTGTTATATCAGAAACATATTACATGATGTGTGATTCCCTTTTTTCCCTCGTGTGCACAGGGGAGATCTTTGAGCTCAAGGCGGAGCTCAACAGCGATAAGAAGGAGAAGAAGAAGGAGGCCGTGAAGAAGGTCATCGCATCTATGACAGTTGGCAAGGATGTCAGGTGAGCCGGGGAACATTTTAAAGTCAGAGACACGGGAACTGGAATAATTTAACCGTAACACATTGTTCCTTCTTCAGCGCTCTGTTCCCAGATGTGGTGAACTGCATGCAGACGGACAACCTGGAACTGAAAAAGCTCGTCTACCTCTACCTGATGAACTATGCCAAGAGTCAGCCGGATATGGCTATCATGGCTGTCAACACCTTTGTGAAGGTGACGCTTAATCCATTATAAATGTGTCTTTAAATAACTATTCATGACTCATTCGTACTCTGCCATAGAAGTGTGCAGTCCTACAGAAAAACAGAAGTATTTAAAAAGGAAAGGAGGTAATTTTAGTGGGAAGTTGTTTTGTTAGAAAGTCACCACTGGGACCAGCTCTTGTTATCAGGAAGTTTCAGACTGTACTCACATAAAGTTCAGGGGTGTAGAGCACTGTGTGATTGCGGTGATAAATATTCTCTTTCCGACTCGAGTGTGATTATTACAAAACCTCAGGGTATCCGTCTAGGTTAAATACAGCCATCAGTGTCATTTAAAGATTTCCCTCCTCACTTTTATTACACTGCAATAACAGTGACGCCTCATTTTCTGCTGATTTAATTCTTAAATGGAAACATTTTTAAAGAGTCTCTGAGATATTGTAGTGCGAGTAAGTTATGCTCTCTCTCTGAACCGCCCATGTAGGACTGTGAAGACCCCAACCCTCTAATCCGGGCCCTTGCTGTCCGTACGATGGGCTGCATCCGCGTGGACAAGATCACCGAGTACCTCTGCGAGCCGCTGAGAAAATGTCTGAAGGACGAAGACCCGTACGTGAGAAAGACGGCTGCTGTGTGCGTAGCCAAGCTCCATGATATCAACGCTCAGTTGGTGGAGGACCAAGGCTTCCTGGACACCCTTAAAGACCTCATATCTGACTCCAACCCCATGGTACGACAGCCAGATATCCTTCTAAGGTTGAAACAGCTGGCTACAAACCCCGGCTCTGTCTTTTACTGATACGCCCCTGTGCTGGCATACAAATGATCACCATGTTGCCAGAATTGTGTTAGTTGTGTTAGTACAGCTGGTAGCTTTTTTTTCCTTTCCTTTTTATCACTACTTGTCTTTATCTTTAGGTTGTAGCAAACGCGGTGGCAGCGCTGTCGGAGATAGCAGAGTCTCACCCCAACAGTAATCTACTGGACCTGAACCCCCAGACCATCAACAAGTTGCTGACGGCTTTAAACGAGTGTACAGAGTGGGGGCAGATATTCATCCTCGACTGCCTGGCCAATTACACACCCCGCGATGACCGTGAGTCCCAAAGGTAAGCGAAGCCCATTATTAAAGGGATATTCCGGTGTAAGTTTAATCCATGGTCTAACACATCTTGACACCGAGTAAGACTCCCCCTCGAGAGGTCAAGTTAGCTGACCGCTAGCTTAGCTAGTTTTAGCAACCTCAGAAAAGACCGCACGAATAACAATACACTGCAGCTTATGTCTCCAACTAGAAACCGCCATCAAAAAGCCACAATTAATGGTGAGAACAGCACCAAACTTCAGCAACAGTACATGTACAGTCCCAGCACACAGTACGAAGCATCAAACATCTGCTAGCTTTGCTGGATTTGTATTAAAAACACAGCACAACTCACCCTCTCCTCCAGCAGCCTGCCTGTGTGGGGAAGCCCTGACGAGTCGATTACCGAGTGCAGTAGATTTCTGCAGCTCAAGGGTGAAAATGTCTGATTATTACTCCATGGAATGCTCAGTTCTTATTATCGAGAGCTGACAGGGAAAATAAGGGAAGTAATGGAGTAATAAACATGCATTTTCATCCTTGAGCTGCGGAAATCTACAGCACTCGGTAATCGACTCGTCAGGGCTTCCAAACACAGGCAGGCTGCTGGAGGAGCAGGGAGAGTTGAGCTGTGTTTTTAATACAAATCCGGCAAAGCTAGCAGATGTTTGATGCTTCGTACTGTGTGCTGGGACTGTACATGTACTGTTGCTGAAGTTTGGTGCTGTTCTGACCATTAATTGTGGCTTTTTGATGGCGGTTTCTAGTTGGAGACATAAGCTGCAGTGTGTTGTTATCGTGTGGTCTTTTCTGAGGTTGCTAAAACTAGCTAAGCTAGCGGTCAGCTAACTTGACCTCTCGAGGGGGAGTCTTACTCGGTGTCAAGGTGTGTTAGACCATGGATTAAACTTACACCGGAATATCCCTTTAACGATCGCAAATAATCACAGTGAACCCTGTTTTAATTTTCTGATCTTTCTCCCCCCGATTTCATCAACATCTGCCAGCATCTGTGAGCGTGTGACCCCACGGCTCTCGCACGCCAACTCTGCAGTGGTGCTGTCAGCGGTTAAAGTTTTAATGAAGTTCATGGAGATGCTGCCCAAAGACCTGGACTACTACGGCACCCTGCTGAAGAAGCTCGCCCCGCCGCTGGTCACTCTCCTCTCCGCTGAGCCCGAGCTGCAATATGTGGCCCTCAGAAACATCAACCTCATCGTACAGAGACGGTAAATGTGGCGAGGTTCTTCTGCTATTCTTTAGACTTTGAGAACACCAGGCCCTGACAAAGGTCGCATGCACTGTAACATGGTCCATTTCAGTTGGGTTCCTTTTGTTTTGTTGTGTTACAGTCTTTAAGTCGATTGCCACAAATGACAACAAATGTCTCTTTTACAGCCCGGAGATCCTGAAACACGAGATGAAGGTCTTCTTTGTAAAGTACAATGACCCAATCTACGTCAAACTGGAGAAGCTGGACATCATGATTCGCCTCGCATCTCAAGCCAACATCGCCCAGGTAACACAGTAACACATTATTGCGTTGGAAAACCTGTAAAACTGTTATCTTTATAGATAACGAAGTGACACTGCTGCTCATCTGTGTGTAGGTCCTGGCTGAGTTGAAGGAGTACGCCACCGAGGTGGATGTGGACTTTGTCCGTAAAGCGGTCAGAGCCATTGGCCGCTGTGCCATCAAAGTAGAGGTGGGTGGAGATGATGTCATATTGTCACTGGATGCTTTGTTGGCCATGTAAATAATTAAAGACCATCAGTAAGACGCAGTTTCAGTGTTTTTATGATAGATAAACAAAATGTGCTGCTTGTTGGTGTTATAAACAAACCATACGACTGGTTATTATATTTCTATTTTGGATACTAATAGAACCACGATGTTTGTCTCTCTTGTTATCAATAGAACAAACTAGAACAAAGGACACTGGACTGTTTACTGCTCAGGCTTAAATAGTCCACGAGGTCGTTGCTTTAAGTTGAACATGAAGAGCCACTCTGTAAATTACACAGAAGAAACTTAAGTGGAACTTTTCAGTTCAAAGTGAGATGATTTTTTTCCTGATGACACCCAGTTAATAAACAATAAAGCTGATTCCTTATTATTGCTAACACATTCAGGGCTGCTACTGATGATTATTTTCATTTTCATCCATTTCTTTCTTGAACGATTGATTTGTTTTTTGACCTAGAAACAGTCAGAAAGTGGTGAAGAATTCAGATCAGTGTTTCCCAAAGCCCAAGACGACGTCCTCAAATGTCTCATTTTGTCCACAACCCAAAGATTTTAAGTTTACTGTCATACATGAGTTAACAAACAACAAAGTTTCACAGTTAAGAAGCAGTCAGAGAATTTTGACAACTAACTGACTGGTCATTGCAGCTCTACATACATTTTATCTGCATTCTGTACTGTTTCTGACTGATTTTTATTTCCTCTGCTTTCAACAGCAATCAGCGGAGCGCTGTGTCAGCACACTGCTCGACCTCATCCAAACCAAGGTCAACTATGTGGTGCAGGAGGCCATCGTGGTCATCAAGGACATCTTCCGGAAGTACCCCAACAAGTAGGTCACCGCGAATGCATCAGTGTGGTCGTTTGCGTATTGAGACGTTTGAGGTGTATGACGTTGCGTGTCTGATTAGACGCTTTGCTTTGTTGTCAGAGCTGTAGTGTTGACTCACACAAACACAGACGGCGTGTCTGTTCCACATCACCGACCCCCAGATTATTCTCGCTCGCTGTTTAAATGGGCAGAGTGAAAGCTCATTAAACAGACAAAAACTGTTTTCATGTTGGCATTCATCCTGATACGGGCACACGCACAAAAGCTTTTTGGACAAGAAAATTGTTAACGGTAGCGCAGAGAGTGTTTTTGTGGCGGATTGCACTTAACAGCCCGCCTTGATTGCACCTGGCCGAAGGTCAGGTTTATTCGTCCGGAGCGTGACTTCTGCTGTGGATCCGACAGAGTGCGTTCATGTGCCAGACAGAAACCTCTCCCACACACCAGTGTGGAGTCGTGAGTCGCACAGGGAGCAGCTTTGCGAAGCTTCCAGCTCGGCACGGCTCGAGCCTTCAGCTGTATGAGTCACCACCCACTCAAACTTCTGCCTTTTCTAATTAGAAATCAACTAAATCTTTTTGTGATTAAACCATTATGTAAATGGAATTGTTCATTATTAAGCATTTAGTGCAGGTTAGAAAAGCCTCCACCTCTACACCCACAGAGTAAAAAGGACAGTGAATATTGCATTTACATTGTCAGGCTGCCAGAATAAACGGCTCCGAGGCAAACAGCAATGCTAATGTTGCTAATGTTGCTCTGTTGCTGTGTTGCTCCCGAGTGTTGAAGCAGGCAGTAGGTGATGTGGAGGCTGTTTATCTGTTTCTCGTTTCTTTCTGTCCCCGGTGGTCACAACAGAATAACTCAATTTCAAGACAATTAGATTAATTTCCTCTGTGTGATTGTTTATATTTATCATTACATTGTCTCTCCTCATATAATTGTGATATTTGACTGGATGCAATCTTCTGTTGTGCGACTGTGTGCAGGTATGAGAGCGTGATTGCCACTCTGTGTGAAAACCTGGACTCCCTGGATGAGCCGGAGGCGCGTGCCGCCATGATCTGGATTGTGGGAGAGTATGCCGAGCGCATCGACAATGCTGATGAGCTGCTGGAGAGCTTTTTGGAGGGTTTCCACGATGAAAGCACTCAGGTGTGTTCAGGAGGGTGCAGGGAGGTTGTTAATTCGTCCATTTTTAATTTCAATTAGCAGGCAGTGCTGCCAGTAAGTGGCACATTTTAAGTTTCTGTCGTTGGAAATAATTAAAGCCTTTGGTTTAGCTGAAACTGAAAATGGATGTGACATGCGATACAAAGTACCACAGAGAACTTGTCTCGTTAAACTGAGAGATGAAAAAAACCCTAGATGAGTAAGATATTTTGTATTAGCTGTGCTTTAAAGGGAAACGTTACAGTAAAGGTAAAGCCATCTTTCACTCTGAAGAGTGTTGTGCGATTACACCAGGCTTACTTAACCCATTCAGGCCGGGAAAGCATTGCCGCATTTCTACCATTAAAACCGGGGGCGCTGTTGCGTAATTCTACCATGAAAGCCGGGAAAGCGGGTACGTCTTTCTTCGGAAAGCAGCGATTTCGAGGAGTTTCTCGGCTTCGAATAAGACAGCCTCACTGACATAATTACTGAGGAGGGCTTTGACCACGCTGACCGATCGACCGGGAGTTATGGTTGAGGCACATGTTTGAGGACAACAGCGATGATAACGATGATGAGTTTGAAGGGTTTGAAAGTGAGTGGAAGACTGACAACTACCACAGTAATCAGCGTAGTGTTTTCAATCGCACAGCAGGGGTGAAAGTCGATTTGCCTGCAGACGCCACACCGCTGCAGGCATTTGATCAGATTTTTACGGAGGAACTTTGGGCGCATCTTGTTACCGAGACTAATGATTACCGTGACCAGGTTCAACAAACGTTCAACTCACATTGAGTGCTTCGGGAAGCGCTATCGCCGGCACATCTAAGGCAGACTGTTAGTCATTACATTCTGGTCTTGTTCTTTTTTTCTAGTTGATTTTTATTTATTTATTTTCTCACTGTTTTTTATTTGAAAATAGCGCTGTTCCTGCACTGACACTTGACATTGACAATTTGTGTGTTCACGTTATCTAAATAAACTCAATGTCTGAGGAAAGCCACAGGTGTAAGCTCTCAAATACTTTCTGATTTTTGTTTCTATCTGCTACAGAGGCTGAGAAATCAATCATTTAGTAGCTGTTGAATTTCCAGAAAATCTTCAGGTTTTAGGGGTTTTTCTGAAATCGCCCGAAGGTTTTACAGGCATTTTTTTCCAGGCGTCTTAGGCCTGAATGGGTCAATTAGACGGCTCACTATTTAATAGATCGATTGCCTTGGAGAGGCTTTTCTGATTTACATTCGGTGGTTTTGTGGGTAGAAAAATGTTTGTTTTTGTGCCGTTGTGTGGTAACGACAGACTAAACCAGTAGTTGGAGTATTTTCCTAAACAGGGTGTGGCCATGGGAAGTAAAATGAGTCTCCACTTTATTTGTTGTGTGTTTACTGTACTTTCACACAGGTCATTGTTAAAAGATCATCATTAAGATGCACGTTGCTACTGTCATACAACTAGTTCTCCTAACATGTACTGTTTGTGTTCATTGTCCTGTAGGTGCAGCTGCAGCTACTGACGGCAATCGTCAAGTTGTTCCTGAAGAAGCCTACTGAGACCCAGGAGCTGGTGCAGCAGGTGTTAAGCTTAGCCACACAGGTGAGATGCACTCAGATACAGTGTACGGATTTGTGATAATCCTCGCCGTGCTGCCTAGCTGCTCCGAATGCTACCCACGTCTTCCTCAAGTAGTTCTGTTCTCAGAACTGGAGAAGCGTCTCGGACGGGAGGTGAAACGTCAAGAAACTGAGTCCAGTTGATATAGCACACTTGAACTTTCTAATTTTTCAAAAAGGCGATAAAGATGTACGTGTCAGTCTGCCTCATGCATCAGCCAAATCTTAGCTGTGCCAAGGCTGACTCAGTTTTTGACATCTTTGAGTCACTGCTCAGTCGCTCATATCGGGGGGCCGAGGAAGACGAACATTAAGTATTTATTAAACAAGCTCCATGAATAATAGTCCTTCCTCTTCTTGCCTCCTTTTTCTCACTGCAGGACTCTGATAACCCCGACCTCAGGGACCGTGGCTACATCTACTGGCGTCTGCTCTCCACAGACCCGGTGGCTGCGAAGGAGGTGGTCCTTGCTGAGAAGCCCCTGATCTCTGAGGAGACGGATCTGATTGAACCCACGCTGCTGGAGGAGCTCATCTGTCACATTGGTACTCTGGCCTCCGTCTACCACAAGCCTCCCAGTGCCTTCGTCGAGGGCAGCCGCGGCGTTCAGCACAAGAGACTCCCGGGCAGCGCTGGATCGTGAGTCATGCCCTTTTTTTTTTAACACCACAGGGAAAAAGGGGTTTGTTTACTTAAGTGGACAAAGTTTCTTGACTCGGCTATTATGTTATACTTCAAATATGCTGAGTGTCACACTTTCTAGCAGTGTTCTTCTCTGTTCCTTCCTGCCTTTTAGATACAACTCACAGCTTTTTATCTGTTTGTTAATCTCTCTCAGCGGACAACATGGAGTTATAAACGCAGTTTTATGGCACAATAGGCTCACAGTCAGAGTTTATGCCAGACTTTTAGACAATGAGTTTTGCTGGAAAGGTATTTCTAGCGAGGCGTCTCTGTTTGATCCGCTGCCCAGTTAAACTATTTCTGCCATTCTGGTTTGAAACATCTTTAGTTTTTTTTTTTGGCTGTTGTCACATCTTCCATTTCGTGAGGAGGAGGACATTGACAGTTTTCTGTGGTCTCGCTGGCCTCGGCTGCAGCACTGTTGCACAATCGCTTGTTTTTTCATATTTATATAAAACTGGCACAGAAACTTCTGCTTGTCTACTGACATTTCCGACCTGAGTTAACTGCTGTCGACCCAAAGTGTGGAGCCGTTGCTTGGAGAAGGCCTGTGCCCGTGTCCATATATATTTTATTTCAGGTAGAAGTGCTGGATAGGAAGAAGCACTGAGAGAAAAAGCTCTACACGTGACTATATACTCAATAAATCTCTTAAAGTCTTGAATGCAGAGGCAAAACCAAACTTTTCCATAAGAGAAGAAGTTTACTTCTCTCTCTCTGCAATATATCTTTATTAGCAAAATAGTTTGCAAATAAATGACAAAAAAGGCGTTCACTAAATCAGTTATTTTTGTGTTTTTTAATTTTATTCCAGAGGGGAGAGTGTTGACAGCCCAGATACGGGTTCTGCTGCTGGAGTTTCTGAGGCGCCTCCTGCTGTAATCCCATCCCAGGGAGACCTGCTGGGAGATCTGCTTAATCTGGACCTGACACCTCCTACTGCCACCGGACCACCGCCGGCCCCCTCCTCTGGGATGCAGATGGGTGCTATGGACCTTCTCGGAGGAGGACTGGACAGCCTGGTAGGTCTTCTACACACCATCTTAGTGGATTAAAGGCTTATTATCATCAGGACCTTGTGATTTAATGTATCTTTGTATTCTTTTTTCTACCTTTTGGTGCTTTTTCTTTTTTTCTTTTGACTCCTGTGTGTTTTCCTTCCTTTCTTTCTTTGTTCAACGCTGCACCTGCAGATGGGGGATGAGTCTGAGCCGGTAACTACACGGAGGGAGAGGGCAAAACATGTTTAAACCATGTCAGGCCATGTTAGACGATTTTAATTTAATGAGTGCAGTTTTACTCTAGTTCTCATGCATCATTCTGTAATCTTCATCCATCATTTATCATCTTCTCTTATCGTGGTATCTGCAGGAAGCATGCTGTTAAAGCCTTGAGTCCGTCTCTTTTCTTATCTCTGAGCTCTGCGATTTGTTTCATGTTTCAATCAGCCACCCGTTCCCCAGCGGACGGACACCCCTCAGTCACCTCAGCTCTTTCATCAGTCCCCATCGCCCCCAGATTACAGCCCCACTGAGGTTGGTCCAGGGGACCACGCTGGACCAGTAAAGGCCAGCAACAGCTTAGAGCCCCCTCTTGTCCCCTGTCGTACCACTGTGTCCTCTAAATAGTCCTCCTCAGTAGTCACTTGTGCCTGTTTGCACTTTGTTTATGTTTCTCGTTCCACTTAGGTGAGATTCTAGTAAATGTCCCCTGTGTTTTGTCTTCCATACACAGTAGTTTAGCTTCGTCACTGTGTGGAATCACTATATGTTTTGCACCTCCAGTTTTGGTCACTGTACCCCCAAAACCTTCTCATCTTCACAGTAGACACATTTATTGAGCAGCATTTGAACAAAACCTTTTGGATTTGAGCAGCTAGATTGTTGGATTTGTGTGGACAGTAAAAGGTCAGGAGACATTCTCTTGTACTGGTGCTTATCTCCTTCTTATTTTGCTTGTGACTAGCATAAACCCCCATAGCCGTCATTGAGACACCAGAAGGACATTTCTTAGACCCTCCACCACTCCATCCACCCTCTTCAAACCCTCCATCATATAATTTGAGATTGCACCAGTAGATAACCTTACATTTCTTCTTTTTCTTCCCCTCCTACTCAGCTTGGCGGCGACCTTGGAGGAAGTCCTGCTGTAAGTCGTTTTATCTGAGTTTGTCGCTCTTGGATTGCTCTGTAAAATGTGACATTGAATGTTTTGAGGTGACCTGTTGCCTTCTGACCCACAGATGGGTGCTGGTTTTGGTGCACCGCCAGCTGCAATGCCGGCGTCTTTCCCTGCCCCCGTGAGCGGCGGTCTGGATGACCTGTTCGATCTCGGTGGTAGCGTTGGTATGCCGATGGGAGCCTACAGCCCTCCTAAATCAGTGAGTCTTGATAAGCTGGTATCGACATACTATAGAATAATGTAACAGCAGTGGTGGGGTCTCTAACAAAAGAACTGATCTTGTTTACGTTCAGATTTGGCTTCCGGCCATGAAGGCCAAGGGTCTGGAGATATCTGGCACGTTTGCCCGCCGTGCCGGGGTCATCCAAATGGAGATGACCCTCACTAATAAAGCTATGAGTGTCATGACTGACTTTGCCATCCAGTTTAACAGAAACAGGTAAGATCATCGACTAAGATATGTGCTTAACTTAGATCTCAGTGTATTTTCACATTTTGTGACACCTTTTTTTTCCCTCTCCTGTGTTCCTCTGTAGCTTTGGTCTCGCTCCGGCCGGTCCACTTCAGGTTCTCACCCCTGTCAGCCCGAACCAGAGCATTGAAGTGACCCTTCCCCTCAGTACTGTGGGACCTGTCATGAAGATGGAGCCTCTCACTAACCTGCAGGTAACAGCTTCATAATATTCACTGCCCCTGAACTTTGCTAGATTTGGATTTGATTGAATTTTTTTCTCTGGACTGAAGTTTTGAGCATCACGCTTGTGACAGTGATGCAAGCTGTCAGCAAGATGATGGTCAAATGTCAAGCTCAGACCAGCTTTTTTCAACACTGGCCTTTTGAGGACACCAATGCCTCCAGTTTACTGTCCTAACACGGCTTCCTGCTGGGCCTCGGACATTGTGACGGGTCTCTGTCAGAGGTGTATGGTGATGTAAGCAGAGCTGGTAGACATGACGGCTTCTTAAGTTTTTGATAATCAGATAAAAACATTGCTTTCCAAATTATAGTTGACAATGTTTCAACTTCTTAGCCTTTTATCTTTATATATCCCAAGTTTAAAGTACTTATGAACTACTACTACTACTTTGAAATACTTATGAACCTGTCTATCTCTTGAGTTTTGTCCTGAATATAGGACCAATGTTTATTAATACATCCTCACTGTTATTAAGATACACTGTTGAATTCCCACGCTGTGAATGAAAAACGTGATTGAAACATGAAACGGCCTGCAGGGCGGCTGTGATAGGTTGAGAACAAAAAGCGCGGCGGCGGCTGGCTTGTTTTTGATCAGGGTGGTTCTTTTAACTGGGCAGAATGGCGGACGGGCGCTGGGTGCAGCTGGAGAGAGAAGATAAGAGTGTCGAGGGGGGTGATGGAGGTGCAGGCGGTCATTAGTGGTCACACAGCACATGGCTCCTTTGTTTTCTCCTGGCCTCAGTAGACCTGCTAACCTTTCTACTCTGCTGCCTCGGGGCCCTGCTTTGATGATAACTGTTGTCTGTTCTGACATTTTCGCGGATATTTTATTTCGAGAGCTTCTTCATGTGTTTTGTCTTGTGAAAGATAATATCCCAGAACATTATTTTGAGTAGCCACAGTCAATAAAGCCCCTTTCTGTCACAAATCTGCATGTTTTAAGAGAAACACTTTATCACCTTTGGGTGCAAGTTTCATGCATATTTTGCCGCGGCGGCGCCTTCTTCATTGACACAGCAGTTCAATTTAAAAGTATCAAAGTGGTGACAGGATTTCTTGTTACAGAAAGGGGATGGGAGTCGAGAACCGGTTCCGGTTGAGAAGAGGTTCCAAATTGCCTAATCCACTGGGATCGTATACCTACAAGCTTATCAAATCCTTTGATCGATGGCATTGCAAAACAGTGGCCTCAAAAACTTGTCTGTGTCAGCATCTAAGCTGCTGGAAACCAGGAGTAATGTTGGAGAGGAAGGAACGGCTGGAAGAAGGATGACAGCAGTTCTCATCATTTCTGTAAAATGATAAATGTATGTAGGGATGGAAACCAACAATGTGCTGCTGATACATTCTTCCACGTGGCCTTTAACTCTTAAGACTGCAATATATTTTATACCGTCCATTACACAGGGGAAATATTCTATGTTACAGTGATATAGGAGCCACGCAATCGATCAGAAATCAATAAATGAACGAGTCGGACTAATGAGAAGAATCGAAAATGGCATTAGTATCATTAAGATTGTTATCAGATCCCGCGTAAGGATTTTTCCTGCATGATACAGCATCAAATTCAGATTTCTTCTTCTTCCTTAGTTTCAATTATTGATTAATCTTGCAATTATTTTACTGAATGCATTTGGTCGTAAAATATCCATCACATATTTCCACAACACGAGTCGTCGGAGTCCAATCTGTTAACTTTGCCATCAGCGGTCCTAATCCTGAAATGATGTAACACAATCGTAGCAGACTAAGAAAACATCTAAGACAGCGAATGGCAATCAGAATCTGGACAGCACTTGAGAAAAGATGTTCTGACCCAGGCAGCAAGAGCACAAAAATTTCTTTTTGCCTGACACAGCTCTTTTTGTACGACGTGCCGTGTTGCTGGCAGTCCTGCATTGCACCCAGGAATAAGACGCCGTGATGAATTATTCACGAGACCTTCCTCTGTTATCCTCTGGCCGATCTCACTGTCCTTCTCTCAGCACTTTGTTGGTGAGCAGCCTGATTGATAACACCGGCTGCCACCTGTTCTTTCAGGTCTGTTTCTCCTGAGCCCCACAGTCTGTGAAAGGTCCTGACTGTGGAGCTGCTTTTTTAAATTTTCTGTCACACGTTTCTTTTTTTATTTGTGTCGCATCTTTTATTTTTGGTGTTTTATTTTTAACCACTCTCTGCTTTTCTTATCTCCTTTCTACATTCACCTCTATTTATATAGACTCGTCAGGCACTTTTTAAAGGCTGTGTGGAAAAGTGTTATGTTTGATATAATCAGCTTCTAAGTGATGTTTGCTGATACCATTTTGCAAGCTTACTCTGAGATACAGTACGATGGGAGGCCTGTGTGTTTGTGAAAGAGGAGAGGTTTCTCAGGACCGCGGCCCCTCTGATTCAGTAAACAGCACACATAAACCACCAATGCCCATCCTTGAAGGGCACTTGTAAAGTAATTACCCACATATTGCTTCTTGCTCCTCATGACTGTCGTCCTCCTCTGCCCCCCCCCCCTCCTTGGATGTAATCACTCTCGCAGGTGGCTGTTAAGAACAACATTGACGTCTTCTACTTCAGCTCCCAGTACCCCATCAGCATGCTGTTTGTAGAGGACGGCAAGATGGGTGAGTGTCTCTCGGATAAATCTCTCGAAAACCAGGCTGACGTCAAAGACATGCACAGACGTCAGTGTGCACGAGTTTGACGTAGATGTGTGTGAGTCTGTCGCTCGCCTGCACTCGCTCGACCCTTTGGGCTGTGCAGTTGCTCTTAGATTGTGCACCAGTGCCAGTGTTTGGCCTTTTCCTCCTTCTGCCTTTGTGTGTTACTGTTTATTTATTCTGTGAAAACCTGCCGGCCTTTTCTCCCCGCGGTGCCTCCTGATGGGGCTCGCAGCAGGGCAGCTGCCGGTGGAGGCGAGTTAATGCTCTGGAGCCGCAGCAGGAAACCGACTTACATTTTTTCCACTGCCGGCCGTATATATTACCTATTGTTATTACAGTGTGTGCGCTCTGTCTTTGCCACATTCAGTGATCGTGTCTCTCCGTCCACAGAGCGACAGGTGTTCCTGGCCACATGGAAAGACATTCCCAATGACAACGAGGCCCAGTTTCAGATCAAAGACTGCCACCTCAACTCAGGTAATGGAGGATGAAACGAGAATGCGCCACCTGAAGAACTCCACACTCTGCCGCCGTGTCCTGCAGCTTCCCCGTGTGTGTAGAAATATAACCCAGCAGAGCAGCGGCGATCTCAAATTCAAATCCTCGCTAATGAGGCAAATTGTATTTGATGAGAACTCATCTGCCACAGTCCCTATTTATGTGTGATAATTCAGTTTCACACGAGCGTGAGAGCAGCTGAACTGGAGAAGAATTCCTAATGACAGCTTAATGGAGATTTCCCCCCACAGATTAAATTTCTTCTTCATCAACACAGAGAGATGGTTTCACATCCTACTGGGGCACAGCGGCACGACGGTCTGAGGAGAAAATATCATTTCAAATTAGTGACTGCATCTTTGCTGCACAGGCAGCCTGGAGTGAAATTTGAGTAGATAATAAAGGGGAAAAAGAACATGGTGCATTTAAAAATTGTTTTAAGCTGTATTCTATTCAGATGGGTAAAATAATATAGATTTAACATTTTGAAATGTTTCTCCCTCAACAGACGCAGCTTCCAGCAAACTGCAGGGTAGCAACGTCTTCACCATAGCCAAGCGTACAGTGGAGGGTCAGGACATGCTGTACCAGTCGATGAAGCTCACCAATGGCATCTGGGTTCTGGCTGAGCTGAGGGTGCAGGCAGGAAACCCAAACTACACGGTCAGTACTGTACGAGTTGGTTTATATGAAGTCATGGTCTCATCATTGAGTCTCATTTCTGACTTGATAGATAACTTTTGCCCAGTAAAAGTATGTTTATCGAACCACGATTACACTTTGAGCCGTGAACTTTCATCATCGGGCTGCAAGACTCCTGCAGTGGTGTGAATCCATGTGTCCGTCACTTACTGGAGAATTTGGTTCTTCTGTTCTTTTCTGTTTCTTCCTCGGACCGTGTCATTCCAGTGTCACGTCGTGTGTGTGTGTGTGTTATCTTGTTGTGTGTGTGTGACCCCCTGTTGCTGATCACTGAGTGTGTGCAAACCACAAGGATTACAAGACAGAGAGTTGAGAGGTGTGAACACTGCATCGATCTGGAGACGCTGAAAGTTGTGTAGTGTGACCGAGGCATTGAGTTGGCCTGGGTCGAAGTTTTCGCTAAGTCCTTTCACTTTAATCTGTTTATTCACCAACAACCTGCCTAAAGGCCCCCACACACCGGGTCCGACGTCTTCCTTCTCCGACCACTCCGTCGGATCCGTTCAGTAGAAAAGTTGCATTGAAACACACCGCCCCGGCTACACAGCAGCGTATACATTCTGCGCATGCGCGAAATGCTATAAGTCTCCTAAACATCGGGTGGCGCTAGTCTCGTGCCAGTAACCCAAAACATAAAAACAGGAAATGACAGAACGGAGTGCGGACCGTAGCTTATCAGAACAAAGCACACACAGTGTTAGCTCAGCATTACTTGCGTGATGTCGTATTACGGTGGTCTCTCTTCCACCAGGGCAGCCAGCTGCTCCTCAAAGTCCTCGGTCCACACAGCCATGGCTTCCAAACATACGTTGGTTTATCCCCAAAATAACGAACGGTGAAGTGTTGTTTGTAACTCTGTGCCGTCTCTGTTTGTGTGGTTTGTTTATCATCGTCACTTCCGCCGCCCCTCCCACACGCCGCGCTGATTCGCTGGCACACCGCCAATCAGAATGGTCACTGAACAGCTAGCTAACAACCAATCAGAGTATCCGACGGCGTCCTCGCGCTTCCGCGCGGCTCCGACAACGCTGAACACACCGAACAGAAAAGCTCCCTAACTCGTCCGACTCTCTCCTAACGCTTCAGACATCCGACGTCGGACCCGGTGTGTGTGGGGGCCCTAAAATGTCTGCACACTGCACTGCTGCATTCAAACCTTTAATATTTGTGCAAACTTTGTCCTCACCGTGACACACACACTCTGTTTTTCTCTCTTGACCACACATTCGCTAATGTTGCTGTACGATCTTCACCGCGAGTTATTCCTCAAATAAATCTGCTACTTGTTTAAGACATTAAGTTTAATAAAACATCATCAGAACAGGCCTGGCGGGACGCTGGTCTCACAACACGCTGGCACAAACCCTGATGTGTGTGAGGGAGAGAGAGAGAAAGCACAGCTGGGATCTGTGTTTTGTTGCTGCAGAAAATCAGTAGTCAAACAGATTGAAATCTGTATCTGATCCTCCAGCAGCAAGCCTTCAGCTGAACACATGAATGCCACAGTTCGCAGGTCTGTTAATAGCATGTTCAATACATCGGGTCGACTGGCCGCGTTTCCTCAGATCTCTCACCCCCTGCTGAGAGGAGAGCGGCTGCTTAAATGTTGCCGGCAGCAGCAGCAGCAGCGTGAGTTCACCGAGGCAACCGTGTAAGAATTTTAGTTTCAAACATTCAGATTAAGTAAAATGATCTACACAATGTGAAGGAACAACAGTTCTGACGTGACGTAAAAGACACTAAGGGGACGTTTTTGATGTTGAGTCAGAGTGACGAACCTTTTTTCCAAGTGACGTAGCAGAGTGATGAGGGAGATTGATGTTCAATAACAAGTGGTGAGGGTTCATTGATTAGAGTGTGGGCTAGTATTGGTGACTCATCCGTGCGTTTGTGTGTGCACGTGCGTATTTGTTTGTGTTGTCGCATGTCTCCGCCTTGTCTGCTGTTGATGGATCGTGTTCGGCTTAACAAATTCTGCGCGACTGGTCCAGAACGGAGACCTTGGCGTGACTCTCCTCCCCGTTCATCACTCAGACTGCCTGTAGATCAGTTTTTCTATTTATAAGATGACATTAACTGCTTCGTTTTAGTGCCACCACTACTTTAATGTTTTCTTCTGTCTAGACAAGTCAATTTGTCCGAACGTCATGTAGGAGATTTAAAAAAAAATATGGCTTAAGGAGTATTTTTGTGAAATTAATTGACTGAAGTGGAAGATTTTTACTTTATGGTTATTTGTAGAGTATTTATTGTGTGTCACTTGTTCTGCCGGGGGCGGCGTGCAGCTTTCATTTTCTCGCTCTCGATCGGTTGCATTTTTATTTCCCCTGTGCGTCCCATTTATGCCGTAACCTCATTAATTCAGGACTTTGTGCTCTGTACCCCTCCTGTCATTTCATGTTCATTTTGAAGTTCAAATTGTTCCTCAGCGGGGCTCGTAAGGCTCCCCCACCTTTCTTTCTTTTGCAGAGGGATCACAAATTGTTCAGCGTAGAGGAGAGCAGACTTTCAAGTTAAACATGCTGCATGTACAGTGCGTTCTGTGATGCTTGTCTCTCCGAGCTGCATGGTCTCTGCACTCTCTTGGCACGGCACATTAAAGCCAAGCTGCTAAAGCCTTTTGTCAGCAGCTATTTATAGACCCGAAGAAGTACAGCCCAGCCAACGGTTACTGTCTGGGTTTTATTCTGCTTCTGAAGACGACACATTTAAACAATTATAATTCGTTGTTTCGTGCGGAAGCGTGTTCGAACATCACTGTTTTTGTCTTAAGCCTTGATTGGCTCCAGCTCTCCCATGATGCCACGCTACTTATAGCTGTGCCCCAATTATTATTATTACTCTGCGCTTATTCCAGCTGAGTTTGACTCCGTTCTGCATTAACAACAGCCTCAATGGACAATATTTCCCCACAATGCAATGGAACATCTGAAGAAGACAAACTATAGAACCAATCGTAGGATTTGTCTTGATATCATGATGTTATTTCAAAGTTTATAAATCTCTTGTGTCTATAAATGCTTGATGTTTTAATGCTTTAACATCACTGAAGACACTTTAAATAACACAGATTAGCAGTTAGTCTGAGACGTTGCTGTTGCGTAGATATCAAAGACACTAGCGGAGCATAAAACGGGCACAGTGGAAACATCTCAAAGGTCGGATCACCATGGTAACTATTTATATATTCAAACGTGACACATGAGGCTGAAACAGAAATAAACAAGTTTGCCAGTTTTGCATATCTGTGCGACGCTACTCAACCACCGGTCGTCTGCTCGGATGTGATCATTGCTGCGGGACGTCGTGGTGATTCGGTCTCTTCAGTCTTCAGTCGTGTTTCTCTTCTTAAACCTGCAATGCAAACAAATAAAGGATCAGCTGCTTTTACTGCTAACAGGTTTGTCACATTAACCCTTTTTAGCAACAACAAATCCTCACACCTGAACGACTAACTGGGTTCATTGTCAGCGTCTCCCAAAACGTTTGATTGTAGCCGCTTTAAGTTTCTACTTTTGAAAAATCGTCAGCAGCTCTCAGACTGATTCATTCGGCCGAGCTCATGTATTCTTTATAGTTTACGTAGCGGAGAACTGGGGCGCTGCTCGTCTTTTTGACATGAAGCATGGTCTTCTCATCTGCCATCTCCTGTCCCCATGGCAACTATTCGCCCGGTGATGTTGGCTGATTTCCTCTCTCCACCTCTTGAGCTGGTAATTCTGAGGGTTTTGGGTTGAACACAGAAATGGACACCAAAGTGCTGCACGACACGCAGATGCAGGATATCTGCCGTCTCTCCGGACGAGCTTAGAGACGGTCCCGTTTCTCAGAACCTGAAAATAAACCCACAAATAATATATAACAATATGATGACGTACCTTTTTATGTGTGAGCTGTTTAAATGAACTGAATAAACCAAAAACACACGAACGGGTTGTTTCACTCAGGGTGAGTTGATCGTGGTGAATTTCCAACATCTGTGTCATCATGAATATCCTCACAGGTGTGACTTGGAAAAAGCCATCTACCTCGATAACAAAATCAGTTATTGCAGGACAGAATCGCTGAACTTGTAGCCGATATATAGAGCCCATAATATGAAGCCAGACTTGGGTCAGCATTAACAAACTCTATATCAGTAGGTGGCTGTTTTTACCTTAAAAGTTGGTGTCAATCCACCATTAAACACATAAAAGCAGGAGAAGAAGAAGAAGAAGAAGAATACCTCCAGGTGTGCATAAACTACAGAACTAAAATACAAACATGTGAAATTATTGTTTATCAAAATGAGAATGAGAAAAATGGGTATTTATCTGTATCGGCTGTAAAAGGATTAAGATGCATATAACTTTATGACACCCTGACCATTAAATAGCCGGATGTCTTTGCTCTTTGCTGATGCGGCGCTGCTTTGCCTCATCAGAGAGCTGCAGCGGTTCCATGTCCCCGTTTACGCAGGTTCCTCAAAGCCTCCTGCTGTGTTTTACAGCCTGATGAATCCACGTCTCTGCTTCTCATTGGAGAGTTTTGGCTGAAAGGAAAAACCTTTCCGTAACACATGATGGCACCAAGAAAGACAGAATTATGTGAACACCTTGAGACTTTAAAATCTACTGTCTTGGTAAAAAACATCCTGACTCTCCATCTGTACCGTGTGATTACACCTCCTTCGTCACTACAGGAGCTGCCTGCCCCTTATTTGTCTGCATCCTCGCTTCTGTACTGCTGATATGATCCTGATTTTCTAGCAGCGAGCCTGAAGCTGAACACACGCATGCCGCAGTTTTTAGGTCTCTTAATAGCAGGTTCTGCGCAGTGGCTAGACCAGCCGCCTCTCCTCACATCTCTTACCCCCTGCTGACAGGAGAGCGGCTGCTTAAATGTTGCCAGCAGCAGCATGCATTAATAAAGAGCGCTGAGCGCCATGGAGGCAACACTTAAGGAGCTGCGCAGTGTTGTGGCTGTGTTCCACTGCAGCCCTGTGGCATCCACCACAACACACTCCCTCCATCGCCTCTGTTTGATTTTTGATATCCAAACATTTTAATAATGGCGGCAGTCTCAGAAGACAAAACATGACTGGAGTGTCAAACACAGAAAAAATTTATATTTTCAGGACTACGGGACAAAACAAGAGACATTCAAGGACTTAATGTGACTGAAAACAGAACTTAGACAAAATATTCTCGGATTTAGTTTCTTATCTTTCTGCGTTGTTTGTATTTGTCACTCAGAACTGGTCACAGAGGGTCTGCACGCGCTGTCTTTAGTAGATTTGCATTGTGACTCCCCTCCGGACGTTTGTTCCAGTGGAACAAATGTGATTCTAAGAAATGACAGTGATGAAAGCTGAAGGAACAAGTCGGAGGCAGAACGGCTCCGTGTGGACGGAGACGGCTGCAGTGTTTCTGTCAGGGGAAGAAGGAAAGCTTGTTTTCTCACATCACAGAGATGTTTGTCTGTGACGGGGAAGCACAGCTGTTTAATTATGAAGCAATTAAATCGTTTTTTAAATATTGGAAATAACAGTCTGTGTGTTCAGTGCATCATCATGACAGTATCTGTCCTGGTGCGATGATCCCACATCTCCTGCTGCCGTGTTTTTCCCGTCAGAGTTTTCTCTCTGGATCTGAGGAGTAACGTCGGCAGTATGATTGTTGATGGGAGAAAAAAATCTGACTTTGTGAAGCTGGATGAAATCCTGAACCGACTCCCTGCTGAGAATAACATGAAAGAGTGGAGAGGCTGCGTCTGTTTTCTCCAGTTTATGTATCTGTATTTCTGTCAATATGTTTGTTTCTGAGACTGAATTTAGTTTTTGTTCTTTTTTTGAGACTTGTGCTTCATAAAAGGTCATAAAACTGAAGAAATGTCAAGACACTTTGCCTGATGAAGACCTTGTAGGTCAAAACAATCCATTAAGCAAAGTACCTGTCCTCTTCCCCTTTCCTTTATTTGTTATGCTTAGGGATATTAATTATTAATCATTAATCGCCTTTAAGATTGTAACCAATTAAAAACGTGTTTGCCGACAATCCGACACGGGCACAAATTAAGCACCGGATGCTATAAAAATTTCATGCCCTGATTATCCAGGCCGGAATAAATGGGATTCATGATAAGCTGATTATCATCAAAATATACTTATAAATAAAGAAGGAGTTTCATCTCACCTGTCATTCTTTTGTTAGGAATCCATAGTATTGATACAAATCAGTTCAAAATAAATCATGAAATCAATATAGGAGTGTTTGTCGTCAAGCCAGACTCTGATGAAGCATCAAACAGAGATCATGTCGATGCTTAAAATCGTTTTCTAATGAAACAATGTGCAACATGTTTCATATTATTAATGATGAACTGATGATCCTTTGTTAAAGCAGCTTACTGTCAATTTCCATCACTGGTTCTGCAGCTCATCCTGTTATTACTTCATCACACCAACACAAATACACTAATATATCAATGTGTTATCTCTGTTGTGTGTCTCGTTAGAGCTGTGTGTGATTTGTTGTCCCACAGCGGAGCGTCTTCTGTATCGATTTGTCCGTCAAAACCTCTTCTGCATTTTGACAGCCGTGTTAAGTCGTGAGATCCTCTTTGACCCCGCTCGTCTGTCCTCTCTCCCTCAGGTGTCTCTGAAGTGCAGAGCTCCAGAAGTCTCCCAGTGTGTGTTCCAGAGCTACGAGGCGATGCTGAAGAACTGAGAGACGCCCCGACGTCGACCCGGCCGCCGCCCTCGCAGACTCCCGGCACCTCCTCCCGCTCCCCCTCACCTGACCCACGAACCATCTTACACCTTCACTCAGTGCAGGAGCCACTTCCTGCTGCGTCGGGCCTGGAGGCTGCGCTCTGTATGTCATTCAGCTCTTTAATTAGGATGGTTAACGATGATTTCTGTCCCATTTTTGACCACATCGCTGATTGTTTTATTCCCCCCGAGACTGCAGATATTTCTGGTTCCCTCTCTGTCCTGTCCCTCTTTGTGTTTGTTGGCACACAAGCTCCCGTTTCTGGACATTTATCTCTGGATAAACGTTCTCACCGATCACTGTCACACCGAGCAGGTGCTCCGCTCGTCGCTGCCGGGCCCGTCCTGCGCCGACCTTTATTCTTTTGGAGACGGACAGCCGTGTGACTCGTATCCCCGTGACTGTTTCCTCTGCATGAGGCTCTTTAATCATTAGCTAGCCCCATTTCTCTGCAAATTGGAGTCTATTTTTAGCGTCTGCAATCAGCAGGTGAATCATCAGCGTCTGCGTATTTATTTAGGGTACTTTCTATTAAAATGCGGCTGAAAAAAAGGCTTTAACTGTCCCTCCGCCTGCTGTGTGAAGTGGAAGGTGGCCGTCTGGGCCGTGGAAGAGACACATAAATACTCACAAACTACACTATTGTTGTCTTTGTCATTTCGTAGAGCTTTCTTTAGCGTGTGGTCAGCAGCGGGATCGGATCCTCCGAATGTCTGACGTGTGCCTGGACATGTTTGTCGTCGTGTGTGTTTCATTTTTAATTTCTACATCAGATATCTGGACATTTTATAGACTAGCAGCAGTTGTCCGCTGCCAGCTCTCTTACTTAGTCATTCCATGGTTTAATTTGTGTTTGTAGTCTTGTTAGTGTCCATGTGGCGAGCTGGGAGAGAGCCTCAGGTCGGGCTCTCTCTGCCACTTTGCTCTGTCTGTATCCTTCTAGCAGCTTTCTGAGTACCACGGCCACCTGAGATGAAGGCTCAGGTGAGATATCTCTAAACTTTCTAACACGTCTGAGTAATACGTGCACACGCAGGTAGCAAACTTAGCTGAGAGAAAGACGGAACGACACCCAGCGTCCCTGTTTTACCCGCAGACTCCAGATTGAATTGATTCCTTTTTCCGAGTCGTCACACCGAAGCCCTTTTTATCGGCTCCGCAGGGTGTTTGCACTTTTCTCTAAGGCCTCGTTAAAGACTACAACAGAGGTGGCTGTGTATTCTGAGTGTGTGTCTTTGTGTGTGGTGACGGCTGATTCATATGAAATGCTGTAAAAAAAACAAAAAAAGAAAAAGAAAAGAAAGAAATCAAATGTTTAATCAGATGCTTTTCGGTTGACTTGATTTTGTTCATTGTGTGTACATCATTTGAAAAAAGAACTATTAAAAGTCTTGATAAATTCACGCGCTCAGTCTTTTGTCCAGTGTGTCGACATCAGCTTTTGTTTGCTTGGCAGAGTTCACGTTCCCAGAGTCCCTGGAAGCCGGCGTGCATTGTTTTCACACACACTTTATGATTATTGATGACGGTTCATGTTTCTTCTGGCTCGGCTGGACTTTCAGACCAGGCAGCCTTCACAGCTTTTGCATACAAAGTCTCTCGGTGTTGTGAAGTCTGAGGTTTATCCGCAGAAGCAGTGACGGGGTCTTTAAAGTCCGAGCTGCTTGAGAAAACCTAACTGCATCACTTAGACGGGAAGACAAACAAGCTCTGGTCTCAGAGCGGCTCCTCTGTGGGGGATAAAGCTGCAGAGCTGCTGACCGGAGACGAGCCGCTCGTCCAGAGCTGAGCCGAGCATTAGTCTGTTAATGATGTATTGATCCCGAGTGATTTATGCATTCCAACAGGGGGCGCCACTGCACTGCACTCTGCTAAAGGCTCAGTCCGTAGAGAGCAACAGACTCCCGAACTGCTAAGTTAATAATATGTACGGTGTATTTCTTAACATTAAGGGATTAACACTGTTTTGTTTCTGTGGTGGAGGACGATTCTAAATGTATAAATAGCAAAGTGTCAAACCGGCAAACCTCCACTACAAGTGAAAGTCCTGCATTCAAACTCTTACCTCAGTGAAAGTACAGAATTATGAGCCATATTAATAGTTAAAGTACTCTGATGATCTCTTGAGTCGGTGTTAAACTTCACTGTGAGCAGCTTTTCTGTTGTTTAGGACGACGCTGCTTCACTGTGAAGCTCCAGAAATGTTTTGTGGACTGTGAAAAGTAGATAATTACTGCATTTTTGGGTGAACTTACCTTTTTAATTTCAAGCCATCATGCAACTGAAGCTAACTTAACACTGACTGACATGGTTAGCAATGGTAAAAGATTGTCGAGGGGACGCCCCAGTAGCTCAGCTGGTCGAGCATATACAGAGGCCTTGTCCTTGCTGCAGGGTTCAATCCAACCTGTGGCCAATTACTTCATGTCATCTCCCCTCTCTGTCATCTCTCAAGCTCTGAAAGACCCCAAAAAATACCCAGAACTTTCATGGTAATGACCACCAGACACTTATTACGGTGTGCACGTATTAAAATCTGCATCAGATAAGGTGAGACGTGACACCGTGTGACACTGAGCAAGAAATTACGAAACCTGAGAGAACAAGGATCAAGACGGCCGACCCGTTTCTGTTATCACAGCAGGCAAGCGAGCATGTGACGGGTCCAGGTTGGAAAGTTAGACCAGAGAAGGAACAAGGCAGTAAACTTTTTCAGATCTTTATTCTCTGGTGTGGTCTGGACTTGAATGAATGAATGAATCCTGTGGTTGGTTGGAAGCAGCAGACATTCTGACTCATCAAAGCACAGGTGAGCCGGTTCTGAGGCTCCGGTACCGAGACATGCTGACATTGTTTAGGGTGACGCTTAATGGAAAGGAGCCGTTGATGATGTTATCAGATGCACCTGTGCTTTTCCTGCTTTCACGGGTCAAAATGTCTGCTGTGAAAAAGAGAGATATTTTTTATTTTGCGTCAGAATTTGAGAGCTCCAACACAAAAACTCAGCAATTCAGTCTCCTCTACTTTTACATCCTCCACCTCTGCAGTTCTCATCTTTATCATGCACCAGTCTGTGTTGTGCTTCGGTGCCACTCATTAAGTGATTTAAACTGATAAAACTACCGCAAAGTCATTCTTAAATCTGTGGGCTCCGGGGTCCTCGCAGCCTCGAAGCCAGCCAGCGTTCTCATTAATAGATTAGAACTCATTCAGAAAGTAGACGATTTATTAAGTATTAAAGGTGCAATATGTGAGGATTTTTGGTTGAAAACATTTAAAACTTCATTAGAATTAACAGAATGATGCTCATAAAAACGTATCCACGCTTTCTGTCACAATTTCAGGCCCCGGTGCGTCACGTGACGATGCTATTACACCGTTTGGCCGCTGCGAAAACTGGCTTCAGAGCCTGGCGCTGGTCCCAGAGGCCCAGATGAATCTGGATGCAGCTTTGGAGGTGGAGCAAAAAAAAAACAAGTCCAAAAAAGCTCAACCTCTGGCACAAGAGACGGCTAACTCCTGGTTTAGTTCCCAGCTAACTTGAATATGAATAAAAAGATTTACTCATGCAGCTCTTCTGCACTTATTTACTTATTTATCGGACCCAGCAGTGGCTGAACTCATGAGTAAACGAGTCATTTCCGGAGGCTTGTGATGCTAAAAACATGTCGTGTGACGTTGTAATTACACAGTTTGGCCACTATGTAAACTGGCTTCAAAGCCTGGTGCTGTTACTTGGGGCCCAGCCCGGCCCGGCCCGGTCCAAAGCTGCCGCCCGAGCTGCTAATTGCAGCTACATTTAGCACCACTTCGAGTTTTTCCTGGTGACACGCTGCCCCCTGACTTCAACAGGTCGCTAATTCTTCCATGTTCCTTTAATAAAGCCACTTTCTGACTTCTGAACCCTTTATAGTGTATCTCAAGGAAATTGAATCGAATGCAACTGGATTTGGTTTTTGTCTTGAAGACGTTTCACCTCTCATCCAAGAGGCTTCATCATGAAGCCTCTCTGGATGAGAGGTGAAACGTCTTCAAGACAAAAACCAAATCCAGTTGCATTCGATTCAATTTCCTTGAGATAACTATGACCTGGATGAATGAGAATATTCACAGGCCCCTTTATAGTGTAAAACACTGGCACCTCAGTGGGAAACTGGAGTTCTCATGTCTCATGTTTACTCCTGTCTGACTGGATTTGTGACCACTATGTGCTGCTGATGCTGCCGGCAGTGATTGATGGGGGCACATTAACCAGCTGCCCTGCCCGAGGACCCTCTCCAACACTGAGCCTCGTCCCCTCAGAGATACGGTGCTCAGTCCTGCGCTGCTTCTTCATGACCCTCACACACTGAGATATGATGTACAGCGTGTGTGTGTGTGGCCTACTCCTCTGTCATTTATGTGCGGCGTATGGGAGCCAGGAGCTTCACACGCCTTGCGCACGACATGATCCTATTGGATGAGCAGGGGCAGGGGATATAGAGCCAGTGATGGGAGAGAGAGAGAGTGTGTGTGTGTGTGTGTGTGTGTGTGTGTGTGAGAGAGAGAGAGAGAGAGAGAGAGAGAGAGAGAGAGAGAGAGAGAGAGAGTCCTCAGCAGCTCCCGTCTCTCCAGCAGCAGACACACAATGCTCGTTAATAGGCTCCAGATGCCTTCACAGAAAACGCGCGTCAGCCGGCCGCCTCTCCTCTCCTCTGCTCGAGCCGGCGCAGATGTGAATCTACCTTCCTGTCATCGACGCAAAAAAAGAAGATTATGGGGCCGCATGCGATTTCGGAACACGTGGGAAGCCTTTTTTGAGAGGCTGGCGGCTGCGCGCCCCGTCCTCCGTGTGATGGAGGAGCGCGCCGGCGGTGCTGCATCGGTGGAAATGAGTGAGCGGTGCGGAGGAGATAATCAATGAAGACGCCGAGGGCTCCTGTGGACAAGGTCAGAGTCTAGCCTGGATGAGATTATGTCCGCGCGCGGACGGCAAGGACGGACTTTTACGCTTCCCCTCGGGGGGACGAGGTCGCCCGGGGATGTCCCCTGATGAAAAACCAAGAGTTTCTCTCCCCGTGTCGGATTGCAGAGGCAGCGAAGACCTCTCCGTCAGCAGGATCGCGGCTGAGCTTTAATTTTTTTGCCTCGGAGATAAAGTTTGTCCCCTCTGATGAATCACCCGGCCGTCGGTCGGTTTAATCGCACGCAGCTCGAGTTGATTTAAACAGAAATAACCAGCTGGGGGTTTTTTGAAATTCCAGCAGAGCGGCGGCGACGGACACGCAGCGGCGGCCAGCTGTGCCTCTGGACGGTCACATCTGTCTGTTGTTGTCGTCGCTGTCCATGGTGCTGAACTCGTGCTCCAGGAATGGTGGAGACGCTGAGTATCGCAGTCATCGGCGCTCCCGGAGTGGGGAAAACTTCTATAATCCGCCAGTTCATCTATAACGACTTCTCGGAGGTGTACACGCCGACCCGGAGCAGATATGTGTACAGACCCTCCGTCATACTGAACGGGAACATGTATGAGCTGAAGATTTTGGACGTCCCGCCAATCTCGTCCTTCCCGTCGAGCTCCAGTCAGGTATTCTGTCTCCGTGTGTGTGTGTGTGTGTGTGTGTGTAACACTGATTGAACTTCCCTCTCTCGCACCACATCTCATCTCCACTCCATTTCCCCCGCACGTGCCCCCCACCTGTGCTCGCAGCCAATGGCATCCCTCAAAAGACGCCAGTTTTATTTTCCTCCTCGCATCACTATCAGATGTCTCCAGTCTACTAGTTGCTATGGAGACCCGGCTGATTTAAAAGCATCGCTGGTGAGGAGAGGACCTGCCAAGCCTGCGTGTTGTTGTTTATTCATCGCAACATGTCTCTCCTCCAGCCTCCTGACAGGTATACATCCAAACGTGAGCTGTGATTGGCTCCCATCGTAGCGGGGATTGTGTGCTGCTACCTGGTTTTTAAACGCTCCCAGGTTTAAAAATAGAGCACGCTGCCCTTTCAGCTGTGGCCACAGGTCAGATGGCACAACTCATTAGTCAGAGACACAGATGACAAACACACACACACAAAAAAGAAGCAGTGTAGCTCCAAATGCTCAGGGTTTGTATAGAAGTGTGATCATTATTGGAGGATATTGAGGGATAGATCTTCATCACATTCATTCTCACAAATGCACATTAGAAGCATGACTGGATGCTTTAATTGTTTCTCCGGCCTTGAAGAAAAATCGCTTCTCTAAGTAGCTCGAGCGATGGGAGAAAAACATCTACAGTCCTCATTCTGTGCAATCAGGATTGGGACAGATTACTTTAGACATTTTAATAACAAGTTGCGTAATTCATTGGATTACAATGAAAAAAAAAATGGACTGAAAGAGGTCATAATCTGCTTTTTGGGTTTATGCCTTTCATTTATTGTGTTATGAAGCATTTCTGTGCATGTTAAACATCTGCAAAGTCACTCTCTCCCACAGAAAACAGTCTGAAACAGCAGTCGAGCCTTTACTTCTGTAAATTATGTGCATCACTATGTAACAAATGTTATATAAATATATATATTTATGTATTTATTATAAAATATATACACTCCAGTCAGTCAGCAGATATATCGCTGCGTTATTTTAGATCCCACTACCTTGCTCGGCATGACCCGCCCTACTCTGCCTCTGATTGGCTAACATCCTGCCCGTTAAGTAATGCACATGTGCAGCTCTCACCAAAGCTTGAACAGAGGCGAGGCGTCTCACTCTGTAGCTAAAACGGAGCGTTCAAGACACAGTGTGAAACGAGATGCTGCAGCGACGCACCGTACGAGAAAAATAATGTGTTTTTTGAGAGTTAAAGTATTTGAACCTATTCTACTAGGACCCCCAAATAAGAGCATGAACCGGGAAAATGAGCATAATATGACCTCTTTAAACATTTCAGTGTTAAAGGAGCACTATGTAGTTTTGGGGAGGACACTTTAATCAGAGGAGAAACATCTTTATTGACTTTCGTGACTGAATAAACAAACTGTCCTAAAAGAACGGCACAATCATCCTGTTCCTATAACTACGAAGCGCCCCTTTAAAATGTACATGTACTTTAAAGGACAAGTTCACCAAAAATGAAAACATGTGGGATTTGCTTTAAAACAACATGAACCGGCTCCTCGCAGCTCGTCCAGAAGTCTCCAGAAGCCTTGAGATCCCAAAGTCTTCAGTGTGGCTGCTCAGCTAAAAGCACCCGGTCTGAGGTGGGTGGACAGGCGTGTCAAGGGTGTACACTTTCAAAATCAATTTGGGATCAAGGGGCTTCTGGAGGACTTGATTTACGCCTGGCGAGCTGTATGGAGACGTTTCATGTAAGTCCCCATCTACTTCAGTTGTTCAGGAGAAAATGCTGCAACGCTGTTTTGTTGTGAAGCTCCACCAGAATGAATTTTTCATTTCTGGGTGAACTTATCCTTTAAAGTACAGGCAACGCTGCATATGATTATGAGGCATCAACAGTGTGAAACAGAAGGAGTCTGATACCAGAAGACTTTAGAAGATTTCCTCTCGGTTTGAGTAACTGAGGCTGCTGAACCTTCACATTACCTCCAGCTGAACCGAGACATGACACAGTGTGACGACTGAGGGGTTTGTCCCCGTTCACAGCCAGAGAGGAGGGACGCTTAAAGCCACCGGAACCTGTTTCAGCACGAGCGTGTGAGCGAGAGATCTGGTGTGAAAGTGTGAAAGAGCCGTGGCCCACTCCGGGCCTCCGCTCTCCCTCGAGGTGTGTCCGCTGCAGAGAGGCTCTGACGCTTTCAGGAATGAACTCTCCAAGGTCACCACACCTGACTCCGCCGCCGCCGCTGCGCACCTCCCCCCTCCTTCGCTTCCCCTCAGTGTCACGCACAAACCTCTCCCAAGAACAGCTGTGGTTATCTGCGCAGACGAGGTGCCGGCGAGAAAATGAGATCGGGCCAGGGAGGACGGAGAGCGAGGGACAAAAATAAGACACAGCTCGAACATCAGGCCTCCTCGGCGACAGCGTGGAAAACATCTGACGGGCTGGGCTTTAAGAGGCCACAGCGATCATCCTGTCAGAATTACATGTAGCTGTTCTGCTAGATTAAACATTTTGTTCGGGTGTTAAGAGGTCTGCGCAGCGCTCCGTGGCTCCCTGCGCGCGGAGACCCCGTGCGTAAAGAGGACTGATTGAGTTTCCTCTCCTCTCTCTGCTAAACGGCGTTTAACCCCCATCAGGGAAACGAGCTGGTAGGTGTGAGCAAGCAAGCAAGCAAAAGACAGGACGAGTCTCGTGAGTGTGGGAGTGTTATGGTGTGTGTGTCACATGAGAAGAAGAAGAAGAAAAAAGGTTTGAAGCACGCGCGCAGCTTGATATCATGCCGGATCACGCGGTGTGAACGTTTCGTGCTCTCTCCAGATTGTGGAGCGGTCAGGTTGGCAGGCAGGCTCTCTGTGGAGGAAGGTGTACAGTCAGAGGAGGCAGGCAGAGGAAACCATCAGCGTTTCCATCAGACAGATTTATGGCCGCTCGCTCGCTGAGGAATGACCCCGCGAGGGCCCCGCTGTACTTCTTCTTCTTCTTCTTCTCTCGCTCCTGTCATGTCCGGCCTGTTCAGAAGCACCGCTCTCTCTCTCTCTCTCTCTCTCTCTCTCTCTCTCTCTCTCTCTCTCTCTCTCCCTCGCTTTATGTCTGCTGACGTCCTCCACTCGATGAGAGACGGGATGGCATCTCTTGACTCGCTGTGGGCAGAGAGGTGCAGCCCGGGGGGAGGAGGAGGAGGAGGAGGAGGAGGAGGGTCAGGGCCAGTGGACACAATGTGCAAACCTGATTGAAATGTACTCGCAGATTGAATTAAAGCTGCGGCTCCCTGCTGGAACAACAGCCGGGGAAATCAAAAAAAAAGAAAGAGACTGGAGGGAGAATCTGCTGCAGTCAATTAGAAAAAGGTTGCACACAGTCTAATGAGGAGGAAGTAAAGGGGGTTTACCAAATGAGGGTTTTATAATGTTCTCAGAAGATTTGTGATGAATAAGCTGCAGGCCGGAGTGAGTGAGTGAGTGAGTCAGTCCGCCTCCATGCTTACGCAGCGTGGCGACATCTCATCAGCTCAGATTATGTTTGAGAAAGAGGAGAGCTGTAATGTTCTGGCACCGGCGGGCTGCTCGTGACCCCGTTTTTTAAACCACGTAGATTCATCTGGAGACAGGAAAGATCTCCACTGTCTCACTGATGGTGTGATGATTTGTTTGCTTTGCTTTTGTGTGTCTGTCGCTGATCGCATTACATTTAGAGAGCATCTGTTCCAGAGTGTCAATAGGATGTGATGACAGATGGATTTAATCCTGACAGAGGATTCAGAAATGATATTTCTTGTTCTTTTCTTCATCTTCTTTCTTTTCTTTTTGTGTTCTGTTCTTGCCATCATGTATCTCCATGACTTCCTCCCACACAAAACGCTCCGCTCTCCCTCTCCTGCTCTTTCTGGACATTTTTTCTCAGCTCTCTCTCTCCGTCGATGCCGTGTCTGATAACAAGGTGGAAATTATTGCTTTTTTCCATCTCACACATTGTGATATTTTGGCTCTCGCAGACGCTGGAGGAACGGGATGTGTGCAGCTGCAAACCAGCTGTTAAAGTAAATACAAATTAGACAATTTAGGGTGAGTAAAATTAATAATTCTGTGTTGTGTCTGGTACAAAACCTTCTTCATCCTGGAGGCCTGGTCCAGACATCCATGAATATCTACTGGACCTGGACACCAGGATGCCCCTCAGCCTTGCGTCCAGTTTTGCCCCCAGTGGCCACTTGTGGTATCGCAAAAACAATTTTCCCTGCAGAGCGCCACAATAAAATAGAAGCAAACAAGGTCGATTACGACTCTTTCTACTGTGATTGTTTTGTTCCATGAAAGTTTCACATTCTTACAAATTTCCTCGAGCTAATAAAAAGCAAGTAAAGAATCTGTGGGGCGCCGTTTAGCTCACTTGGTAGAGCGGGCGTCCCATACAGAGGCTAAGTCCTCGCTGCAGACCCGGGTTCGACTCTTGGCCCGGCCCCTCTCTCTCCTCCCATTTCCTGTCATATCTTCAGCTTGTCCTATCAATAAAGCCATAAAGGCTAAAAAAAAGAGTAAAGAATCTTTAAACTCGCGGATGGAGCCGCGCAACCAGGAAGCAAACCCCAAAAAAATGAAACTTGTACAAAAATATTGGTGCATGCGATTCTCACTGAATGGGCGCCGTCTTTATCAATCTACTGGTTGAACGCTCGGCTAGAAAGCGAATGAGCTGTTTGTATTTCCCCCAAAATGAAGAGCTATTTCTTTAAAAGCTTTTTCAACTTGCGTTTGAAAACCATCTGTCCATCAGACGTCTTCGTATTAATTAAACCAAAGTGCAGTAAAACCTACAGATATTAGCGGCTGCCTGGTGTAGGTCACCGATGAGTGATGGAGTTTCACTCCCAGGGGATGTAATAGATTTTAATTGTAAATCCATCGGCGTGACCGCCGCGTGATGTATCTCTAATGACTCTGCCCCCCTTCCCCCACCAGGTTACACCGGCCTCCCGCCTGTCCTTGAGTATTGATCCATCACAGCCGCTCATATCAGATAACACCGGCAGACGTGGCGACAGCCCTGTCACAGCCCGCTCCGAAGCTGACCGCGGCCTGCCACGGTTGTCAGGGAGACGTGTTGTGTTTGGCTCTCGGGGAGGCTGAGATGCTCTTTTTGTTCAGAAGGCCGACTGGAGGAGACAGACAGTGGCACCACACTTCACATTCATGCTCCCACGAGCACACTCTCGCATCCTGCAGGCAGCACACACACACATAAACATGCCCACACATGCATTTTAAATGTTCGGTGTGTCAGCACTGCGGCCCTGTTCTCTCTCCTCGTTCCGCCTCTTGTTTGGGTTCTGAGGGAGCGGCGGCGCTCTGTTGTTGCCGTTCGTGGCCCCTCCTCCACGTTTTAAAAACAGGACTTGGATGACAAAGAGATATGAGATGAGAACACGAGCTGCTATTTTTAGCCCCGCAGGGATAAGAGGCTGCAACTGAAGCCAATGCGAGCATCTCCCGTCGTCAATAGCCTCAATTATCAGAAAAAGACTTAGCCGCCGTGATTGATTTGTTTGTTTTTTTTCTTTGGCAAAAAAACAGGTGAATGTTTGGTCTGGATTTCAGCTGTACTGGACATTTCACAACAGAAGCGACACCTTCTGTGACGGCGCTCTGAAAACCGATTCAACCTGGAGAGAGACAGACAAAATAAACACATCCATGGCAGTTTTCTCAACACGGCGCCCCCTCCTCACTCCCCCTGCTTTCTCCTTTCACTTTTAATGGCAGCGATCTTCGTGCCACGTCTGTCTTCGGCCTCATTATCTCACCGCCGGTGTGCGAGGCCGCTTCACCTCCTCGAACTCACCTCGACACAAACCCACGAGCGAACGCCCCTCTCCCAAATTGAATGAAGGCAAATGACTCCTCTCTGACACTGATGTGTTAACGATATCCTGATTAGAAGTTACACTAATCATCGCCGCTCCCTTAGTCACAGATCATCAGCTGATCCTATTTGCCTGTGAAGCGTATTGATCTGAAAAAGGCATATTTTCTCCGTCCTTGAGCGAAATATAATCAGATTTCTCCTGTTTTAAGTTGCACGAGCTGTTGCAGGAGGTGAAAGAAACAATATGAACGCCACATGGTAAAAATTATCCCCATCGTATCAGTCATCGCCACAAACACTGCCACGGACAAGGGTCATGTTGGCTCCGTGCTAATTAGAGGCAGGGAAATGAAAGGGAGGTCTGATAATCAGCACTTTGATATGTGAGTTCTCAGAGCAGCGAGCGCACATCGCTGCCAAATCATCCGTGCCCGAGGTGCAGGTGCATCAGGCAGAGCAACCAAAGCCAAATTATTTACCATGTCAGGCGGCGCGGCTTTGAAATTCATGACAACAAAAAAACCTGAAAAAATGAAAAAACAGCTTCAGCGGTGGACGTATATCTGTGTCTCAGATGGTTTTACACACAAATACAATAGAAAATGTCAACGTCTGAAGAAAGATAAACATTTTGAGGGAATATGTTTCATATGAGCGGCTTCCTGGAGTCTCTGATGGTTGCCTGGCAACCTCACAGGGACCACAGGTCACCGCATCCGGCCGAGAAACAGGCCGCGTCCAAACTTTCATACTAATGTGCTGCTTAGTGCGCTAAAACTGTGTGTGCGATCGTTTTTTTGCTACCTTAGTGTGAAACCAGTGGCGGTGGAGACCACGCCTGCATAAATGTCCCACAATGCAACGCAGCACTGACGGCAGCAACCACATAGATGATAGCGACGTCAGTGTTACTCTGCGTCACACTAGCTTACATGCAATTCATTGTCTGTTACTCCAAACATGATGTAACACCTAACTAACTTTAGGTTGGAGGATTAATTAATACCTCATTTAGCTGCTGGGCCGCAGACCGGAGAAAATGACAGCTTGAGTTTACCTCAAATTAGCAGTTCGTGTGAGATGTCGTGCTGTGCGGTTATCAAAGATGACAGCAAAGCAACGCAGGACATAAAATAAGCACAGCAGCCGCTTCAGATCGGTCGAATCGCCAACATCACAGTGAGGGCTGAAAATGAGGACAGAAATCAATCAGAGACCATCCTGCGACTTGAGATCGCACACCTGTAAAGTTTCATGAGTGTGTCCCACACAAACAGCTGGAAAAGTTCTCAAAACAGCTTGTGTTTTGCAGCTTCACAGAGACTCAGGAAAGCCACAGCAGACTCTGGACGGAGCCAGGCGAGCTCTTTCCCCCCCGCCTCCAGTCTTTATGCTATAAGCTAAGCTAACCAGCTGTTGACTCCAGCCTGTAAGTGTGCAGATATCACGGTGGAATCGATTCTCGTCGTCTAACTCTCTGCAACGAAAGCGAGTGAGCGTCTCCTCTGTGGTTAAATAATTACCTCTGTGTAACTCTGCTGTCTGGTTTGTGTATCTTACAATATTGGTTTTGAGTACAGAATCCTGCCAAATCATAAAGAAGACAACAGAACAGAATTGACTCGACCTGCACACAGTCCCTGACAGTCTCGTTAGCAGTGTGTGTGTGTGTTGACACCCCGTCTGCTCATCCCTTGAGCCACCGCTGCCTCTTTTTCATCTCTTCCACATTCTCCCCAGGCCGCGTTTGTTTCCATTTCCCTCCCTCAGCAGATCTTTTTCTTCCCGTCCCCTTAAGTTTCCCTCTCTCTCTTTTATCTGACCAAACGCTTATAAATTCATCGCATGCTGTTCGAGGCGGCCGAGGTGGCGGTGGGTCGGTGAGAGCTCTTGGAAACACAGCATGGCTAGAAGAATGGGTCAGTGTGCATCTACTGAAGCAAACTGGTCCCCAGTAAGGTGCAAATGAACCCGCTTTTGCCACGTGTTTTTAATTCATCGCCATCAAACGAATGATGCTGTTCGCCCCGCTGCATGTTCCCCGCATCACACAGCTGAGCCACAGCGCGCCAGAAGTTAGAACAGTGTTTGTTCCTCGCTCTCCTCCTGACAGAAGGCCCCGTTTGCTCATCTCTGATAAGCCGTCACCCCTGTCATTGTCCTTGAACACGTGTCGCTAGGACACCGCTGAGCTGTCGCCATGTTTTATGACTTCCTTCCCGGCTGTGAGGCTCACGGAGCCCCGGTCCGCTGCAGGACTTCATCCACTCTGCACTTTTTTTCCACAGAGGCCGAGCAGCAGAGCAAGACCAACTTTGACTTTGAGCCAAGGAGCTTCGGTATAATTACAGAAACACAGGCCACACGCTGTTCACCGAGCAGCTTTCTGCTATTATTGTAGGTGCATTATATGCTGGCAGATCTACGAGGCTGTCAGGCACAGCGGTGCTTTGGGCTTAATGGTAATATCAGCACATCGACTCCCGCCGTGTCAAAGAAAATAGACTCGACCCGAGCATGATTATGTCTGGCATGCAACGCTCGCCATGCTTATCAGCACGGTAGCATGCCAACGTATGCAAATCAGAACTAAACACAAAGAACAGCTTCGAGTTTTGCTCCTTTTTTTGTCGTAAAGATAGAAATGGTGGTGATACATGAAACATCAGCAACACATTTCACTCTGATCCCGAAACATCGACCTCACGGTGACACTGGAGGGAAAGTCAGCAGGATTCATTGTGTTGGTACTGTACACAAGTTAGTGCCAATCCATGAGATATTTCACACAGCTCGAGGATCACCAGATGTTTCATTCTGGACTGTAGTAGTGGACCGACTGGAGCTGAGGCACGGCTAAAAATTCAGTTTTAAGGTCACCCTGAGCCCACAAGAAATATTATAGAAAAAGTACAGGCAGGTGTGTCTTCGATCATCCTCTCTTCCACTTTTCTGTGACTACATATTTCTCACTCATAGCTTTGATCATGAAGGCAACCACACTGTTTATATGTGAGTATTTCTGGTATAAAGATTATAGATTGGACATTAAACTGGCAAAACTGCGAGACTGAGAAGAAAAGCGGTGATTAAAACTCTGTTTGCTCCTTCAGCACCACTGACATCACCATGGATTTATTGACACATTCAGAGCCCGGGTCGGATCCATAGATTCTGTCGCTGTTCTATCAAACCCCAGTCGGCTAAAGAATCAGTGAGTCCAACGGACTGGACTTACATATTCAGCTAAACAACCCCTCTGCCCCGGCACTCTCGCTGCTATTAGGAGTTGGCAGGTTAACAAGCTGGCTGCATTTGGGTCATTTAACAAGAGGTATGACATTCACCCCTCGGGCCCCTCAAACTGCCTCCTGGTCATACTGAACATTTTTTTGTGTGTCTCTCTCCGTGTGTCTGTCCTTTAGGAATGGCTGGATTTGCGCTGCAGAGGCGTCCGCAACGCAAACGCCTACATCCTGGTGTACGACATCTGCTGCGTGGAGAGCTTTGAATACGTCAAGATGATCAGGCAGCAGATAGTGGAGCACAGGTATGGGTCAGCCGCCGACATTCAGCTCGTTAACTCTCACTCGCTGGTTTTTCTAACGACATCGCCGCGTCACCTGCCTGGAGACGGCGTGCAATTTCACAGCCCTGCCGCAAAGCTGTACGATTACACGTCTGTCAACGTGTGACAGTGATAGATAGGCTGCCGCTGGTGATATCTTTTAATTCAGGACACTCCGTCCTGGCATCCTGACAGTTTAGAAATGACATTTGATTCTGCCGTTGCTGCACGAGAGCCAGCGAACATGTGACCAGTGATTGAAAGGCGACTCGTCAGTCTTCCTTCAGCGTGTCGCACGGGTTCTTGTGCACGTGGAAGGACTGAAGGTTAAAAAGGTCAAAGTCTGCACCGACAGAAGCTCATTTCTCCTGCAGAAAACACTGCTCCTGAAGTGCCTCTTCAGCAGTCCCGCCCTTTATTCTGTGACCTTGTGACATCACACCACATCATCGTGTCACACATTTGCATAATTTGTGTCTAGCGGCTAGTTTGGCATGTAAGAATCGATTTGGCACGGCTGCTCTGTTGCTGTTAGCGGTGCTGGCTCAGGCGTGTGTGAGCTGACCAATCAGAGGAGGAGGGGTCTTAAAGAGACAGTAGCTAAAACAGAGCGTTTCAGACAGAGGGGGGATACAGTGCTGCAGAACTGGACAGGTAAAGAAAACCGATGTGTTTTTTTTTGTTTTAGCGCTAAAGCCTGTAAACCCATTCTGGTAGTAACCCAAAAATAAAATTCTGAACATGAAAATGAGCATAACATGTGTCCTTTAAAGATTATTTTGAGGATCCCTAAAGCCTGGACAACCAGGACGAGGACAGAGCACAGCAGCGAAGTACAGGAGGGTAGGCGAAGATATTTTGAAGGTCGGGCGACCAACACAAGAGCCACGAAGGACTCAACACTTGAGTGAGAACAGACCAGAGAAAAGGCATCACCTGCTCTGTCAACCTTGCAGCCGGCACACCTGCATATATTTACATATTGAAAGGTGCAACGAGTGGCCTTGTTTGTTCTGCTACGTCCAAACCACCACCGCGCAGATAATCTTCACCCTTTCCCCCCGCTGCTCCAAATGTGTTATCGCGGACGTTTATGGCCCATGACAGAAAACCATTATCGCCAGCAGCTGGAGGACGAGACGCAGGGTGAACGCAAGAGAAATGGAAAGCGGGAGAAATGTGTAATCATCGTAAAAAAAAAGATCTGAGGTCAGATGGGAGGAGGGAAAGATACTGTGTGTTAACTGAAACCATGAATAACGGAGGCTGTTAAAGCACACGGTGGCTTTTTTCCTTTTTTTTACTAATTGAAAACCTGAATCCATTCAAAACCAGAATAACCTTAGTCTTTCTACTCTATTCTTTATAAGCCCTCTAGCATGAAGCCCGTGACGGCCCAACACACACACACACACACACATACGGTACATCTTGTTCTGCTAAAATACACAAGCCGGAGCAGAAATGCGAGTAGATATTTTTAAGGCTGTTATGTGAGCACAACCTGTGAAGAGGAGAAAAAAAAAAAGTGAGATGATTCCTGCGATGTGGTTTTTTTTCTTCTCAGACCTACATCTTTAAGAACTTCGCCTCGGGGCTCGGAAAAACTGCACCCGTTCCTACGTCTTCCTCTGTTATCTGTCCATCTGTCGAGGCAGACGCGCAAATATGCATAAGGCATGGAAGTCCTTGTCAGAACGACGAGGCATGATGTAACAAAAGAGAAAAGCTTTATTCGTCGTAAGAGGGAGAGATAAATTGTTAACGCAGCAGCTTTAAGAATTCAGGCCTCAGCTGACATTGAGCTCCGTGCCTGCTGCTCCTTCAAGTTTCATAATGAACCAGATTTAATAGTCCTCATTGAATTAAGTTTGACCTTCTTTTTCATTCTCAGAATGTTATTTTTCTTCATGAAAAACAGTAATTAAAGCTTTCGGCTCCAATGAGTTTGGCAGCCGATCAAACGGAACGGCCTACAAAGTAAAAAATGAATCTCATTGTTGGAAATCCGATTTATATAATCAGCCTCCTTTCCTTCAAAGTATTGGCTCTACAGTCTAATCCAGGATTTACTCTAGTAACCAATTTTCTCGACACCGTTCTCTGTTTTTTAAGCGGAGCGCCGGATTGGATTTCCGAGTCGCCGCCAATGAGGCGTCGCTGGAAACGGTTGTACTCGATGACGTCCTCCTGGACGCGTTTCTCATTAACACTGCAGGATTACAAACACAAGTCCTGAATCTCTAATTAATGCCTACCTCTGGCTCGCCGTACAGTTTCACACTCACAGTAGTGCTGTAAACCAGTCGCTGCAGAGTGTGGTGGGAGGCCCCTCGAGCCTGTGAGCTGTAATCCTCCAGTCCGCCCCCGCACACCTCGGAAAGTAGGAGAAACTGCAACACAGACATCTTGCATACGCCCAGGCAACCACTGTGACAAACACCGAGATGATAGCTGAGCTTTTTGAAATGAACCTTTTGTTTTTTTTCTTCTTCCCTGCAGGGAAGGCAGCAGCAGCGAGGTGCCAATCCTGGTGGTGGGCAACAAGAGAGATCTGCAGCGACAGCGCTTCATGCCTCGCAGGGCCGTGTCAGTCCTGGTGAAGAAGACGTGGAAGTGCGGCTACGTGGAGTGCTCCGCCAAGTTTAACTGGCACGTGGTCCTGCTCTTCAAAGAGCTGCTGGGCATCGCCGTGGCACGCGGCATGCGCCAGAACCACACCTCAATCCGTCTGCAGGGGGCGCTACAGAGGAATCGCTGCACCATCATGTGACCCAGAGAGCTCCCTCCACCCCTCTCACCTCAGGAGCAGAGCGGCAGTGGAGAAAAAAAAAGGACTTTTTATCTAAATGGCTGGAAAATATACCCCGTGGCCTCCTGCTTTACTGAGCTGATTTTTCATAATGAGGTTTATTAGACTCTTGCGCTGTAAAAGACACTAAAAAAACATTCACACAAGGTCATCCAACCACTTCCTAGTCCAATTCTACCAAATGTTTAGATGCAAGGAGGGAGGTAGACGAAAGAGAGAGCAGGCGAAAACACAGTGAGCATAGCACAGTTATTTTTTTTCCTCGCATCAGCTAGACAGGCGCACGTCTGAGGCTGAGCGGCAGGTCGTACTGTGGCTGTAGCCGGGCCTGACGGGACGGAAGCCGTGATTGTGAGACTCCAAACGGAGAGGCAGCAATATCATCGAGTCTTCCTTTTGAATTTGTCAGCACTCATATCAGACCCATTTGGATTTCTTTGAGGGTTTGAGCTGAACGACAGAATAACAAAGAGCTAATGCTTTACTTCTGGGGAGGTTTTCTCGAAAATGTACAGATACGCTTAGATAGTGTTTGATTTTAGATTCTGAGGAGTAGCCTGCATTTTTTTTTTTTTTTTTTTAATGTCCCTGTCCCTGTTTCGAACTCGGCCTACGGTGAGAGCTGTTTGTTCAGACAAAGGGTGTTTTAAGGTTGTTCTTGCAGCAGAAAATGCTGCAGTCCTTATCGTGATGTACTGTAGGGCTTTAATCTGCTCCCTCCCCTCACTCAGTGTCTGTTTCAGATGAATACATTAAATCCAGGGAGCTGGGGACCTGCAGGAGGCTGCAGAGCCTGAAACGAGAACCTGTGCATGCAATGTGGATGTTTGTGTGTGTGTGTGTGTGTGAGAAAGAGAGAGAGTGAGGCAGAGGGAGCAAGAGAGAGGCAGGTTTGATAGCTGACATTCAGACAAGCAAAGGACACCCACGAAAAAGATAAGAGACAGATGTTGAAGCTTTGGATTAGGAAGGAGCAATAAAACGTCCTGACTGACTCTACGCACCACCACATTGTATTAGAAATAGATCTAATCTACTCTCGCTCAGATATCCTGCAGAAATAATGACGCAGACCTCGACGACTTCCACAGAAACACCCCATGAGTGCATCACAGACACACAGGGAATCTTAATAAAGCTTTCATATCAGTATCTCAATAGTATCTAATTGGTAATGTTGTGAGATTAACAGTTGCTTTTTTTCATTTGATTAGGCCTAGCTCGGTAGTTTGTGAATATGGCAGACCTACTGTATATAAGAGTGATTCATAGAGTTATTGACTTGCATGCTTTTGTTGGTAGAGCCAACGGGTCAGGGTTTAATTGCACTGATGTTTAAATTTGATATCGTGTTTCATTTTTTGTATTACATGGGTTTTTTCTGAGCAGCTGAGTGGAGTGAATGTGGTCGTTTTTCACCGGCATGTAAGAGCACAAGCTCACGATTCCCCCCCGAGATGTAGTGTTGAACCCTTCGGTCAGGGCAGACGGCTGTGTGTGTAGACCTTTTGTTTTGTTTTGTTTTCTAGGAGGAAAAAAAAAAAGAAATATGTAGCAGAGATACACTAGAAAGCAACTGTGTGTAGCATGAGTTCTCATCCGTCTGTCTGCTGCGCGTTTCCAAATAAAAAGGGCTACAGTTTTTTATCAGAAACGTTACTTGTATTTATTTTTACTGTGTTAGTACTGTGAGTAAATGTTCGTTTTTATTTTGACACATGATGAAATTATTAAATGCATTTGAGAACAGCAACCTCCCTCTGGTCACTTCTCAGTCCTGTGCAGCGATCACACTGTAATGTAAAGATCATTTTGACAACATTGCCATCTTGTGGTGCAGAGATGTTATCAGGAGGCCGACAGCAGATAAGGCTTCACAAACTAGCGTATTCAACAAAAGCAGATCATCCTCTGGAGATTTGCCAAAGATCATAATGACCTTCTTTTACTTGAGTTAGTATTGTGATATTGAAAATAGCCTGTATATTAACAAATTCATACATTAATTGAATAATTAAACAGTAATTTTCCATGATACGTTATTGTATGTGTAGCCTGATGGCTGATGGAGGCTCAAAACATGACAATGACATTTTTATGGTATTATAACCTTTTCAGAAAATATCACGGTTTCATGATATACAGTATTATTCATTAATATTATTATCATGATTCTCCTTTTTTAATTGCCATTAATATTCAGACAGAATTGTAATGATCTTAAACAGGCCGAACATTTGTTGTGGCTGTAGGCAGGTTTGTTATTTACTGAGGTGGTTGTAAACAGAGGTGAACGTAACCAAAGGGCGGATATTCCACTTCACTGTTGAAGGGGACAATAAACAGGAAACAGTCTCAGGAGGTGCCACCAAAAGTACTGTTACACTAAACGTATACAGAGGAAAACCTAACAATTAAACTATACTGTATAATGAAAGATAAGTAATTCAGGGTTGTACCAGCGTGTTTAAAGTACCAATATTTTGGCTTTCAGCTGGATTCAACTGTAAAGTAACAGACAGAACACACCTGTACATGTGTGTCAGTTCATAAGTTAAACAATAATGTGGCGGTGTTTGTGGCGACCGAGACAGGGAGCTATTTTGAGCAAAACACTGTGTTTTTCTTACCAAACCAAGCATTTTTGAGCTGAAACAGAACCCTTTGTGATGAGAGAAAAATAGCACCTTTCTTTTTAAAGTTAACATTTGCAAAGTATCTACCCACTATGGTCCACCAGCACCACCACCACGCTCCACAGACGCTCAGACAGAACCGCTGTGAGGCATACGGAGGGGGGGAACCAATCTTTAGAAACTTAAAAACACATCGTTCCTCATCTTTAATTAGCAGTGTTTTCATTGCATTGAAACTGATACTTGTAGGGTTTTGTTCCTGGTCTGGTGAGGACTGTATGTGCTTCGATTTCCTGCTACTTATGCCCCTGACATATCAACCTACCCGACACTATCAACCACCCCATCCTTCTCGCCTTGAATCCACCTTTAATATCACCGGCACCGCCCTCTCCAGGCTCAAATCGAACCTCACTGACAGACACCAATTCATCAGCATCAACACCTGCAAATCCCCCACTGCTACCCTCTCCGGAGGTGTTCCCCAAGGTTCAGTTCTAGGCCCCCTCCTCTTCATCCTGTACATCCTCGGTCACATAATCCGCCGTCATGGACTTCAACCTACACGGTCCGCAAGCTCTTTGGATCACCTGCCATCTGCCACATTAAACTGTGATGGAGATCAGGGACAAGACACTGTTGTTGGGCTGTTATTGATCCCTTTATTCCCCCCTCTATGACCCTGTGTATTGTGTGTCAGTCTGTTTGTGGTAATTTGATTAATTACTAGCTTTTGGAGAAGAAATTCAAACTCAGAATTTAATATTTACAAGATATATGATGTAATACTACAAACTCAGAAACATTTATTTTTTCAATATCGGAATGAACAAGCTGATCTCAGAGGAAAATAAGATCCCAGAACACTGTTTGAAGCTGGAAAGTCTGTTTATTCATTCATGAAAACAAAGAGGGTTTGTTGAGTTAGTTTGTCAGTGATGATCCTTCTATTCTGATTTAAATTTCTTCCCAAAAACTACAGTGCACCTTTAAATACAGTTGTATTGGTTAATAAACACAATAAAAACAAATACAATTTTATATAACAGTTATTTTAATACCACATTTCTACATAGGTTTTGCTCTATAAGAGAGCCTTGAGATTAAATTACCCTAATGATGCAGGAAGCTACCAAAAATCAATCAACAGGTGGGGCCCCTGTGGAGTATGGGGGCCCCCCAGATGTGAAAGAAGTGAAGGGGCACCTGAAGTTTAACATCACTGTGCTTCCTGTACCAGAGAGTGTGTTTATGACTCTGCAGTCAGGTGTTCGTTTCACCCATAAAGGTGTATTTCCAACGTGTCAGCTCACCTGACAGCAGCAGGTCTGAGATCAGCAGCATGTCAAATGTTTTGGAATGTTTAGATAACAACGTCACGTGGTGCAGCTGTGAATCATAGACTTGAATTGATAGAGCGGCCATTTCCATTCAAGTCCACACTTCATGAATGACCCGGTCAGCCGCCGCTCCTCCCCGGTATCGATGACACTGGCTGTCTGGCACCGTCTTCACGGAGATCAGTGTGGATTTGGTGGCAGCCCTGTTAGTTTACACAGAGGCCATGTAAGGAGTTCCCTTTCTATCCGGTCCAGCTCTGTGCTCTGAGTCCTCTGCAGTCTGCATCAGCAAAGTGTTTTGGCATCACTTCTCGTCCTGCCTTCGGTGTCCATTCCGGCGTCATGTGAACGGGGCGCACGGTGGTCTCTCTCGCCCTGGACCGGACCCTCCTCCTTCGAGCTCATTCCTCAGTGCCGGTCCTCGCTCAGGTAGTCCCGGTGGGGTAGTGTCCCTGTCCCCCGCTGTCCCCGGTTTATCCTGCGCCCTTCGGCGTGCGGCGGAGCGGAGGATGAGCGAGCAAGGGAAGGGCTCGGCATCCGCCTCTGCCGCGGCCCCGGCACCAGGGTCGGATACCTACAAAGGCTGGCTTTTTAAATGGACCAACTATTTGAAAGGGTACCAGCGGCGATGGTTTGTCCTCAGCAATGGTCTGCTTTCATATTACAGGTAAATTTTCCCGACGCAGCGTGACACATTTCTCCCAAGAAACGCCAACTGGGTGCACAGCCAGTCCTCCAGCGTTTCTGTGTCAGCGCATCACTACAGCTGGCTGCCTCAGCTGGCTAGCATCAGGCTAAAGCTAGCTGTCAAACGGAGTCAACTGTCTGTTTACTTCAAGCTGCTGACAGTGACAGCAACGTAGACAGTTTACTCCGACTGGCTGTATGTTGCGGACAGATGCTGACATACACAGACAAACACATAGCAGCAATAGCATTTATGTTTTTTAACTCATTAAAGTGTCAGAAATGTGACTAGTAGGTACAGACGTTAGCTAGCACACTCAGCTAGCGCGCTAGCCTCAGTCGGTCGGCTCGTGGCAGTTGGAGACACAACTGTCCGCTCCTAACTGACACTTCACTGCTCTTTAAACGTCAATTTAGAAAAGTTGACGTCCTCCTTATTAAGTTTTATGTCAATGTCACTTTCAACTTTTTTATTCCATATCAACGTCATTATCATTTTATCATTTTGCGACATTAACTCAGTCATTGCTTCAGCTAACGTCACTGAGCCAAGCTAACGTTTCTAACGTCTGATCGCTGGGATGAGGTGGTCGCTATCACCATCATTATGTCTTCACTCCGATCACGCAGTTGTTAGCTCTGAGCTAACGTTAGCTTTACACAATGAAACACCTGTGGCTCAGGTGCTTCTCGCTAGGGAGTCATGTTTCCACAGGTGTGTGTGTGTGTGTGTGTGTGTGTAGAGGCACAACACATAAACAATGAATGGATCATAAAGCATGTCAGCCTGCTGGGGGACATATTAGCCCTTCTGCACTTCACACACTCAGTTTGCTTGAGCACAGAACAGCATTGGGTCTTAGGAGCAGCTCAAACTAATCCAAACTCAATTTTCTCCAACTACAACTGATTGATGATCAGTCTAATGTTAATATCGCCTCACTCGCAGGTGAATTACTGTCACATGGTCCAGGGTGAAACAGCTCGACCTTGGGAACAGTTTGTGTGACAAAATAGCTCTAATGTCCACTTTCCAGCTTTCACCTGAGCCACCTGTATCCTCTGATAAAGATGGTTAGATGTGGTTGGAGGCTCTGGAAAATATGGAAAAATTTCAACCTCTGAGTTGTGATTATTCTGTCACACATACACTTGATTGTTTTCATTGCCTTGCACTTGCGTGTTTAACCAGCTCGCTTGCAATCACTTAATTGCTTTTGTCGATAGTGAAGGACTCTGCTGTATCGCCTCCTAGGTCAAACTGCCCTTGGTGCACTAAGGAGGTTTGTCAGTTAATGAATAGACCTCGCATTTAGACCTTTTGCACTGTGGGATGCATTGATAAATCAATTAATGATGCCTTACTGTGTAGAAGAAGAAGAAGCTTTAATGGTCACATGCAGTCATGCCTAGCACATTATAGTGAAACATATTCTGTACTTTTAATTCATCCCTGGGGAGCAGTGGACAGCCACTGCATAGCGCCTGCATGGTCCACATACAGGGAGAGATGGAGTATTTGCTGCGACAGTTGTTCACCCTGTCTGACCCAGTTTTCCTAATTAAATGGTTCAGAAGGTGTGCTGGTGTTAACCTTCCTCTGCTAACAGAACTATTAGTCAGAGCTGTCACCTGGAAGTTTAGGCACCATCACACATGAGACGTGATTAAGAAAATCTCCTAATTTCAAGCCTAATGTGTAAATGCAAACTTTAATTGCTTGCAGTACTAAAAATAATTAACGTGATACTCAGCTGCTCCCTCCAGGAGAATCGTCATTTCAAATGTCATCTTTCGCTGAGAGGTTAGAGTTCAAAATCCGTTTTGAAGCAACCTTATTTAAAAGCTCTCCTACGGGATTTGGGTCTGGCTCCTCTGACTGCAAGGCAAAATGTGGACTCATGATGCATCTCTGCAGCTCCTGTGGTCATAAATGCACTCCGCAAAAACATACATTTTCAGATTGGATAGAGAACATTCTGTGCTGTGCTTGCCGAAAACAACATTTGGAGGCCATCTCATCCCGTGCAGGCTAGTGCCAGACTTTCTCAAGCAGCCTGATTGTCTTTTGTTGTCAGCGCTGTTATCTGACACAGAGGTTTTGTAGCCAAAGCTGCACTCCTGCCTTAGCTGGCGATGAAAGGAAAGACGCCTGTTGCCTCCTTACCCTCTATTAATAGTCCATTATGTCGTAAGGTGACTGCTGTCCCTGATGTAAAGGTAGCCCGTCGACACCTGAGCACAGATTCAGTGAAGCGTTCCCCTCCACCGCTGTCTTCATGGTAGACCGTATTGTGCCTGTCTGACTTCAGGCTTTGTGTTCTGTCTGAGCCTTCTCGGGCCGACTGTCTGCACTTCTGTCTGAGCGAAGGGAAAGGGAAACAGACAAATGTGACAGCATGTTAATTAAAATGTCTTCACTGCATGTCAAGTGATAATTGTGCTGATCTCAGATGTACGCTCTGCAGAACATTTTTGTTCTTGTCCTACAATTATTAGACGAGTGTTCAGAGAAGATGCTAGTTATAAATAGGCTTATGCTATTATACTACCAGTCACTATTTTATAAACACTCAAGTTGCTGCTCACAATAATATTGTCAGTGTTTTACTTGTATTGGAAGTTTAAGCCCTGTAAGGATTTAATGAAGTCTGTGTGGATAAGTACATGACATGATTTGATGGATGGATATATCATAAGAGGATGCACTTTAAAGTCAGAGCCAGTCTCGTCAGATTGATGGAGTCCAACATGCATTGATCAGTTGTATTTGTTTGCCCTTTCTTAAAGGCCAGTTCATATTCAAATCAATAGCGACCGACTGCCAATTAGAAATCTAGCCAATAACCTGAGGGATTACTCTCATTCCCAAAGCTGACTGTTGTCAAAGCAGAGGCTTAGTCCTCCAACTTGTTGCTGAGAAGTCCATTTGGGGACCATAATCAATGCTCTGACTCTGTGGATGTACTGACACACTCAGCACTTGTGCCTGTTAAACTGTAATGAGTTTTACAGAGATCCAACGTTGCACTTGTTATTGATTACTTCTGGCTCCGACACTGCAAGGCAGGCTGTCTTTTTATTCCACGTCAGCCTTGTGCCGTTTTTAGGTTAAATCCCAGAAAGAGCCTCGTCGCTGCTTTCTCACGAGGACATGGGATAAGATCTGTGTCCTCTCTCTCTCTCTTGCTGAAAAGCTTTCACTTTTAATTTCTTAATTGACTTTTCCTCCCAGTTTTAATACTCTCGGTTTTACTTACTCACATCTTAACGTAAATCTGGCAAGGTGCTTTAGGGAAGATTACAGGGCATTAAGGCTTTGAGTCTGGTCTTTCGTAGTAGAGTCAGTCTGACACGTTTCCTTCTCAGCTGCAGGAGAGTAACTAGATAGTATCAATTTAAGTGCTCAGTGGGGGCTCGGCACCATCGTGTCCCTTTCCGAGAGTCAGGTTATGGTGTTGCTGCTGGCATGCACAGCTCCTGGGTGCAGGGAGACGTGGAGGGAGAGTGCTGATCTCGCCAACCTTGGGCCCAGCTGGAGGGTAGAGCCTGGCATGAACCCTGTTTACTAGCCTGGCACATCAGCAGAGTGACTGGAGCAAGAAATGTGGATGCTGTGATCTAATCTTGTTAATGGGCTCTTCGTTGGTTTTAGCGCCAGGCTACTGTGTGTGTGTCGGTGAACGTGTCTCCGTGTGCGAGCCTGTCCGGGTGGTCTACGTGTTTTTTTCCGTGAAGGTGAGAGCAGCGGAGTGACGTTAAAGAGAGCAGGGAGTCCGGCCACATTCTCTCCATCCCATTGTTTCAGTCTCTCAGCAGGTCATGTTATCCTGTGCATGTAGCAGTATCATTGCTTTGGTTTTCTTGTCTTATGTTTCCTTTCTGTCTTCAGCACGACACGTTCCCAGAGTTTCTCTGGCTCTCTCCCTCCATATCTTGTGATATTTCAGCCCCCAGTCACAAGAAAACCCGTCGACATTCTCATGCTCTGGGTACTGTGCCCTGTTTCCTCTGCCTGTCTGTGAATGTCTCCTCATGCTTGTGGCCGTCTGTTCTTTGTTGTTCACTGGTTGTTGTTCTGTCATTACATGCTCCAGATCGGTGGATTTGTGTTTTATGACGATGTGTGCACATGGGACTGAAAGGTAAAGCACTGCAATTCTCTCCTGGCTTAGCGCAACTTGCAGGACCCTCTCTCATGCCCTCAGCTGCCCCCTACCATCCTTGCCTTAGTACCTTAACGCCTTTGTAGTCCTTATCTCTATTTCCCAGCTTTTGTAGTTTCCATGACTGTACAATTTCATGGCCTTTGCATGGCCTCGCCTCCCCACAGGGCAGAAGCGATCAGCAGGACTCTCATCTTACTCATCAGCAGCTCATTCACTTTGTTGACCCACTTACAGCCAGGACTCTGCAGCTGAGCACGGCTGGGCTCGGCTGGAAGCCGGGCTGTTCAGGATCCCCGCCCGCCCTCCGCACGGCTTCGCATGGCCCCAGTGCGGTCTTGTCTGTACAACTGATGTGCACAGAGCGCCAGCCGGAGAGCGGTACACTGAAGCGCTTGTTCTGGATTGGCATTCTAACAAGACTTGACTTCAGCCAGTAGGAGCAGTGTGAGGGAAATCACTGCCTGGCAGAACTTATAAATTCACTTCAACCTCTGACTTAATAAGGCGGCAGCCACCATGTCAGTGTCGACGGAGACAGGAGCTGGTGTGGAGCTCGGTGTTACTGGGCAACAGCTGCTCTTGGCAGTGAGGGCTCGCGAGTGGATGGATGGATTGAAGTTCACACCCACAGACAAATACAGACGCGTCCACTTGATTGCATGGCTGCATGATTTAAAGTGGCTGTTTCTAAAATGTGGATGGATAATCATGTGATAGTGAGGGTTGAGGGAAATGTTTGTTCAGACATCCACCGCAGCATGTGATTTCACTGATTAGTTGCTGCTCTCTGGTTGAGGGAGTTAATCAGCAAAATCAGCAGCCTGTGGCTGTCGGGGTGAACTGCATGTGCTCAGCTCTCTGAGGACCATGATGGTCCATGCAGCTTAGCTTGTCTGACCGTGACAGACTGTCAGCCAGCCAGCTTTCTTAGCACCCAGTTGTAAATGCAACGTTTCTCTTGAACTGACCTTCTTTCACTTCAGCATGTACTTGTAACTCTGTTCGGACAAAGACCTTATTTAAAAAAATAAAACTCATGATGTCTCAGGTGTAAAGTACTATTTCACTGTTTCAGCAACTATTAAACGTTTTGCTGCAGCTGTGCACACTGTCCTGCCACGTAGACATTGTTTTATTGCACGATCTGTTGGAAACACAGTCTGTTCATTTGGCTTAGACTTGCACAGTGCGTATACGTACAGCGCTCTCATGCCTCTCTGTTCTAATCTCTTGCTCGGCTACTTTGGCTCTCTCCCCCACTATCTCGTACTTTTTCCCACTACCTCTCACGCTCTGTTCTCTCTTTGTTCACACTGCCATTCATTGTTTGGTTTTGTTCACTACAGAGGCTCGGAGCGAGACAATGGCCTTGCTATCTGGACTACTGTGGCCCACTGAATGTGCAACAGTTGGTCTTAGTGGAGGCTACACAGAATACCCACAATTCAGCTCTCTCACAGCAGGGCAGGCAGGTCACGCTGAGTGAATTAGAAGCTCAAACTATCCTATTTGTTTAACATATGCTAATGCAGGTTTAGATTTCATGACTGGGTGACTGTGCCACAGAGAACATGTGTGTTTAGTGAAATAAGTATTTCAAGTGCTGCTTGGCTTTCAAAGTGAATGTTTATATAATGTTTGAGCATTTCTCTGTCCCTTCTTGCCTCCCTGCTTGTGCTTGTTGGCCGTATGAATGTAAAATACACCGTCCCACCTGTGGTGTGACAAATAAATCTCTTTTTCTGCCTGGTATTCTGTTGCAGGACGCAGGCAGAGATGGCCCATACGTGCCGTGGAACAATCAACTTGGCCACGGCGCACATCGACACAGAGGACGCCTGCAACATTGTCCTGAGCAGCGGCGGCCGCACATACCACCTGAAAGCTAGCACGGAAGTGGAGAGGCAGAGATGGGTCACAGCGCTGGAGCTGGCCAAAGCTAAAGCCATCCGCATGATGAATGATCAGTCTGGTAAGAGCAGCTGAAGCAAGCAGTGATTTTTTTATATGGAAAATCTAAGCTGCATGGCAAGTGCAAGCTGTAAGAGCGTCATACACCCATGAGGCACTTACGCAAGACACTAATGGTCAGAATTTAACCTTGATAAATAGGCTGAGCTGATAACGGCAGTCTTTGGGCAAACATACAGTACAAGGGTGTGTATTTGCTTTGTCAGGTCAGTTATCAAGAGTCCTGAAATGTCAAAGGTTTGTGCAGCAAGGTCAGCATTGTCCTCTGACCAGCCTAGATATTTGGATATAGTTCATATTAAGCACAGCTGGCGTATCAGCTCCTTTTATACTGTAATTCAGATTCCAGGATGAGCCAGAAGAGGGCAGCGCTGTCTGCTCAGTTGAGTTGGAAAACAAGCTTGCGTATGCTAATGGTGCTGTGAAAACCTGGGCTTCCTTTCAGCGGCCTCCTGACAACAAGACAGTCTCCTTTCCAAGGGGACTCATTCTTATATGGTTATATAAAGGGTCGCTGGTCAAAGGCTGTGGGAAAAGCCTGGGAGCACCGGTTTTCTTCACATTTCACCCTGGCGTCATCCCAAAGCCTCCCTGCCTCAGTCTTCTGCAGACAGGGTCTATAGAGGCTTAGACAGGCTATATATTCCGCTGGCCTCCATTTGAAAGTCAGATCACCAAATATAGACTGTGGGAGAATCTGAGTGCTTTTTAGCTCACCAATTCCAGTAAGCAGGAGAGAAAGGTTGGTGTTTTATATTTAGAAATGGGTAGGCTATTGAAATACCCACATATTTGATGAGTGTATGTGATTATTTGTGTGTGTGCTTGGTGTCTGGTGTCAAGTACACCTACCACAAGCTGCTGCTCTTTTTTGTATACTGCCCCCTCTTAATTCATTGTTTGCCTTGTTAACCTGGTGTATGTGTTAGATAAACGTTTACCAGGCACAGATTAAGTGGGAAAAACAGAAATAGAAAACATTCACACTTCCAATGTTTAATTTTATACCCAGTGTACCATCCTGGGCCCATTCCAGGATCCAGTGATGAAAAGAAATATGAAATAAGAGCTGCAACAATTTGAGAAATAGATGATGGATGAAATTACTATTATAACTATTTTTGATAATCCATTAATCATTAAAGTAATTTTTCATGCAAAAATGACAGAAAAAGCTGTTTTCAGCCTTTCATGGTCATCCTTGTGTTTTTGGACAAAATACAACAAGGCATTTTAGATTTCACCATAGACTTTGAGAGACTGGGATGGATATTTTCCACTATTTTCTGACATTTTATTGACCAAATGATTTATCAGATTAATTGATTACTAGTGAGCATTCCTCTGCCAAGGTCCAACTGCCCCCTTTGATTCACTCAAGCCTAATTCAGTACCAAATAAAACATATTTAAATACGCTAGATCCAGATTTTTACTTGTATCCACATCATATTGTACTCACCAATAGAAACCAGCCACCTGAAAATGCCTGGTGTTTTTCATCAAGATCCATGCATTATTACCTGAGAAATCCATCTATCTCTAAGAAAAATAGTTTTGTGTCCGTTTGAAATGTAGTCAAAAGCAGCTTTACCTGATACAGTTTGATGTCAGGCAACCTCTCCTCAGTCCAGGTATGATGTCATAGCTATTACAAGCTGATGCTATGAAAGCGAAGCGGTCATCAAAGTTGACCAGCTCGCCTTTGAGCCGCTGACTGTTTCGTTTTCATCCCACTCTGCTGAGCTAACGTTTGACATTTGAATGCTTGAAATCACACACACCTGCCTCTGTGTATCTGAGATGCTCACGAGTGAGTTCGCTGCCATTTGTCACACCAGGGTCACTGTTGTCTTCACTGCACGGTGTAGATTTAAACGCTGTCACTCAAACAGCCTCCTGAACTGTTTGCTGAATACACTGTTCAATCTCTAGCAATTATTGAATGAGTGTTGTAATTGCTTTGTCATGCAGTAGACTTTTACTTTATGATGCAGCGTTAGTACTTTGTTCAAGCGTTGACTCAGTAACTGCTTTAAAGCTCAGAGGAAGAACACGAGTGTCTTTGTGTGTTTTTCTAACATTTCCTTTCACAGCTAATCTAAGTGTGGGAGGAGGATTTAAGAGGATGTGAGAAAATGAAGTATCTCTTGATGCACCTGCCACAGAGAGCAACTCTTCAGTGCCACAGTGAATGATTATATGTGTTGCCTATCAAAATTTAATTTGTAGATCATTTTGGACGATCTCAGTCTTTGTCAGTGGAGTGAGACAGACGTGGATCAGTAACAGGGCTCGTACACATTCATTAACCCGTCCTCTTTCGGCTTTGTCAGTGGAACAAAGAGCTTATAATCGATCTCCTCAGAAGGGGCACAGTGTAAACTCCTGGCACATCGTGTGTGTAGATAGAGACCAAAGTTGTAAGTTGATATCCTTGATGTGGCTTGTTGTTTCATTCCCATTTCTGATTGTTCCTTTATCTTCTTTTCGATCTGAAAAGCAGAATTTAATCCAGTGTTGCACGCCTGTTCCAGCTCCAATCTCAGTTCTCTCTTTGCCTGTGAGCCATGAGATTCTTTTCTATGTACAGCTGACCTGAACCTGAATCAATTACTCGAATTTCTCATTAGTAGTGCTGTCACATCTAAAGCCTTTTTCCATTTGTAAGCCTTCTCTTGTAAATTGCCTGTCCTTCCACGAGTGCATCTTGTTCTCATTTAGCCTTAGATTGGATTTCTAACAGTTTACAGAAGCTGCTGCCTGCAGTCTGAGGAGAGACGTTCAGCAGGTGGCAGTGTTTCCCTTCACTTCAACACGACCTCTCTTGTGGGTTCGCCTGCTTTGTTTTTGTCGCTGCTTGTGAAAGTGGGATCACAGCGCTTTGAATCGCTCGTTCCAGTGGTGGCTCCTATTTTAGATTTAACACAAGGGAAGATTCGCTGCTTAGATGGTGAATTTTTAGTGGGTCCTGCTGGAACAGTTTATTTGAAGTTGGTGGGGAAAAAATGAGGAATTCATCGATGCTGAAACCCTGTCAGCCAGTCGGTGGTTTCTGTGGGGTCTAGTTGAGTTCACACTGATACAGCTGAGGTGGGCGGGAGATTAAGCTGAGCAGCCACAGATCCACATGAGAGGCTCTCCACCTGAACCTCACCCTGTGTGCCCAGCATGAAAGCTGATGTGTATCTTGAGTTCTACAACAGCAGTTCATTGATCTGCGTCAGCGTTTGATCACTGAGTCAATCTGGCAGTCCTCGAGTGACGTTTCACTTCAGCTGACTCTGGTTCCTCTGGTGTGTGAGTGGCCAGATGTTTACATTCATCCTCTTGCTTGAGTTATTTTTTCTCTCGCTGCTGTTCTCCCTTCACAGTAAAAGGTAGTGCTCTGTCCATGGTCCTGAAACAGTGTGAGGGCTGAGCTTCATTTGTCTCACCCCTCCTTCTCTCTCCCTATCTCTTGGTCCCGATCACCTCCCTGTTTTTTTTCCCCTCCATTCGCTCCAGCACTCGCTCTTCCTCTCCCTCCCAGTCACCCTCTCGCTCGCTGTCTGGTTTTCCTGCCCCCTCCCTTCCTCCCTCCTTCTTCCTCCCTCTCCTCCTCTCCTCACTCTCAGTAAGCCGTTTTACTCTGCTTTTCATCCGCCGGGGTTTTAGTCCTGAATGGAATGACCCTCTGCTTTCTCCACTCCTTTTCTTACGCTCAAAACGTTGCTATTGTCCTGCAAAGTCTTTGGGGCGGAAAGAAGCGGGATAAGGCACAGTTTCTCCTCTTGTAAGTATGCAGCTTTTTCGTCCATTTACGCTGATATGCTCTGGAATGTGTGTGCATGTTGTTTGTCTGTACACATGTGTGTCTTGTTAAGCTGATCAGATGCAGCTGTGTAGAAATGCTGCAGCTCATTGGTGACTATTGGTTGATTTGTAGTGGATGAGTCAAGGATATCTATTGTTAGACAGAGGCTGTGGACAGTAGATAAAATTAGATCTCATTCAGGAGACAGACTCTGCTGTGAAAACAGCTGGAAAACATTGTAGAATTGTTAAAGAAGTCAGGATACATGTAAAAATGTTTCTCTGTTGAGCAGCAAATTGAATACATTGATGATTAAGTACTTTTGGGATGCATTTTCCCCTTTGTGAAAGCCAGGGATGAGTCTTTCTGGGCAGGGCAGGAGACTCCGGTTGCATGCAGCCTTCCTTTTATTACACCAGTCAACATGACGATAAATTCAGACACAAAAGTTTTTAGTAACAGTTACATCATTTCCTGGAAATTACTGCACCAGTAAGTTCATGACTGACAAGAAGATTTGAATGATTAACTGATAAAGTGACAGAGATAAAATAAAAAAAAGAAACACACTCCCTCCAGATTGTAGAAAATACTACCACCTACTGTATTAATCACACTACGCTTCATGTCCTGCACTACTTCCTGAGCTCATGAAAGGATGTTATGAAATGACAGATGGCATGCTTATTATCATCATCAATTAGTTCTGCAGCGGCCGCGCATCGAATCGCTTGTCCTTGTTTGTCTCGGATGTAAAAGCGCGTGCCGCCAGAGGTCGATTTTGCTGGATCAGCTCGGTCCCCGAAGACGAGGGAGATGGAGACAAAGCGATCAGAGGCAGATTCTGTCTTGTAACATAGCAAACATCGCTGTCAGATGAAGCCAAACTCTTCACAGAGATCACAAACGGCTGCGGCTGTCCAAGTAGTCAACCTGCCAAGAATTGTCCTCTGGGTGCATTTCTCTCCCTTATTGTTTTTTTTTTTGCTTTTGTTTTTCGGCTATGTTTAACTTCTTTCTCCTTTTTCCGTCTGTTCCAAATGTAACACCCAAGTGTCCCTGTGAGCTGAGACCTCTGCTGGCTCGTAATGGATTTGACCTTTCTAAACTCACACTCCCTCCATAAACTGCACGTCCCACCCACCACTGTTAGCAGTGCCGACACATCGATCTTGGAGTTACACGCCACCTGCTTCCTCTCCCACTGGTCTGACCGTACTCTTTGAAACTCCCTTGAGTCTATCTTGTCGGTCTTTTTCGAGTATATTCAACACAGCTAAAGCTAAAAAAAGCTTCTTGGCATCTCCTTCACCTAAATTTTAACTTCCTCCTCTTCGTTCTTTGTCGATTGTATTTTTAAAGCACACGGTGCTTTTTTAACCTCAGTGCAGCATGTTGAATGAAGTCTCGACACAACAGAGATGCCACTTCCTTTTTATCTCAGCATGCTAAGACATTAAAAGCAGGTTTCTTGGCTGAGACCAAACTCACCACACTGAGTGCTCAGCAGAAACCAGCACACGTGTTGTGGCTTCTCCATGTCAACCCTCTTCCTGCTATTACACAACAGAAGTGGTTTAAAGCATGTACCTTTTGACCACAGTTCCCATTGCCTGTGAAAGAGCAAACAAAAAGCATTTTTCAGTCAACTTTGGATGTTCCATGCTCAAATTCAAACATTTCTGGATATCTCAACTTTGAAAAAGATTGCCCTCATCTAATGCAATTAAAGCTGCAAGGATTAATTGATTAGCTGATCGAAAGAAAATGAATCTTCAAATATTGAGATAATCAGTTGTTTCCTTTTTTAAGCAAAAATGAGCTGGTTCTGGCTTCTTAAATGTAAGGATTTGCCACTTTTCTTTGTCATTTATGAAAGTAAATGAAGATTCTTGTGGATTTTTCACAGTTTTTTGACATTTTATAAACTAAAATCAGTAAATCATAAAACACAATTGGAGCGTTAGCTGAAAAGGCATTGTTTACTGTTTATACGAGACTGTAATGGTTCACACACCACCCATGATTCATGACAGTGTGACAGCCGAGAAACAGCTAAGCCAAGATGTATTCAGAAAGTTTAATTAAATGAAAAGTTGGGATTGTTGATCTATCTTTTTAAATACTTATTACTTTGAATAATCTGTTTCAGGAGCACGACTGATTGTTGGGTCGATACTGGTATTAAACCATAAAAAAAAGTTAACAATAAACTGTATTGTTCAGAATGACATCAGTGCTTTGTAACAATGGACGAGAATAAAAAAAAAAAATTCTCATATCAGCGACATGCACCAAAGCCGATTTAAAGTACTGAGGCCAATATCAGTGGATTACATCAGTCATGCTCTACTGTGTCTGCTTCATTATTTACTCTGTGTGTGTGTGTGTGTGTGTGTGTGTGTGTGTGTGTGTGTCTTGATATGATATTGTATGTGGGAGTCTAAGCTGGATAATTAGGCTTGGATATTGTGCTGGTATTACTCTCGCCTTTTCTCTTTCGCATGGGAGTTTCATGGATCCATTAATAATGTTGATCGTGCCTCCTTACAGTCAGCTGCTGAGGTGCTGTGTTGTTACACTGTCCACACTACACTGGTACTTTTGTTCTGACCTTTGTTGTCCTGGGATCTGTCTGCTCTGTATGGCTCAAGTGTGTCCAGTGACCTGCTATATGCCGCAGTAAACCGAAGTCATTATTAGACTCACATTGTGTCCCAGTCAACACCCGCATTTCCTTTGTGTCGCTCGCTCTGTGGCTTTTCTGCTTTATCAGCAGAGAGGGGAGGATGACAAATTGAGAGCGCTGATACAGGCAGCGTCATTGAAATATAAATTAGCTAAACTTTGTGCAAGGAATTCAGGATTTCCATTTTCCTCCTTTGTGGAATTCTGTGTTGTGACACCTTCTTCAGCCTTCAGGATTGGCTCTTACCAACTTCTGATCTTCTCCCTGCTGCACTGCAGTCTGCCACGTGGGCTGGATATTGTTTTTTCTTTTGTGAGTGCTGTGACAGATGAAAAGAAAATATATTTTCTTAATGACGTATTCCTTTTATCCGAGCTCTTGGTTCAGTACAGTAAGCATGATGACAGACTAGCTGAGCTCAACATTAGAAGCTGCCGGTGCGCAGTGTGAGACTGAATGGTTTTATTTAGCAGACTCTCTAACTGATGGTGAGATCTATTGTTAGAAATGGTTCAGGAAAGAGAAACATGTTTTTGTAATTATTTCTGCTGTCTTTTGGGCTTTCAGCTGTTTTCACACCATTCTCCTCTTTCATTTAGTTCTTGTTTGCGCTTTTGTTGTTTTCTGTTGAGCCAGTCTGCGTCAGGCAGCATTTGTCAACACTTCTTCTCAGTATAAAAGGAAGGCTATATGGTCAAACACTGAACAAATGAACAACTGCGTTTTTGTGCGTGTACTGTAACATTTTCCATTAAAAGAGTGTACATCTAAAGCAGATTTCTGCAGCCATTACACTGAGTGTGTGGTATGTTCTGATGGCACATTCTTAGACACGATAGAACCTCATTATTTATCACCTACCGTGTAGATTACCTGATTGAATTTTGGAGCACGTGTATTTGCATATCAATGAGGAAAATATTTCTAACTACCGTTACTTCCACACGCTTCAAGACAGGTGCGGGGATGTTTTTGAAGACCCCACAAACATCAAAATTTGAAAAGGCACAACTCGCGGAGGAGCTTATGATGCCGACGCCAACAGCTGCCATGCGAAGATGCTACCTGGGCCTTGAGGTTGTTTGTCAGTGATGACTAAGAGCGCTCAGGGCTGGATGATTCATTGCCCCAGTGTATAGAGAGTCAGCTGTAATTTCACTCTGCTGCGTGGGGCTTTGATATGAAGTGTTGTGTCTGTTTGCGATTGCTAGATCATCAGGTTGATGCATGGTTTCTCTAATAAGAGTCGGTGCAGGCTGACGCAGGAAGCAATTACCCTTAACTCTAACATTTGTGGTTAATTAAAGATCTTCCACCTCCTTTTGGATTAGCAGGTTATTATCGCCACAGGAGGAGTCGGTCCATTAGGAGCCCTCACTTTCAGGGTTGTATTTCACAGCAGTCGGTTCTCGTCTTTGGGGTTCTTACATGTAAGTTGTCTCCTGTTGCCTTAGTGACAGCGAGGCAGCTCAGTGTCTCGCATAATGTGGTCTTTTCTTGGCATGGATATGTAACATTAATATGGCCACTGCTGCTGGAATCGACCAAGCCAATATTTTAAATGATCTGAAAATGAGAATGTGTCTTCTAAAAAAAAAAGTCATTTTTCTTCCCGCAGTGAAACAGTTTTTGTGACCTGAGCTGTTGGAACTGGTTTTAATGAGCTCCGTGCTTGTTCGTTCAGCCTGTGGGGAATGTTTGGGTTCCTGGATCTTAATGCAGTAATTGGCATAATGAGACTGTAACTCGTGCTCTTTAAACGCCCTCTTTCTCTTTAGTTCAGCTTTCAGACTGTTTGGCCTTCAACTGTCTCCCCTCCAGGAAATAAACAAGGGAATGTGGGAGTGAATGTCTGCTTAACTTTGGGATTTTAAAAGAAAATCATGTGATGTTGGGATCAACTTAGATTACACACGAGAGACCAGAGTGTATTTTTTTAAACTTGATCCCCATGTTGGAGATTATAGATGATTGGAGTCATCTATATATGGAAATCAGGGTTCAGGGTTTGTTTCAATTGTTCAACTTTCCAAAATGAAAATGGCAAAAATAATAAGCTCTTAATCTAACTTTCATTCATCTACATTCATGTGGTGTGTGTATACTATTGTTGGTACTCTAAAGAACGTCTGTCTGTGCAAGGTTAAACATAACTGTATTCAAGAAGAGAAATGATGAAGGTCAAGTGTGAAATTAATTGAGGCTTCATGCCTCAGCACCTCTTCGAACATGCCCCAGGACATTCAGGGGATGTTATTTATTTACAGTCCAACAATCCTTCCCTGTCAGCACTTCCCTCACTTCACTTGCAGCCCACAGCAGCCCCCCCCCTCCACCTTACCTGTTTCTGCTGGAATAAGATATTTTAGAGAATCCCTGCAGCACAGATATTATAGTAGACAAGCTCCACGTGAGGGTTGTAGTGTTTTAAATCAAGAGGGACTCCGTTGGCCTAATTTGCACTGCTGTTTTCGCACATTTTATCCACGCTGGATAACACATGGAAGAAAGAAATGGTAGCATGAAGCAGTCACAGCCTGAGCTTTCCTTGAAGCCACAGTCCAGATATATTCATGGCATTTCTAATACATGTAAGATGTTTTCAGTGTAAAAATAGACGTGTGATTAGGGAGGGGCTGCCTTCCACATCCAAGGTTTCCTGGGCAACTAAAATACATTGATTATTATCAGTAACTCCCTGAAGAGAATAAACTCTAAATGATGCCAATGGTTTTAATGCAGTTAAGAAATTCCACAGAGGCCGTGTTTACAAAGGAAAGTATTTCATTACGAGGTAATTAAAACCACAGGAAGGCACTTAGATACAGCCATTTACAGAAACATATTTAAACACACTTAACAGAACATTATCTGAAATAATTAAAAATGATACACACAATTATACACACAGTACATACATACATATAAACAGAGAATTTATGACAACGCTGATGTATAGAACTGAGTTTTCAACAGCCGTGTAAAACAGACCACCGACCACTGGCGTACTTTGTTTGTTTGTCTGTTGTTAAAGATTTATTAGTTGATTATTATTTGTTTGGACTTTACAGATTGGTTGGATTTACAATAAGATGTCCTTGTTTGTTGTGGCTGTTCTCTGTCTAAGTTTATGGGATTCAGACTATTTGACTATTTTTCGAAGGCTTTTGTTTAGGCTTGAAGTTGTTATCATGATTATAATAATAATGATATTTTTTTGTAGATATTGATACATTACAATCACAGTGACAAACATGATCATACAGTTGTTGTTCAAAGTAATTTAATGTTGATACTCTTCTTACTGTGTCTTAAAGAGGCTCTATGTAGCAATTTGTAGGAATTTGTATTATCACTTTTTTTTGTTGCCATATCTGAGTGGATTGTAATGTGAAATGAGATCTAAGTCATTTGTAGTAAGTTGTTTAACGCTGCTGGAATGTGGATTCCTGTGAGCCTTGTCTCAGTGCCTCTCTCGGCTCGGCTCGGCTCCGGGTCCAGCTTTAAACAGAAAGTTCAATAACTAATTTTGTTATTAGTATCATGCTCTGACTCATACTGTGCACTACTTGAGAATAATAGGATATGGTCATACTGCACATTATTATTTGATTCTGCTTCAAGTATATAAATAATATATGGAATAATTACATAGAACTAGTGTAACATGTATTCACAGAAGGGGACAGTTAACTGCAGGGGAGGGGAAATAGTCCAGTAGGCGAAGGTGACCTCACAGTACAACGTGATATGTACAGTGGCAGTGATATTAAAGCGATAACCTTCATCTGCTTTGAAAGGGGAGGGGAAGAAGCTTGCTGTTACAGAATGAATTGTGAATGCATTGGTGCAGTGACGCTGACCTCTGTGTGGGATTTGAAGTTGTCCATCAGGCTAGGAAGATATTCTGACAGAGGACAATCAGAGGAGGGACGCGTCATTTTGAGAGGAAATGGACATTTTATTAAAGGATGTTTTATTTGACCTCTCGACCTTGGTCTCGTAACATCCCTCTGAGTTAATAAAATGTCATCACATAATCTGAAATCTTCTCATCACTCATGTCTCATCATACGTAAGCTCCTCGGGGAGTATTTTCTGAAGCGACGTAGCCTTTTCTTAATACCATCGCTGCCATTTAGCCTTCCTGAAATACTTGGCTTTTATCTGTCGAGCTACGAAAGCAGCGGACAGGGGGGTAACAGAGAGGAAGCAATGCATTCTGGTCTTAGATGACTGCTGGCTGCCGAGTCCTATCTGCTCTCTGCTTCAGTCACTCACTCCCTCCCTCCCTCCTCCCTCCTCCAATCTGCACTGCACTGAGGGAAGCATGTGGAGGAGAATTGTAAATGTGCCGAGCTTTGTGAATGTGTGTTTCCGGAAGAAGGGGAAGCAATGCAGGAGAGGAGATAGGAACTACAAGAGGGAGCGCCTGCAACGCTCCCCTGTCTGCTTGCTGTATGTATGTTTCTGAGTGTGCACGTATGTGTGTGCATGCTGCAATGCTGATCAGGGCAAGTCGCTACCTCAGCCCCCCCCTCGCTGGGATTATGTAGTTCTCGGGGCAGCGTTGCGTCTCAGGGAGCGTGGAGTGGGATCAGGCCTGCAGAGAGTGGGATGAAGGGCCGGAGCTGCTGGGAGTCGGGGACGGTCCGCTCCCTCTGCAACTCGGGCTGCCTGAGTAAACTCAACCAGGGTCAGTACAGCTATAGCTAAAGCTATAACACAGGAGCACGGAGCTGTCACACTCCTCTCCATCTGTCCAACGACAAAGCCTTCCTCATCCCGCTGACTCCTCCTCATCGCAATGTGAGAGGTAGCTGTCATTCCTTCATCCATCTGTCATCTGTCGCCGTGTGGATGCTCATATTTTCTGCAGCCTCCCTCAACAACGCAGCGCCTCACGCTGTAAAAAGAGCAGTCTGTCATCCCTCCTGCACTCCTCACCGCATGCAGTCACCTTCCCTTCTTTCTCCTGCGCTGCTCTCGCTCCAACTCATTTCCCCTCTTTTCTTTGCGCCTGCTCCACCTCACATTTGCATATGGATGACTTGGAGCTTGCCAGGCCTGCTACGTGTTTTGTTGGCGACGTGCATCTGTGTTCGCATCAGAAACTCCAAAACACGACATGCTGTACACGCGGGGTGCTAGAAGCTGTCCCCTGTCATGTAGATGGGTGTTGAGGGCAGTGACTAATTATTTGTCCTCTGTCCACTTATAAGCAAGATTGCATAACATGTCGTCCAAATAGGAAAGGATTTTGCACAGAACAAATCGATATTCTATTACAGCTCATGGCGGTTTAATAGCATCCCACAGTTAACTTCTTTATGATTATATTGTTACCTTTGGTGGAGCACTTCCCCCTCACTGTCTCTTCCTATTCGATCTCTCCTCGTCTCTCTCTTCATCTCCGGTTTTCTTGCCTATGGCAGAGTTGGACAGTGTTGAGTTGAACAGCTGTGCTCCTAAGCCCTGGGCTTTCTGTGTCTGCTCACTTCGCCTGTTTGTTCTCTGAAATGAGTTTTGGCACAGGTGGTGTAGCCCGTGTTGTTTTAGGACTTCTCACAGTAGGCTTCTGCACACTCTCCTCAATGTGAATATCGAGATGTGATTGACTTAAGAATGAGTCAGAAGCGACACATCACCTCTCTGAACACTAGTCTGAAATCCTCCGAAGACATTATGGTACAAGCTGTTCTATTATTATTATATTATAGAGATTAAGTATATGCATTTTATATCAGAGCCCACTGTCCTCACCAAGCACCTGAATCAACCTACACTGGTACCAAGACATAGTAGAGCATGGTTTAATGTAAATGACTTGGAGTGCAGAGTTCAGTAACAATGGTTAAACGGTGGGCTCAGGGCCAGTAAAAACCATTTTAATGCAGTAAATTGGAGGGACTACTGTTCCAACTGGGCCACTGCTTTAAAGAGTACCAAATAAAACAGCCTGAATAATAAGATGCCTTTCAGTGGCGCAGCCCCCCATGATGCTGACGGAGGCACACACTTGCCAAACAATCATCTCTGGTTGACAGCGATGTCATTGTCACTGTCAGTGGAGGCAAAGCTCCAGTTTTTGGCAGGAAAAATAAACGAAGAGGGAAGCTTAAAAAAAAAGATGCTGCACAGGAGAGAGAGTATGATTGTTGACTTGAGGATGAATTCTTAATGCTTACAAACCTGACTGCTGTTTGACAAGCCTCTGAAACATTTTGGGACTTCTGTCTAGTTAAATTTAAATGACCACACAGTTGTGATATTCCTGTGGTCATATATACACAATGCAGCCAGATGTCTGCCTCTTGTTCTGTAATGATCCCAGAGAATGTGTACAGATTTGCCCTGGCACCATAATTTGTAGGTCCGGCCCGGCCATTCACAATCCTCTATTCATGACTATTATTTTAAATGAAAGCAGTCCCTGTCCATGAAAAACATTTATTCATGAAATTGCAGCTTGAGTCATTGATAATCAGTGTCATCTGCAGTCAGACAATGAAATGTTCTCTTACCCAGTGGAAATTTCCTGGTGTAGTCAGGATGCTGTGATCAACAGAATTATGTTGAGTGGTTTGTGGGCATGTGGAATCTCACATGGTAATTTACATCACTTTGATAATCAGTTCTCAGTGACGTACTGGATGTCTCTGCTTCTGAGGACATTAAAACTTGTCAGTGAGCACAATTTTACTTGTATCCTTCCCTCGATATAAAACACAAAGTCACCACACATGCTTTATTCACTTTTTAAGGGGGGTTTGAGAGCAGGGGTCAGGGCTCTCATCATTTTTAATATTTCAAATATTCATGCACATAACTTAAGAGGACTTTAGAGACACACCTCTACTACTCCTGTGCGAATAAGGTCACTTCTTTCCTGGTTTGATTTCCACCTTTCATGGCTCATTATCCTGAAGCGCTGGCACCCAGACAATTAGCATGATGGATCACAATCGTGCTGTGATCCAGAGTACTGTCTCAGGGATCAAATCCTGCTAAATCTAAGTAGAGATAACCTAACATACAGGTTTTTAATGGCAGAGGAAACCAGAGCACCAGCAAGTGCAGCTTCGACACTGTAAAGCCTAGAAAGGAAGAGTGACACTGTATTGCATGTGTGAATCATTTCCTGTGATCCTAATCCATCTTGCGAATGATGGACTCCGCCACTAACAGTTAAAGCCACTATAAAGAGATCATGTAAATATATTTAATGGCTATTTAGGAAGAACAGTGACCATGATAATATCAGATAAAGGCTTTGATTTCATAAAAAATAACTGGAAGTGATAGAAGAATAACAATACTGCATCTCGAGGATGTGTTGGAGTTTTATGTTTGTGTACGCGTGTTATTTAATGAGTGGCTACTTTAAAATTGTGTCACATAAGACTGGAAAATGTGCACTGTGTTGTTGAATCGCACATCATATACAGTAAATCTTCATGAGACCAGTCTGTCAGAAGCATTCATATTTCTGAACTTTATCTTTTTATGTGCCAGCAGTGTTTTACACGAGCCAGCTGTCAGCAGACGCTCCTCCTCTCACGGCCTCAGCAGCTGCATGTAAATGAAGAATTTATGTGTGTGAGCGTGCATATCGTTAATGTATGCCTGCCAGTTTTATGTAACTGGGTTTTAATGAAGCCTTTTTTCCCCTTACAACGATGGAAGCTCTTTCATTACTATAGTGCACAGTACATCAGGGAATAAAGAGGTCACTGCAAACTCTTTCATATAGTACACACAGGCTTTATATTTTTCTTGCGATTCAGTGTCTCTCTAGAGCAGCAAACATATTTATATTACTGCAGAATAATCCTGTAAACCCTGTTACAGTCACCTTATGTGTGCAGTGGACACTATCAGTTAGTATTCTGAAGTTGAAGGACCATTAATGACCTCAACCTTCAGATTGTTATGCAGTAAGCAAGAGCCACCTTCCCCTCACAGATCTGATGCAGCAGCTGGGAATTTATCAAATTTACTCAGCATATTTGAGTCTGAATCTATAGTTTAGTAGTCAGCAGACTGATTGTTTTTAATTTTTTGTCTACCCAAGCACATTATAAGATATTACTGAATTCAAACTCATTGCTTATTTGCTGCAGTTTGCTGTTAATCTTTTCTTTTGTTGTTTGCTTCTCTCTGAGAGTGTTCGATTGGATACAGGGCCAGAGCTGTACTGCAGAGCTTTGGGGACAGTGATGAGTTGCACTGCACAGTTTCTCATTTGCTTGCGGAGAGCTGAGTGCCGTGGTACTGGGTTTAACCTGCTGTCTTCTCTGTTTGTCTCCCCATGATGCATCTCAGGGGAGGTGAGGAGCCAGTTAGCAATTACTGGCCAGAATTACACTTCCCTCCTCTGGGACACATCCTCACTCTTCATCTAGCTCGTCTTCTCTCCCGTTTCTCAGACACTTTTCAAAATATTCTTGCAGACTTCATCAAACAGCTGCAAAACAGTCATCTTCCTTTCCCTTTGCTGTCAGTACTGAAAGAATTTCTTTCTAACCACAGGTACGACCTGCCTCTGTGCTAAAAATAGGACAGCTTTCAGGTTTCAGTTGCATTAAGAATGCAATATATATATAGTCAATCGGAGTGATTTCTCTCTCCGATGAGACACGCTAAAAAGGTTGTCCAGTGCCAACAATGCAGGACACGCCGAAATGGCTAGAGCCACGGACGCTCACTGACAATGCCTGGCGGCTTGGTGTGTCAGGGCCTTTAGACATAACTGCCTAAAACTGTCACATGCTCACACTGGTGTATCTGAGCTGTGGAAATGAACTGTAACAACCATTAGAAATTAAAGCGAGCTTGTTTCTAATTTTCTGACACTAGTTTTCCATCTGATTAGGCTTTCCAGTAAGCTTAAATACCATCTTTAATCCAGAGGGGCAGTGCTCGCAGCTGCCCGTCGTGCACGTCTTCCTGCCACAGGGTGACGTCTTGTCAGCCAGAGGCCGGGCTCCACTGATCTGACAGCCTGTCCTCAGGGACGAGCAGAGAGACGAGCCCCGACAGTGGGACAGCACGGAGACCGCTGCTCTCCCAATTACATTCTCCCACATCCCATTCCCCTGCTCTCTCTCTCCCACCCTCGCTCTTTTGTGCTCGACACAGAGATGGACAATGAGGAAGGAATGAAGGGCAAGGAAGCTTTGCACACGCTGAGAAGGGAAGATGGATGTGTGTTTGCAAGCTGAAGTGTTGTGATTTGATCAGGTAAATTATATCACCATCCTCTGAGGTCGAGGGTTCAGTGTAGAGTGGGTGGGAACTAAAAACAGACCTGAATTGGTGTCGATGCAGGGTGTTCGCCAAGGTGGTAGGCTGCGGGGGAGGGGGAGGTAGTCCGACCTTGAGGCATGACTGGCGTGGTAATGGGCTCCTGGCCGTACCTCGCGGTGTCGACTTCGCTACGGAGAGCCATCAATCCACATCTGCTGTTTGAAGGGAAGGGGTTGGAAATGTGGGGGGAAGAGCTGAGCAGTGATGTACAGACGACGTGGATTGGCTGTTTATTGACTCAAGTTTAGTGTCTTCACTTTTTATCCCAGGTGTGAGTGATGTACAGGTGATAGAATACATTTCGTCATCTGAAAGGGTTTTCATCACCAGTAGGCAAACTTGTGCGGTAGTGCTTGACATTTTATCAACGCCCTATGGATCTGGCTTGGTGAACCAAAAAGACATTGCAGAAAGGGCATCTCTGACATACCTGTGGAAGCTTCATTTTAGATCGAAGAAAGCTTTGTGTCCTGGTTTCACCCTCGTTGTTGACCGACACCCAAAATGTGTGTTTTCGCAGCTCACAACTTGTTTTCGAGGGCTTTTTCATAAGAGAATTAGTCTTGCAGGCGGCGAGCGGTTAGCAGAGCCTCGTCCCAGCAAATATGCCTCGGTACATGTGACAGTTTATTTTTAAGTGCCGTCGCTTAGCTGAACTCATTGGCAGAATGAGGGTGAATAATAAGAGCAAGGCGCCCCTGCAGTGCTGCAAAATTCACTCAGCCATGTATTTTTGTTTGCTCCTAAACGTCCCAACCGTACATATCATTTCATACTGGAATAAATCATTAGCTTGACCCAATCCAGTGGTATTAAAATGTGTTCAACTCTCTGGAATAGATTCAGCCATAGTGCTTTAATCACCACCCAGTGTCCCTCCGACAGTATACTGCATATTATCCAGACGCTACTCTGTAATTTCACTCTCTCAAATGTGGACGTGATGAGGAGCACAGGGGTCGAGTTCCCTGTCGGTCAGTGAGTGGTGACTTTGCCTTTCAGCTACCTTGATTTTCCATCAGAAAAAAAGTCTCATGTTTCTGTTTGATATCATAAAATCAATCAAATTAAACTAGATTGTTGGTTTGTCTGCTCCTGACTAATACATGACGTGAGACCACTGTACATTATGCCCTGCCTTTAACAATGTCTGTCTCCAGAGGGCTTTGTGTTGTAACTTTCACTTTCATAACAATGACCGGCTGTGCATAGAAAGGCCTGTTTTGCAAGAAGTTTTTTTTTAAAGAGTTGTTTGTTCATGTGTGCTACACAGTATCCGGTACTCATTCGAACTTGAGGAAATTTGATGTTCCTCAACGGTGTGCTTTGATGTTTGTCTTATCAAGTGCTGCAAATTAGATAAATTCAAATTATCTTATCTTATTATTAGATTCAATTGTCTGCTTCAATTTTGTAAAATCTATTTACTGGTCACCTTAGACCAGGGCTGCCCAAATTTGGGCGTACGGGCCAAAGTTGGCCATCTGTAAGGTTTATTTTTGCCCGCCAGATTTGTAGAACAGAAGAAAAATTGCAATGTGAATTGCTGCTTATGCGGCTCTATTTTTCGTGAGGTAAAATGCTTGTTAAATAGGCCTACGTAGGATTGCCAATTATTATTATTTTTCATAATCTGAGCACAGCAGGCAGAGTGACAAATTGTCAAGATGTCGAAACATCATTTTTTTTTGTATTTTTGTATGGAATTCCGTCTATTCTTTGCTTGTCTGATGATTCATTTTGAACTCAGGGGTGTATCCAATCAAATGTGATCTTGGAGCAGGCAAATTGTTGCCTCGTGGGAGGAAGTTCAAAACCGCACCGATTAGCCAACTAACTTCTATGTTTAAAGCTGCTCCGCTGTAGTCACACCGTATCAATTTAAGGCTCATTTCATTATCCGCTCCAGCTCTCTCTGAAGTTACTCTCCTCTCTTACAGTCTCACGCTTTCCTTCGCTCTGCAGCTGGACTCGACTCCCACTCCAGTCAGTTTTCTAACTTCTTCTTTACCCGCCTGTGACTGTATTGAACGTCACAATAATTGGATTTCTACGCCGCGGCTGGCTGGTCATGGGTGTATGCTAGTGTCATTTTCTGATCCATGTTCCCTTTGGGTTTTATTGTCGCTGTAAGGCTGCTGCTTTGACCTTTGGCTGGACTGTCTTGTTTTTGTCCCTCATGGTCAGACGCTTGTGTCCCTCTGAAAGCCCATTCAGCATGTTCACACGTTACCTCTGAGCCTAGAGCTGTGCGCTGCTTCTCCCTGTAACTCAGGTTACTTTTGGGTGAAAATGGATGCCCAGGAATTCAACGATGGTGAGAGATTTTTTTTTCTTCCCTTTGCCCTCCCTCCCCAGGTTTCTTTTCTTTCTACCCTTGTTCCTTTCGGTTCTCTTTTCTGTTAGACAAAAGGATTTCACCCCCATCTATTTATGATCAATATACAGGCTTGACCAAAAATTTCCAGTGACTGATTGTGTGGCCAAATGAAGTGAAAGTCAAGTCACAACAAACCTACGACACAGTTAAATGCGTTACCATGCTAACATGCTCTCAGTGACAGTTCAGAGGTTATTACAAAACATTTTAAAAACACTGAATTGGAGTATTGTTTTCAGTTGTCAAGCAGCAGCTCGATTTAACCATTAGTCGAATGTGGATACATCGCTGTGCTTCTTGTTTCTCAGTAGAGCTGGTCAGAGGTCAAATTTGACCTTCGTATATATAACTGTTACATGATGTAGCCCTGAGACTACCAGCATCCCTCAGGCGGAGATCCATGTTATACTTGCACGATGGACTGTAAATAGACTCGACAGAGGTGATAGTCTCTTCCACTGCGAGGTCACAGCCAGCTGCCACATTCTTCGGAGAAAGTGTTGCTGCAGTGCTGCCTCTTACCAAGACTGTGACAGGGTCCACTATTAGCGACATAACAGATCTTTTCAATGTGACAAAGCATGCTGTGTGTGGTCGTGTGTAGAAGACAGCAGAACAGCAGTTTCTAGAAGTTTGAGCTTTACGAGGGTGGATTACATGCGTGGAGAGACTCTCTCTCTGTATTTGAACCTTTAACCTTTCTGTGTTCTCCTCATTGTCCTTATCCCTCGTCATATCCTCCGGCCTCTGGTTTTGAAGCTTTTTAAAGTCAGCGTATCATAATGTTTCGAGAGCGTGGACTACAGCACTGTAGCTGGTACTGTTAATTTTTCTCAGCCAGATGGTCTTTTGTTAGTTTCATTTATTAAAGGGGAAAACCCACGCAAACAGAGATGCGTTTGTGCTGGAAAAATACTGCTCTGTGTGAATGCTGAATTGATACACTACACAGGTGTGCAAAAATGTCTTCAGTAATTCAAAATCCAACGTCAAAGTTCCCTGGTGCTTTGCTCATGATAAAATGTATTCTTTTTCAGAAAATCAGGATTCCTGTTCCTGTTTGGTCTTTGTTCTTTTACAATGTCACCCTGCTGTTTATGGACCTTTGCTCTTACCCTTGGTGTATTTCTGTCTGTCAGCGTGTGTGCTTGTGCCTGCAGTGTGTGCATACGTGTGTGTGTGTGTGTGTGTGATGTTGGGCTGCGACACTGTTCTCGTATGTTCTGTGTAGGCTCGAGTATCCTCTCTTCAGTGACATCATAGTGAAAGGCAGCTGCTTCTGCAAAGGCTAATGGTTATGGACGAGCGCTCTGTATTCAAATGCCCTGACAGAGTTTACATTTGCATTTGATGAGCTTCCAAGGATTCATGCGGTCTGAATCTATCTTGTTTTAATGGGCATATTTATGTGAAACCATCTGTAAAATCTGACTAATGGCCGTCCAATTAACACAAATTTGATCAGTGTTACAAATCACTGCTTAATGTTTTGTCACCATAGCGACTAAGTCATATGTCATTTTATTTAAATCTATTATTGTCTTTTAAAATTGTTTTCATTATTCAACAAACAACACTAAATCAAATCACAGAAATGAGTACACAACAGCCTCTGCTCTTTTAAGTCTCTATAACGAGTTACTTGGGATTTAGGTTTGCTAGTGGTGGCCACTGAGCAATGGAGGAGTTGGACGTTGGACGCAATGGTAGCTTTTTATTTAGTAGATATGTTTCCCAAAGCAGATCTTTCTAAATTGCGTCTCTTGTTTAAGATGCTGTATATATGACCTCTAAACCTCTTCTTTCCAGATGACTCGGGGGACGAGGAGCCTACATCCCAGTCGGACCGCAGCGAGATTCAGGGCACCCTGAAGATACTTGTCAGCAAGCTCGACGACCTCAGCACATGTAATGACCTGATCGCCAAGCACGGAGCGGCCCTGCAGCGTTCCCTGAGCGAACTCGAGGGTCTGAAGGTCCCTGTGGAGGGAGGGGAGAAGATCAAGGCAGTCAATGAGCGAGCCACCCTCTTCCGCATCACTTCCAATGCTATGATCAATGTGAGTATCTGGGACAGACCAGGCTACATGATGCAGAGGCTTTCTGCAGCATGGTCGGTTTGACAGGAATGCAGGTCATCTATAATGCTCTGGTTAGAGAGTGATGAGAGAGGAGATCACTTCACAGTGTGACGTGTTAAACGAGAGTGAGTGAGCTGCAGGCCTGTAGGATGTAGGCTAGGAGAAGCAGCTGCAGATCCTTTTTTCAACCTTCTTAGACATAACCATCTCTAAATTATGGATAAAAACTAAGCTCTTAAAGGGTCAGTTCGCCAAAAAATAAAAATTCTGTCATTTTCTACTTACCTCCATGCTGACGGTGAAGTTTTGGAGACAACAAAACATTTCTACAACCGTAGAACATTTTATAAATGCCTCCATACAGCTCGTCCATCATGAGCCAAGTCTCTGGAAGCCCCAAGATCCCAAATTGGTATTTACGTCCTTGATGCATAGTCAAGCTTGTGCATCCACTTAAGACAGGATGCGCCCTGACACTTATCAGCTTAGGAGCTACAACAAAGATTTCAGCTTTAAAAATGATGTAAATAATAATGTCGTTTCTAATCGATTTGAGATCTTGGGGCTTTGGGAGACAATTTTACGTGATGTTTTTAAACAAGTCCTCATCTTCTTAAGTTGTTTAGGAGAATGCTGCAACGCTGTTTTGCTGTGAAACTCCAGAAAATGTTTTGTGGACTACGAAACTTCATCTGACTTTTCTTCAGCATGGGAAGAGCAGCAGAAAACATCTATTTTAAAATAACGTATTTAAGTTTAGCAAGAATATTCACATGAATAGCTCCAACACAATGACAAACACTGTCAGGATTCAGTCACCACCATGTGTTGGATCTGTGCCAGCATCAGACGGAGCATTGCTCTACTGTATCTGGCCCTGTTCCATTCGCCACATTGGGAAATACCTTTGGGCTTTGCAGTATGGTACCAGTGGAAGAGAGCTCAGGGAGTGTTGAGGTCCTGAAGGACTGATTTGAGATATGATAGTGGGTGTGGGCAGGGTGGGGTGGGGTCGGGGTGGGGGGGTGACAGGAATAGCCCCTGCTCCCCCTCTCAAACCATATTCCCTCCCTGCCTGGTGAAGAATGTCAGAGCCTTCTGGACTACAGTTAGACAGACAGACGTGCTCTGACTAAAACCAGACAATCACAAAAGGTTTGTCTTCCTGCCTGCTTCTGTTGTTAATTATTGTTGCTTATTAACATGCACATTATTCTGCATGAACATATCCAACAGCTTGCTTATTAATTGTTAGTAAGACAGTTGTGGAACATGAATTACTGTCTTAAAGGGGTATTCTGATATTTACATGTCTTGGTGTGTAAATGATTCATACTTAACAAAAGTTTTGGAATTGGTCCAGCTGTCACAGTTGGGCGTCTCCAACCGTCACACCTATGTCTATTGGAGGTGCTTGTTCTTGCTACTTACAGGCTGAAGTTGTTATTCTAAGTATTTGACAATATTATGGAAGTGATTCCTGTGGACATAGACCTTGAAGATCTGTTTTGTGACCAGAAACGAGGAGGAGAAGCCTCGCTCTGAAATCTTGGGAGAGGTGAGTCGTTGCTGGAAGACGACGGTCAGTCAAAGTTGGAGAGAGGAGTTTGCAGTTTACCCAGAAGAACTGCCAGCAAGAATTTACTTCCAAAGTCATGACTGAATATTTAACTGATTACGACAATCTAGAGGCAGCGGCTGTAACAACTCGCCTCACGAGATTTCAGAGCACGACTTGAGTTTCTGGTTGCTAAAAGGATCTTACTCTTTAAAGTCTAAATCTGTAGGAGTCGTTTCCGTAATGTTGTCACTTAGAGTAACAACCGCAGCCAGTCAGTGGCAAAAGCAAGAACTTTTAGTGGACGTTACTTTGACAGACGAGTTGCCCCAAAGGATTACATTGCAGCCGTGTTGGCACTGACACCTGAGGCCAATCTACTGGACCGATTCCAAAACTTTTGGTAAGTATGAATCATTTGAATGTCAGATAAAAAGAACAGAGAATTCCCCTTTAATAGGTTTTGCTCAGTATAAGGTAAGTTGTACGACAAGAATAGCCATGCTTAGTAGATATTGTACAATGCTTATCTAAGAAAAGGAAAACAAAAGTGTTCATAGTGTCCAAATAACTCTAAATTAACTCAGTGAGGTCTTTACTCATAAATTAATCTCCAGTAGTTTGACACTTTTTACCATACACAAGTTCTACTAATGAATTTGTTATGAGAAAGATCTCCTTTAAGCAACTAGTTAATGGTAAAGATTTGTACCCTTAAATAAAGTGTAGTTGTGTATTTTTACTATGAGGGCATGCCTGACTGATATTTCTGTAAAGTGTCTTGTCGTTAATGGACCAGCTGGTTAAACTGTGAGTATTCTGACCTTTTTAACCAGGCGGTGGGATTATTATTACCCTGAATATGCTTAAGTGTGTGTTAATATAGCTTTTCAATAGACTTGAGCTATGAGCTACTTGAGTTATGATAAGGGGAAAAAAAGTAAAATCTAGATTGCACTTTAATTATGTTAAAAAAAAAAAGCCATTGCTCAAAATGATGAGCCCCTTGTTTCTCTCTGTCACACATTTTCTTTGTATTAATTTGGATGGGAAATTGAAACTTGCTGGACAGGCAATAAAAACGACTCATTAAAATGCCATTAGATTTGCCAAGAATGTGCTTCTAATGAGATAAAGTGCTGCCACAAACTACCTGTAATGATTTTTGGTCTAGTTAATGGCTCTCTCCAGGATAATGCGTGTTTGGATTTCTGCAGCCGTGATTTCGACCCTCTGTTACGACACGTACTTAGCTTTAAAATATCACTGAGTCTGAATCTATATGTGTGAGGAGGGCACAAAGAGAGAGGAGGGTTTGGGGGAGAGATGGAGGCCATAATGACCAGACACAACTGCATGCTCTCTGTGATCCGACCCTGGCCACAGGGAAGGGTTGCATTAGTTCACTTAGTGGTGATGTAACCTCTCACATGTGTCATTCAATCCAGGCTGTTGGCCGTGTGTGTGTGATTTAAATCTCACCCACCACTTCTTGATGGGTGAGATTTAAATCACATGCCACTTGAAGTAAAGTTCATTCTGTTCTTTGCGGCTTCACTACTCTTACTCACTCATGCTCCTTCTGCATGCTTTCTCACTTCTCTAGCCTTTATCAACCCCATCGTAACCCCCCTCAAGTCACATGCAGTCTGCAGTGCACCGGAGACTCAGCATAAAAAAAGTGGAACTATTAGACTTTTTTTAGGTGGGTGTTGAGTTTCATATCATGGTTGTGTCTGAGGAAGTGGACGACAACATCACGTGCACTTTGACATTAAAACTGAGGCTCAGACCTTAAAGTTTAGACACTTAATGCAGGACAGCTGAAGGTAAGAGACAGACTGGATGTTTTTACGATTAAATATTTCCTGATTTCCATGCACAGAGCTTTAAATCCATAGGTTTTTACAGATTTGTGTAAATTGCTACAAGATGAACAAAAATGTTCCAAACCTAAAACTATCTAGGTTAAAAATCTAGTTTTCCTTTCCTGAGTCGGCGCAGCCTGAACAAACCCTAGAGTAATCAATAATGGTGTGGTGTCTTGACTTTTAGAGTAATGCAATACATTAAGTTGTAAATAACTATTGCTCAAATACATGTGGAATAATTGGCAGCATGTGTTTATTCAGGATCAGAAAATCCACCTCATGTGCAAAGATCAGTGAATGTTCATGGCAGCTACCAGTTTGTGTTGAGTCTGTTCCTGGTTTCTGCTCTCTTGGTTTTGGTTCGTGGTAATGAAGACAATAAGTAAACTAAATATGGTTGAATATTTAAATCAAAGTCAAATAATTGATAGTGTCCATTGTGGTAAAATGGTGCAAATGTACAATCTGAATAAACTGTTTCATTAACTATAAATGTACCATTTATTAATGATAGTCATTATAAAGTGTTTCCTCACCTCTATAAATACTAAGTGACAACAATTAGTGTATCAGTATAACATTGTGTGTGTGAAAAGCACTTTTTCAGCAGACAGATGGATGTCCTGCTTTCTGAAATCAAATCATGGAGAGGAGTCAGGTTTCACAGCTTCCTTCTTTCTCTTCCTGCTTCTTAGAAGTGATCAGCCAGAGAACAGAGATTATTTGAGCTATGTGACACGTTCGTCCCTCCGGCTCCGAGCCTGCGGCCATAACTTTATCTAAATGGTTCAAGTCTCACCAGCTCCTCTAGCCTTGGGAACAAAGACACATATGCTACAAATACTGAGTGGCCCATATGTAGTTATATGCTGTAAAACACCCGAGGGAAGAAATAATGACTACCCCCCCCCCCACAAAATGCTATAAAAATACTTGATTGCAGGAAAGCAGTTTCCGAATGACCACCCCGAACGACTCCTCTGAGGCTGACTTTGCTGACAGCTCAATGACAATCACATGACATTTTCATCATGCGTGTTGTCAGCTGCGAGGTGTTATTTAGGTGCATTGACCTTTGAGCTCACTGTGAGAAAAGCCTGTCAGACAAATTCTGCTGACGTGAAATATAGGTTTGATCTGAAGTAACCTCTCCGGGGCTGCAGTAAAAGCAAGGCAGCAACAATGACTCAAATATAGTCGGCTGTGCAATCAGAGGTTTAACCTCTCGCTCATCACTCACTGATGAACTCTGTGTGTGTGTGTGTGTGATGTGCTTCAAGGCACATTTGACACAGCAGGAAATGCTCAGCAGACAGCACATTAACATATTAATGATTGCTCGAGACAATGGTGATAAATAGCCTTGATTACAGTGACTGACATGAATGTCTTTTCATCTAATATGTCAGGGAACATTTTTTTTCAGTTGACTCAAATTAAGCTGGAAGCATTCAGGCGTTTATTCATGACTTTATTGGTTTTAAGAGGTTGTTACCAAGATATGAATAAGTCACTCTTCTTTCAAATTACCATGATGTGACTGTTTTGTCAAGCAATGAGAAGAGATGAGCACGCTGTGTTGTACTTTTAATGAAAAACTCTGAAGCAAGTGGAAAGTAACTTGCACTTTGTAAAAAACTGGACTCTATGTTATAGAAATTGAACTTTCTGTGTCTGTGTGTTTATGTACTTGTGTTGCCCCAGGCGTGTCGAGACTTCTTGGACCTAGCCGAGACTCACAGCAGGAGATGGCAGCGAGCGCTGCAGTATGAGCGAGAGCAGCGTACCCACCTAGAGGAGACCATTGAGCAGCTAGCCAAGCAGCATAACAGCCTGGAGCGAGCGTGGAGACAAGCTCCCACGCTCGTTTCCACCACACCCAGTGCCCCTACCACCAACAAGGGTGAGACTGACTGTATGTGTGTTATTTACTCCTCTGGACCTCAGTGTGGGCCTCACTATACAGGCCAGAAGTCATGTGTAACCTCAGGCTCCACATTAAAAACATTCATCATGAGCAGGAAGGACATTTTAAGTTGTGTCATAAGGTTTGAATTGGATTATCGTTAAGCTGGAGATGGTAATTACCTTCACGAAGGACTGTCTGTCATGTGGTGTCTTCTGTCAGTCTGTCCGTCATTTCTTTGTTCCTTTGTTTCCTTTTTAAATTTCCTGAGCCTTTGTGTCAAACTTACATGTGTTTGTTACGTCAACAAGGAGAAACCTATTGACTTTAGTGACCCTGTGATCTTACCTTCGGTGGAAGACTAGAGGATGGGGTTGTGCAGGATTTAAGATGCTTCGAGCAGCGGACCAGTGTTTGAGTCCGACCTGCAGCCCTTTGTTGCATGTCGTCCCCCCTCTGTCTCATCATGTTTCCTGTCATATCTCAAGCTGTCCTATCAAATAAAGCCAAAAAGAAAAAACGATAAAAGAAAAGGCTCATACAAATCATTTTGAGGCACACAGACCTTGAAAATAGGCAACATTTTTAAACCAAAGCAGGGGTCTGGGAGTCCTGCTCCCAAAAGAGTTTGCTTTGTTTCCTGCATTCTGGTGCCTTTTTTAAAGAATGAAAATAACAAAATGATAAGTGCACTGCAAGAGTAAATGTAATCTCATTTAATTTGGTTGACAGAAATATTGTAGAAAAGGGGAAATAGGTGTTAAGATCTTTCATAAATTAGGACAAATATTGGAGGATTGTGACCTGGGAAGGAAACCAGGAGAGGGCAATGAATAATGGGAGTCTTCTGGGGAAAACGGGGAGGATTGGCATGTCTGTTTGGAAGATGGTACAAAGCAACCATAGTTTGTTTTAAATGTGAGGACTCACCGATACACAAGAGACCTTTATACTGTACAGGCTTTATAATGAATCACCAGAGAGATCAGAGACTTAACAGAGTGGTGTTATAACAGTTTTGTGTACCCAACTTTTGAGGCTGAATTTATTTTATGCATCATACTCACTACTATTAAATTGAAGCTGGTTAAAGTCTGTTCGTATTGGTGGGTGTTTGGTGACTGAATGTCACAGTTTACCCTCACTTCCTAATGAAATCACCTTTCTCTAGTTAATATACGGATTTGTTCCTCTCTGTTGGAAGCTCTACTTTACACACATAATGGATCACTGAACATGCTGAATATTGAATGTTGGTTACTGAACATTAGAAGCACGCCCTGGGGAGCTCGCATCATTCAGGCTAGTTAACCAGCAGGAACGTTGCCAATTTTACTAAGCCGATTATTCCCTGATTAAATGCCATTTCTATGTGATTATACGCTGCTCTCTCCTAAAGGCTGTAAAGTACAGTCGAGCCATGTGATGGTCCTGGAAGTTTTGAATGCTGTTTGCATGTACTCACAAATGTAAAACTGTTTGGTCCCGACAGAAGGGAGTGAGAGGCTGCACAAAGAAGAGGCGAGTGATGAAGATGAGGATACTGAGTACTTTGATGCCATGGAGGATGCCCCTGCATTTATCACAGTGACTGCCACTGAGAACACACAGCACAGGTCAGTCACACACAGAGATCCACCATTTTTTAATTAGCGAAGCAGCTGAACAATTTAGAGACAGATTAGACAGGGATGACGGTTTAGTTGAATTTTAATATTTAGCTTGCGTGTGTGAATGTGTAACCGCAGTAAACCATAAGTGGTCACGCTCTGATTTGTCATAATAGTGAATTTGAGTCCGGCTGACAGCTGAACAAGCTTCTGACGCTGGCTCATGGTGTGACAACTTAACACACACACACAAATCACAGAGTGCTGTGCCCTTCACTCTTGGATTTTGTCAAATGTGTTTTCTCTCTGACTTATACAGATAAAAATAACATCAGACTCTTGGCTCTGGCAGCAAAATAAGCCAATTTCTAGCTCTGTTTTTGCTCTCTCAGTATATTTTATAGCATATTAGTTTGCTATATTGGGGCTGCTGTATTGCTGGCAGCTCAACTTGTTCTGCAGAGCTTTTGCTGCCTCACTTTACTCTTAAAAAAAAATGTCCTGAGCACCTTTTAGTGTTTTATTCCCCATCATTGTGATGGCTCATCTCTTGCAACATATCCCTCAACTCCAGGAGCACCATTACGAATAATGGAAACTGTTACACAGCATTCATCTGTAATACCCAGCAATTTGTTTGCTCCCTCCTGTGTATTGTGTTTGTCTATTGTGTGTGTGTGTGTGTGTGTGTGCCAGTGGGAAATGAGAGAGCCTGTTTATATGTCGGGTGCTCATCGTAGAAAACATTTTCATATCTTTCCAGGCGATCTCAGAGTAATTTGAGCGGAGCAAGCGGAGGTCAGCCAAGTGACTGGAACCAGGACGACCATGTAAGTGTCTGTCGTCCTAACAAGTCTGACTAACAGCACTGACATTTGTGAACGCTGCTGACTTGTGTGATCTCAATATAGATTCATTTGTGCTGCTTGGAGCCTCACAGCTCATCGATTTATTTATGTAACCTTCTTCACTCGCCGTTCTACCTGACATTCATCCCGTCCTCACGCACACGGAGCCTTTGTCTGTTTCCGTCGGTCTCGTTGTCACCCCTGTGGTGCCACAACATACACAGCTGCTTCTTTCCACTAAATCTTAATTACCAGTCAAACATCTGCTCGTCCATCCTCTCAGCTGTCCCTTGTTTCTACTTCTCTCGAGCACACATCTGTGACTTTCACCGGCTCTGTCACGCTGTCTCCACTTGGTGATATGCTACCAAGCTGTCCATGAAGTTGAAAGTAGTTCTCAAACTTGTGTGTATCAAATTTGCTTCCCCTGCACCTAATCCCAGATGTCTCCAAGCTGTAACGACATGTCAGGGAAGGAGCTGCAGCCTCGCAGACAGAGGCGGACTCGTGTCCCAGACAAGCCCAACTACTCCCTCAATTTGTGGAGCATCATGAAGAACTGCATCGGCAAGGAGCTCTCCAAAATCCCCATGCCTGTAGGTGTATGAGGCGTGACCCTCCGACATTTATCATCACATAAATCTGTGTGAATCTGTGTGTCTGATCCTCTCCTGCTCCTCACCTTCAGGTAAACTTCAACGAGCCTCTGTCGATGCTGCAGCGTCTCACTGAGGACCTGGAGTATCACGAGCTCCTGGACAAAGCGGCGCGCTGCGACTCCTCCCTGGAGCAGATGTGCCTGGTTGCTGCCTTCTCTGTCTCATCCTACTCCACCACGGTCCACCGGACAGCCAAGCCCTTCAACCCCCTCCTGGGCGAGACCTACGAGCTCGATCGCCTGGAGGATTTAGGCTACCGCTCGCTGTGTGAGCAGGTAACGTCACAGCCAGAGGGTGTTTTCCTGTACTCACTGATGTGTGTGCACATGGGGTCAGGTCATGTTCTCCAATCAAGCTGTTAAGCACTGGCTTCTTATATAAACGCTTATCCTATGTATTCTTCTTTAAATTATTGTCTGTCTTCCTTCTAAGGTGAGCCATCACCCCCCTGCAGCTGCGCATCATGTGTTTTCCCAACGAGGCTGGACCCTGTGGCAGGAAATCACCATCGCCAGCAAGTTCCGCGGCAAATACCTCTCCATTATGCCTCTGGGTGAGACATTTTATATTCAGTGGGGAAGCAAACAAACAAAATGTGTAAATAAAGGTTCCATCATGCAAATTCAAAAGCCACAACAGGCGGAGTTTAGTTAAGAAAGACTCCCACTTGAGAATAGTAGATGACTGTGCTGCCTCTGCACAAGCTGAAGCCAGAGGAAAGGGTGTGGGAATTAATCAGGGTGGTTTTATGACCCCTCTGACATGTACATAAAGTATGGGTATAAAGGGAGCTCTCTATCGCACTGGGACGGCGGAGAGCAGGGGGTCTGTTAGCTCGGATAAATGAAAGATTTGATAGATGCAGGTTCAGCCGAGGGATGTGGTGGTATTTATCTGACCCCTCTCCCTTCCCGGCTGCTACGAGGTGCCATGTAATAGAAAAAACCCTTAAGTGGAAAGCATTCAGGGTCAAATACATGTTATTAGTCTTCCGGGTTTAGGTCACACTGGAAATAGGTGGATATGTATTGCCTGCGCAGAGGGATTACTGTGTCAAATGACTTACTTTCTGCAGCTGCAGGTAGAATTGAGCACGTTCACAAAAAAGCGAACACACACAACCTAACACATCACTTTCAGGGCTGCAGTTGAAGATGTTTCTCTTCTCTCATAGCCTTTTCTCACTATCCCCTCCCCAGGTGCCATTCACCTGCAGTTTCACTCCAGCGGGAACCACTACGTGTGGAGAAAGGTCACCTCCACAGTGCACAACATCATCGTAGGCAAGCTGTGGATTGATCAGGTCTGTTTGTGATGATTCATTCATTGAGAGCTCCACACACCCACAGCCCTGCCTCGACGCCTCTGATCTTCCACAGTAACCTATAGATCTTTTCCCTTCCGTGTTGCAGTAATGTGCGGTGTAGACCAGTAGAGCAGAGCAGAGCGGGGAGAAGGCAATCAGTGCCAGGTCTTACAGAACATGAATACGGAGCTTCACAATCTCGAGGGATTTATCTTTAGCTTTGATCTCTAATAACACCCGAAAATAACAGCCTCTTTTTTCTGCCAGATGGCCCAGTTAGACGGGGGAGGGGGGCCTCTCATCTGCATGTCTGTCGATCTGAGCAGCATTGTTTCTGTTTGTTTAAGAGTTTCATTCTTGTTTTTTCCCTCAACCTTTTTTTCTTCTTCCTGTTTCTGCTAAGGCTGTGTGTATGCATGAGGTAGTGTTGTAAAAGTATCACTCGTAAAGCATAATGAGTCGATTATATTGAATAGTTTACAAACATCCAGTATTTCCTGGGTATTTATGGCGTTTTCTTGCACAGTTGATGTTTGTGATTAAAGGTACCCTGTGGAGTTATGTGCACTTCCAGCATTTTACATCATATCATGTGTTTTTAAAGTGGCTCTAGCTAACAATTTGTCGCGATTAACTTGTATCAATCCCTTTTTTATTAGCCCTATGTGAGCAGATTGTAATGTGACGTGAAAAATTAGACCTTCTCCATCACTGTCGGTCGCCTAGACAAGCCTGTGTGTGATTTGTTTAAGTTGTTTAATTTGTTTAACGCTGCTTGACTGGATTTTTTTGTGAAAGACTTTACATGACAGTCCAAAGGACAAGTTCTTGGTTGCCTTGTGCCAGTTCTTTCCCTCCGCTCTGCTAACAAAGAGCAACAGTAGCTAATGCTAACTCAGAAATGGAGTCCGCCGACTGAACTAGAGACCGTTTTCCCCTGAGCCCAAATGTCTAACAGATGTGTTGTTTTTGTGAAACGTCCATTGTTAACATTTTACATTGGACTGATTTAATTTTAAAAAGTTACGATACATTGTAGTTTAGCCCGACTAGCAACAATATCGAGCAAAAATGAATCCCAAATATGCTGTTATAGTTATTTTTGCTGTTGGCATTTAAATTTGAGATACTAGTCCACCTATAACGATGCCGCCTCCGCACTGATATAAATTCCTCTCTCCAACTTCAGTTTGTCCACTAAGAAAAAGTTTCACCGATATTTACACATTTTCAGTCTTTATTGTTTTTGCTTTCTCTCGCCGGCCACCGTGCATCACTCTGCCACTCTGCCGTCCTCTGGTGCAGAACGGGGTCAGACAAACAACTCCAGACCAAACTCTGGAAACTGTTCTGCTGCTGTCTTCTCTACCGCCCTCCACTGCAACATTACACAGTGCTTTAAGGAGCAAGTGAAGCCAGGAAAGACGATTATATCTGAATAAGAATGGCAGCAAACACTTTCTGTTTTGTTTGCTGGTGTGAAAGTCCTGGATAGTTTAATTTTATAGCTGTTAGATGCTGCGAAAGACAGAAAATGTGTGAGACTGGAAAGGTAAATGTTTATCAAGTCACCCCGCATGCGTGTGCTGGAAGAACAAACACCAGCTGCGTTTCTCTAAATTTTCTACGAAATTCTCTCATGTGAAATGAACTGTATGATTTGACTTAAGCAGATATCTTATTTGTATAGGACTATATCGCTTATAATAAAAATTGTTAAGAAAAAGGTTTTCAGGGCCTTTGATCGACTCTGATTAAGTTTTAAATTTGATGACCTGTCGTGCTGTTTGCTGTTTTTATCTCAAGATAATTTCTCATCTTTGCCGCCGTTTGATAAACAGCTTTAATATGTTATTACTCTCTGTGTGCGTTTATCGTTCTCACTCTTTGCATTACTGTGTCTGTTTTTCTGCAGTCGGGGGACATTGAGATTGTGAATCACAGGACCAAAGAGACCTGTCAGCTCAAGTTCTCTCCCTACAGTTATTTCTCCAGGGACGTTCCTCGGAAGGTAAATTCTTCCTTTCCACTCCGATATGAGACTGTAGCATGATGTCATACAATGAGGGGGTATTTTTTGTGAGATGCTGCCCCCTGCTGGACAGTACCAACACATAAATCAGTTGTTACAGTAGTGTAATCTAGCAGCTTGCTGTGTGTTGTCACATTGCATTGAGGTAACCTCCTTTGGAGTCAGTAGCAGTGACCTAAATGTGGGGCCCTTCCTTGGTTGTGACTGATTTAGGATGCGTTAATGGAAATTTACTGGTGCCCTACCGAGCATGATTTACTTTCTTTATTTCCTGTTGTATCCGTGCTATATTTTCTGAGTCCGTTCGGCTCTTTCCAGGTGACAGGTGTGGTGGCAGACAGCGGGGGCCAGGCTCACTACATCCTCTCTGGAACGTGGGATGATAAAATAGAGAGTGCCAAGATTGTTCAGAGCAGCCGAGGGGGCAGTGGATCAGAGGGCAAGCAGAAGACGGTCTATCAGACGTTGTCCCCCAAACTGCTGTGGAAGAAATACCCGCTCCCGTAAGCGCTTGTCTCATCAGCCATCATGAGGCCGAACATCACAATATATGAGTCACTGTAGTTGTATAACAGCTGCAATGGTTAGTCAATATTATGATTGCAGAGCATCACAATGTCTATCTCTCATCAATTCCCTCTTCAGAGAGAATGCTGAGAACATGTACTACTTCTCTGCGCTGGCACTGACCCTGAACGAGCAGGAGGAAGGCGTGGGACTGACCGACAGCCGTCTAAGACCAGACCAGAAGCTGATGGAGGACGGGCGATGGGACGAGGCGAACTCAGAAAAACAGAGGCTGGAGGAAAAACAAAGAGCAGTGCGGAGGAGGAGGGAAGCGGAGGCCACAGACGCTCTGGATGACGGTATGAAATGGAGAACAGGAAGTGTGGTCTCTGAGCGAAAGACCACTCAAAGATACCCTTTTCTCTGGCAATGGCTCCCGTACCAAGCTGACGGAAGATCATGGCTCAATAGTTAAGATGATAGAAGAAGATGTTAGAATTAGATTTATAGTGGATAAAATATTCCCAGAACCAGCTGGTGTTCCAACCTTCAGAACTCTTATGCAGCGAAGCCTCACTTATATTTAAATGCGTCTACAGCATGCCACGTTTAAACTCAGAGGCAGTTTACAGTTGCATGTCAAGACAGACCAAGTGATTGATAGGTAGTCCATGTTAAGTTATAAACATGATTTTGTTCATTAATACAGATGAGTGCTTTATGTCTCCTGATCTTAATGGTTAGTATTCAAATAGTAGTACATGTGCAACAGGTCAAACAGCATGGCTTAGCAAAAAAGGGCTACGAGGAGCTTTGTGTAGTAGAAGCCAGGCAGAACTCAGCGGGAACTTTTCATCCCGGTGTCATTCCTGTGTGTGCGTGTGTTGTGCGTAGGCTAGACTGTATTCGATGTACCCATGACTTGTCTTTCTTTTCCTCCCTCTATTGGTGATCAGAGTGTGATTATGACTCTGGTGAGTGGGGGTTGCCCTGTGCCCCTCTGTTGTGCATCACTCCCACACACACACACACACACACACACACACACACACACACACACACACACACACACACACACACACACACACACACACACACACACACACACCATCCTCTGTGTGTCCTCTGTGTGGTCTGCCTCTGTGTGCATGATAGCCCTTCTCATGTCAACTTCTCCAGATAATGACTCAGGAAAAACAACAACTTTTTCCTGCATACATGTGACATTTTTCATGTAAATAATTCAACTGGCCTCAATAATATATTACATGAGATAACACACACACACGACTATAAAGTCTGCAAGTATTCTCAGTGTTTTATGGTGAAGCCACATTAGCAAGTGATTCATTTGCACGGCATTGTCATCCTGCTGTTTGGTTGAGGAAGTAGGGGGGCAACAGTAAACAAGTAAGGTGGAATATATAAAAATAAAAGCTGTACTGAGTTTAGACCAGTGGTTCCCAACATTTTTTCTTTTCTCTTTTCTATCATTCAGTAAACTGTGACATGACATATTTTAACGATATATCACATAAATAAGATAAACGATAAATGATGCCTACATTTGTTTTTAATATCAATTTTGGTGCATTTAATATTATTTATTGAGACATTTATTTATTTACCTTTTGAATTATTGTTTTGTTTTTGCCAGTTTCAGTCAGTCAGCCACTGGGTTGGGAACCAGCAGTTCAGACCTTTACATTTCTACACATGTTGACACATCAGAAAGCTGAATTTTCTCCCTTCATTGACTGATTTGTTTCTGTATTGAACAGATTAATTATTCAGTTCAGGGAGTTTCCAAAACTGTGACAATGATTTTGTCCTTCAGATTGATCCAGGCACTTATTGTGCTATTTTGTATTTTATTGACGCTTCTGAGTTCAACTTGTTCATCCTTACATGAGCTCAGTTCACATTTGGATCCATCCCAAATGCAGTGAACACTGATTGATTGGTTCCCATATATATGCATATATATGAAGGTGAAATTGATCGCTCTGTGAATTGCCTGCAAGTGTGGCTTCTCCACAAGAGTGCGATTAAGTGTAACAGACTCATAGAGTAACACCTGTGCTTCCTCCCGCAGGCAGAGAATACGAAGGCTACCAGCCGCTGTGGTTTCACCAGAGGAGGGACTCAATCACTGGAGAGACAAACTTTGTGTACAAGGGAGGTTACTGGGAGGCGAAGGACAGACAGGACTGGAGCATGTGTCCTGACATCTTCTAACCCAGGAACTCCACCCGGATCACTCCTAACCTCATCGGACAGGGAACTGCTCTAGCTCTGGTCCGGAAGCAGTGGGGCGTAGCTGGCTTATGAGCACCATGTGGACCTTTGTGAGCACGAGAATGTGTATGTTTCACACACTCTCGGCTTACACTGTACCTCCAAATGTGCACTCTCATTCTGTTTTTACTGTGGGGAAAATGAAGGGCCGTTCCCTGACTAGTCCTCTTTGACACTGACACAGCAGTGAGGTAATGTGTGGATGTAAGGTGGTGTTGGAGACCACACAATAACAGCACCTGCACACTCCTAAAATCAGGTGCTCTCTAAATCCTACCCATGATGCACTTTTCTGTGTTCACCCCATTTAAGAGTTTTACTGATTGGACAGAAACCCATATCAGAGCTGCTCACGATTAATAGACCGACAGCCAACGAGGAGAAAAGTCATAAACAGGCACATGTGTGAAGGTCGCGAGAAAAATGTCCTCAACCTCCATTTTATTCAGCACAACTGAGGTTATATTAGACCTACTTTATAAATCTTAAATTAGTTCCCCTCTTTCTCTTCATGGGAACGACTTCAGGTGCTCATTATTTGGCCCTTTTAGTTGCTTATGAAAGAGGCTGAAGCCTGAAAATGGTTTCTGGTTATTCCTGCCTGTTAGATTTTATTGTCAGTTACGCAGACACAAAGTGTTTAAAATGAAATGTAATTAAAAAAGACATTCTGAAAACAATGTGTATGAATAATTACAGACAAAATAGGTAAAAAAGACTGTTGTGAAATAATCCAATACATGTTCTGCAGAAACGTTATTTGATGCTGCTTATTTTTACAATCACTTTTGAAATTCCCTCTGTTTTTTTTCTACTGATAATCTATAATTACTTTATTTCATAAAGTCTTTTAAAGAAAGAAAGTCTCAAGAGAGGGAGGTCAGAGCCGGGAATGTGATTGGTTTTGTTCTTAATGGGCTCACAGGCAAAGTCTCTTTATTTAGTAACATGATCAGTAAAATAATGATAATAAAAAAACACACTTTGGAAACTTTTATATAAAACTGCTGGAGAGAATCATGGAGGAGCATCAAACCGTCATTGTGAAAAGAAGCCAGATGAAATAACATTTCTGATTAATGAGCCTTTTTATTAAATGTACTGGATTATTACTACAATTAGGACTCGTTTGATATATTTACTGTATTTTGTCTGTATTTGTTCATATAATGATTTACTGCACAATGTCTTATTACATTTTCAGCACTTTATATTTGATTGGTCAGATCTAGGGCTGCAACTCAGGATACATTTCTAATTATTAATCGATTGATCGTTAAGTCAATACATTTTCAGAAGATTTGTGGGAAATTGCTTCTTCTGTCCCACCAACAGTCCAAAACTCAACAACTCTTCGTTTACTATCATAAATGATGAAGAAAAGCAGGAAAGCGTCACATTTAAGAAGTTGAAACGAGGAAATGTTAGACATTTAACGACATTTAGAAATAACGATTAATTTTCTTTTGATTGATTAATGGATTAAATGACTAATAGTTGCAGCTCTAGTCAGATCTCCTTCAGAGGCTGGTTTATCTGAACTGATGAAATATGCAGCAGTGCAGAAATACATTTTATGTATGTGTGGGAGTTTCCCTCTTGATCCATGAAAAGACAGCCTGTAGTAGTCAGTCAGTTAGACTGTAGTCCATGTAGAGGTTCAATAACTGCTCATTCATTATATATTTTAGAGAAAAATTGCCTCAATGCTTCGATGCATTTGAGTTAACTTAACACGCTTCAGACGACTTCCATTTGTGATTCTGATTAGTAAAATCCTGCAGTAGTCAGTCCTTTAGTTGTAACACACTAGTGCAGCAGAACAACATCGATATCACTCAAGTAGGAACCTCCATCAAAGAACTGAATACGCACTTTTCACTGTGGTTGACCATCGGCGACTGTAGTACATATCTCTTTGTTGATGTTGAGAAACCTTCACTCCGTACTTTACCTTGTCCTCTGGTGCTCTCCCATAGCAACACATATCCTTGTTGCCATCGTTTTCAGTGATCATACAAAGTATAAAGTCAGCATCAAATCACTGAGACGTTCAGTAATAACCACCCGGTACAGAACATCCAGGAACGTGTTGGTTTCTGCAGTGTGCACTAGCTCCACAGCCTCCGTCAGTCATCAGTTTGTAGTTCAGATGTTCCCAGTAGAACCAGCGCAGCGTGGCTCCAGCTGACGGGAGGTTTTAGAAGCAGACGGGGCTGGTTCCTGTAGCACACCTCTGTGCAGTCAGCTCCGGCCACAGCTGCAGCTCCAGGTTCAACACAGCTCACATCTGTGCTCCTTTTCATTCAGTGTTCGTAGGCATGCTGATCTGGGATCAGCTCACGGAGGTACCCTCAGTCTTTTGCCTTTGATCGGCTGAACAAGGGAAAGAGTCCCCTGACCTGTGCACTACACGTCTCCGGTGACAAGAGTTTTGAAAACCAGTTAGTATTTTGTTTTGTAATTATTGTTAGGAATGTAGAGTTCAAGGCTGGACGTATTGTATCTACCGTCTGGTCTATTTGTGTGAATATTTTGTGATAAACGAATGATATTGTAAAATGAAGAATAATTATACTAATCTGAGTATTAAGTTATCTGTACAGCATCGCTCGAATCTGAAAAAAATGACTGAATGAGCCTGAAGGATTTGCTGTTATTATAACTTTTAATCCAGATTGATTCTGCTAAGATGGATGTTAACTCCCTCAATTTGGCTGCAGATTTCTTGTTTTATATTTAAAAAAAAAAAAACTGTCTTAACACACTGAAATATTTTTTATAGAGTCCTTGATACTAGCACATTAGTAACCGTGGTTCAGTGATGATTTCATAGATCAACAGCTCCTCCGGTGTGCAGGCCATAAAGATGTATAAAATGCACTGGAAAAGACATAAATACGCAGAGACTGAAGGAGGTGTTCAGCTAATAAAATGTAAAAAGTTTATCTGTGAGGTTTTTCATCAGTGAGTTAATGATTTGAGAATGAAATTAATGACGATTGATGTTTAGTTTTTGCACAGAAGATGCTTCTTCTACCCATTTGCATCACATGTTTTAATGCTTGATTGATGATTTGTGGTTGTCATGAGCACAGTTTGATCAATAACTGAGTCTTTAGTCCAGAATGACACGCTTAAAGGAGTAATTCAGCATTCTTAGAAACACGCTTATTTGCTTTTTGTTGATGAGAAGATCGAAACACCTCTCACGTCTTTATGGTAAATATGAGGCTCGAGTGGGAATGTTAGTGATTAATCATTAATCGATTAAGACTTTCACCAATTAAATGTGTTAACCGACAATCAGAGATGGGCACAGATACATCAAACAGTATCTTGCTACAAATTACAAATATTTGCTTATCAGATAAATCAAAATAAAATACTCACATGAGAAATTGTATTTAATTAAAAAACATGTAATTTTCAACATTCAACAAAAACTGATATCATCACATTTTAGCCATTTAGTAGCCTCAGTATGGATCAGATTCTGTTGGTGGGTCCAGTTGTTGAGATTGTTAGCTTAGCTTAGCATTAAGACTGGAAACAGAGGGAAAACGTTAGCGTGGCTCTCTCCCAAGGTAATATATCCAAATGTTGAATCAACACATTATATAAAAGAATCTCGTTAATAATACAGATATGATAATATCGTGACTGTATCATGATTGTATGTTAGGCCTTGTGGATCTTTTGTTAATCAGTTCATCTGGTTGCCTTTTCATTCTTAATTAAGTGTCTTTTCTTTTTTTTCTTTCTGTTCATTTTTTCATAGTTCACAGGTACAGACTCTCTCTCCGCCTCCCTACACTCGTGTTGGGGGAAATCTATTTGCCAAAAAAGAGACAAAACACGCAGTAAAGAGACTTAAAGATGAATTTGACTGATAGCATTTTTCTTTAGTCAAATTTCCTATACATATCACAATAATATCGTTACAGTGAATTTTGTTTGGCCTTGATAATCATATAATGAAAATCTGCTCTACTACGAATCACACAAACAACATACGACATGTGAGTTAGTGAGCTTTAGAGGCGCTCTGCCTTCAGACAGAGCCAGGATAGCAGTTTCCCTCCAGTCTTTAAACTAAGCTAAGCTAACCAGCTGATACCATGAGCTTTATATTCACTGTGAAGACAACAAAGTTGTACTTAAATCTTCTCACTTCACTTTTGGCCCAAGAAATCGCAAATAAGCTTTTCTTATTTTTTTCTTTTCTTCCAAACAATGCCTTCATTCTCTCTGATTACTGCTTTGGTTCTCATCTTGACTACCTGCCTCATGTGTACAAGCTATTGATAGAGGTTGTGTACACTTAAAAAATCATATCAAGGGTGTCACGTAGAGAGATGGACACTGTTGCAGCAAGATGATTCATTTTATCTATCTTGAAAATCGTCGTGACGGAACAGAGAACACTGATGAACGGTGGTGGTTAGTGTGATTTCCTCTCTCAGCGATCGACTTGAGGTTATAGAGATTTACCTTAATATATTGTTTTTGAGATGATTTTATATTTGAGAATACGTGTTATATTTTGAATGATAGTGGAGAGAGCTCATCTTACGTTTTAATCAATGTATTTTCCAAATAACGTGACCTCAGTACTTGATGGTGACTCGCCTACTGAAGTTGCCCCGGTGAGGGTGTGTACAGCGTCGTGACAGCTGTAGCAATAACGCGGCGGGGCGTAGAGACGTGTCAGTCCACGGCTGTTGTTGCTTCAAACAGAACAGTTGTCAGCCTCATGCAGAAAGGGAAATAAAAACAACCAAAGTGTACGTGGAGAGTGTACTGTCGAATAAAAGGAACCTCTTCATCTGCCTTCCCGATCTCGGAGGGTTCTAATGTAAACTCCCTCTCATCGTTTCTCTCATTTCAACTCTTAATTCACTACGGTGTGATTTCTTTCTTTTTTTAACTTTAATTTTTATGCTTTTTCTTTTCTTTTCTGATTTCTACCTTCTCACGGGTGCCATTACTCTTACGTTTGTGTTTTCATACTGTTTGTGACACACATTTCCTCCTCACTCGATGCTGCTCAGTCTTGAGGCGGAGGTGAACTAACAGATACGGGGAAGGTTTGTCTCGCCTCGTCTAAACCGCACCCTGCTTCTCCTTGGACTGTGACTCACAGCTTCGTCGTGAGGCAGCGGTGATGGGTGAAAGCTATGAGACACATCACAACAGCGGCCTGGTACAGGAGGTCAAAGGTGACTGGCCTGCCTTTACTTTTACTCCCCAAATACACGTAGGTGTATTCAGGTGTAACTGCAGATTCAACTGAGGTTTTTCTTCTTTTTTTTATTTTAAATTGTCTATTTTTTCCCCCTAATTTATACTCATATAACATTGTCTTTAAACAACAAAGACACAATAATGAAAAATGAAAAGATAATAAAGTTGTTATTGTTGACATTGGATATCTGTCTGCTTTATTTCTTCAGTGGTATGCCAGTTTTAGTAGAAAAATTTGACTTTGATTCATAACAATGGTGCAAAATCAGCTTTTGTGAAGAAAAACAATATGGTAAGCCCAGACCTTGTAGGAAGCTACGAAATACAGGGCAGTACAATTTAGTAGGTGTACAATATAATAAATAGATCTACAGTAAATTACAAAAGCCCTGCTTAAGTTATATATAGTCGTGCCGATAACTGGTCGACCCAGAGTAGCCTATAAAACTATAGATACATGTAACTATATGTTTAATTTACTTGCACTTTTGACAAACAAACGAAGTAAATTAAGTGAAGTAAATGTTGATTGCACAATGTAATGAATATAGAATAATTCAACCATGTTTTTACATTGCCTCTGATCACTATATGTCTGTCAGCAGGCCAGGAAAAGGAAGGTTCTGTTTATAAGTACATTTAATGCTGACGTCAGTGCTCTCGCGCCCCGTCCTGCGCCGGTCTCGAGCTGTTTGACCGTTTCCAGGACAACCAACTGACGCTCCTGTCAATCAAGCGGCAGAGCGACAGAGCTGTGCGCTTCAAGTTCAGCATCGACTTAAAGCCTCCGCGTTTGTCCCCCTGAAAGTAAGTCCTTTAAATAGTTTTTAAAGTCAAAATGTTTGAGGCAGCCGGCACACGGTGGTGGGGGGAATGATTCAAGAATGTCAAATGTGATATTATTTGTCTGTTTTCATACTAATGATGAGAAGTCAGCAGGGAGTTTCAGACAGACGAGCTTCTGTGATTCAAGCTAGCAGTTTGTTTTCACGCATGTAAGTGGAGTAAAATAGCAGCTGTCTAAAATCTAAGATACACTAATTACATAAAAATAATTATGTTAAAATAATGTAGGCAGTCAAAGTTAGGGAAAAGTTCAGTGTTGAAGTCAACAGGGTTTTACACCTCCTGATATTTGTCTGTTTTCATGTGACTGCATAATAATAATCAGAATTAATAAAGTGAAGTTATTCTGAGCAGTTTGGGCTAAGAAAAATAGGCTTTAATTGGGCTACTAAGAAGGTTTATGCTCTTCAGTCAGACCTAGCTGAGCATATGAGAGGAAGAACCCTGTGCTGCAGTATTAAAGTGGACTGGCTCGTACAGCTGCTTCACTTAATGCTCATTTTGGGCAGTGGGGGAGACAGGAAGGCAAGCAAGCACAGGAATTTATAGTCCTCTTAGTGAAAAGAAGTCAGTTTGGCTAGCTAACAAGCTAAATTGTCCTGGTTTCCTGGACAACTGAGCAACATAAACCCCCCACTCCTTATGACTTCCCCAGTCAGCCTTGACCACTGCGAGGTGTTGTGTCTGTATGGTAACGTTACTTATACTTGTCCTCAGCAACAGGAAATGGCTGACAGAGATGACGGAGTGAAGAGAGATGCAGAGGACGCAGAAGAGCTGCTTTATACTGGTCTGAGTTTTTTTTTATAAGCAATATATCTCACTAACTCTCAGGAGTTTACACCCACTCTTGATGACACTTCTGTCTGCAATCACAGATCTCAATGACAGCAGCGATGTGTTTGGTTTGGACCCCCCACCTCTCAAACTGGACCACTGTGACCTTCTCCTAGATGCTCTCGATGCTCAGCTCGGTCAGCTGCAGGTCTGTGTCATTTCATGCCACTTCCTACTTCTTCTTCACATTTTAAAGGCAAAATTCTGCAAAAAAAATACTTTGCAGATTTAGATTTTCACTACAAAATATGAATAAACTAATAAACCATTAAAGGTTGAGCAGTGCTGTGGTATGTAAAGTTTTAAAGATAAGCCCCACTTTTAGCAGCTGCAACATTAAAGTGATGTACACATCAATAATTAAAAGCCAATAATATAAAATGTGCATGATTCTCCATGGGGCTATCCTGCATTATGATAACTTTAGCTTACATTTTTAAACTTTAACAATAACATTATTATTATAATAATAAACTTTATTTATATAGCACCTTTTAAAAAAAGTGCTTTGACAGACAAGAAAAAGCAGAAAACTTAGGAAGACGATGTTACAGAACAAACAGTCAACAGTCTTAGAAGAAGTAAATAAAGAGATAACTAAAAAAAATAACATCAATCAAAGACGGTAAGAGGACAACATCACATCAGAGGAAATAAAAACAGATAAATAGATTAAGAACAGTCAAAGGAATAAAAGATAAATAAATAAATGAACAATAAACAAATAAAAGAAATAAAGGACAGTAAGAAGACATCACATAAAATGAATTAGAAACAGATAAATAGACTATGAACAGTCAAAGGAATAAAGGAGGTTTTAAGAAGGGATTTAAAAGAAGTCACTGATTCTGCAAGCGTTATCTCCTCAGTATGTTTAGATGTGTATGCTGTTGTACTTTTACGTAAAGCCAGAATTTGAATGCAGTGCTTTTACTTGTAACGGACCGTTTTTACACTGTAGTGTCACAACTGCTTTCTGTCCACTGTCTGTCTTTATATACGTGTAATCAGAAATCCATTTTTAAGCGGTCAGTGTGATTTAATGTATGCAGGTCCGGCCCCAGAAACATCAGGCAATGTCCAGAGAGCTTGATTGCAGCCATGCAGGTAATTGATGTCATAGCACACACCTTGTACCATTTTGTTCAGGTGATAATTTGTGTTTTTGATTCTTTCTTTTCTAGCTCCATTTCAGTGGAGTCAATCCCTGAGCAAAGACACAGGTCTTGGAAGTACAACTCAAACGAATGACACTCCCATGTCTGGTCTTGATTTGATACACACTCTAACGATGGAGCAAACATCAGGTAATATTTCAATATGAGTATATTACAGGAACATTTTGATGTCTAACTGTTATTAAGTTATTAAGTACGGCTCGTCACCAAGGGTTTGCCAACATAACGTGTGTGCTTGAGTTAAAAAAGAAAACAGAAAGTGAAATCTTACTGTAAACCAGAGGTGTTAATTAGGTAACATTTCTTTACATGAAAATGCCGCCTATGAACCAAACTTTTTCTCTAAACAAAGCACCCCATCTCTCCTCTGCTCGTCCCCCAGAGGAAAGCACAGGCTGCAGGGAAGCTGCTGTCACTCACGAGGTAACTAAAGAGAAATTAGACAGAAGGACAAGAGACAAAGAGGAAATGGAGTCTCAGAGGGAGCAAGTTATCTGGAGGCTGGAGAGGCTGCTCGGAGAAACCTGTAGCGAAGGAAGGATGGCTGCAGAAAGCCACCCTCCTTCAGACAGCATCTGCACTGAGGACTTCGTCAGATGCTTCAGAGACGAGATGGTCGAATTGGCATTGCCAGAGAGTAATTTACTGCAGCTACATGAAGAGGAAGTGGCTCAGAGGACAGAAAGATCTGACTGTGACACTCACCGGTGTGACCAAAAGGGTCAAAGTGTTCTCAATGTTGATGGAAGAGGAACAGCAACGACGTTCAAAAGAGAGCAAATTTCTGACAGCTATGGAGTAAATATATCACATGCTAGTGAGAAAGCAGGAGGAGAGAGATACAACACCCAACAGAGGCGATGTGATGATGGCAACAGTGAGTACTTCCTTTCCTGGATTTATATTTTTCCATCCTATAGCTATAGCTCTCTAAGCTTGTAGCACGTTTATATTGTATATCTTGTTTGCAGCAGCAGTGTTGTATTGTGGATCGTAGTTTGCAGCCTCTACATCACAGCAGCCTGCCTCTAGACCTTTATTCCTTTGCTCCTTTGTTTTGCCAGTCTCTCACAGAACAGAGGATGTCACAGAACATGACACCCCGCGGCAGAACAACAGTCGTTCCCCTAAGGCCAGGTGTTTGGCAGGTACCACACACAGATTACACCTCATCAGAACACACAGTCTAGCTAATCCTCCAGCACATTCATCCACTACAAACAGAGGCTTGTTTCCTTTACAGGAGTGCCTGTGTGGAGTTTTGACACCGTGTCCATCGACAGTGACCTTGAGTCCGTCTGCACAGAGCAAGTCAGGCAGCATCTTCGCAGGCGGCCAGGTGAGAGACTGCAGACAGTGTGGAGGGAAGCTGGTTGCATATTAAAATGACAAGACGCGTTTGAAACAAACTATTTAAATGTAGAAAGTAATAGGAGGAGTACAACAAATATATATGAAATGAAATTACAGCTGAGATGATCTGTTTAACTCCCCCCGCACCCCAGGATGGCGCTCTCTCGTTCAGTCTGTCACGGATATGGACGACTACTGCACCAACACAAGTGACTATGACACACCCACACAAGAAGATAGTGAACCTCAATCTGCATCAGGTAAAGCACAAGAGCTGACTGTGCATTCTTTTGTGAGATCACAGTAATGGAAAAACCATTGAGTCCTTAAATGTCATACAATTTGCCTTTATTTATTTACAAAGGTCAGAAATCCTCTCATGGAAATGTACAAAACAGAAGTCCTTCTGTCCGTAAAGCACAGCGTAATAAGAGAGAAACCTACAGGTAAACCATAGTGTTGTGTACAATTTCTAAATGCTTATTTTGTTCATATTTCTGACTTATACACTGTGCACGTGTGTGTGTCACAGACTTGTGTGTTCTTTGGGTGACAACGACAAGGACACAGATGAGGAAATGAATCACTGGAGCAGGAGATGCAGGCCTGAGAGGACGTCAGAGACGATGCAGTCCGATTGGGTCAGGATGAAAGAGCGTCTCTCTCTACTCCAACAAGTGAGAACGAGTCTCCCACTGTATTATAGCATCATAGTTAGTATAATTTGATAAATGCTCCTTTGTAAATGTGTATGAGACATCACCTGGTTTGTGTGTCTGGTTTAGAAATGTGAGAAAGAGGAGGAGACACTGCAGCTGAAGAAGACTCAGCTAAAAGATGTTGAGTTCTCCCTCACTGAGCTTCAACAACGAAGGAAGGTAATATTGTAATATTGTATGTAAGGTAGTTAATCAGAACACTGTGTACAGAAGCCTCAAAAATACTCAAATATTATGGTACATGTCCCAGCATGCCTTGCAGGATTTAGAGCAACTTACTGCAGAGACAGTAAAACTGGAGAAGGAGAAGAAGACTCTTGAGTTCGTTCTGAGAGACAGCAGGACAGGGAAGGACTCTAATAGGTATAAAACCAAACTGCTGATAATGTTATTATAAGAAGCCTCATGCATGAACATGGTATCTTCACATTACACCAACATAACCCTAAATTCTGTACAATAACAATATGACAATGAATGTGTTGTAGTTGCCAGCTGGGGAGGCAGAGAGATTCCTGTATCCTTGAGGTCAGAGACATGGAGCACTGTCAGCAGACTCTGAAGGATGGAGCCTTCATAGAGAGGGTAATGACACCTGTATAGTGCAATATATCTGCCATCTGCATGTTTTAATATGTCTGATTTTTCTTATTCAGTCGTGTTCTTGTTTTGTTGCTCCACTGTTCAGCCCGGTGTGGTCATGTCAGTGCTGGAGAGGGAGGAGATGGACAGACAGCTGGACAGCGCCAAAACAGAACTGTTTGCTGAACAGCGACGTGCAAGAGAGAAGCTGGAGTCCATGAGAGAGGTCCTGCCTATAATAATCTATAATTATAACTACAATGGCAATTATGAACCATAACGACATGCAAATAGTTTTAAGTAGATGTTCAAACAATAATTTAAAAAAGAAAATGTAACCATTTGTTGATATTTGAGTCACAGGTTATGTGTTTACTTGAGAAGGTGTGTTTTTATGTGTTACTTTCTGTTTTAAAGTATCTGTGGACATGTTTTCCTGTATGATCCTGGAGCAGAAATTGGAGGAGACTCGTGAGGAGCTTCAGAGGGTCACAGAGGCAGAGAGCCTGCTGAGAAGCAGGTGTGCTTGTTTAGAGGAAAAAAAGAGGCAGAGAAAGGATCAGATCAAGGTAACACCTAATGGCATTATACTCAAATCACATCAAATCTAATATATATCTGTCATTTGTTTTGTAACTATTTGATGTATCTCTTCAGGCAGTGAGAGTTTCAGGTTGGCGAGCTGCAGGGTGAACTGAGAGAATGTAAGATCAGAGTGGCTACTCTGGAGAGGATGTTGGCCCAGAAGGAGCTGAAGCTGCAAGATTTACAGGAGCAACATGGGGCCTTACAAGCTGAAAGAGATGGACTAAAGGGGGAGCTGCAACACCTGGAAACCCAGCACAGCAGTGCAATGAAAGAAGCCCAGGAGCAAGCACATAAAGCAGTGGTAAGTGCTGAGGAAAACTGAGGTTTATTTGATCCAAAAGTAAAATATATTCTAATGTAAAAATCAAGAAACAAGTAATTAAGGTTCCTCTTTTTTAATTCAGGAGGCAGCACTGAAGCAGCAAAAGAAAGATTTGACTTTGGGTCATGAGCAGCGAATCCAAAAGGTGACAAACATGTCTGTACAGCTACAATATTGTTTCTTCAAATTACATTATCACAGTTTTTATTGATGTAGCAATCCTTCTGGCTGTTGTGTCTTCGGGTCAATAAGCAGACTGAAGAGGAGAAAGCAAACGCTTTGAGAGAACAAGCTCTGTCTCTCACACGACACATTGAGTCATTGAAAAGCTCGATCGAGGTCAGTGTGAACCATTTTTACACTATCCGGAGAATAGGTTACACGGTTACTTTCAAGATGTGATCCTCTCCTGTTCTGGCAGCTAAAGGAAAAAGAGGCAAAGAAGCTGAGAGATTCTCTGGAGCAGCAGAAGGAGGAGGCAAAGAACCGTGAAGAGGAGCTGCATGCAGAAGCCTTGGAAAAGGTACTCTGATAATCCTCGCCTGGAATATGCAGTCTTTTTCATAATGATTGCATGATATGCAAAGTATGCTCCCATTCAGGTGCACAGAGCAATAGAGGAGGAGAGGAGGAAATGGGAGGCAGAAAAAGTGGAAGCAGTGCAGGTGCACTGTGGGATACTGGAGGAGCAGAACAGAAAGAGCCTGGAAACCACGAAGAGTGAGATGCAGCGAGAGAAGAGTAAAGCACTGGCTCTTCAACATAAAGTAGTGGAGCTAAAAACAGTAAGGAGTCCTGCAAACATTACAGGAAGCACCACTAACTGAAATAAATCAGAGTAAATGTTCATTCTGTCTTTGTATTGATTTTCTTTTTATCTGGAAGAGACTTGAGGAGTTGGAGAGTGAAAGCTGTGCGCAGCAGAGGGAGCAGGAGTCTCTGCTGGCTGTTATTTGTAAATCACTAAAAGAGGAGCACCAGGCTGAGCTGCAGAAGTTGCAGAGACAGATGGCACAGGTGCAAGAAAAGCAGAAAAGCAATAATTTACAGGCACATAAAGAGATGTGGTGTTGTATAAAAGCTGACACGGTGTGGTCTGTGGTCACAGGAGAGTCAGAGAGCAGCACTACGGCTCGAGCAGGCAGCTCAGCTGGCACACAGAGAGGCTGACAGGCTCCAGATGATGCTGGAAGAAAGAGAGAGCAGCCATGAACAGATCACAGCTGAGCTGGAAGAGCAGCTCGGGCGCTGGGCCCAGGAGCTGGGAGCAGAGTGCCAGCATCTACACCTCTTAGTGGAGCAGAGTGGAGCCAAACAAATTTCTGTTCAGCTACCTCCCAGGTATGATTTCCTGTCCTGGCTTACACACATATCTGGTTTAGAGAGAACTGAACACTTTATAGACAACATTCTGTGTTTGATGCAGTCCTACAGGAGCTGAGGCTCTTGCAAACCTGAGATCCCTTAGAGAGCAGTTGATGCGCATGATTAGCCATCTACACCAGGAGCTTCATTCACAGAAGCAAACCACAGAGCAGCTGAGCAAAGACAAGGTATAGTTTAGCCTGTACATACTGCACAGAGGCTGGAGTTTAGAAATACAGCACATAAAATGTACTCACAAATACAAGTCGATATCCTTTCAGGAGCGAGAACTGAGCATCCAGAGGAAACAGCTGAGGACGGAGAGAGACCAAGCCTTGGATTCTCTAAAGGAGCGTCTCATTCAGGTACGATCGTACACACTCATCTCATGTCTGTGCACATAGACACAGAAAACTCATCACTCACAGCTGCGCTATGACCCGACATATTTCTGCAGGAGCACATTGAGGAGTTAAGCAGTCTGAACTGGGCTCACATGTTTGATGGGGGAGCAGAGGGAGGAGGAGTGGCAGCGTCTCTTCGCAGACAGCTGAAGGCCAAAGACGTGGAGCTGAGGCTGGTTCAGAGGAGCATGGCTCAGTGGAGAGATCAGACCGCAGCTCGTCTGGCGTGCAAGTTCGAAGAAGAGCTGACGGCTGAACTGGAGAGGTAACGTATGAAGAACCGAGCCAAAATACGGAACAGGCGCATGTTTCGCTCTTTACGACTTTTAATTGCCAAATGGCCCAGAATCTTAACTTTGTGATCCTTTGAAGAGAAATCAAAAACATTCTGCCTTTGTGTGTTTAAGTTTTGCTCTAATTTGTGTTATCCCACAGGTGCAAGACAAAGTTGTTGAGGGGCAGGTAACTGGTTTCTGTGTCTGTGAAAACTAGATGACAAACTAACCAGCTGTCTGTCCTTACAAGAGCATGACCTCACCTCAACTCACTGTGATACGCGTTTTATACCATAGATGCAACATTAACCATACTTGTTAACCCACAACTCCTTCATGCATTTAGGTTAAGTGACGATATCTAAAATTCAGGTTCGTTTGTTTTCCAGAAAAGCATCAAAGACTCGAGAAGAGAGGCGGAGAGAGTCTGAGAGGCCTGAAGGAGAGATGACGCTCGGTGCAAAGGTAAACATAAACACTGAGCTCTGACAGATATGTCACCTCAATGTGTTTAATATTTGTTTGTTCATTAACAAAAACATGTATCGCTCCCTCTTTTCCCCAGCAGGAAGCTCAAAATTCAGTTTGCTCTCCCTCCCAACATGTCGCTGCCTCCCACAGCGCCTCAGACGTGGCTTCATTTAAGCTCCTACGTTACCTCCAGAGCAGAGTCAAGCAGCTCCGCGTAGAAAACCAGTCGTACACCTGGAGCCCTTCGTCTTCAAGCACAGTCCCTTCAGATCTGTCAGGATCCTATCTTACAACAGTGAGTATATCACCTTAATCGGAGGTTATAGTTGATTTACTGACTTGTTCCTCATTCTGTGTTACTGTACCTCTACCTGCATTTACAGCTGTACTTGTAAGTTACCTCAGGGCCAGGTTCACTTTTTCTGTTCAGGTTTTATAATGTGTTAAATACTAAATATATACCTTCTGATGTTTTCCACACACATGGGTAGGTTGTAAGGTAAGGTAAGGTAATAAATGTTCATGGGAGCATTATTATTATTATTATTTTTAACTCTCTCGCCACAGGAAACAAGAAGCATCATCACAAACTGCCTGATGTACACTTCTGGATCTGATTTAAAATGCTCTTTCAGTCAAAATAAATCTAGAAGTACCTTTAAAAGTGTTAAAGTCAGAAAAATAATACTGTAAATGTGGCAGTATCATTAATATCTGAATATTGTTTCTGTGCTCGCCTTCATAATCTAATAATAACAGCTGATACTGTTGTGTCTTTTATAGCTCACTCAAAGTTAAGACGTCGCTGGAGTTCAGAGCCACTCATCATTCAGGACAAAGTTAAATCTGCAGGTGTGACACACACCAGTGATAAAATGTTCTCTAAATCTGAGTCTTAAGCATTTCAAGCTATTTATGTGGCCGCGGAAATGAATCATTTACTGTCCCAGGTGTGTAAGATAGCAGATTAACAAGCAGGTCACGGTGACAAGTGACACAGTTGAGGATTTGGCCATCAAGTTCACATTCCTCTGTGTGTAGGCAGTCAAATTTTATGGCTTTAGGTTACAGTGAACTGTGAATAAGTGATGAACTGACATTTCACTGGAGATCATGTGAGTTATGTCAGAGAACCTCGTACAGCTGACCGTTCTTGTACAGTCAGAAATGTTACATGATGTTTCACTATACAATTCAAAAAGTCTCGTCTATTTCTGGCTAGTAAAGGCGTCATTAGCATTTAATATGCCTTTCAACAACTTTAAGCAACTTTGTGAAGATTTTTATCTCATGTTTTGTAAAAAAGCAAAGTGAAGGACTATTTATTGAACAGATTTGTCACTATTTAAGTAGAAATAATGATCAGTCTCAGTCTGATCAGGAAATGATTTTCAACACCTACCATTCCGAAACGTTAGAATGACGCGACTCAATTTGAAGTTGGAAAAATCTTCTGGGCTCCACCCAAACTTTTAAATCACAATTCTGTTCTCTGTCCTCCTGTTGGGCCACCTACTGACCCGAAAATCTCCACCGTTGGGTGCAGGTTAAGGTCGGCAGGTGGCACACATGTCAGTGGAAAACAGATTTCAACTCAGTATCAGATAGATATGGTCAGACATTCAGTTCTGATTACTTTTTTAATATAAACAATCATTAATATGGCAATTTCAAACTTATGCACCACCTTCACAGCCGGCACTGAGAATCACTGTTCTACAGAGACGACCTCAGTAAAGGCACTGACATGGATCTAATTGACCCTAAATATAGCATTTGACAGTATTTATTTGATTTTGTGTGATGCTTTTAATAACCCAATAATGAATTGGTTAAATCCTCCTTAATTATTGTTAATTAACATTGTTATTGTTGTACAGTATGTACTGTATGTATGCACACAGGGGTTAATCCTGTGTGATGATAATATGTGATGATTAAAGCATAATAATGTTGAACCAAAAAGAGGACTGCTTTCTTTAAATTCAAACAAAATGTCATCCACTGACACCCACCATGCAATGCAGAATATCTACATGGACAACATTTTATTCCAAAACAAATAAAAATAACACTCGATGGCTGATTGTAAATACAATGAAATCATAAAAAGGTGCATATCAACGACTTCTTTACAAAATTCCTCAAAGCTCACAGGTGGCGTACTTGCTAAGCGCTACAGGAAGATTATCTATCCACCACAAGTACAACTGCACGCAGGAAGCCATGCTGTGAGCGAACGTGAACACACAGGACCAACTCAAGTGTCCTGCTGACGACGCCCAGAAGCTGAGCATACAAACTATACAAAATTCAGGTGCTGCACACTGATATTTAACAAAGAACAAAGTCATATTTACAATACATCAGTGTGTCGCTGGCCACGCTTTGGCAAAATTATGTACAAATGATCTCACTTCTCAGGGCAAAGGTCAATTCTGTAAGTTGTATAAAATTGTTTACGTAAGGCTGTCTGTAGCACTTTTCAAAGTTCTGAGATCATGAGTTACCTTTGAGATTTAAATCAACAAAACTGATAAATCAGGTCGTATTGTTACATCTCACATACAGTTAACAGCCAAAAAACCTCAACTGATGACTTTAAAGTAAAACATGTGTTGCACAAACTTTTCAAAAAAGCACAATATTCATGTATAACCAACATGCCTTGCCAAACTGACCAACTTCAAGTGCTTCTGAGTCCTTTATAGTCTTTTATAGGACTACATATCCAGTCTTTTACTTTGGCATGGCTTTTTCCATTCATCGGCACCATCACATTTCCATGTCCTCCTCTCCAGAGCTGTGGGCCACAGGAAAGCTGTACAGAGACGAGTGTGTTTCTGCAGGTGGACTGGAGGGACTGTGAGGGGTGGGAGACGGACACGGAGTCAGAGGCTGCCGAGATACTGTTTGTTGTTTACGCTGTTTCTGTAACGAGCCCCTGCGCTTCCGAGAGAAGGGATCGTCCGGGGGTCGCCACAACACCAGCTCCATGCAGGAATGACTCCTGAAAGTGAGAGGAAACAAGTGAGGAGAAGAAAAACACCAGGGGGGAAAAGCAGTGTTTAGAGTTTTCCAAAGAGGAAACTCTCACCAGTGGAACACAGGGCATGTTATTTATTATTCATTCAACGTAAAACAGAACAACAACAACATACACAGACTGGGCTACTGTGTGGGGCAGGATGTCACTGATGCCACGCTGTAGACCCTCCTTCAGACTGTCAGAGATGACCAGCACCGGCCTTCTTTGAGCCGGCTCTACATCCAGATCTTCATCCTCATCATCATCCTCCAATGTAATTCTGTGATACATCAAAACAAACCCATTGTGGATGGTGTAAAAGGGGGAGTGACGCAATACTAAGAATCAGATATCAATCAGCAAATATGTTGATAATATGTAAGTATTTATTTAAAATAAAATCTTATTACGACAACATTTTCTCAAGTATTTAATATCTGCTTGTCACTGATTTTGATCAGTTTTTACTTGTTTTCATTCATTTAGTAATTAAAATTGGTGACCCACAATGTCTTTATATAATAATTTTGTAAGAAAACAATAATAACAATAACAGTTATGGTGTTTTGGTTATGATTGGTGATGAATGTTAAACCACTTCAGCAGTTTCTTGTATGTTTTTTCTTTACATGTAAATGCATCAATGGCACATAGCTACTGAATATTTACGTTTGCCCACTATGGGGGAGTCACTGCAGCAACTTATTATATTTTTAACCAGTTTTTGCAACTTTTTCACGCACCATGCATATTGCATACCTGTCCTCGATCTCCTGAAGTTTCCTCTGAGCTGCCTCGATCTCCATGCAGGAGCCTTCTGTCTCGGGTCGGGAAAGAGAGAGGCTGGAGGGCTGCGGCAAAGTTAAAGGCTGTGGCAAAGTTAAGCTCTGGGTGGCTGTGCAGGGCTGTGGAGGAGCAGGAGACGGAGGAGGAGGGCAGCTACTTGCTGGTGGCCAGTCATGAGGGGTGCCAGTGTTTGAGTTCTCTGAAATGTCCACTTCTGCCTCCAGCATTAATCTCCTCCTTTTGGCACTGCATCCCCTGAGGAAAAAAAAAAGCTATTGTTACAACACTCATATTTGACTATTCCATGCACTGCCAAATGTTAGATGCTTGTTTCCCCCCACTTACTCATCATCAACTCTCCTCCTGTGCTTCCTGAGGCATCGTGCCTCCCAGCTGCTGTTGGACAGAGACAGATGTGTTAAAACACAAGTGTTGCCAATGTATATCTGATAAATAAATGGAGGGGGGTATACAACCCTAAATCATCTGCTACATACTTGTTAGAGAGTGTTGCTCTCTGCAGGTGACCAGACGTACTTGGAGGTCCGAGATCAAATTCAGGGAGGCTTGTGGGGCCTGAAAATGAATACATGTCTGGCAGAAAACCCCACTTCACTGCTTGTGGCAGCAGATTGATGAAGGTCCAGGCGATGAAATGATTTGAAGAGACACACCGGTAGATAACTAGAAACGGATCTGATCTGGAATATCAGTATTGACACCAATCAGATGAAGCGATAAGGGGTAATAATCTACATGACGCACAAGTTATAAATATGTCTACCGTTACATGAGGACAGCAAGTTAGCTACAATGCCACTGTGTCATGTCATTGTTTACAAATAGACCTGGCTATGACACGCTAATACGCAATGACAGCTTCATCCCCGCGTTGTATGCTATAATAACTTTGCATGAGTTATCCAGAAACATCAAGCTAGCTACACCGACCTGAGCAGCTGCCCTGCCCCTCGATGTTTTCGTTGTTGATGTTTTGCTAACTTAGCTAGTCTCCGTCAGCTCGCATTGTTTGGCTATTTAAATATTCCGATTAGCGCACAGCAACAGTTACTGTGGGTTCAAGTCTTACTAACCGAGTGTTGCGGTGCCGCCTTCGTGCAGAAATAGCCTCGAAATTAACAGCTCCCCGTGGAGTGAACTGTTTGAAAGGCAGGCTGCGTCAAACTCACGTTAGCTAGCTATTCTGGAAAAAAAGTGAGTAACGCTAGAAGAGTCGACAAGACTCCAGAAAGTGCGTCTGTTACGCTAGGTGAATTGTGGGAATTGTAGTTACCGTGAATAAACCGAGTCCAAGTGGGTCACAACAAGGTCTCGTTTGGCTATTTAAAAACACTCGTTGAGACACAGAGGCCGAGTGAGTAAATATTTTGTGCTTAAGTGTTTAAAACACTAATTTAAGCTAGTTATTAGATGTCCGACGAGCGGTATTTTTTCCCAAGTAAGGCGAATGCATAAACCGTCTTACTCTGTCTCTGATTGGCTTACGCGGAGACATGCCTAAAAATAACCAATCCAACCAAGGAAGGCAACGAGTACTAGCCAATCACAGGTAGAGAGGGGCGGGTCATGTCCACATCCGGGATAGTTAGTTAGTGATGAGACGATGCGAGATAGACTCAGCCTCTCTTTTGTATGTTCGTTTCACCAAAGAGTATCTTCGATAGACAAGATGGTAATCACCAACATTCTGTCTGCGGTACTTCCTACAGCTGGTGTTTTTAAAGGGACCGTTTCTCATCGCTTTGTCATCGCAGATGACGGGTCATGTGACAGAGAAATACTAGAAGCTGTTGTCTGTTCCTGTGTCTTTACTCAGCTCTGATTCTTCACGCTGGAGTCACTCTCTGAGCAGGTACGACACTGCTGTTTACTGCAACATTTAAATAAACCTATAGGCGAATAACTTAACTGCTGTGAAAATATCATAGTAACGATCTTAAAACATTTACCTAGCATCGCTGAGTAGACTGTTTTATGTATGCAATCCACAGGTATGGCAACTATTTTTTAGATTCATTGTTTGAAATCTCAGTAACTTGTAATAAGAAACGAACTGTGTCATCCCAGTTTTACATAGTATTTGTGTTATTACTTTATGACGTTTTAGACAAATATTAAGATGTAGTTCCACTGTTTGTGTTCTCCTGCAGGTTGTCCAGAATGCTGTCTTTAGTCATAATTACAGGCCTACTGGCTCTAGCGTCCGGCAAACCATGTGGTAAGTATTTTTTTTCCTGTTTTTTAAAGAAAAAATCAAGGTTTGAATTATCATTAAAAGTCCTGACTGCCCTTTCAATCTCTGTTTGGATTCTGGGAAGAATCCAGCTGACAAAACACTGACTCACTGTTTTGGACATTCACTGATTTTGCAATTACGTACTCCATGATTTCCAGTGGCCTTCATTCTGCTCGCTTATTGACAAAAGTTGTGCAATTGTCAAAATACAGAGGGAAACTTTTCAGTGGTGAGGGTAAAACATCAAGCAGAGACATTAGGATAATTGGGACTTGACCACAGCAGTTAAAGTTCTTGAGGGGATTAAGTCTCCACAGTCTTTGTTTCCTCTCGCTGTGACTGCTGATGCTGCAGTTTTGGTTTTGCAATGCTCCGAAGGTTCATGATGGTGTCAGCAGGAGAGAGAAACTGGAATACTCTTATGTCTGTGATCAAAATATCTGAGAAACATATGTTTTTTTTTTAAATATATTCATCCAGATACTGATGGATCCAACAGTCAGCTGCTCCTGTCACTCAGTCAGAATCTCCTTCGCTCTCTGGAGACGCAGGAAGGACTCCCCAATCCCAGTGTCCACATAGCATTACGGCTTTCCAGTCGCCACAACCCGACCAAGGAGAATGAACACCTGGACAGACTGAAAAATAATTTGCACAATGACCTTCAGAGGTATCACACCGTTTACAGATGCCCAAAGTCAATGTTCAAAGTCATTCACCGCTGAATTTATCTTTTTCCTCGATGTTCTCACCTGAACTGTATTCTGTTGCGTCTCTCTCAGCTCTCTCTCTAACAGCCAGTCTGTGGTGGGCCTCTTGGCGCTGTACACTCTGGCTCTGAAGTCCTCCTGTTACGACCTCAACACGGTCACCTTCACCGTCGGTGAGAGGAGTGAGACGCTGCTGACGCACCTGAAGAAGCAGATGGAGCTAGAAAAAGAGCATATTGCCTGTAAGTTTCCCTTCGAGTGTTTCAAGGCCAACGGTTGTCATAAAAAGTGTTCAACATCCTCGTTATACATCGTGCTTCAAAATGAGTTCAAAGTTTACCTAGTGTGGATATTTCTTCTGAAAGAAAATCTGAAAATAAATAAAACCTTAGCTTGTTGAAAAAAAAAATGAACATTACATAACTTATATGTTTATAAGACGTCTTATTTTCATAAGAGCTCTAAGTGCCTATAGACAACATGCATCCACACTGTAATAAAAACTGGAGAATTTCTTCATATTTTAATGTAATTTGGTTTCTATCATTTCTTCTCTCCTCTAACGCAGTCAGCCAACGCCCTTTGACCAACTATTACCAGTACTCTCTGGGCGTGCTCGCTCTTTGCGCGAGCGGCATCAGGGTCAACAACCATGTCAGCAACAAGCTCATCAAGGCAGCAGAACTTGAGCTCTTCAAACACGGAGATGTTGAGAGTGTCGGTGAGTTGTCAGGAAAGGTGCAGGCAGGGATGCATCTCAGTTTTATGGAGAAAAAATTTTCTTGTATGGCCGTCTACATATGTATTACATCAGGTGGATAGTTTCTCTAAGGTTTCACACACACAATATGGATATCTGGCAAGGAAATACTATAAAGTTACCTGAGGGTGGCTCTTCTCACAGAAATGAAGAATAAAGATTAAGGATGGGGACATTCTGTGAAAACACCCACGATATTTATTTGTGAGAGGAAGTCAGTAACACCACTTGGTGCCAGTTCATGTTTTGTCTTTCTGTCAAATATGAATATTTTTGTCCCATTCTCTCTCCGTAGATACCTATGCGGTGGCGGGAATGGCGCTCCAGTGTGTGAAGGATGCCGGTTCTCAAGTGCACAATGCTGCTGAGCTCGACGCGGCTCTCACCAAGATCAAGCAGAAGCTCTTGGCCTCTCGTAGGCCCGATGGTCACATTGGCAATGAGTTCAGCACGGGCCTCGCAGTTCAAGTAAAGATCTTTTGTCTCTTTTGCCGCATGAAACTTTATAGAACAAAATCTTTACAGCTTTAAAACTTCTTTTTATTTGTGTTAAAGGCCTTATTGGCATTAGGCAGCCCAGTTGGAGAGTGTGCTGCCTCCATGGAGGCCATGAGGAGAGACGCCAGAAGCAGCACATACCACAACCCCATGGCCATATCTCAGATCCTGCCGGCTCTCCACCAGAAGTCCTACCTGACAGTAAAAACCAAGGACTGTCTAAATGAGGACGGTAAGTGAAGTGTTATTTCTGGTCACTTCAGGTCGTTTCAGGTTGTGTCGTCTTTTTTGTCACGGTGTGTTTCTTCTTACAGGCACTCTGGTGCTGGAGCCGTTAGATCCCGTGGTGGTTTTACCAAGTGACACTAAAGTGACTCTGATGGTGGAGGTGGTGACGTCCAGCGAGGCGACTGCTCTTTACTCCGTGGACGTGGCAAAGGGCAGTTCTCTGTTGGAGGCCCTGGAACATCTCAAGGGGAGAAATGTTGGCTTCACGTGAGTGTTTGCCTACATTGAGTGTTATTCTATGTTCAAAAACAAGAAGGCAATCCGGGCACTCCAAGTATAAGAAAATGTGTCACACAAGGAAGGAAATATTAAAAACAAATTCCCTCTTTTAGTGATGTAGCCACGATAATAAAACCATTTTAATATTTCCTTCCTCTCATGACACATTTCGTCATACTTGGCGTGTCTGGATTGCCCTCTTGTTTTTTTCCAAGAGTGCCCGACACAATAAAAAAAAAGAAACATAGAGCAACCACTCACTTCTTTTCCTAATATGTGATGTTGTTTGACAGGTTTGACACAGAGACCAGCCTGTGGGGACCTTTCCTAAGCGCGGTGAACGGCGAGCAGGCCAGACAGAGCGACCGCAGATACTGGCACCTCTCCTCTGACGGCACTGCGCTCAGTGAGGGTGAGAGCGCACTCAGACTTTACACTCCCAACAGAGCGTTATCTTTATTTCTTCGATCTGCTGCCTTTTATTTCACTTTCACAAAACTTTTTTTTCCACTTTGCTCCCTCAGGTGTCAGTGATTTCAAGATTGAAGCGGCTCAGAAGATCACCATCCGTAACACAAGCTACTGAGTGTCCGCCGCCGCCGATGCAAAAGGGACTGATGAACATTAAATCACCACTGAAGATCAATCTTTTTGTCTTGTTTTTCTATCCTCTGTGTTTTAACCAGTGATTAAACTGCTTTCTAAAATTGTTGTAGTGGTTTCACAGAACTTTTTCATTTAAAGCAGGTTATGAAGCCTGAATAAAAGTGTAATTTCAGAAACTAGCTGAGCAGACTTTACTGTGAACATTCAAACTTTACTGTATAAATTCTGAAGCTTTTTTTTTTTTTTCAAATGTCTTACAAAGTGTGATTGTGTTTTTTTTTTAAAACAAATAAAACGTTTTTAAATGAAGAGTTTCTCTGTGGTTGTGTGTTTCATTACAAACTAATGAACTAGGAATTATAAGCAAGTGATGGTTTATTAAATTATTACATCATATCAAATGTTTTTACAAAGCAACGTGACTTTGGGCTTAATTCTTTTCTATTGCATTTGTTTAAAACACCTTTATTGCAGATAGAAATACAGTAATATCAGAGAAAACAGTAGAACGATCTTCCTTATATATGACATGTCCATGCACATTGTTATGATTAAAATGCAATTCAAGGCCAAAAAATAAAACATTTTGTAGCACAAATAACTAGTCCACATTTCTACTTCAGGTGCTAGAATTTCAAATTCAATATAGTGAGATTTATTTATATTTATACTTGTATTTATATTCATATTTATATATGGGTTATGGCTAACGATTTTCTTCCTAAACATTTTTTTTCTTCCTAAAAAGATATACAGCAATTGACCTTAGTGACGTCATCCGTCTGGGGGACCCTGGGAGCAAAGCACAGCTACTTCCGGGTTAACTAAACTCTCGTTTCACAACCTCAACCTGTGTTGTACTTACGTATAGCACAGTCATAAAAGATGTGTGCTTGATTCATCAAATTCAGCAAGTGTGAATTTGTCGTGTGCAGAACGTTTTTTGTTCAAACGTGCTGCGATTGAAGTTTGCCATAAGACTTTTATTGTGAAAGTACACGTGATACACATGTATCCCGGAAGTGATCTTTATGTTGCTACTGTTTGTAGCATTTTCGGCTACATTTCTTGTGGACGTCTCTTAATAATTTCTCTTAACAGCAGCATGTATGCGAAACAGAAACATATGAGGACTGAAGGGACACTTTAGCCAACATATCGGTGTTTTTAAATGTAGTAATAGTTTTAAAGTTAAGCTGTAAACCGGTGATTCAGACCGAGAGTTCGCGTTAGCTCGGTCATGGAGGGGATTAGCTAGCCGGGCTGCCATGAGGCTGAACTCAGAGGGTGATGTAAGTTAAAGTCCCTTCAACATTAGCGTACATGTAGGAACATGTTGATGAATGTGACTATCCGTGTGTAGTTGTAGTTAATCCCGTACTGATGTTTCCCCTCTACCGGTTCGCTCTGCTCAGTCGTGTGTGTAAAGTTAAGAAAGAAACAGGTTTAATTGCAGATGGCTGTAAGTTCAGGGAGGCTCAGTTTGTCCTGTAAAAGATGCCTCTCAGGTTCGGCTGTGGATGGACCCGCTCGGGTGAAGAGAGTTTCTATCGAGGGCAACATTGGTAAGTACAGTTAGCTAGAGCAGAGACATGGACACGAGTCTCTCGAGTCACTGTTTTCATGTCTTGTAACTTGACTTGATAGAAAAAATGTCTTGATACTCGACTTGTTTAGTTTCATTCCTTCTTGGGAGGAGAAGAGACTTCACTTGACTTTACACAACCCGTGACTTGACCTGCCCAAGAATACATTAACTGGGTTATAACTTAAAACTTGGACCGAGGTGAAGTTAGTTTTAGGTTGGATATTGGACAGACATTCACTCCAGAGACACTCAGCGGTGTCTCTTACAGTTTCACCCCAGTGTTGGCAGCAGGAGGACGGTTAGCTGCCTCCCAGAACCTCGAGCTGCTCTGGAGGCTGACTTAGGGACCATCAATAAATTACATTATTGCTTGTTTGATTTAGACAAAAACAATGTTTCTTCATGCTGACTTCATGATATTAGTGAAAATTATGATAAAAAATAATACTAAACTGATTTCATGTAGCAAACTTATTTTGATTGATTACAAAACTGTAAAACATGTTCAGTTTGCTACCACCACTTTGATATGTTGGTGTGTTTTGGTGTGTTGGTATGTGACCTGTGTAGTGATAAAAAATAACAGTGTTATAAGAATATAGAAGAAGCAGTTCATTTGAATAGAAGGATGTGTCTTATTTGTCCCATGTAGTGATACAATTCAGCATTGGTTTGGAGTCACTGGGTCACATGACATGGAAGCTATTAAAAAGAAGCTGTTGTCTTATAAAAATGTTTTGCAAAATATATATACAACACTCTAGCAATCAAAATAAGTTTGCTACATGAAATCAGTTTAGTATTTAAAAAAAAAAATCAGAATCATGAAATCAGCAAGAAGAAACATTGTTTTTGTGTAAATCAAACAAACAGTAGGGTAATTTATTGATGGTCCCTAAATCAGCCTCCAGAGCAGCTCAGGTTCTGGGAGGCAGCTAACCGTCCTCCTGCTGCCAACACTGGGGTGAAACTGTAAGAGACACCGCTGAGTGTCTCTGGAGTGAATGTCTGTCCAATATCCAACTGAAAACTAACTTCACGATGGTAAAACTTGGACCAAATCACTTGAGTCACAGTTGTTCAAAACAAGATGAATTATTTTTATTTTTGCCAAGTAGGATTTGTTGGTAAAATTTGATATTATGTCCTCTCAAATATCAGCGGTGGGAAAATCAACCTTTGCAAGGCTCCTTCAGTCAGCTTGTCCAGACTGGGAGGTGATGGCAGAACCTGTCAGCAAGTGGCAGAACATTGAGAGTGGGACCAAGAAGGTGAGCACATCTCCTGAACTTTATATGCTTTTGTAAAAGTAATGAGGCCAAGCTGACCATCTCCGCTTGTGTCTTCTCACAGGGGAAAGACGACCCTCCCCAGACGACAGTCAGCAACCTGCTGCAGATGATGTACCAGGACCCTAAGCGCTGGTCGTACACCTTTCAGACATATTCCTGTATGAGCCGGCTGAGAACACAGCTGCAGCCTCCTCCAGCTCGCCTGCTCAGCTCAGAGGGAACACCTGTCCAGGTGTATGAGCGCTCAGTTTACAGCGACAGGTGAGTGAGTCAGGACAGCGAAACTGAAATCAAGTCGGGGGAACTCCAGTTTTGGGTCCTTAAAGTAGAAGATTCGTTATTACGGTGTTAATGTTTTCTTTACCAAAATGATTTCAAACAGAATGAGGTAGGGAGCTGTAGAGTTACTCCAAATATATGTACTTTATGTTTTAATTAACATATTGAGCAAAAGCATTCTCCTTTAAGATAGAATAGAACTTTATTTATCCCTCAGCAGGGAAATTCACTTCTTACAACAGCTCAAGAGTCATATGCAAAGGGAATAACAGTGTCAAACAAGGGAAAGCAAGACAAAAATAGAATAATATTCAAAAATATGTTTTATTTGTGGGAACTTGAACTTGACTTTCTGTCCCCTCAGATACATCTTTGCCCTGAACATGTTCGAGTTGGATTGTATCAACGCTACAGAGTGGACCGTCTACCAGGACTGGCACTCCCTCCTGGTGGAGCAGTTCGGACACCAGGTGGAGCTGGAGGGCATCATCTACCTCAAAGCCCCACCAGAGGTATGAACATGAGTTTTTTTTAAACCAATCCCAATGTCCACAGTCAGACTTTGTTTTCCGCAGCTTTATTTTTTCATTTTTCGATCATAGAGTATAACATGAATACATCAACAAAGAACATAGACATCATAGTAACATTAACAGAATACAGTGCGCGGCTCTTTTCTCAATACATTTAACACGACGTCCTCGTATCATACAGACTGTATCAGCGCGTTTCTCATTGTTTATAATTTAGATAGACTCAAAGTATTTCTTAAATTCCATCCTTAAGAGTTCAAACGATGGGCGAGACCTTAAAAACTTGGATTTATGGATGTGAAACTCCCCCTGTGAAATTCTTTAGTTGACAGTCCGCTGAACTTTCTGGGTTTTGTTTACATATTATTTTATTACATCATTTGCTTCCAGTGTAAAAATAGGTTTCTGTTTTCTTCCAGTACAATGCTGATTTGTACTAACATTCATGAAATAGGTGTGTAGTTGTTTCCTCTTTATTTTTATTGACAAACAAATCTTGAGAATGTTAGAAAAAAAAGGAGTTCGAGACAAATTTTCTTGATATGTTTATTACTTCATTTAAGACTTTCGGTATTTATTCTGTAAGCAAAGAAGGAGGATCCCTTGTCTCTCTGAGTCGTTTCATCAGGAATCACACTGAAGTCACAGATTTTGAAGCGTGTTCCCAGAAAGTCTGCGAGCGCTCAGGGCTGTCCCACTGTCAAACAAAAACAAACAACAACAACAACAGCAAAAAAACAATGATAATCCAGATGAGGCCGCTCTTTTTTTGTGAACAGCAATGACCTACAATCTATCCAAGAAATGTTCTCGTGGAACTGATTCTCTACTTAAATCACACACTTTATTAAACAATATAGAAGTAAAAAGCTTTCGAAACATTACAGAACCTTTTCCCTGAAACCTCTAATTCACTGTGTTTCTATTTGTCTTCATGTGTACTCCTGTCTTTTGTTTTTATTATTATACATTTAAAATGTAAAGTGAAATGTTGCATGTTAGCACGTGATAGTTGCTAACGTTTGCATTGTTGTTACTGAAGCAAAGCATCATTGACATGTTCTGTATTTCGTCACAAATAATGAAAAAATATTGTTCTCATCTCTCAGAAATGTATGGAGCGTCTGCAGCATCGGGGACGATCAGAAGAGAAGGGCGTGCAACTGGACTATCTGGAAAAGCTGCACGTTCAACATGAGAAGTGGCTGGTTGAGAAGAGCACTGAGTGAGTTTTAAAGAGATCGTCCGTCTTATTCCTGTTTAACAATCAACACTTTAAAGGGATATTCCGGTGTAAGTTTAATCCATGGTCTAACACACCTTGACACCGAGTAAGACTCCCCCTCGAGAGGTCAAGTTTGCTGACCGCTAGCTTAGCTAGTTTTAGCAACCTCAGAAAAGACCGCACAATAACAATACACTGCAGCTTATGTCTCCAACTAGAAACTGCCATCAAAAAGCCACAATTAATGGTGAGAACAGCAGCAAACTTCAGCAACAGTACATGTACAGTCCCAGCACACAGTACGAAGCATCAAACATCTGCTAGCTTTGGCGGATTTGTATTAAAAACACAGCACAACTCACCCTCTCCTCCAGCAGCCTGCCTGTGTGGGGAAGCCCTGATGAGTCGATTACCGAGTGCAGTACATTTCCTCAGCTGAAGGATTAAAATGTACGATTATTACTCCATTACTTCCGTTCTTTTCCCTGTCAGCTCTCGATAATAAGAACTGAGCATCCCATGGAGTAATAATCAGACATTTTCATCCTTGAGCTGCGGAAATCTACTGCACTCGGTAATCGACTCGTCAGGGCTTCCCCACACAGACAGGCTGCTGGAGGAGAGGGTGAGTTGAGCTGTGTTTTTAATACAAATCCAGCAAAGCTAGCAGATGTTTGATGCTTCGTACTGTGTGCTGGGACTGTACATGTACTGTTGCTGAAGTTTGCTGCTGTTCTCACCATTAATTGTGGCTTTTTGATGGCGGTTTCTAGTTGGAGACATAAGCTGCAGTGTATTGTTTTCGTACGGTCTTTTCTGAGGTTGCTAAAACTAGCTAAGCTAGCGGTCAGCAAACTTGATCTCTCGAGGGGGAGTCTTACTCGGTGTCAAGGTGTGTTAGACCATGGATTAAACTTACACCGGAACATCCCTTTCAGAAGCCTTTCCTGTCAGCTGCTTGCTGCTCGGTGTAACACGGCGTGGCTCTCTCTCTTTTCAGGATTCATTTCGAGAAGTTGAAACAGATACCTGTGCTGCAGCTCGATGCCAGTGTGGAGTTTCAGAGTGACCCGGAGGTGCGGGAGCAGTTCATAACACAGGTATGTTTTTATTATTGTGCTTTGATATAACAGCTGCTGTACCAGAGACGACCACACGAGGGCTCCGTCTTTCTGTTTGAGAGCCTCGCAGACACATTTCTGTTTTCTGATCTGTTTAAAGGGATAGTTCGGGTTTTTTGAAGTGGGGTCATATAAAGTACATATCTATAGTCGGTCTGTTCCCTACCATTGTTGTCGATCAGTGCAGCCTCAGTTTGGAGAAGCAGAGAGCCGCTCCAGCCCAGACGCTCAGCTTTGTACTGCAGTGAACGGAGTCCAGATGCAAAGCGAATTTTAACCACCTAAAAAAATCTATATCAGTTCAAGTGTACGTTGTATAGAGAAAATTCAGACCGTCAGCACTACATTTTCTCAACCGTAGAACCTCCGTCCTCCTCCGAATTTTCTCTATACAACGTACACTTGAACTGATATAGATTTTTTTAGGTGGGCCTTGTTATATGTGGTTAAAATTCGCTTTGCATCTGGTCTCCGTTCACTGCAGTACAAAGCTGAGCGTCTGGGCTGGAGCGGCTCTCTGCTTCCCTAAACTGAGGCTGCGCTGATCGGCAATCACGGCAGGGAACAGACCGACTATAGACATGTACTTTATACGACCCCACTTCAAAAAACCTGAACTATCCCTTTAATGTTTCTGATCGTGATGAGATGTAACGCTCAGTCGATTTAAAGAAAATTAGCTATTTTAATAAGGATTAAACGTTATTTTTCAAGCAAAAATGTTAAACATTTGCTGCTTCCAGCGTCTTGTACGTAACGGTTTGCTGCTTTTTCGTGACATTCATGACAGTAAATGTAGAGTTCTTGGGTTTGGACAAAAGAAGAAACCTGATGATGTCACTTCAGGCTCTGGGAAATTGTTTTTTTAAATGATTGTTAGTTTCAACGTTAATCCTAAATCACCTTTTCATCTCCAGGTGAAGAACTTCTTCAGTGCTTTATGAGAAGATCAGCAGTGGGAGCAGAAGTCCAGTCCGACCTCAGTCAGTCACATGTGTGAACCAACATATCAACATTTTGTCTTTTTGATAAGCTGCCACCTCTTCAGGACCATACTGACAACCATTCTGAAACACTTTTAGAGGGTTAAATTTTTTCATATTTTTGGTTTGCATGTTTATTTATTTGTCTTGAGATTCACTGTGTAGTTTTATTCACATCCTGTACTGTTGATTCCACTTGAAATCTCTTTAACACAACAATACACTGATCAGTTCGGGGATTTTGTTGCCTGTGAACATTATAATCCAAGTTTACTGAACATCTTTGTCTACGTTAATGTCTTATTGATTTCTGTCTGACAGTCTGAAGCAAGCAAATGGGGAAAAGTGTCATATTTCAAAGCTGTTGAATAAATAAATACCAAGTAAGTTTTTTAAATGTCGTTTCCAGCTCTTTATTTCTATTTTATTATCAAAGAATTCTTTAAAAAAAACTAAATTGTTTGTATGAGTAGAATCGTACACTACTTCGGCCATTGTTTCTAAACAGCAGAGATGGAATGAACGTTTACTCAATTTTGGAGTCTTTCCATTCTACTGTTTACTTCCACTTCTACATTTTAACAGCAAATACTTTAAATTTTACTCCACTAAATTTATTTGACAACTTTAGTTACTAGTTACTCTGTATATTGCGTGCTGCAGCCAAAGTAGTGCATTTTAAATTAATTAATTTGATAAAATAAACACTCCAATAATCAGAAAAATGCTTATATCTAATCCTAAATCTAATGTAAATTCTTTTTTCAAAACATGTTTTTTTTTCCATGTGTCGAGCCGAGTGAAAAATACGGAAGAGTATTCGGGCCAGAGATGAGGAAAAAAATGTCATGAGATAGTTTTTTTATTTTCATTATGAACTTCAAGAAAAAAGTTGAAATGTCAAGAAATTGTATTTTGACTTTATTCCTGACATTTGGACTTCATTTGAAGTTCATAATGAAAATAAAAAAAATACCTTGTGACATTTTTTTTTCTCTCACCCCTGGCCCAAATACTCTTCCCTGGAAAAAAAAGTTCACGGTTGAATTTTTTTTTTCATGTGTTGAGTGAGAAAGAAAAAAGTTAAAATGTCGAGAATAAAGTCGACTTTTCTGGTCCCTCAAATCCAGTTAGGGGAGCGACTGACAGCTATGCCATTACTACCTCCCTTTCCTTACAATTGTGGCCACTGCCATTTTTTTTCATGTGGTGAGCCGAGTGAAAAAAAAAAATTTTCATGGGTGATTTTTTTTTTTTCCATTTGTTGAGCCGAGTGAAAAGATGCTTTTTGCTGGAGATTTTTTTTTTTCTCAGAAAAATGCTAATATTGAATCTGATAATCAGCCGACTACGGAAGTCCTGAGGGGCAAGGGAGAATTTTTTTTTGTTATTATTTTTTGGTAAAATATTTTTTTCATCTGTGAGTCAGAATGAAAAAAAAAAATGTTTTCACGTGACATTTTTTTCATGTGTCAAGCCGAGTATTTGGGCCAGAGATGAGGAAAAACAATGAGAGGAGGAGGTTTTTTTTCATCATGCATTTCAAGGAAAAAATCTAAACGACACGAAATTGTATTTTTACTTTTTTTCTTGAAGTGCTTGATTGAAAAACAAAATTCCTCCTCTCATTTTTTCCCTCATCCCTGGCCCTTTTCACTCAGCTTAACATGTAAAAAATGGCAGTGGCCTCAATTGTGCAAGCTGAAATGGAAAGGATGTAGTAATTGCAGAGAACCGGATGAGAAGAGTTGACTTTATTCTCATCATTTCGACTTTTTTCTTGAAATGCATGATGAAAAAAAACTTCCTCTCATTTTTTTCCTCATCTCTGGCCTTAATACTCTGTATTTTTCACTGAGCTTGACACATGAGAAAAAAAAAGTCACCCATGAAATCATTTTTTTCCCACTCTGATTCACACATGAAACCAAATATTTTACCACTTAGAAAAAGGAGCACCAAAAAAATAAAATCTCCATGCTCTTCTGGGCTTCCGTAGTCAGCTGATTATCAGATTAGATATTAGCATTTTTTGGGGGAAAAACTAATAAATTTCACCTGGCAATTTTTTTTGTTTTTTACTCTGCTCAACAAATGAAAAAAAAAAAATAAAAATCACCCTTGAAAAAAAACTTTTTTTTCACTCAGCTCAACACATACAAAAAATGGAAGTGGCCACATTCGTGCAAGCTGAAATGGAAAGGACGTAGTAATGGTAGAGACCGGATGCTCGGGCAGCTGTCAGTCACTCCCCTAACTGGATTTTCAGAAAAATGCTAATATCTAATCCGATAATCAGCCGACTAGGGAAACCCTGAGGGGAAAGGGAGAATTTTTTTTTTTTGGGTGCTCCTTTTTCTAAGTGGTAAAATATTTTGTTTCGTGTGTGAAACAGAGTGAAAAAAAATATATGTTTTTTTCACTCAGCTGGACAGATGGGAAAAGTGAATTTCACCCATGAAAAAAACAAAAATGCACCCATGAAAATAAATTCACCAATGAAAAAGTAAATTTCACCCATGAAAAAAATAAATTTCACCCCAGAAAAATGTTTCTTTCACTCACCTCGACAGACGGGAAAAATAAATTTCACCCATGAAAAATGTGAATTTCACCCATGAAAAATATATTTTTTTACTCTGCTAGACTCGTGGAAAAAAAAAATGCACCCATGAAAATAAATTCACCAATGAAAAAATAAATTTCACCCAAAAAAATGTTTCTTTCACTCAGCTCGACAGACGGGAAAAATAAATTTCACCCAAGAAAAATATATTTCATCCATGTCGGCTTAGACTCATAGAAAAAAAAAATGCACCCATGAAAAAAACAAAAATCACCCATGAAAAATACTTTTTTTCACTTGGCTCGACACATGAAAAAAAAAAATTTCACCCAAAAAAATGTTTCTTCCACTCGGCTCGACAGACGGAAAAAAAATATTCACCCATAAAAAACTAAATTTCACCCATGAAAAAAACTAAAATCACCCATGAAAAATATTTTTTTTTACTTGGCTAGACTCGGACAAAAAAAATGCACCCATGAAAATAAATTCACCAATGAAAAAATAAATTTCACCCCAGAAAAATGTTTCTTTCACTCAGCTCGACAGACGGAAAAAAAATATTCACCCATAAAAAACTCAATTTCACCCATGAAAAAAACAAAAATCATCCATGAAAAATGTGAATTTCACCCATAAAAAATGTTTCTTTCACTCAGCTTGACAGACAGGAAAAATGAATTCACCCATGAAAAAAACAAAAATCAACCATGAAAAATGTTTTTTTCACTCAGCTGGACAGACGGGAAAAGTGAATTTCACCCATGAAAAAAACAAAAATGCACCCATGAAAATAAATTCACCAATGAAAAAGTAAATTTCACCCATGAAAAAAATAAATTTCACCCCAGAAAAATGTTTCTTTCACTCACCTCGACAGACGGGAAAAATAAATTTCACCCATGAAAAATGTGAATTTCACCCATGAAAAATATTTTTTTTTACTCTGCTAGACTCGTGGAAAAAAAAAGAAAACCCATGAAAATAAATTCACCAATGAAAAAATAAATTTCACCCAAAAAATTGTTTCTTCCACTCGGCTCGATACACGGGAAAAATAAATTTCACCCATGAAAAAATAAATTCACCCATGAAAAATACTTTCTTCCACTCAGCTCGATACACAGGAAAAATAAATTTCACCCATGAAAAAAAAATCACCATGAAAATATTTTTCACTTGGCTCAACACATGAAAAAATAAAATTTCACCCAAAAAAATGTTTCTTCCACTCAGCTGGACAGACGGAAAAAAAATATTCACCCATAAAAAACTAAATTTCACCCATGAAAAATGTGAATTTCACCCATGAAAAATATTTTTTTTTTACTCGGCTAGACTCGCAGAAAAAAAAATGCACCCATGAAAATAAATTCACTAATGAAAAAATAAATCTCACCCATGAAAAATGTTTCTTTCACTCAGCTTGACAGATGGGAAAAGTGAATTTCACCCATGAAAAAAACAAAAATCACCCATGAAAAATATTTGATTTCACTCGGCAGACTGCGAAAATAAATTGCACCCATGAAAATAAATTCACCAATGAAAAAATTAATTTCACCCATGAAAAATGTTTCTTTCACTCAGCCTCGACAGACAGGAAAAATAAATTTCACCCATGAAAAATGTGAATTTCACCCATGAAAAATATATTTTTTTACTCTGCTAGACTCGTGGAAAAAAAAAAGAAAACCCATGAAAATAAATTCACCAATGAAAAAATAAATTTCACCCAAAAAATGTTTCTTCCACTCGGCTCGATACACGGGAAAAATAAATTTCACCCATGAAAAAAACAAAAATCACCCATGAAAAATGTGAATTTCACCCATGAAAATTTTTTTTTTTACCCGGCTAGACTCGCGGAAAAAAAAAATGCACCCATGAAAATAAATTCACTAATGAAAAAATAAATCTCACCCATGAAAAATATTTTCTTCCACTCAGCTTGACAGATGGGAAAAGTGAATTTCACCCATGAAAACTAAATTTCACCCATGAAAAAAACAAAAATCACCCACGAAAAATATTTTTTTTTACTTGGCTAGACTCGGAAAATAAAAATGCACCCATGAAAATAAATTCACCAATGAAAAAATAAATTTCACCCATGAAAAATGTTTCTTTCACTCAGCTCGACAGATGGAAAAAATAAATTTCACCCATGAAAAATGTGAATTTCACCCATGAAAAATATATTTTTTTACTCTGGCTAGACTCGTGGAAAAAAAAAATGACAACCCATGAAAATAAATTCACCAATGAAAAAATAAATTTCACCCAAAAAAATGTTTCTTCCACTCGGCTCGACACACGGGAAAAATAAATTTCACCCATGAAAAAAACAAAAATCATCCATGAAAAATGTGAATTTCACCCATGAAATATTTTTTTTTTACCCGGCTAGACTTGCGGAAAAAAAAATGCACCCATGAAAATAAATTCACTAATGAAAAAATAAATTTCACCCATGAAAAATGTTTCTTTCACTCAGCTCGACAGATGGAAAAAATAAATTTCACCCATGAAAAATGTGAATTTCACCCATGAAAAATATATTTTTTTACTCTGCTAGACTCATGGAAAAAAAAAGAAAACCCATGAAAATAAATTCACCAATGAAAAAATAAATTTCACCCAAAAAATGTTTCTTCCACTCGGCTCGATACACGGGAAAAATAAATTTCACCCATGAAAAAAACAAAAATCACCCATGAAAAATGTGAATTTCACCCATGAAAATTTTTTTTTTTTACCCGGCTAGACTCGAGGAAAAAAAAAATGCACCCATGAAAATAAATTCACTAATGAAAAAATAAATCTCACCCATGAAAAATATTTTCTTCCACTCAGCTTGACAGATGGGAAAAGTGAATTTCACCCATGAAAAATAAATTTCACCCATGAAAAAAACAAAATAAAAAACTAAATTTCACCCATGAAAAAAACAAAAATCACCCATGAAAAATGTGAATTTCACCCATGAAAAATATTTTTTTTTACTTGGCTAGACTCGCGGAAAATAAAAATGCACCCATGAAAATAAATTCACCAATGAAAAAATAAATTTCACCCCAGAAAAATGTTTCTTTCACTCACCTCGACAGACGGAAAAAATAAATTTCACCCATGAAAAAAACAAAAATCATCCATGAAAAATGTGAATTTCACCCATAAATTTTTTTTTTTCCACTCGGCTAGACTTGCGGAAAGAAAAAAATGTTTCTTTCACTCAGCTCGACAGACAGGAAAAGTGAATTTCACCATGGAAAAATTAATTTCACCCAAAAAAATGTTTCTTCCACTTGGCTCGATACATGGGAAAAATAAATTTCACCCATGAAAAAAACAAAAATCACCCATGAAAAATACTTTCTTCCACTCGGCTCAATACACGGGAAAAATAAATTTCACCCATGAAAAAAACAAAAATCACCCATGAAAAATGTGAATTTCACCCATGAAAATTTTTTTTTTTACTCTGCTAGACTCGCGGAAAAAAAAAATGCACCCATGAAAATAAATTCACTAATGAAAAATAAATCTCACCCATGAAAAATATTTTCTTCCACTCAGCTCGACACACAGGAAAAACAAAATTTCACCCATGAAAAAACAAAAATCACCCATGAAAAATGTGAATTTCACCCATGAAAAATATTTTTTTTTACTTGGCTAGACTCACGGAAAATAAAAATGCACCCATGAAAATAAATTCACCAATGAAAAAATAAATTTCACCCCAGAAAAATGTTTCTTTCACTCACCTCGACAGACGGAAAAAATAAATTTCACCAATGAAAAAAACAAAAATCATCCATGAAAAATGTGAATTTCACCCATGAAAAATACTTTTTTTCACTTGGCTCGACACACTAAAAAAAAATTTCATCCAAAAAAATGTTTCTTCCACTCGGCTTAACAGACAGGAAAAGTGAATTTCACCCATAAAAAACTAAATTTCAACGATGAAAAAAACTAAAATCATCCATGAAAAAAACTAAAATCATCCATGAAAAAAACAGAAATCATCCATGAAAAATGTGAATTTCACCCATGAAAAATACTTTTTTTCACTTGGCTGACACACGACAAAAAATTTAATCCAAAAAAATGTTTCTTCCACTCAGCTCGACAGATGGGAAAAGTGAATTTCACCTATGAAAAACTTTCTTTTCACTTGGCTCGACACACGGAAAAAAATAGTTGACCTATGAAAAAATAAGTTCACCCATGAAAAATGTTTCTTTCACTCAGCTCGACACACAGGAAAAATGAATTCACCCATGAAAAGTGAATTTCACCCATGAAAAAAAAATTTTCACCCCAGAAAAATGTTTCTTTCACTCACCTAGACAGACGGAAAAAGTAAATTTCACCCATGAAAAACATTTTTTTTTACTCTGCTAGACTCGTGAAAAAAAATAAGAAAACCCATGAAAATAAATTCACCAATGAAAAAAATAAATTTCACCCAAAAAAATGTTTCTTCCACTCAGCTCGATACACGGGAAAAATAAATTTCACCCATGAAAAATTAAATTTCACCCATGAAAAATACTTTCTTCCACTGGGCTCAATACACGGGAAAAAAAAAATTTCACCCATGAAAAAATCAAAAATCACCCATGAAAAATATTTTCTTCCACTCAGCTTGACAGATGGGAAAAGTGAATTTCACCCATGAACGGAAAAAAAAATTTCACCCATGAAAAAAACAAAAATCACCCATGAAAAATGTGAATTTCACCCATGAAAATTTTTTTTTTTTACCCGGCTAGACTCGCGGAAAAAAAAATGCACCCATGAAAATAAATTCACTAATGAAAAAATAAATCTCACCCATGAAAAGTATTTTCTTCCACTCAGCTTGACAGATGGGAAAAGTGAATTTCACCCATGAAAAATATTTTCTTCCACTCAGCTCGACACACGGGAAAAATAAATTTCACCCATGAAAAAAACAAAATAAAAAACTAAATTTCACCCATGAAAAAAACAAAAATCACCCATGAAAAATATTTTTTTTTTACTTGGCTAGACTCACGGAAAATAAAAATGCACCCATGAAAATAAATTCACCAATGAAAAAATAAATTTCACCCCAGAAAAATGTTTCTTTCACTCACCTCGACAGACGGAAAAAATAAATTTCACCCATGAAAAAAACAAAAATCATCCATGAAAAATGTGAATTTCACCCATGAAAAATACTTTCAACTTGGCTCTGAACACATGAAAAATAAATTTCATCCAAAAAAATGTTTCTTCCACTCGGCTTAATACACAGTGAAAAATAAATTTCACCCATGAAAAAAACAAAAATCACCCATGAAAAATGTGAATTTCACCCATGAAAATTTTTTTTTTTACCCGGCTAGACTCGCGGAAAACAAAATGCACCCATGAAAATAAATTCACTAATGAAAAAATAAATCTCACCCATGAAAAATATTTTCTTCCACTCAGCTCGACACACAGGAAAAAAAAATTTCACCCATGAAAAAAAAAAATTTCACCCATGAAAAAAAAAATTTCACCCATGAAAAATGTGAATTTCACCCATGAAAATTTTTTTTTTTTACTCTGCTAGACTCGCGGAAAAAAAAAATGCACCCATGAAAATAAATTCACTAATGAAAAAATAAATCTCACCCATGAAAAATACTTTCTTCCACTCAGCTTAACAGATGGGAAAAGTGAATTTCACCCATGAAAAATAAATTTCACCCATGAAAAATAAATTTCACCCATGAAAAAAACAAAAATCACCCATGAAAAATGTGAATTTCACCCATGAAAATTTTTTTTTTTTACTCTGCTAGACTCGCGGAAAAAAAAATGCACCCATGAAAATAAATTCACTAATGAAAAAATAAATTTCACCCATGAAAAATATTTTCTTCCACTCAGCTCGACACACGGGAAAAATAAATTTCACCCATGAAAAAAACAAAAAAAACAAAAATCACCCATGAAAAATATTTTTTTTTACTTGGCTAGACTCGCGGAAAATAAAAATGCACCCATGAAAATAAATTCACCAATGAAAAAATAAATTTCACCCCAGAAAAATGTTTCTTTCACTCACCTCGACAGATGGAAAAAATAAATTTCACCCATGAAAAAAACAAAAATCATCCATGAAAAATGTGAATTTCACCCATAAAAAATACTTTTCACTTGGCTCGACACACGAAAAAAAATTTCATCCAAAAAAATGTTTCTTCCACTCGGCTCAACAGATGGGAAAAGTGAATTTCACCCATGAAAAAAACAAAAAATCACCCATGAAAAATGTGAATTTCACCCATGAAAAAAACTAAATAAAAAACTAAATTTCACCCATGAAAAAAACAAAAATCACCCATGAAAAATATTTTTTTTTACTTGGCTAGACTCGCGGAAAATAAAAATGCACATATGAAAATAAATTCACCAATGAAAAAGTAAATTTCACCCCAGAAAAATGTTTCTTTCACTCACCTCGACAGATGGAAAAAATAAATTTCACCCATGAAAAAAACAAAAATCATCCATGAAAAATGTGAATTTCACCCATGAAAAACTTTCTTTTCACTTGGCTCGACACACGGAAAAAAATAATTGACCTATGAAAAAATAAGTTCACCCATGAAAAATGTTTCTTTCACTCAGCTCGACAGACAGTGAAAGTAAATTTCACCCATGAAAAAATAAAATTTCACCCAAGAAAAAGTTTTTTTCACTCAGCTCGACACACAGGAAAAATTAAATTCACCCATGGTTCACTTTTTTTCTGTAGCTGACCTTATACAGAATATACGTACATTAAAATATATGTATGTACATTTGAAGTACATTTAAAACCAGATACTTCAAGAATTCATACTCAAGTACTATTTGTATATGTGAGCCTGACCAGAGGTGGCAGAAGTACACACGTTCTTTACTCAAGTAGAAGCTCAGATACTTTTGTAAAAAGAAAAAAGTATAAAGCAGAAGTAAGGATTCAACTTCTTTACTTAAGTAAAAATTAAAAGGTACAGACTGTCAAATATACTCATAGTATAAAAGTAAAAAGTATCCCTCTGATATCATATTAATATTAATTCAAAGACTATTAAACGGAATAGTTAGGATTTGTCCGAGCTGTTCGTAAATGCACCATAAAGATTCAGAAATCAGTGTTTAAAAAAAAAACTATGGAAATGAGCCTGTTTTGAAACTGTAAGGATTAGAAAATACAGATATTTGTGTTAAAATGTGGAGAATGAAAGTAAAAAGTTGTCAGAAAAATAAACACTCAGGTACAGATACCTGAAAAATCTGATTAAGTACAGTGACAAACTGTTTGTACTACCTCTGACAAACACATTAATATTTTCAGAGTATCTTTACTCTTACTTCAATAAGACTTTTGCTACTGTTTAAACATTGTTAAACAGAAAGTGCAGCGCTAACAGTATTATTTGTTAATGGATATTTCCACGTCTAAAGGATCAGGCTCCTGGATGAATGTGAAAGGGCCGGCGGGTCGACGGGACAATGACCTTGGCTAAATGTTTTCTTTTTGCTGCCCTCTGATGTGCTCTGGTGATCAGAGGGGCTGTTGGGATGCCTGGAGTGGTCAGGGGTCATCAAAGGGCAGCTGTCCACTATAAAGGGGCCTGGCTGGAGCTCCGTCTGCACATAGCATCATTTCAGCCTGAAACCAGCTGGAGGAAGGAACGAACCGAGGATCTGTCCTCTTCTGTCGTTGCTGCTGGAGAAGATTTTGTGAATTTCAGTGAAAATGGAAGCTGTGGTCCGGACGGTTTTCTGCACGTTCCTCTTCTGCTCTTCTGGAGTTTTGTCTTCGTCCACTCAGGGGCTCAGGTATCACGCCGGCCTCGAGGCCAGTCTGGCACTGAGGAATCTGTCAGCGAATCACCGCAGCAGATACCCTCTGTACATGATGCAGCTGTACCGCTCCTTCAGGACGGCCGAATCCTTCTCGTCGGCAGCCGTCGACGCCATCACGACGCGAGGTGACGACCCGTCAACGCAGCGTTCTGACTCGGTCCTGAGTCTGATGGCCAGAGGTGAGTAAACAGATGATCATGCTTTGGATATAAAGTGTGTTACAGTCATGTTCAGTGTGTGTTAGTTTCTCCTGAGCTGCTGCAGCTCTCTGGTGGGTGCGTTATCTGTGTTATCAGCCCCTCCCTCTTTACAACCCGGCAAGTGTCAAAATGCTTATTCGACTTTAAAGGCTTTCTCTGTTTTATGTGAGAGGGTGTGTATATTAGCCCTCAGACGTCCTTGCACAGGGGGGTTCAATACACATCCTGTCCTGTTCACTCTCCCACTCCGGTGTTTTGACATTTGTCCAGGGATCTGGTTTGCCCCGAGTCACTCAGACTGCCGACTGCCGTGTGTGTGAGTTTGAGTTTAAATGTTTTCTCTTATTTTTCAGGCTGTCATCAGGTGGGCCAACGGTGGACGGTCACGTTTGACATGTCGTCCGTCTCCACCAGCGAGCTCGTCCAGCTGGCAGAACTTCGGATCAGGCTGCCGGCTTTCTCCGGCTCGAAGCGCGCCACCGTGGATTTATATCACTCCAGAAAGCAGAGCTGTGACCAGCAGCACAGCGCGTCATGTCAGGATGAGCACCTTTTCCTGGGGAGCTTCGTCACCTCACCCAGCCGCACCAAGTCTTCCTGGAAGGTTTTTAACGTGACAGCCCTGTTAAAATTCTGGCTGTACCAGGGAGACGGAGCGTCGAGCCAGGAGGCCTCAGGAGAGCCTGACATGGACCCTGGGAGTGGTGCTGGAGGTGAAGGAGAGTCTCTCTTCAAGATTATGGGATTGAGGCAACAAAAAATACACCACGCGACCACGAACCGGGTCATGATGATCATCTTCTCCAAACACAATCTGCCCCAGGAAGGCCATGTGGCATACAGCCTCATTCACACTGTGGAGAACTCCAAGTACGTGACCGTGGACAGAGCCAGCGGCGACAGTCACAGCAGACGCCACAAAAGAAACAGGGTGGAGAAGATGAGGGTGACTGACGGAGCTTCACCCACTGCTGCTGCTCCACCAGCAGCAGCAGCAGCAGCAGAGCCGCCCCAGAGGCCGCTGTGTCGGAGGGTGGACATGTGGGTGGACTTTGAGCTCATCGGCTGGGACGAGTGGATCATCCACCCGAAGCGCTACAACGCATTTCGCTGTGAGGGAGACTGTCCCACGCCGCTGGACGAGTCCTTCCAACCCACCAACCACGCCTACATGCAGGTGAGATGATAACTTGATATTTAACGCTTAAGAATCTCGAACAATCACACAATTTGTGTAGTTTTTCATGTGATTTATTCATATCTTTTTCAGAGCCTCTTGCGACATCACCATCCGGAGAGAGGCTCCTGCCCGTCCTGCGTGCCGACGCGCCTCAGCCCGCTCTCCATGCTGTACTTTGAAAACGACGATCTGGCCCTGCGGCACCACGAGGAGATGATCGTCGAAGAGTGCGGCTGTCACTGAGCGCCGGTCGCAAAGAGCAGCCATCGACGGAGCATAATCTTTAACTTTAATTCAACCGTTTCTTTCTTGTGTCTTTATATATTAATGTGCAGATGTTAAATTCAGAGTTCTTAGGTTGTTTGTTTTTACAGAAAAATGATGAGCTTAAATAAATTTATTTCATCTATACTGGGTGATAAACAAAAGCTCAATTATATAATTTGTTATGTTTTTATCTATTTATACACTATAATGTATATTTTGTAAATACAGTATGAAAATATATTAAAATATTTTATTTGGACATGATTGTGATGCATTGTTTTTTGACCGTTGGGTATTAATGAACACTAAAATCAATTTTTAATTTAATTTACGGTGTTTTTTCTCTCTTTCACTTATATATTACCCTCAAAATATGATTGCAAAGAGGAGAGAGTCTGTAACCATAACTGTAATAAATAATCTCTACTCAATTACCAAATGAACTCATAAACAAAAGACGCACAAGGCCAAACATCATCACTGGATTATGTTTGAAATTATGTGAATTATTAACAAAATATCAATGTTTCATTTTTTGAATATCAGTTATCGTGAATACCGCGATATGGTAAGACCCCTAACTGGATATAAAGTTTCGTTTAAATTGTTCATAATTGTTAAGTTTGAAATTGCACATGTTGAACTTCAAGAGTTTAAAAGAGGAAACCACATAAATTCAGATCAGTTTTTCAAATTAAAATATATCAGTGCTCTAAATTTTTGTTGTACTTTAATTTCAAGCCCTTAATCTTTATAACGGCTGTTATTTCCTTCCGTGCATAACTTTAGGATTGGCAGTGTTTCATTTGGAGTGTTTTCCATCGGCAGCTGTTACACAGAATCAAAAAGAAAGCCGTCCTCGGAGGCTCAACCTGCTCGTAGAAACTCTCCTGCATCATAATCCCACTTGTCTTCAGTGACTTGTGCCCAGCTAACATCTTAGGCCACGTTTATACGTAGCAGGGTATTTAGAGAAACAAATATTTCCCCCCCTTCGTTTTCAAAAAAATTGTAATTTACATCAATCCGCATAAATACGCCGTCGAGCGCCATTCTAACTCTGCCAAACCTCTGGGCGGCAGTGTAGGGAGAAGGATAAAGCCATGCAAACCAATCAGAATCCTCAGAATCAACAACAACGAATAACACGAGCGACTTCCTGTTCCTTTCAAAATAACGCTCTCATGACGTTAAGCATTTTCTGGCGCATATCCTAATGAGCGTGAGAACCTAAAACCCTGTTTCTCCCAGTTGACACGACAACACATAACCGGAGTTTTCCAAATTCTCCACTTTGCCCGGAGTTTTTAGAAATAATCGTTTTCTGTGATAAAAACGGGGTTTTCGTGTAAATGAGAGGCCAAACCGCCTGGAAATATCTGCGTTTTCCCTTCGTGTAAACGGGGCATTAGTGTATTTGCCTTCCTCGCCTCCAATCCACATCTCTGGTCCTGTTACAGCACCACACATCATCAGAGGCCATTAGTGTCCCTCCTGGACGGGCTTCTTTTGTTGATTGTGATCAAACAGGCAGGCTGAGTGGAACGACACATAAAGGATACTGAAGGATGGAGCACTGGGTGAAGGTGGTGGTGGTGGGGGCACAAGCAGTAGCATTTGTTTACTTTGGGGAGGGGGCGGAGGGGTGGTGTCAGGAAGCAGAGGTGACAAGGGGAGACTTTTAGACCCCAAACAAACAGAGAGCAATGTGAAGGGAACGGACGGAGTCAACGTCTGGATGCTGAAGCTGCCGCGGAGGACGGACAGGGCGGACTGGAACTGATCGGCTGAAACTGTTCAATCCACAAGACAAGTCCAGACTAACCTCCTCTGATAACTCTCTGTTTTAAATCACCTGGTGAGTCTTTTAACCAGGTGACAAGATCACAAATGGTTTGATGTGCTTTTTTTATGCTCAATTAAACAACAGTCAAGTATCAAATCTATTGTTTATGCTTCTGAGTTTTACAGTAATGAATGTAATGAAGCTCACACAGCACGACACACGACACACAGTAGCAGGGGAGCGACGTCATCACCTCCAAATCATGTGTCGGTTCTCACACATCTTCTCCGTCCTGGACAAACTTTCCTGTTTGGTGGTCGGGTCAATTCTACTCTTATTTTAACAGCTAAATTACAAATGGGCGCTCGTTAAATTTGATTTTATATTCCTCGAACATGTAATACTTTTGTCAGTGGATATGAGTTGCAGCAATATAATGTTTTCAGAGGTTTTTGTAGTTTGAGTATTGACAAGTATCATGCTGATCTACGATATTGAAAAACGATTCAAAATAAAGTTTAATGTCAAATACTGTATCTCAATACGGAAGCTTATTGCATTCACTTGATACATTTTTTTTGTTTTGTTTTACTGAGTAATTATTTGTGTTTTTCTGAGTAATTTATTTTTTGTCTGTTTTTTGGAATAATTATTTCTGTTTTTCTGAGTAATTTTCTTTTTCTGTTTTTCAGAGTAATTTTTTTCCTGATTTTCTGAATAATTTTTTTTTCTTCTGTTTTTCGGACTAATTTTTTTCCTGAGTTTACAGAGCATTTGAAGATCCATTCATTCATTGAGAGCTCGACTTCATGGTTACAAACATGACCGACTTGTTCAGTTTAATCAAGTTTTACTTTGATCTGGGTTTAAGACACTGGGAGATAGTCCTGTCTTTAACTCATATAGATGGTATTATCATTAGTTTGTCAAGGCATGTATGCGCGAGCAGGAGTCACCATAGGTCCACGACATGGTCCACGGGAGAACGGGAGTCTGTTACAGGTTGGATGTTCTCGTGGGAGTTCGAAGTATCTCGATATTTCAGAAAAAAAATTACTCTGAAAAACAGGGGGGAAAAAATTACCACGAAAAACAGAAGAAAAAAAAATTACTCTGAAAAACGGAAATAATTATTCCAAAAAACAGACAAAAAATAAATTACTCAGAAAAACACAAATAATTACTCAGTAAAACAAACCAAAAAAAAAAATGTATCAAGTGAATGCAATAAGCTTCCGTATCTCAACTCCACTTCATTTACTTGATTACTTTAGTTACTTTGCAGATTGCTTGCTGTGTCAGAGTCTAGTGAATTTTTAGATTCATTTATTTATCAGCAATGATTTTAATCATGGGAAAAATTCTGAACACCAGAGATGATAATCAGTCGACCCAGAGTAAACAGTGTATCGATGCAGTTCATGTATATAAATGACGACAATAAATATTTTAGATACTTAAGTACATTTAGTATCGGATACCTTCAGACTTTTACTCAAAGCGTCATTTTTACCAAGAATGACTTTTGGGGACGTTTTACACACGGCCTACGTGACATGACTATGATCTGCAGAGCTCAGTGGTCACTGCTTTTCCTAAAAATAATATTTTTCTGCCAATTTTAATATTCTTTAAAACATTTTTTTTTATAAATAGCTTTTGTTTCTGAAGAATACTGTTCTTTTTGGGTTTTTTTTTACTTTTTCTGCATTTTATGTTATTGGTTTTAGTGTCGTGTGTTGTGCATCATGTTGTTTTAACTGTCTTTTAACTTATCCATTTTTTATACTATTTAAAGCACTTTATAACCTTGTTAAGTTCACTATGAATAAAGATTATTGTTATTTGTGTACATTAACTGTCTGATTCCACCTGAGTGCACAACATGAGAACAAACAGAGGGACTTGGAAAACACACCAACTCAGCACAACTGAATAGTTTAGTGCAGGGGCTGAGATGTTCTGCAACGTCCATTACTTGGAAATATTTCTACAGTGCACTCACATTACTACGACGGAGTATTAGGGCCAGACTATGAGAAAAAAAAAAATATTTGGAGGGGAAATTACGAGAATAAAGTCAAAATATTACGAGAAAAAAGTCATAATATTACGAGAATAAAGTCATAATATTACGAGAATAAAGTCAAGATATTAGTCTACGAGAATAAAGTCATAATATTACAGGAATAAAGTCAAAATATTACGAGAAAAAGTACATAATATTATGAGATTAAAGTCATAATATTACAAGAAAAAAGTCAAAATATTACGAGAATAAAGTCAAAATATTACGAGAATAAAGTCATAATATTACGAGAATAAAGTCAAAATATTACGAGAAAAAAGTCAAAATATTACGAGAATAAAGTCAAAATATTACGAGAATAAAGTCAAAATATTACGAGATTAAAGTCAAAATATTACGGGAATAAAGTAGTAATTTTAATGAGAACTCTTACAAGAAAGAGCAGTCTTCCCGCTGCGTTAGAATGAGGAATGTTGAGCATAACTTGAAGAGTTGCGGCTGCTGGGCTCAGGCTAAGGCAACTGTTTGGTTGAGCTGGTCACGTCAGATCTTAACTCTATCGAAGCTTTTTTCTCATTAAAACGACTTTTTTCCCCTTGTATTATTATTACATTATTCTTGTATTATTACGACTTTATTCTCGTAACATTACGACTTTATTCTCCTATTATTATGACTTTATTCTCGTAATTTCCCCCCATTTTTTTTTTTTTCTTGCTCTTAGTATGGCCCTAATACTCCGTCGTACATTACAGCCACTTCAGAATCAACATAGCAAAAGTTGGGCAACAGAAGTGGACAAGGAGGGAGTTTCTCTGAGCTATGTACGGTTGCATATTGACCTCTCTTTATACAGTCCGCTGACTGAGGTTATCAGTTGCCGGCGAGCTCCGTGAGGAATTCCTCTGATATGACTTGTGCTGAATCAGGGGAGCGCAGGAAGTGCCGAGGCTGGAGCAACTTGTCACCGTCAGGATTTATCATTTCAAGACGCGTATTAGCATTTCACCTAAATCAGAAAACATTTGAACTGAAAACAACTCACTCGTGATCATCCAATACTTTACTTTCCATTTAATCGTGGAATTAACTGATGGTTTTTAGATGTCCAGGAGAAATGTGTATTCAGGCCAGTGAACCGATGAACATAAAGATGTAACTCTGATAGTTGTAAAAGATCAATCCACTAACAGAACAAGACCGAAAAGGAGCAAACGGTGAATACACACCATCAAATACACGACATAACCAGAGCGTTTGTTTGCTTTAATGGTGTTTACTTTAATGCTTTTGTCACCCTACAAACCGTGTGAAAATCTGTTTCAAAATTTGATCGACAAAATTAGGTTTTACATTCTTTCAATGACGCTTCGGGTGAAGATCGACAAATTATACAGCATCTTGAACATTTCAAGGCAATATCAGAGGAGAAGTAACAGGAAACAAAACCACATCAAGTGACAAAACCTTCTGGAATGGTTATAAATTCAGCTCATTATTATTTTCCCATGTTGACCTTTTTCGTTATTAATCTCAGTTCTTATGGATGAGGCTTTGTTGGTGTTAAGCACTTCTCAGTGTTGACTTTAAACTAGTTGCCACTACAGGAAGGCACACTTAGTCACAAATACTGAATCGGGTTTGAGCCTTGAGGTGTTTAACAGAGATGTTTCGTTACAGATTTGTTCTGGGCAAAAACAGGCGAATGAGATTGATAAAGGCATACTTGAAAACACTAAGACGCCAGAGATACTGAAGGTGAACCTCTGTCCTCGTGGAATGGATGATGGGAAAAGAATCGGAGCCCCTCTTCACAGCATCTTGTTGGTGAGGTCTGACATCAGGACCGCCTAGATGTCCATTTCAAACTGAGAGTCATCACCTTCAGTGAGAAATCAAAAAAAGCTTATCACCACATGTTTGGCCACACTTAAATTTAATCTATAATAATCTTTAAGGAATATTAAGGAGTATCTTAATGATGGCGGTGACATGAATCTATGTTTTCACTTTGCATCAATGCTATTGGATCATTGAATCAATATATCGATCCGGATCGGAGGAAGCAATGCTTGGGGCACCTTGTAATGTTTCTCTTAGGTGTGCACATACCAGTATTGCTGCCTTCAGGTGCAGGGATGTTGTTGTTATTCAGTAGCTCTCCATTTTGGGTTTTCTCATTGGTGTCTCCGGAGGGAGGACTGGTCACCCCTGGAATGACCGGCAGACCTTTCGGAGGAGTCTTGGTCACCGGAGAGCTGCGACACTCCAGCAGGAACTTTCGGTCGTAGATGATCCTGGTACCTTTTGGAAGAAAAAGAGAAGGATGACTATCGGCTGCTTCAACCAACTCATCAGTGGCTCAGCCTTCATTCATCGTATTCAAGCAGATGTAGAGGGTGTCCAGTTTATTTTGGTTCTTCTAGATAAGCACTATTTTTGGGGGCAGATGCTGACACCAATACTTGGAAGTGAAAAATTGGTAATTGGTGAAAAAGTGGTAATCGAACACGTGACAAAAAATATGCAAAGGCAGAAAATATTACAGCTTAACAATAAACCTTATTGTCTAAAATGACACCAATGCACTGAAAAAGTACAAATTAATAATCATAAATTATTGCAAGCATCTTTATCTGCACTGTAACCTCAAAAAAGAAATACAGGTTTTCAAATCTGCACATTTTGGGCAACTAATATCAGGCTGTAGGGCTTCCAACACCTCTTCCACAGTCAATTTCAAGCACTTTCAAAAGCATTTTCAAGCTTTTGGGGGAAAATAGGGTGAAATACGGTGTAGTTTGCAGAGCGCTACGTTGTACGTCACTGACGTCACGTTTTTACGTGATGAATGCGCCGGAAACAGTTGTAACAGAAGAGAAAAAAGTTTTTAAAAAGTCTGTAAAACGGTGGATACATTTTTTTTCGATATTGAAAATATTTGATATTTCAGAGGGCTTTAATTTTGAAATTCCACATCAGAACTTCCTGGTTTTATATGAGTGACTCTCTGGGGTGGAGTACTATCAGTCTGAACTGAAATTAGTCTGTGGAAACAGGTAGTTTCCTTGAAATTTCAATCTGAAATTAAAGGAAAATACTGAAAATATCTGACACTTTAGAGGGCTTTAATATTGAAATTCCACATCAGAACTTCCTGGTATTACATGAGTGACACTCCGGGGTGGAGTATCATCACTCTAGGTAGTTTTCCTTTAACGTAAAACTTAATTTGAGGGAAATATTGAAAATATTTGACTATTAAATGGGCTTTTATTTTGCAATTCCTCATCAGAAGCTCAAGATATTGTGTTTATTTTCATGTTGGACTAATAATTCACACAGATGAAATGTCATGGCCTCCATTTTCTGAGGCTTCAATGTGATCAGAATTAGGATGGTAAAATAAATTAAGTAAATAATCAACGAATTAATTCCTTAAATGCCCAATTAATTAATTAACTAATCGTTCAATTAATTAATCAATCAATGGACAGACTGACTGACTGAATGAATTCATGTGAACTTGCAAATTATGTTCATCGGTCGGTGCTTTTATTTTGAATTCTGTTCTTGGACTGCATTACCGTAATATCTAATATATACAGGCACCACAAAACAACTGGGGGCTAGTTTGACCTGGGTTTTCGGAGTGGCGGCGGGCTTGACTGCAGTGATTTTTGCTCAGTGCAAAAGGGATATAAGTTACATTTTACATCAAGTATCAACGTGTAAGCATCAGACTTCCTTCATGTACAATAAAAATGTAACAGGAATGTGTTGTGTGTCACATCAACTGTGCACACATATACAAACATACAGCATCCACGAGGGAGGCGCCACAGCCACCACATGACCAATGAGAACCAATCAGAAGATGGCAAGCTGTGATTGTTTATATCTTCCGTTTATCATAATTTCAGGTGCTGCAGATACAACGTGTATTTAAAACGTCTTCCACAAACATTTTGAATGTTAGTTCAAGGAGGAGAGCACCAATCAGTTTGGAGTTGAGGGTGACGTAAGGCCACCACCAGCGTCATCATTAGCAGCCGAGGCCTGTAGGTGTCGCTAACGTCTCTTGATCAGCTGATAAAAGCCACAATAAAAACCACAAACACGTCTTACACTGAAGAGGACGTGGTGCGAGTGTATATCAACCACATGCACGTAATCACAATCACTTCAGAGTCATTCTCAGCCTCTCCTGCCCTCTTTTTCCAACCAAACACGCGCTATCTAGCATTAGCAGCTAGCTTAATCAGAGCTAGCAGCTGGTTGTGTTTGACAGCAGCCGACCTCGTGGAGTTGGCCTGGGCATGTCCTGACTCACAAAACAGCTGCACACCGTGAGAGAGTGGTGCGAGTGTTGTATGGCCGTGGCTCACAGCACGTCTCCTCGGCACATACAAGCTAACAGGATGTAAAAACGACAGGTCGTACCGCCCGGGGTCGTGCTGAACAGGGTCCCTCCGGGAGTCGTGGAGTAGTCGAGGGGCATGTGCGCCGAGTCGCTGACTGTCACCCTCCGGGTCGACGGGATGGTCTTGGCAGTGGTCTTCTGGACATCAGTGGACATCTTGTCTGAACTATAAAGAACTAAAACTAGCTAACTAAATAACATGAAAACAGGGCAGAAAGTCAACAAAGCCACGACACCGCGCCTGTCTCAAGATATTGCTTTGGCTCAGCACAGTGGCTACTTCTGGATGAGTAAAAATAAATACCTCTTTTTTCATAAGTGCAAAATGATGATAGGTAGTATCTAAACACGTCACATTACAACACGCAGCCTCACACACACATGCACACACACCGAGTGTCCAGGTTCTTTGTTTAAAAGGACCTGAGCACACGTCTCTGCTCCTCCACTCACTCTCTCATGCACACAAACAGACAGACAGACAGGCTGCAGGGGAAATACTGCTGAGACTGAGATCATGAGCCTGTACCGCCCCCTGCTGGCTCATAATGCATGTGCACGGCCTCCAACACTTGACTCTGTTGGTGTCATCATTTAAACTATAACCTGGAGGGTAATCTAATGAGGACAAAGGTTCAATTCTCATGATTTCAAGAGAAACTACCACACATTTAACATAGGTAGATATAATGTAGTTTCTCCTACTCATGCCAGTGGAGAGTCAGGTGGAGGTTTGCAGTCTGCAATTTTGTGAAGCATTTCTGGAGTGTTCTCTTAAAGGTGCCATTTGTAATAAAAGTACGATTTGTTTGAACTGGTGGGATGGCTTTGGGATTGCAGGACAGGTCGGCCACCATCCCAAAGCTTCAGTTTTTTGTTGGGAATGAGACTCGCCCCATTTTTAAGCTACAATCTTCACTCTAGTTGCTAAGCTGATGCACATCATTTGGAGTGGGTGCACGAGCTGTAACGCATGTTGAGAGTGAAAATAAAGTCTTTTCAGTTTGGGACCTCGGGGCTTCCAGACACTTGGATTATAAAGCTTTATGGAGCCATTTTTTTTAATAACAAGTCCTCATCTACTTCACTTGTTTAGGAGACCACTGCAACGCTGTTTTGCTGTGAAGCTGCAGAAATGTTTTGTAGACTACAAAACTCCATCTGACTCTCCATCGACATGAGAGGGAGGAGATTATGACTAAAGGTTGATTTTTGGGCGAACTTATCCTTTAACCTCGAAAGAACGCAAACATTAGCAGCTTGTTTAATAGAACTGCATTCAGAAAATGGACACACCATGCCATGTTTCGAAGACAAGCTGGTTGTAAACACAAGCTGCAGTAATTTGTCTTTTTCTACTGCATGTGTTCTCCTGCAGAGTTTAAAGAGAACCTCTGCTTGAAACCATCATGTTTAATATTTGGTAGCTGGAGGCGAAAGTCTGATGAGATGTCATGATCTTCATGAGACTGCTCAGCGGTGTGCACAAGATGAGGCCTGGGATCTGAATCACTTGGTGTGTTCAGATCTAGGTATGATGTAGGTGTCATTAACCCCGGGGACGCTGGAGACATGTCCTGAAATAACACATCTTGTCACAATCACTTTTTAAAGTCATGTGCTCGAAAGAAGCTGCCTCAAGAAATGATAAATGGAATGAAATGAATCTTGCTGCCACGTTAGGCACTATTTACACTATTTAAGTTGAAGGTTTAAGAAATATTTCTTCATCTTGCGGCCCTGTGACCCCGTCGCTCTTCGACACAGAGTGACGCCCTTGACAGCTGGATGCATGTGAATTGTCGCACAAAAGTATCCACACTATACACAAAGACATTTCATTTCTTTATTAATTTTGTAAATGTTGAGCTGGTGTACAGAGTAAATTGTCAATAGATGTCCTCGGATTTGATTGGATTAAAAGGCTTTTACATTTATATTTTAAATTCATGTTTGACTCTCCATAACAATAAAAAAAGCAAACAAAACAGGTTAAAATACCCACAAGACCCCTATTTATCCCCAGGTTGCAGGCATTACCCAGAACTCAACAGTCTCTTGGTAGCTACAGCTGTATGATGCTAAAAGTACATCCATAACATAACTAGAATCCCATTTGACAAGTAAGGGTGCATAGCATTCTAAGTAAATATATATATTTATATATATTTTCATATATTTCATATATATATAGCCTTTTATGTTAAAAACATTTTCTGTGCATGTGCGCAGTTGCATTCCTTAGTATTGAGTAATATGCTATTGCGTTAATAATGTCGTCAATCCATTCTAAAGGAATATACATGTGTTCTCTAGTTTTTGCAACAGTTAATATTTTTGCATGAACTTGGTGCATGGCATCATCTCAGTAGTCCCCTCAGTGCAGGGCTGAATCTCTCTGACGTAAACCACTCCTCCCCTCCGCTCGCACTCAGTTGGACTCCTCCCGTTCAAACTGCGTTCACACTGTCACCACGTGGAAGCCTTAGAATCGGCTCAGTCTCGTGTATATATTTGGTAAGGGGGTAGAAATTAGGGGAAGGTTGTGTTGAGAAAAAAATGCTTGTCGTCTTGAAAGAGTAGCCGTCGGAGCCACCAAGCTTCCCCACAACTCCATCTAACTTCAAAGTGCCCCCCCCTTCCCCTTATTGTCTCGTCATCAGATGCCCCTCCTCCCCGCCGCCCCCTCGCTCCAACCCTGACATCAGCAGCGGATTTATAAGTGGCCCCCTGCTTCAGAAAACAAGCCAAGCATACATTAATCATGAGCCCTTAGAGAGCAAACCGTATGCTGCAACGTAAGGGGTCGTACACTGTTACACTGCTGTGTAATCTTTATTGACATCCAACTTTTTGCGGTTATTAAAAAAGATAATAAAATAGAAATAATATCTGATGAAAGGATATTTGTTAAAGTGTCCAAAACCCCCTTTTGAGGCTTCTCTCTCTGCGTCTCTCTTCTCACATGATCTCTATGTATGTTTGTCATGATTGTTGACGATCAACAGCAGATATTGAGTCGACACGACAGAGTGAATACCCTAAATCATCTACTAAAGTACAGAGCCGACACAGATGACTACTTTAGAACAAGACTTACGATATACCAAAGACCTTACATTCATCATCTCTGGCTGTGAAGCCGTACTGAACAAACACTTATTGATGGGTGATTATTGCAACGTTTTTGTTATTTTTTTGTGACTCACATATTTTTCCAAAATAAAGCATTCATCGTCTGAAATAAAACGCATGTAAGGTAATCGATATCCTGTGAGATGGCACGCTTATTGAGGTAAATCAACTTTTTAAGAAATATGTGAATTAGGATGACACGTGTAAGAGAGCCTCTGCTCTGTACTTCCTGTGATATCATCACAACTTTGTCCCAAAGTCCAGGACTGAATCCGTGATATTAAAGTCACACACACACACACGCACACACACACAGTAGGATTTCTTCCAAGGTGCATATGAATGTCATCAAAGTTTAAAATATGACTCAACACGCCCACATTCCCTGATGAGTAACAAAAACAGATGGGATGGCCGGCATGAAGTCACACCAGAGTATAAACTTCAAAATCTTTCTTCTCTGTCGAGGCAAAGTGATAAAACAAATGTACTAATGTGCTGACATCATTTCTGAGTGGAGTGAGGAGTAGCCTAAAGCTGTGATTAACAGATCGAGAGCCCGATCTTAGAGGAAGAACATGGACTGTGATGCCAAAAAAAATCCTCTCTGTCACACTCAAACACACTCACACACACACTCACACACACAATCCTTTCCTTTTGTAAGCAGTTATTGCTTCTTCTGAGTTACAGTTAAGACAGTAAAACCATGAAAACAAGAAAAAAAAAAGGAGTGAAACAAGAGACACGCTTCAGGAAGGGTCAGGCTCACAGTTGCGGGTCAGTATTACAGTTTCTCATCACAGTGATTGGTGACTGACTGTCTTTGCTACACTCCTAAGAACTGCCAAGGAGACAAACATCAGAGCTCAACACGTCCTTGACCCCTCGACGCGACGCTTTCCTAAATCTCCAGCTTCGTCTTTTTTTACCCAGTCTGACCAGTGCTACATTATTATCAGCATCTCGGCTACGTTGCCCTCGTCAAGTGACATCTTCTGGTGGTGGCGGTGGTGGTGGTGAGATGGTGTATAAGTGCACCTCATGTGTGGTGGTATTACTGTATACTGCATGATGAGGTCAATCAGACACTGCTGAAGGTGGGATCCTGCCCCCTGCTGGAGGCGGGCAGGACTGCTACATCTACTCTGAGAGGCCGACTGGTGGGGGGTGAGGAAAAGGTGGAGGTAGGGCGATAAGGGGGAAGATTGAGAGTGAAGACTGGCATCGGGATTATGGCTCAGACAGACATCTGATTAACACATAACCTCACAATGATGCAGCACACTGGGGGGGGGATGAAAAAGTGGGTTGATCTCTCGCGATGGTCTGTCACTCACCATATATCTCACTGTCACCCTCCACCACGAGGCAAACCACTCTGAGGGAAGGTTGGGGAGGCAGGTTCACTGCAGAAACCTGCCTCCCGAAGCTCAGAAAAACACCCCCACGGCACAGTAAATGACTTACAGTATGTCTTCCCTCTACAGTTTGACATGTCAAGAAAGCAAAGGGCGAAAAGCACATGAAAAGCACAAAGAAACAAACGACCCGACACACAGAAACCCGACGTTTAAAACAGGCAGAGCGACACGACATTTGCATGTTCTTGCACCCACAAAGATCTCAAGATATATAGAAGAATATATAGGTTCAGACCGAACGAACCAAAAACGAGAAGAAAAACAGGGGGGAGGAAACTCTTGTGTACCTGAAACAGCAGCATCAGTGGCATCGCAGAGGGATCTCAGAACATAAACGACACACGTAACACACAGTCACGTAGAGCATTTTAGTGCATATTATGTACAACACCGATATCCTTGGGTGATATTTGTAGCTTTACTGGACTTTGAGAGCACTGGGACAGGTTTGGAAACTAGTGTGTGATGCTCTTAGCTGGAAGAGTGTGGCCGGGAGAGGAAGGGGAAGGAACCTGTTGCCTAGAGATTATGTAATTCTCAGTATTTTAATCTCTTCCTTTTTTGACTGAGAAACGTCGGTTCAGAAAACGGCCCGGTAACGGACCATACCCCACATTTGCATGCCTGTCCCACACAGCACAGTGTGTCTCCTCCCCAGCCCTCCCCACCCTCGTACCCTCCCTTGTATCCCCTCAGTATTTGTAGTTAAAGACAGGCCATGCGGCAGCAGTCACTCATGCTGATACAGATAACAGGAAGCACGTTTTGGTTGCTAGTTTTTTTTTTTTTTTTTTTTGTCTGTGTTTGGTTTCTGTTTTTATACGAAATCATGCTTCTAGCCTAGTAGTAGATGTTTTTTTTTCCACGGTTTCTTTAAAAAAAAAAAAGATAATAAAAACTACAAGTAAATCCATAATCCTTCATCCGGTTTCTGCTGTGGTTGTCGTTGCGTTGGTGTCTGTTGCACTTCGTTTCTGTCCGTCAGCCTTTTTTTGTGTGTTCTTCCTCCCGTCAGCTGCTGCTGGTCATGTGTCCATGTAGGATGGTTTTGGTGAAGGGGTGGAATCCTGCGGAGAACTCTGCGGAGAGACGGAAAACAGAACCGATTTAGAATCAGCAACACGTTCGTCTCGCTACACATTAGAAAAGCAAGAAACATGCAAGCGGCAGGAAGTGTTTTAGAGTTATATGAAGTCTTTAAAATGGCTAAATTGTCCACTTTTCAAATGATTCTGATGCGTCAGTCAGTCCCTCTCTCATTTTATTCTAACGCTAACAGCAACACATTAGTTCTGCAGAAGTGTTCAGGCAAAAACGGTTGGCAAAAAGTGAGTTAACATTCAGCAGCGGGTGGCTTGAAATATCAGTAATCTCAGGAATGTCATGGCCTTTACGTTAGAAAGGGCAAGTCAAGCACACACACACATACAAACACAAACGCACACACACGCACACACACACACACACACACACACACTACAGCGGCGCCGGGACAACTGGCCTCGCAGCAGCTTTGACCTTGACAGCTGTCACATAACAAGATCCTTTTTGGGTCGGTTGTTTTGCTGAGTGCACATTGTGCCAACCATTTTTTTTCCGGCTTGTCACAACATGCGTGAGGAAATAAACTGAAAGCCTGACATCATTTATTTGCACACGGAACGTAGATAAATGACATATTGTGGGGGGGAATAACTTTCGAGCCAGAAATGGATACATTTAAACAAACAAAAATCTATTCTGTGCACAATACGTTAAGTTACGTATTCGCTGTTATTCACAAATATAAGTCAGAACATTTGGGGTATTTGCCAAAAGGCAAGTGGCCTGAATTTATTTAGTTTAGGTTGTAAAAACTGGAAGAAACAGACGTGTACTTTCTGAAACTCAGGAAGGATTATATGGATTCTTACTACTTATCGCCTGCACTGATAATAAGCTACAAAGGTGGGAAATAGTACAAATACTTCTATACTCTCTACGTTTTAACACAATTATCTAAACTTTCTCCTCCTTACATTTTCAAAACAGCCTCGTACTTTCTTTGTGTTTGAGGGGAATAATTGATTATCGATTGTTTTACAATGCTCTACCAACACAAATGGTTGTATTTGACATCCTGGGAATCTGTCTGGTGCGTTTACAAACAGCTTTGACAATTCCTACCGATTCTACCTTTAAGTTTATTAGTCGTTGAATTATATCAATATGACGTGAGGTTCAGTAGGTTTGCACAGAAATGTCCTTCATAGGGAAACTTTTATACATAGCTTGTACTTTCTTACTTTTACTTAAAGAGTCTTTTTTCACACTTCTCCTTGAGTAAAGAATGTTTTAACTTTTGCCACCTCTGCTGAAACTCTGTATATCAAATACAATTTTTCTAATCCTTATTCCTGATGATCCTTTAATTGTATTTTTGAACTTCGTGGGCAAAAATGTGTCATTTCTACTTTAACCGTTTGTTAAACTGAAGATCTCAAGTGTCATTTTTGCTGTGCCAGCATCACATTACAAGTCATTAGTATTGAATTAAAGGTACATTCAGATGCATTTAATCCAGAGAGACTGGATTAAATGGTCTAGCCCACAGGTCAGACGAGGCGCTGTGGGTCGGTCCCGTACCTGCGGGGACGCAGCACTCAGTCTGCCTCACTGCTTAACTCTCCGCAGAGTGGCACATTTCACTATCTGAGCACCTTTCTTCACATCCACAGTATCGGGCTACATCAGAGGGTGGAGGGGGAGGGGTTGGCGGCAGACGAGGTGCGAGGATTGAGAAGAGGTTGGATGACCGGAGCAGAACAAGAGGGCGAGGGGGATGTTAGTAAGGGGAGGGTCAAATGAAGAAGGAACAGAGGAAGGAAATAGTGCCATGGGGACAAACAACAGATGTCAGAGGTGTAATAGAAGAGTGAGACAAATAGGTAAAGGGAGAGGAAAGAGGGGGGAAAAAGAAAGAAATCATGTATAAACATTAAAAGGACAGGAGTGATGGGTGGCAGTTGGAAAGACAGTTGAAGATAAGAGGGCATCAGAAACATCTACAGTCTTCAGAGCAGATCTGTGTCAAATAATATCTGCAAACATGATGTCTTTATATTCAGATGGCTGGGATCTGAACACACGAGACAACACCCAAAGATTTGAATTGTCTCGACGTGTCAAACCCCAAATCCTCCACTACTTGGAAAAAAAATAAATACTATTTGACGCAGCTCTGATTCAGAGAGCCTCGCAGGTTTTGAGTGATACAGCACACAGTCACAGTTGAAGGTCTATAAACTTTAATGAAAGGCAAAAAAGACAAAATCAGTCGTTGGGATGACTGATGGGGGGCAGAAAATATAGCCACTGCACAGAGCCACAGTCAGTTCATTCAGTCATTAATAAAGTGCATGGAAACAAACGGATGGACGTGTAGGTGCGGCTTAGCGACTGGTGACTAAAATGATGAACTGTGAGCGCTTCACCCAAAGCGACCGGAGCAAAGTGGACTCAGTTGTTCCTCTTGCATGCGGAAGACGAACATGAGGCGATGATCGTATTTGGGTGGAGATTAATGTAACAGAAGGGGTCAGCAATCAAACAGTTAACCAACCAAACTTCGCCGGACCAATAAATAATAAAACGTTTCAGGTCCTGAGAACACAAAAAAAAACACACAAACTGTTCTCAGCCTATCACAGTGAAGCTCATGCAGGTTAAGGAACTCGGACGAGACCCTCTCTCCTGTCTACCACAAGCTCGCTACTACATGGACGTCGTTCAGCTGCGTAAATCTGATCCGATTCAGTCCATTTTGCGCTCTAAGTGCTCCCCCCGGCACATCCTAGCTAATAACAGAAGGGGAGCCTCGGGGTGCTGCGAGGCCTCGCGGGCCGACAGAGAGCTGCCCGCTGATCAGAAGCCCACCTTGCTGCTGTCCCGGCCCAGGATGGCGTAGTTAATGAACTGCTCAGCGTCAACCTCCAGCTCGTTGGCGTCCTGCAGAGAACCCTCCACGCTCACCTCCTGAACCCCCTCCTCACCTGAACCCTTCCCTCTGCGCACAACCTTGCGCACAATCTAACACAAACGCACACAGGACAGGAGGGTGGGAGAGAGTGATGGGTGGAGGCAGAGAGTGGGAACAAGGCAGTGAAAAGACAAGAGTTGGTGACATAGAAACAAATGATTGTTTGAAAAAAAAAAACAGTGAAATCTATTTTTTTGGGGGGGATCAAATATCAAATCTACAGTGTAATGTTGCATGTGATGAATGCTGATGAACTTTGTGATGATTATCAGTTTAATAATCATTCTGTGGAGCGATCATGGGTGAGTATTTTTTGACACTGACACAAAGGAAACAATTAAACCACGTTGAGATGGCTGACCTTTTTTGTGACGATGTTTCCGTGTTCGTCCGTGAACTGCTCCTCGCTCACTTGCTCCCCGGGAAGATCTTCAACCTCATCGCCCTGTGGACAGAAAAAAACAAACATGCAAACCCTGAAATAACTTCTGTGACTCCAACAAGACTTCCCAAAGCATGAAATGTTCAGTAAAGTCAGGCTGGTGGACATGAAATTAGCACCCGGCAAATTATGGATTTGGCATGTTAAAATAGCTGTCGCTGCAGCGTAATGACTCGCGCGCCATAAACCTCTCTGCTAATTGGAAACACGGGGGGGCAGATGAGCGACAGATGGGTGAGGGGTCAGAGGGATGTTTGTGGAAGCAACAGTTGGGCTTTTACAAATGTTTCTTTGTGGCGCCCGTGATTACAGCTCATGAGGTTCGTGACAATAGTTACAGCCCCTAATAATTCGCAGTTAGCTATTTATAAGCTCAAGGACATTCCTGTAGCTGGAGAAGGGAGAAGGAGGGCGAGTCGAGTCCGTGTAGACCTGATTAAACTTGTTTACAGTCGTGTTAACTGTGACAGAGTCGGAGATACAGTAGGAGGAAAAATGCCAAAGAGTCCAGAAGGCTTTTTAATAGAACTGGAGTCCATCTATCTAGATCCATAACAGGAGGAGATATACTTAGACACATCTGCACATGTATTTAATGGTAAATCTATTAAAGGAGTCTTTGTTAATACAGCTTGTCCTCCTAAACACTGTCCTCAGTCTCTCCACTCATCACATCTTTAACCCTTGTTACATATAAAACTCTGCATTATCTCCTGTGATTGTTGTTTTTCCAGCCTGTAAAATATTTTTTTCTTCTCGACCAGGCTCCGTCCCTCTCTCTGTACCTTGAGGATGACTCTACGGCGGACCACTCTGGTGGTGACGTTCTCCTCCTCGTCAGCCACCCCCTCCACCTCGCCCAGCTCGCGGTCCAGCTGGGCGTGCACGTAGGTGAGCACGGACCGCACCGAGCCGCTGGCTATGTGGAGGACATTCTGACAGCTGATGACCAGGAAGGCCAGCAGCACGAAGCTGAAGAGGAGCTCCGTCACCAGGGCCCACATCGCCCCGCGTTTCTGATCTCCCGGCAAATCAACAAGCCAAAAAACGACAACGCTCCTTCAGCCGTCAGCGGCTCCCGCTTCCCCCACGCAGCACTTCTCTCAGCTGAGAGAAAAGGTAACAGCTGCAGCCTTCTGCCACCGGTTCAGTCCTTCAGTTCATGTCCGTCCTCCACTAGCCGGGGCAGGGGGCCCTTTCCTCCGCTCTCTATTCCTTCTCCGTCCCTCTGTCAGGTCAGGAGTATCCCCTCAGTGACATCAAATCCAAGCAAAGGCAACCTTGGGAGGCTTCTATTCCCACCTCTCTCTCTCTCTTTCTGACCATGTGACCGGTGGGCTTTAAATACCTCTGGCTGCTCCAGGGTGGAGTGATAAGAGCACTAACAAACCTCACCCCTGACTCCCTTCAGGTACCTTAACTACAAACTATTTCTCACCCGCACAGCTTAGTAGAAACATTTCCTCACAAAGTATGTCACAATTACGCATCACACAATATTCAAATCCGGACCAAGCTGCAGGATTATGAGCCGTGTTACAATGACAAGCTGACAAAAGCTCTAAAAAGCAACAGTCTATTTCTGCTGTCACACACTTCCCCAGCTGAGATCGTCCTTTGCAGCGCGGTGCGGCGGGGTCGCGCCAGAAAGTTAACACGTGGGAATGACTTGGGCGAGGATCACGTAACACGAGCGGGACGGTGAGAATGCTTGCTATATTTGGCCGGACATGCTGCTGTTTGTGCCCATCTTGGGGCCCGAGCCTCTGTGTGTTTGGGTGTGTGTGTGTGTGTGTGTGTGTGTGTGTGATTGTTTGTTGGCTGCATGTTTCTGGAATCTATCATGAATAATTTGATACTGTTTTGAGCTCTAAGTCTGACTTTAAAGTCTGACCTTGAAGTGAAAACGCACCAGACGTCTGTTTGATGATCAGCTTTTTCACTTCATGTCAGCTTTTCCTGCCACACGTAGGTTGAATCTCATATTTAAATTCCACGTATAGAAATTACAGTGGTTTCTAGTCATGATAGCAACATAACAATGTCGTTCTTGTGCTTGTTCCACCACTTTAGCCCAGACTGCTGACTTATCTGCTCACCTGAACTTTCCTCTAGTGCCACTATGAGCTTGACATTTGTGGTTTGCCATAAAATTTGGTGCACATGTTCATATCCCCCTCAGGATAAACTGCAATAACTTTGGCCTCAGTACAGCCCGTCGGAGCTGCTAGTAGACTTGTAGTTCTCGAGACCGGTCTCGGTCTCAAGACCACTTCTCCGTGGTCTTGGTCTTGTCACGGCCTCGACAGTCTTTGGTCTTGGTCTTGGTCTTGATACTCTCTGGTCTTGGTAGTGTCTTGGTCTCGGTTTAGGCGGTCTTGACTACAAGTCTACTCAAGACATAAATGCATTCATGATGTAGTATGCCTTTTGTTCTACAGTTTGAATGTATATGTTTATGTATCTGTTCTTTGTGATGTCTGTGTTATATTGTTCTTGTCCCACTGAACTACAGCTACAACTACAACTTGATAAAGTGTGTTATAATTGAGATGCCATTGCACACATCAAGGTGACCAGTTCTTCCTCTTGTTAATGTACAATTTGAAGTACAATTTTGTACTATTTGTACTATAAACTATTTGTATTTTGCATTTAATTTAATGCATTTTTTGGTGCACCTGCGTGCGGGTTCTACAACTCATGCAAAATGGCAAAAAACTAGTCTTTTTTGGTCTCGATCGGTCTGGTCTCGAGCTGAACAAGTCTTGGTCTTGACTTGGTCTGTCTTGGCCTTGGTCTTGGTCTTGGTCTTGGTCTTGATACTCTCTGGTCTTGGTAGTGTCTTGGTCTCGGTTTAGGTGGTCTTGACTACAAGTCTAGCTGCTAGCATGGCTGTAGTCTCTTCGCCTCATTATTATTATCACAGGTGCGATGTGTCAGAATTTGAAAGCTGCTCCAATCAAGTAGGGGGCAGTATACCACCAGAGTCACCACTGACTGCTGCTCACTATGCTGTGTGCTGTAGAAACCAGCTGCTGTTAGCTTGTTAGCTTAACTTACACATCGCACCTTAAATGCTCATTGAAATATAATTGTTGGCTTGCCTGTGCAACATCGCTCATTCCCGACAGAGTTTCCTCATTGTGCATTGGAGGAGCATCACACTCACCTGGCCCTTCAGGCGCACGTCGTCCCAGGCCCTCAGCTCTGGGACCCTGTGCGGGAAGCCCAAACCCTTCTCGAACGGCTGGGTGCCACGGAAGTGCCCCCGCAAGATCTCCGAGTGCCCCATGTCCCTCACAGGCTGGAGCAAGGCCTCCTGGGACACGTGGGACTGGTCTCCGTCAACGGCGTTACATACTGATGACATCATGGTGTCCATAGCCTGCCTGGGTTTGGGCTGACTGCCCACCCAGGCCTGCGTCGGGTCAGTGACAGGGATCCATCCTGGGCCTGACTGTTCCTGCAGGTAGGAAAGGAAAGAGCCACCTCCGTTTCCACCATTACCTGACCTGGAAGGAAAGAAAGGATCAATGTGGAGGTGGTTCCGTACATGCTCACTCCAAAGTAAGCATGTAAGATGACTCATGATAACCCCTTAGCTTTCCTTCCTCTGCAGGACATTTTCAAAAAAAGACTCCAGTTTACCAGGTTAATGAGATGTTAGCAGTTAGCAGTTCAGTTTTGTTGCTGTAATTGTCACCTGAGAGACAGACGGAGGTCTGACTCACCTGTCTCCATTCCGATCTGCAACACAGCTCAGGCCAGGTGACTCACTCAGCCGAGCATACACCCTTTGCTGTCCTGCAACAAGAGAAAGCCCTTCCACTGAGCCCGTCCCTCCTCCTCCACCTCCTCCTCCTCCTCCAGCTCCATCTCCACCAGTCGTACTAGTGAACGCTGATGCCTCCGAACTTGCCTCTGACCCCTGACCATTGTTCAGCCCGTTAAGATTCATCCCAGCGATGGTGCCCCCGAGCGAGGCTGGCGTGGCAGTGCTGAGCGAATCAACGCCCATCTCTGAATCGTCTTCGGGCAGCTCAATGGAGCCACTCAGCACCCCACCCCCTCCGCTGGCCGCGCTGGCCTGACTGGCCGGCCGACCCAGACTTCCGTACGGCAGCCCCAGCAGACCTTCTGAATCATCGGCATTGCTGCACTCCAGCGAGGAGTCCTCCACAGGCACCAGGGAGGGGCTGTTGCCTGAGGGCCACACCTGCACATCAGACATCTCCATGAGGGTGTCTTCTTCTGTGGTGGCAATTGGCGCACAGTCCAGACTGGAGACTTCCTGCCAGTAAGGCTCAGAACCCAGCGGGGAGGGCAGGCTGTACTGCATGGATGCCGGTGAGAGAAGCTCTTCCTGCGCGAGCCCATAACCTGGAGCGAGACAGAGAGAGGCACACTGACACCCGGCCCCCCGCCTCGCTCCCCACCTCACCCCAACAGCACCGGGAGCCCGGGAGGGGGCAAGTGCCCCTGCCCAGGAACTGGGCATCTAGGGGAGGAGTAGAGGAGGCTGAAGGGACAAATGGGAGAAAAGTGGGGGAGGAGAGAGGGGGAGGGCCAAGACAATAGGAGCTGGAATAAAGGTGCAAGGAGCTTAAGACAAGAGAGCAAGGGCAGCTTTTAGAAGAGGGTTTGTCAAGCTCGATCAGCCAGCGCTGACGGTGAGAGCAGCAGCGGCAGCAGCAACAGACACAGCCAGACGGACTGAGAGAGACTGACACTGAGGTTCGGATCCGGCAGTGACTGATGCTGCTCTGCTGGCTGCCACCTGCGGGGAGACGGACAGGAATTACTGCCTCTGCCCCACAACCTGGGGCCGGGACACACACCTGTCAGGCAGGGACACACACACACATGCCATAAAAAACACTCTCTCGCTCTCCGTCTCACACGATCACACACAGACAGTCGTACTCAGATATGCATGCACTCAGACCCACTCAGAAGACAGGCAGGTTAATATTGTTGTCAGGCTGGATAGCATGCACGCAGGCAATCTCGTTCTCTCCTCACGCAAACATCGGCTCACTCCCCACAGACACGTTCTCGCTCATCGACACACATATTTATTATAGTACATTCAGTGTAACACAGCTTCATAAACACATAACCTATAGTATTGCTGATATTTATGCAAACACACCAACAGTACACTTGATTTTTCTTTCACTTTGAAAGGCACACGTTGGCTGCCTCAAACATAAATTTGAATTATTTCAAGTGCAATTATATCAAATAGAAAAAACTGCACGTGGTTGTGCTGTGGACTCAGGTCACTCCTACAGCTGTCTCCAACACCCTTCCTAACAATTTCCTTTTGTTATCGTTTTTGTGAATGCAGACCTGACGTGATAGCGCAACGTCACAGCAGCAGGAATTGTTCTGTTTTCCTTTTATTGAGACGATAACTGCATATTGCACAAAAGAAAGAAAAATCCAGTCGAATCTGAGAAGAGTGAACTTTTTAATCTCGAGTCTGACTTGTTTGCATCGTGTAACCTGAGTGTAACTGACTGTAACTATTCTGAAAACTGGACCCTGGACATCAGGTGAAGAGTAAATGGAAAAGAATTGACGAATGTGGGTAAAGAAAAGTGTGAGCGCTACTATGACTGTAGCAGAGGATGGAACAGGAGATGCACTGCAGGGCGGACAGTATGTAGATAAGAGAGCGAGGAGAGGAGGCGATTCCTCTGCTGCATGAGCATGTGTGCATGCATAGAGAGAGAGCGAGAGAGAGAGAGAGAGAGAGAGAGAGAGAGAGAGAGAGAGAGAGAGAGAGAGCCGACTGTATGTGTGCTGTATAGTGATGAGAACACTGTGCAGAGCGTCGGCTGTAACTTGAGTCATGGCTGCTGCTGAGTACTGCTGAGATTGCAGGAGATATTTGTGACACCGAGCGGCCAGAAAGACCTCTTGTCCTACTTTCTGCTTTCTCATCGAGCCTCCTGACTTATGTCTGTTGTCTACAGGAACTAGGAATCATAAGAATATATATTTTTGTGGGGTTTTTTTTTGTCTTATGAAGACAAAGAAATCAGTTTTTAAAACAGCATTGACTTTGATTCTCAAGTTTGTTTTTTTTTTACGTCCATTGCTGATGAAATCCACATATTTTACTGCACTGCCAGAAGATATAAAATGATGAGTAACAGATACATAACTTCTTTTTTATTTGTGTCACAACAGAAGACGCTGCAGTAGCTGCTTTCTTATGGATAACTTCAAGAAAATGTGAGTCGTTATACTTTTAATATCGTATAAACAAGACAAAGTACATCCACACATTTCTCTTGCAGGATCAGGTGTGTATCAGTGTTTATTTATATCAAACTCAGGACCTGAAGCAACGGTTATTGTGCTTTGCGTCTGGTTTAATTAATTTGTTAATTAATCAAGTATGTCAGTCCTCTCTCTTCGTGTTAGTAGATGAGGGAATGATGGTGAAACAAAGATTTGGGGATGAGAGAAAGACAGAAATTAGAGGAATGGGCGAGTGTGAAATATGAAAAATGAGCGATTGCTTGACCCCCCTGATTCAAAGACATCAAAAAAAAAACAAAGCAGTGAAGCTCACATGGAAGTACATGTAAAGGAAATATACTTATTTGCCCATGACACTTGATACACTAGACACACATGTATATGGAAGACACAAAACACTTGAAACACAGATAAAGACGCTCACGCTGAGACACTCACACGGACTAATTGATGAGGTCACGTTAAACAATAAGCACATTTACAATAAGAGGAGGAACAATATCAAATTGACCCTCGTACAGCACTCACAAAGACATTGAGACACATATTTCACACAAAAGTAACCCGTCAGATGGACACAGTTTACACATAGAACCAGTGACATACAAAACAACCACAACATTCATACATGAACAGAGCAAACACAAGGCAGAGTTCACAAAAAAAGGTTTGTGGCCTTTTTTAACCCCCCCGATGGGACAGATCACTGCGGAGGGACAGAGACAGACTGGAGGCTCATTGTCAGTACGCATGCCATGCAGAGAGAGAGATAAATATATATGTCTGTTGGTCGAGCAGCATTAGGCGTCAATGCAGCGTTTGAGGTGTCATCTCCAACAAGCCGGCGTCACTCCTGCTCCCTCATCCCGGTGTCCTCATGCAAACACAGGGCGAGATGAGCGATGAAAAGTCAGCCTCGTGCACATGCAGACAAGCAGGAGGTCAGGGAAGGAGAAAGGGGATGGGAAAAGAGGGGGAAACGACAGAGAAAAGATAAAAGAGAAGAAGAAGAAAAAAAAAGGAGCAAGAGACGGAGAGGAATATAAAAATAGGGTGATGGTCACAGACAGAAACAGCAAGAGAGAGAGTGAGGGTCACCTCCCCCCTCCCAGTGGGTGCTGAGTACACCGTCTGTGTGTGAGGGGTACTGGTCACAGAGCGGACACTTAAAAAAGGTGGGGTTTTCAAGAGCACGAAAAAATAAAGAAAAATGCACGACTAGTCGCGAAAAAAATTAAAAGATAAAAAAGATGTGGGTCAGAGGTCAATATGAGGTCGGCATGAGGTCAGAGTTCGGAGAGGAGTGAGAAGGAGGAAGAGTAGGACGGCTAGGCTGCAGATGACATGTCCAGAGAAACACAGAGAGAGGGACAGATTCACAGGGAATGAAAACAGGGCTCCCAAAAGGACATTCAGTGCACCAACATCAGCCCTAAAGAGACTCAAACTACCCCTCATGCAACCACAGGCAGCGAGACTCTACATGTCCCCTTACAGAAGTCTAACAGGAGAGGTGGCACTAGTGTTTGTTTTGTTTTTTTTAAATCTTCTAGCCTAGAATAAACCTCGCTTACCTACAACAGAGGTGCACTAAGGAGAACTGATAAGAAAAAATCAGACAGAATTTAGTCTGACAGGAGGGAAAGACAGGTGTAGAGAGAGATAGAAAGTATTCATTCATCTTTTATCCGAAAAAAAAAAAAAAACACTATGTCGCTATTAAAATCGGCCTCTCAGTGGAGGACTGAACCTGAGTTAAAGGAGCAGTTCAACATTTTGGGAGGAGAGTTAATTAAGGAGAAGATAGATGCCTGGTGAGAATAAAGCTACCGCTGCCAGCCAGTTAGCTTAGCTCAGTATAAAGAAACAGCTAGCCTGGCTGTGAAGCTCACTAATGAAGGCTTCACATGTCGTTTATTTCATTTGCACGGAAAATAAAGTGCAAAAATAACAATTTCTTGGCCACAGTACGTTCTCGCCAAGAAACCAGAGGAGACCGGAGACAGGAAGACAAAGTTAGGGACAAAAACAGTTACTAACTAACTGTTTCCCCCTTTTTCAAGTCTTTTAGCTTTAGCTTTAGCTGTAGCTGTAGCTTATCTTTAGCTAAGCGAAGCAGCCGCTTGCAGGAGCTTCATATTTACCGTACAGACACGGGAGTGGTTTCAAACTTCTCATCTAACTTTTGGCAAGAAAGTGAATTATTTCCCAAAGTGTTGAACTATTCCTTTAACATGAAATTAATAAATGAACCCGTGTTACAAACTGAGAAATAAATGAACCACTAAAAAATTAATCTAATGCACAAGAAAATAAAAAACAACCTATTTTGTTCTTCGCTGTCCACCACAATATATATTAAAGTGTGCGGCCTGCTGTTTCTTTTCATTTTCTTTGAGCATTTATGGATTCATGTTTTATTTATTTATTGGATTATTTCTGAATTTATCTGAACATTTCTTTTATTTGTTGCCTTCAAAAAAAGTCAGGTTTGGTCCTCCACTCGGTCACTGTGCCCATCGGACGGACTCAATCCAGAGAGTGAGTCGTAAAAAAATCTTAAAAACTCGTCACTCTGATCGTTGCGCGATAAGCAGAAGAAGACGCTGTATCCAGGAATTCAAAGCACCGACGCGTTTTGACACCGAACGTCGAAGCAGGGACGGCCTTTGGGAGGCAGGTAGCCAGACAGATAGACAGACAAGACAGATACACGGTTATCAGATTCACTGCAGCTGTGATCTGAACGTCTCCCTTTTCACCCTTTGACCCTCATGGTCGTGTCTGTATATGCATCGTTACATCTCTTGAGTATTGCTCCAGTTTTCACAGAACCCGGACCCGTTTCACCTGTCGGGACTGACTCATCGTCTGCACTGCACCCGGACGCAGAGAGGAGAAGCCAGTCCCGGGAAGAGGGGGAGCTCGCACCAGTCCAGAGGTGAAAATGGAGTCAATAAGATGTAGGGTATGCATGTGTGAAGGAAACCATGAGGAAAAGGAGTAAAAGACTGAGGACTGACAGTTGGTAAGGAGGTCAGTTAAGCTAGGCTATACTTACAGTATGATATATGTGGACTGATCATGTATGACAATGTGTTGTTTTATAGACAATATATCACACTAGAATGTCTCTTAATTAATAAAAACTCTTAAAATAACAACAATGACAACAACTACTAATTATAAGATACTTCACTTATCTCTGTGTGGACTGATTCAGGAGGGGGATCCTCGCAAACTCTGGAGATTCAGCGTTTAAGCGTTTTTTTTGTCTCTACTTTTCATCAAATTAAGTGAATACACAGATGCACTACAGAGGCTGCAGTGCAGTAGGAGTGTCCTGAGTCCCTCTGCATGTTGCTGGGTAAAGTCCTGCAAAAGTTTGTGGCAGCTTTCATACACAACAGCATCACAGGGAGTAAATGAGGAAGACACTGGGGGGGACAACAGAGAGAAAACTCAGCTTTGCCTTCGGAGGGTTTGAGGGGATGTGGAGATACGTTTATTCGAGAGGGTCAAGGCAGAAGGAGGACGTGGGGAAGGGGCTGCACTGTGGGATGTGGGGAGGGGGAACTCACCATTGGTCATACCAGGGGAGAGGTGCTCTCTCTCGTTGTGTCGGCGTCTGCTGAGGTCACGGGCGCCTTGTCTCGCGGGCTGAGGCGGCTGGCCCTCCAACATGTTGACTATGTCCATGCGGTCGATGCTCTTCAGAGCGGCGTACAAGCTCTCCACTGCGGCGGAGACGCGTGACACAAGAAGACATGGAGACAGAGAGAGGAGGGGAGGGGTTCCCAGGACAAACAGCAACACCATTACAACACAATCTGACTGGGTGAAAGAGGCAGAAAGCATCACGAATAAAGGAAATTGAATCAAACGCAACTGGATTTGGTTTTTGTCTTGAAGACTTCATCAGGTTCCTGCTCGGACTTGTCCCAGCCTTGTCAAGCGAGCAGGAACTGATGAAGCCTCTCGGATGAGAGGTGAAACGTCTTCAAGACAAAAACCAAATCCAGTTGCGTTCGATTCAATTTCCTTGAGATAACTATGACCTGGATGAATGAGAATATTCACAGACCCATCATGAATAAAGACGCGAGGGGAGAGAAATCCACAGCGACTTCAAATCTCAGATACTCACTCTTGGCCCTCTTGCCCTCGCGAGTCGCCCACAGGTTGAGCAGCGCCGAGCTCTGCTCCAGCAGCGAGTTTGGATTCTCCACACGGATCTTGTTGATGTCGTCCACGCTGAGCTGGAGCTCACGTGCCAACTCTGCGCAAGAAAATGATTCAGAGAATATTAATATTAATCTTTTCGCTCACGAGTCACGCTGTTCGGGGTTCTGATCCACAAGAGGCACAATACTCTGTCTGTCTGTCAAACAGCTCCGGCTCTTGGCAGGAAAACAGACAATAATTAGTTTCATTGGCTGGCCGCCATGTTAGAACTTTGTTCAGTCGGCGGCGAGCTAGGCAAGCTTGTCCGACATAAGGTAAACATGGAAGGTTTACAGCAAATAAAAAGCAGATTCGCTATATTCGAGTTCACTTACCAGCCCAGCTCAGCCCCAGCTGCTCTGCAATCACCGCCATCTTCAGCTCCGTCCTCTCCATGGCGCTCATCGAAGCTGCGCAAACCAGACCAGAACTGAACATCTTACATCTCTGTTTCAACGTAAAGGTAATATTATCCCTGCATTGGATCGTAATCATGGGAGGGTGAGAGCTTCATACCCATTGCAGGCTCATTCAGAGCGCTGTATCTTTCTCTTAAAGCCAGCGGGGTCAGAGTTCGCCTCCGGTCTTCACTCCCAATAATCTAAAGGTCAAACGCAAACAACACTGAACACTGAAGTCAGTCATATCAGGGTAGATGCACGTAGAGTGTCTGGTTATAGGTGCCATCATTCTTGGTGTGTACGGTCCTTTGGCCACGCCCCCACCACAGCGCTGGTTATAAATACATCTGCAGAGCTGTCTCAGGCCTGTTAGAGCTGACCAATCAGAGCAGGGTAGGCTTTTCAGGAGGGGGAGGGGGGGTAAAAGTGACTAATACCGAGCCATTAACATTAAAACATGTAGAGATTCTCTAGTAGACACCAAGTGAAACTATAAACCTCAGCGTGAGCATTATATGAGCGCGTTACCTTGATACATGGAGGCATGGTGATGTTGAGGTTACAGAGCACATGCTGACTGTCCTCATACTTTGTAGACTTGCGCAGGAAAGACAGAAATCCAGCGGGCTCTTTACTGCTGTCTCTCACCTGAGACACACAGACACAAGACAGATATGTAGAGCCGGGACAGAGCTGGGGAGGTGAGTGTGAACGACATTGAGAAGGCCAAACGGTGATACCTTCACAGAGACGGGGAGACGGTTATCTCTGAAGGCCTGGAAGCTGAAGCAGCGAGGCTGCTGCGTGGCCTTCCTCACCGGCACCAGATTCCCTGAACACTCCAGGTGAAGCGGCATTCCCTCCATCACCTGACAGATGTAACACAGGGATTAGCCAAAGTGGGACAACCGCCTCAGCAGGACCTGTGTTCCCTATCGTCCTACTCAAACATCATCTCTGAACTGACCTCTATGTCTCTGCTGCGAGCCACCTCTGTAAAGTTCTCGTGCTGCTCCAGGGTTTTATCCATCTTGTCGTCGGTCATGCAGTAGCACCGCAGGCGGCCCTCACGCAGCTCGTTCATCTTTGCAAACACTACAAACTTGGCCATGTAGGGTACGGCCGACAGCTCCCTGTAGAGCAGGTTGGCAAAGGAGACGGCCTCAGCTGTCCGAGGACAGTCTGCGAGCCAGAACCTGAGAGGAAACAATGACACGGAGTCACGCTCTGCTCTTAATCGCAGCCGAGCTGCTTTGCTAAAACGATTGGAGGCGGCGAGTTTAATGTTGTGATGGCTGATGTATTGTTCGTGCTGCCAGCTGAACTCACCGCGCCGACACGTTGGTTGTGAAGCTGGCACACTCGTTGGCGTACATAAGCTTGGTGGTGCCAGTAATGTCTTCCCATTGGGCCGGGGCGGTGCCACCTGGGAATCAGACAGGATCAGAACTGGATGATACAGCTTCAGCAAAGGTCACGTAGAGAAGTCTCATGCCGACAGTGTTTGCACAAAATAAGAACTTTCACCACCGTAAATCAGCAGTTGTGACCCCATTAATCTGTCCTCGCCGTGGAAGGAAACCGGCTCCCGTTGGCACAAACACTTCCTCACCCACCCACACAACTCCCAGTGGTGGCATGCAGTACCTATAACAGAGCAAAGCAGACGCAGACTGGTGGTGTCGCCCTCCCCGGAGTCCCGCGGGCTCTCCTTCCAGGACGGCGGCAGAGGTATACGCAGGCCGATGGGCCGGTGAAACTTGCGCCGCCGAGGCTCCACAGTGACCACGGGGCTAAAGTTTGCCTGGTTACCCAGCAGCTTTGCAACCAGCTCGTCTGGAACTGGCTGAGCCTGAGGTCAAATGTAAATGATGGAGAGAGAGAGAGAGGGTACGCAACACAGGCACGGGTTTGATGGTGTGATAGAAATAAAGGGAAATTACGAAAAATGAGGGAAAAACGTAGGATAACGTGACGGCAGATAGATTGAGATGATGGGAGGTAGATGAGAAAAATAAGGAGAGGAAAACCGAAGAGGGAAAAATTAAGGATGAAGAGAAAGAGAGAGAGAAGTCCACAGTGAATAAAACAGCTCAGTATGAAAGACAATAGCAACACAACTTGGTCGTAGGACTTAATAACTCTTTTTTATTGCAGGATGTAACAATGTGTGTTAACATGAAGCTTTTACAATCATGAATACAAAACGGATATCAAAGAAAAAAAAAGGCACTGTGGGTTTTTTCTTTTTTTATATATCAGAGCCACAGAAACATTTGAGTCAAATAGATAACTTTCTAAAAAAAAAAATGTTAAAATCATTCTGTAAATATCTATTTTTCACTTACATTCGGTTACATTCACTATTTTGTGGTAGCACGTTAGTTCACAAGACATCGTTAGCTCGTCATAAGTTCATTCATGAGGCTAATAAACACGCAGCAGAAGGTCCGTTCACACTGTTTCTAGCTTTCATTTTGGTTTACTGTATCATATTCTGACATAATAATCACAAGTTTCCATCTGATCATTAAAATTATCTATATTCATTAAAGGGTTTAATGAAAACAGGTCGTTAATAATAATTAATGCACAGTGTTAAACTAGAATGAAAAAAGAAATGGAAACTTGAAATACCAAGTATAACAACATAACAGCAGAGAGTTAAAGAGAAATATTACATGTAATACAATTTATATTAATGTTAATAAAGGTTTGAAATTAGTAAAACTGTGAGAGAAAATAAATATAATTATTATATATCTTTTACTTATGATTGATAATTGGATGGTTTACTTTTAGAGAATATAATCTGCAATTTAAAAAAGAAATGTTCATATTCTGATTTTACAGCAGATTCGATGATGTCATTAATTCCTTGATGTGATGTCATCGCCCTTTTTAAAGGATAATTATGAATAGGCCGGTTAAAAACACGTATTTTCTGTAGAATTGAGCGTGGTAAAGTGTCCTATAAAATCTTGTCTTTGGTGTGTGATGTTTGAGAAACTCTGAGACCAGAAAAGTGAAGCTGTACAGACAGAAAGTGGCTCAAATCTTTAAGGTGTTCAGGTGTTTTTTTTTAGCACAGTTTCCTGACATTCATGATACCAAAACCACAATCGGTACAAACTCAAGCACAGTCTTTCATGGTTGTAGCAGAAGGGATGCAGAAGATTTCCTATCAAGTATGTTTGACTAGCTGCACTCAGGCATCTCAAATTAGTGTTCAGTAAACTAAATACAGAGCTTTGCCAGTGTCATAAATACATTAGTGAGAGAAGACATCGCTTGTGATGAAACAAACAGTAACATATCAGCGCTAAATGAGCAGTACACAGTTGTATAAAGGTGCCAGGTGCATGCGCTGTGTGAAAACAAAGGGCGAGAAGGTCCTCTAAAAATGTGAAAGCAGAATAAAACAAACAAAATGGGAAAAACTCGGCGCAGGCACTGATGTGATCGGGTCATTCTGAGATCAATCAGAGAACATCCAGCATGCTTTTATTCAGGCAACACAGGCATTAACGATTCTGTCTCTCTTCTCCTTCCTTCTCCTCATCGTCCCATCTCACCTGCAGCCCCAGGCGGACTCGTTTGGTGACTGCCGTCTCGGGAAACGTGGCCTGGACCAGCGGCACCAGTTTGCTTGTCAGCGAACCTCCCTCCGGTCCGATCAGGTCGCTCTCTTGCTGGACTCGCGACACGACGGCAAAGTAAAGGGGGAAGTCGGTGGAGATGATGCGGCGGATTCGCTTCTTCCCGAGCTCCTCTTGACTTTCCAAGTCTGAGGAGAGAGAACGGAACGGTTTTGATTATCAAGACGTGACACCACGTGATGCTGAGGGTAAGCGTGGCGGCGTGTCTGAACTCTCACCCTCGTCCATCCCGTTGAGGATCGTTTCTAGCACCTCGTCGCCGTAGCGATTGCGATGTTCTTTCCAGACGGAGCCGTTCTCGCTCCTCAGCACCACGAGCTCCCGGTCGCCGCGACCCAGAGCGGCAAAGTGGGGGATCTCCACTATCACCGGTCTGCCGGACACAAACGGGATGTTGATTAATTACTAATAATAACACAGTGGATGCAAAAAACAAGAATGTGCTACTACTTTAAGTCTGTGAATATTCTCATTCATCCAGGTCATAGTTATCTCAAGGAAATTGAATCGAACGCAACTGGATTTGGTTTTTGTCTTGAAGACGTTTCACCTCTCATCCAAGAGGCTTCATCAGTTCCTGCTCGCTTGACTAGGCTGGGACTAGTCCAACTAGCCGGTGTGGAGGTCAAGTGTGGAGGAAAGTTGGTTTCGACTTCGTTAAGGTCGAAACCAACTTTCCACCATCCCCAACGACCATACTAACGACTGTCGTTGGCAATAATGGAGCACATACGACCCATAGGCATCAGTGGCCTTGTGACCGCCTCCTGAGAGGTTAAATAGCTGGACCTCCACACCGGCTAGTTGGACTAGTCCCAGCCTAGTCAAGCGAGCAGGAACTGATGAAGCCTCTTGGATGAGAGGTGAAACGTCTTCAAGACAAAAACCAAATCCAGTTGCGTTCGATTCAATTTCCTTGAGCTACTACTTTAGGAACCTCGAGAGAAAGAAACATAATGTTCGCTACGCAACAAACCATAACATTATTAATTTAATCATTTAATAACCTTACGTCAACTGTAATAACAAACTGACTGTCAGGGAAACACAACATGTTCCAGTTTCTTCCTCACCCCAGGAACTGCATGCTGGCCGGGCCCAGGGAGATGATCCTGCTGGCCAGCCCCTCTCCCTCCACCAGCGGAGGGGGGCTGGTCAGCTTCTGCGGCTTCACCAGGCGGCAGGTGATGCGGGTTGGCGCCGCACAGGTCCGCGGAGGTATGATGACACGCAGACCGTTATGCCTGCTGCCTCGCATTGAGCCGCCTCGAGCATCCACCATAAAACTGACCAGGAACCTGTTGCGGGACATTAAAAGGCGACAGTTAGCCACCAGGTCGGACGTTAAATCGAGATGAAGTCAAATGAAATGTCCTCGGCTGACCCGGTGTGTATCGGGCTGGCGACTGGGCTGACGTTGTCGGACGTCTCGGTCGCCGGGCTGCTGGGAATCAGTGAGTCCTCGTCGTATTCTTTGGGCAGTGGAAGAGGAGTGTGTTGCTGCAGCAGACGGAAAAGACAAAATGTTCACCCTCAGAAGAACAGCGTTTATCACAGTGTTTGATATGAACCCTGAGGTGTATCACTTACACCATCATCTGCTTAATGTGATATGGAGACGGCTGTTATGAACCCTTGTACTCATTTTCTAGGTGCTATTTTTTTACAGTGAATGTGGAGAAGACACATCAACAACCTTCAACAGAAAGCTGAGGAGCGATTCTCATTTACAATGTCGAGTTAGAGAGAGGATGAAACTGGAATATCTGCATCATGTCACATGCTTTCGATGTCGATAACACTTCATATTCAGGTCTTTGTATTAAGTGTTTATTATGGTGGCCTCTTTGGACAAAAGAGGGCAAACTTTGCTTTAGTGTCGTACCACCAGACTCCAGTTCATTCTCAGTTCTCCGGCATAAAAATACATTAATCATTTTATCACTTATGCAACTCTGATAAGTCAGAATCGGACCCGGTTACAGGCATTAAGAATAACTATGTTAGATATTACCGATGATTAACCAGTTTCCTTAATGAAAGCTGTTTTTTAACATTAATAAGACTATATAAATGTTAGAAAATAGCATATTACCATGTTTATTAATAGATTATAGGACATTTATAAGGACTTACTGAACATTTTGAAAATGCTTCAGAACATTATTAACAAAAGCTTTTTCTTTCTTACAGAGTTTCTTATAATTGGATAATTAAGGATTCATTAACTTTATTAAGACGTTGTTCTCACTTTAGCTGCATGAAGCACAGTTACATGTTAACAATGCAACATCAAATATGTTTTAATCTCAATAAAACCAACAAAAAAGTTTCGAAAAGGTTAATTTAGTGCAACTCCGTAAATGTGTTTGTACCGCCATTGTCTTATAAATGCTAATAATATATCTTATGATGCTATTATTAACACTTGCACAGTCTTATTAATGTTAACAACCATTAGTAGCAGCCCTGCAGGATCTTACACCTGCTTTTTTCTGTACAGTACCTGATCCATCTCGTGCTCTTTCAGGATAACGGTCTCCGGGGAAACGCGGGGTATCCTCGGGATGGCCGGCGAGTAATTCCTGTCGTTTGAAAAAGAGCAAAGCACAAGTCAGATTGAAGAAGTTCCGTCACATCTCCTCCCAAGTGCTCATCCCTGGTGTTTTTGGTGAGTGTCTATGGTGCGTCCCCGTCTACCCCATCCACCTATTAGCTCGTGGCTACCAGCTCGGCTTTGCTCGCCTGCCTCCCCACCCCAGACCCCCTTACGCTGTGCCCAGCCCTCTCTCGTACTCCAGTGATTTCTTGGGGGAGAGGAAATCGTCATCATGGTCTTTCATGTCATCCATCTTCATGTACCTGGCCCCTTCTGTCCCCAAGAGCTCCTCTCCTTCAGAGAACAACATGCCAAAGAGAGCGAACAGACGGAGGTCAGGTTGGTGAAACAGCACAAAGAGAAAGAGAGAAAAGAAAGAAAAGAACAAGGTGGTTAACCGGAAGGGTTAGAAACACGTGATAACCAAGGATTCAGGGAGTTAGACTGGTGAGATGAGACATTAGTGACGATGCTCTGCTCACTGATCAACTTCTACAGAACTCTACAAACACTTTCAAAATAAAAGCACGATGACAGCAGATCTCTGTTATTAGCTGTAGCCTGCTGAGTCCAAAACAGGACTGAACCAAGAGAGGACAGCTTATAAATGTAGTCTGGTGTTTCCCAGTCGGAGACAACAGCGTAATCTCACTCACAAACATGTGAATGAACAGTTATTCGACTGAAGGTTTCAGACATCAGCTGCCTCAGGCGGCGATGAACGAGGAGATTTTAAAACACTTGAATACAAACAGAGACAATCGAACAGCATCAGCTCACGACAGCACACGAGCCGCTCTCTCTACTCTCCTCCGAGCAGACGGGATAATCTGGAGATCGGTTTCGGTTACTTACCTCCCAAAACATGTGGTAATTTTCAAGAATTCACCGGCAACCAGAGTGAGTCTTCCCCGAGTGTAATAACGTGTGAGTCTGTGTGAGAGGGTGTCTGTGTGCGAGTCGAGAGCCAGAGTGATGTCGTAGGCGTCGCTGCACACTGTTTGACTCCACGCAGGTTCATATGGAGGCACGTACACGTATGTGTCGCGTCGCATACGTATCTGATTATCATTCAAGCCTGTGCGTCAGATAACATGTCGATATCGTTTTACCGGACATGAGATGTGTCTTTAAGACGGCGACTCAGCTCCTTTCTATATTTAGAGCAACGGTGACAATCTGTCAGTCGAATTATCAAGAGACTATAAATATCGAGACATAATGTCCTCCGACATCATCGTCAGCGCTGCGGTAAACTTTAAAAGTTAAACCTGCAGTTTAATACTTTCATCTTTTTACTCTTTCTTCCTACGTTTGAACACAAATCATCTCTACGTTCCACTGCTCACGTTTTCAAAACCGGCTCCTTACTTTAGTTTTAACGCGTTCGAGGGGGAAGATTGATTTCAACCTATCGGTGGCAAGACAAAATGATGTAGAGGACGCAACAAGACAGAAACAGACAGAGGGGGAGACTCCGATGGGGAGAAAAAAGGGGTGTTAGTTAGTTTCTTATTGTCTTTACAGACCCAGAATGTCGGTATTTGACGTCCTGGGAATGAGACTCAACAATCAGCTACCTTTCTGGTGCATTAATGAACAGCCTGGACAAATCCAACCTATCTTTAAGTTGAATAGCCTTTGAATAATATTATTATGACGTCGTATTTTCTTACTTTTACTTGAGTATAGAAGTTAAATTAGTTCTTCTGCAACTTTACCAGATACTTTTACAACTACCTGCACTTCTTCTGGAGTAAAGAATGTGTGTACTTTTGCATTGCGATGTTCTTTAGCATTTATTTGGTGTCATGTTTCTATCAGCCTGCTGACTCTTTAGTCCTTTTAGCTCCGTTTTTTTCTCTCCCCTAACTCCTGGGGGAAATATTTAGGCCTTTAGCTGCTAAATGCTACACTTTGTTCATAAGTTCATTGCTAGCTTTGTCTGCCTGCTGTGTGGTGCTGGGAAAGCGGCACGCGGTGGAGTTTTTAAGAGGTTTTTTCGCGGAAAAACATTCGCCTACCGTGGCTGAAATACTTTGCGTACCAGTAAAAACAAAACAATTAGCTGAGAAGTCGCTCTAAGCCTCCGTAGGGTAACTGTAAGGTTCATCCACAAACACCTGATCAACCTTCCGACTCTCTAACTAAACAAACACAGGAACACAAGACAAATGACGCGGTTCATGATCGACATCACAAAGCGGACACAACTGTAGACAAACACACGTCAAAGCGATGACGAGAGAAAGACGGCACGACTCCACTATGAACTGCACAAGCTCACGGAGCAGGTCTGAACCAAAAATGTGCGCTATCTGATTTGACATTAGCTGTTTTATATGGCTGTAAAAAAAAAAAACAGACTGAGGTAAAAGGGACACCTGGACGGTTAGAGAATGAGGGTGTTATTGAAGGGACACAGAAAGGTTACAGACATGGGTGCTATGGGTGCATGCCAATGAGAAACCAGAGCCACCATCACAGTGAGCACCACTTCAGTGGGAGAGAGAGGGGGAGAGAGGGGGAGAGAGGGAGATAAAGATGGAGCAAGTGAGCTTGAAATGGAGCCACACACTTTAAAACAACGACCTATGAATGCCGCACAAAGAAAGGAAAGACATTCATACCTAATGTTAGCTGTGCAATTCCTAAAAAAGGGCAAAAAGGCAAAAAAAGGAATTGGACAAAAAAAATGAATATTTTACTGAAACTGATTCAACATCATTAAATCAGCCTTGAAAAGAGGAAGAAAAAAATCATCATAGTCGACTGTTTTTCCTGAGTGGTGAGTTTAATGACTGTGGTGCTCTACCTTCATCCTCAGACACGTCGAGGATCTCGTCCACCGTTTCTGGGAAACTCATGCGATGTTTCTCTGTGGTCGTCTACAGGACACAGTGTGAGGAGGAGGAACCGATTACAAACACAACATCAAACTGTTTAAACAGCATTTCCACGTGATTATTCGGGGCACAGCGGTGTTTCTAAACTTCTCACCATGGAAACCGTCTCCTCCGTGACGAGCTTCAGGACGTCGATCACAGAGATGTAGCCCAGCCTCTTGGCGATGGCGAGGGCCGAGGTGCCGTTCTGTCGGACAGAGAGGAGCAGAAGGATCAGATCCGTCATCATGACCAAACTTTACGGATCATTTAGAGGAAGACACGAGGACCGTTCACGCTCACCGTTGTCGTCTCGTTGGGCTGAGCGCCGTGCTTCAGCAGCAGCGTCACGATGTCGGTGTGTCCCTGCTGGGCAGCCTGGTGCAGAGGAGTGTAGCCGAGCTGCAGGAGAGATGAAGACCCCAGTGTTTAATGTACTTCTATTCATCACATGTATAAATGCAACTGCCGAGACACATCAAGATAAAGTATTTTCTCTAAATGATGTAGAGCAGCTGGTCTTTTTTCTTCACAAACATCAGTTTATTTAATTAAAATGCAAGTAAGCAGAGTTCCTTCAAATTAAAAGCTGTTTTTCAGTGTTTTATGTTGATAAATTGAATATTTTGCGGTTTCTGGCAAAGCGAGCAATGTGAACAAGTCCGGGAACCTGAGATAGAAATTTGTACTATTTCTGACAATTTCACAGATTCAAGTAATCAGTCGCTACTCAGTAATTAAATAATCATGAGATGTAGCCCTACTGCACATCTGACCTCGTCGGTGCTGTAAAAGTAAAGATATCGTACTTAAATATTATTTTGGCACAAGAGAAAGTCACTCTTAAGTAAAAGTCTTAAAGTATCTGATGTTAAAAAGTATTTACTGTAAGTAGAAAATATGCCAGTCAAAGTAAATTACACACAGTGACATGTATGATTCAGCTCGGCCTTTTATCGGATCTAATATCCAGAATCTGTGTTTTTTTTTCTACTTGGGCACTGATGCAGAATGTAATCGCAAAGTAACCAGTAATTTTAACTTATCCAATAAATGTAATGGAGTAAAAAAGTACAACATTTGCCTCCAGATTGATTCCATCATCCATACTTGTGCTCCAGTGTAACAGTGTGACTCATGCCTGCAGTTCCACCTCAGACCAGAGGGGGGCACTGACTCACCCTCGTCTTGCTGTTGACGTTGGCCTGTTGCTGCAGGAGGAACTTCACCATCTTGATGTTGCCATAGTGACACGCTACATGGAGAGGGGTGTATCCCATCTGACGGAGAGGAGAAATATACAGTGAGACGTCTGAAACGCAAAATCACTTTACGACTCGAGTGTCTTAATGACCTTTTAATTTGAATACTTTATGTAGATTTGATCCTATTCGGGGGATTGAACGGTTCATGAATATTACATAAACTGATGGTTCAGATCCGCGCAGCAGAATCACTCTGAGAGCAGAGCGGTGATAAAATTTGCATTCAGGCCGCGATTTAGGGAATAAACAAGAGAGAAATAACAATAACAACAATAAATAAAACACTTCGAGATTTTAATGATTCCAGTAAAAGAGCCCCAAAACACATGAAACCACCTGAAATGCTCTAATCTTGTTCAGGCTGACGTGTTCATCGTTGAGACTGTGGTCTGTTGTTTTGACTGCGTTATATAATTCTGCACATAAATTAAACCTTACTAACAATTATCTGCATTAATCTGCCAAAACTTCTTGTCAAAACACTGCTGTGGATCTTCTCTAAGCTCTGGAGGTCTGAGCGATGTGAAGCCCTCGAGGGTTCGGCCGTGCATCGACGGTAACGCGACCCTCTGCTGTGAGATCACCGGGCTATTTATGCCACATCACATAGACACAGTGGACGGCTCGAGTAGCTTCTGCACTTAAAAGTGTTTGATAACCCTCCAGGAGTTCAAGGTGAAGCTCTCCCTCGACCCGAGACCGATCTGAGAGCTCTTACCCGCGTGGCGGCGTAGACCGAGGCCCCTTGCTTCACCAAGATATCTGCGATACCAACGTGTCCTTCCTGTGCCACCAGATGCAGCGGAGTTAATCCACTCTGCAGGGAACCGGATTCAAAAGATCAGAAACAATCGAACACAGAACGAATCAAGTCACAGACGGACGGCGACCCTTTAACGATCCGTGTTTCTCACCTTGTTTCCGAGGTTGACGTTGGCCTGTTTGGAGATGAGCAGGGAGACCATGTCGGGCCGTCCTTCCTGCGAGGCCAGGTGGAGAGGTGTGACTCCCTGCAGTGACTCAGCATTGGCCGAAGCTCCGTACTGCAGCAGGCTGTTAGCCACCTCCACCTGGTTCTGCTTGGACGCTATGTGGAGGGCAGTGTAGCCGTTCTGGAGCACAGACACGAGTTGCAGTTAGAGAAAATGTGAATGATACGGGGCCTCTCAGCATGAATCATGTGTGCATCTCGTTCTTATTCACCCTGGCTGCGCTGTGCGGCGACCCTCCCTTGCTGACGAGCAAGTTAACAACATCTAGGTTGTTGTGATGGACAGCGACGTGCAGCGGAGTCAGACCATTCTGCACAAACACAATCAACAGTTGTAAATCAAACAACGCTCAATTTAATCGAATGCAACTGGATTTGGTTTTTGTCTTGAAGACGTTTCACCTCTCATCCAAGAGGCTTCATCAGTTCCTGCTTGCTTGACTAGGCTGGGACTGAGTCCAACTAGCCAGTGTGGAGGTCCAGCTATTTAACCTCTTAGGAGGCGGTCACAAGGCCACTGATGCCTATGGGTCGTATGTGACTTTGTGACCGCCTCCTGAGAGGTTAAATAGCTGGACCTCCACACCGGCTGAGTTGGACTAGTCCCAGCCTAGTCAAGCGAGCAGGAACTGATGAAGCCTCTTGGATGAGAGGTGAAACGTCTTCAAGACAAAAACCAAATCCAGTTGCATTCGATTCAATTTCCTTGAGATAACTATGACCTGGATGAATGAGAATATTCACAGGCTTAAAGCTCAAATCATCTTTTGACCTTTATACCCCGAGCTCTTTGTGTTTTTCTTACCTTCCCAGCAGCGTTGGGGTTTGCTCCTCTCTCCAGCAGCAGCTCTGCTACATCCACCTTCCCGTACTTTGAGGCCACGTGTAGCGGAGTGAAGCCTTTCTGCAGACGAGAAAGTGGACACAACAGCTGTTTAGGCGGACAGTTTCAAGACAGAGTCGCAGCTCTGTGCAGTGACGGGTGAGCTGGCAGGCTTTACCTTGGTCATCTTGGTCTGCTGAGCCTCCATGTCTAGCAGGATACGCACAGTTTGTACGTGACCTTCCCGGGCGGCGATGTGTAGGGGGGTGTGGCCTGCTGTGGTGGTGGAGTTGGGGTTGGCTTTTTGCTCCAGCAGCAGCTTGACGAGCTCCTTGTGGCCCATCCGGGCGGCACAATGCAGAGGGGTTTGGTCGTCCTGGCCAGGCGAGAGAGAATAATCAGGAAGTGTGAGGTGCTGCTGGTGACTTCATCATCTTGTTTTAATTTCTCACTACGATCTACACTCGATACATGAAGAGTAAAACGAGGCTGTGGTGTGTAGGAGGGAAATTAGCACACGGGTGCTCCTGTTTTCTCTCAACGCCAGGAATTAGTTACCGAGCTTTCTAAATGAACACTTGAACGTGTTACAAAAAGACACTTTCCGGGTGTTTAATCTGTGGCTAATGCGACGAGTCTTTCACGGATACGCGGATCGTGCAGTGTGTGAAATTTCTACCTTGGCCTTGGCATCCACCGGCGCCGAGTTCTGCAGCAAAAACTCCGCCACCTCGTAGTGTCCTGACCGAGAGGCCATATGGAGAGGAGTCTCCACTTTCTGCTCACGCGGAGAAAGACAAACCGAACCGTCAGATTCATCACTGCGACAACAACAACAACAACAACAACAACATCGCGGGTTCAGAGGGGAGCTGGTTATCTTCACTCACCACGTTGGAGGCGCTGGGGGACGCTCCTTTCTGCAGCAGGATTTTCACGATGTTGAGATGACCCATAAATGACGCCACGTGCAAGGGGGTCAGGCCGGACTGTTCGGGAGAATAAGAGGAACATCACAAACGCGTGAAAATCAAATTCGCTACGACGATGAGCTGTTACTGTGAAGCTTTTTCTTCCTGCTCCCTCACCTCAGTCACAGCTTCTATCGACGCCGAGTGTTTCAGCAGGAGATCCATCACACGCATGTGGTTCTTTTTACAAGCAATGTGCAAAGGAGTGAAGCCGTTCTGTAAAAACAACAACAACAAAGAGATGATTATCATCACAGCACAACACTGTGTGTGTGTTCATGTTCGTGAGTCTGTCACTGACCAGCGCCCGAGAGTTGGGCTTGGCCCCTTTGTCCAGCAGCACTTTGGCCATGCGGTGGTGGCCGCAGTGTGCCGCCACATGCAGAGGGGTGAGGTGGTCCAACGTGATGTCATCGATCTCGGCGTTGTACTGCAGGAGCTGTTTGACGCAGTCCATGTGGTCCCCCTGTGCTGCCATGTGGATTGGAGACAGGCCATTCTGCAAAAAAAACAAAAACAAGAACACGTGTCGGTTTCTCTCATAACAGGAAGCGACTGTCGGAGCGAGGAGGAGCAGCGAGAGGAGAATACTGGGTGTGTTTTATTCACTGAAAGGGGCTCTATGTAAAAATGTGCATCATTTAAGTGTTTCAATCACTTTTTTATTGGCCATATTTGAACGGATTGTAACGTGACGTGAAAAATGAGACCTTCCCCGTCTCTCACAGTTGCCAAGACAAGCCTGTGGATGATTTATTTAAGTTGTTTAAAGCTGCTGGACTGTGGACTTCTTTGTGAAGGACTGGATCTGATGTTTCGTGACAGTCCAAATGATGTGACGCTCTCCAGTGTCTCCTTCCGCCTGCTAACAGAGAGCAACAGAAGGAGTCTGGAGCCCCTTTAACCAACTGATTTGAAATCTTTTCCGAGCCCGATGGTGTTCATTTTAAAGAGTAATCTTCTATGTAGCTGGATTACCTTGGTCTTTGCCTGGATGGGGGCTCCGTGGTCCAGCAGGATCTCTATAATCCTGACATGACCATTCCTGGCTGCGCAGTGCAGAGGAGTCAGCTCGTCCTGCAGAGCGAGGATTGTTACTGATTTAGTTAATGATGCATCAAATTAGAAACAGTAAGGGGAATCAAAGATTCAGTGAAAGATGTCTGCTGCACCTTGGTCTTGGCGTCGATCTGAGCCCCTCTGTCCAGCAGGAGCCGGACCATGATCACATTCCCCCGTCTGGACGCGATGTGCAGCGGAGTGATGCCGTTCTGCAGAGAGGAACAGATGCACTCAGACGGGCCGACAGCAAGGACTTTTGGAGATTACGCTCCGAACGACATTAGTTATTCTGTACCTTTGGGGTGAAGTTGACATTAGCTCCTCTGTTGAGCAGCAGCTGAGCTACGTTCAAGTTTTCATAGTGTGCAGCAATGTGGAGGGGCGTGAATCCAGTCTGCAGGGACACATCGGGGTGAGGACATGTCACGCTCATTAGCTTTTCATTTTAGAAACAAGGACACCAAACACAGTCGTCTTTACCCGCCGCACACAGGCACAATCACATTACCTTGCTGAGCACATCCGGATTGGGGTCATTCTGCAGGAGCACTGCGGCTGTGCGCGTGTCGTCGTTGCGTGCCGCGATGTGCAGCGCGGGGAGGCGGACCTTCCCCTTGGTGCCGTAGTTGATGAGCAAGGCGACGACGTTCTCGTGTCCCTGCTGGAGAGCGACGGCGAGGGGAGTGAATCCGTCCTGCAGCGCACAGGGAGAGAGAGTCAGAAGACCCGTCGACTCACGGCGGGGGAGAAAATGAGAGAGGTGCGAGAAGAGAGGCTCATGAGAACGAAACACAATGGAAACACGGCGATCAGCAAGGATGGGATCGGGGGGGGAAGGACTTTAGGGGCTTTTCGTCTTTGAAAACGTCTCGCGGTTCTTCAGTACCTCAGTTGGAATGCTCTGATTGGCTCCGTTCTCCAGAAGAAACTTCACAACCTCTAGATGGTTTTCTTGTGCAGCCATGTAGAGTGGAGTGAAACCCTTCTGTCTCAGGAAGACGCACAAACACACACACACACAAACGCACACACACGCACAGCAGCAGCAGAGGAGACACAAGCCACAGAGAGAAGGGAGGACGGTCACGGATGCACGCACACGGATGTACACAGAGAGGAAACGTCAACACACAGAAATATAGGAACAGAGACAGGCGTTAACAGATGGAACTTCACAACGGCTTCACAATAAAGTTCACGTAGTTTTCTGTCCTCGATCGCCGCGGCGAGAGCGGCGCCCGAGTCTCACCTGGGACTGAGCGTTGACGTTGGCCCCGTAGTTAACCAGCTCCGTGACCACCTGCTCCTGCCCCGCCAGCGCCGCGATGTGCAGCGCCGTGTTCCCTTTCTGTTTAAACACAGACACAGATGACGCAGGTGAAACCTCACATGTGTATTCAAAGTGGTTTTCAGATCTTTCATGATGTATTCGCAGCCACTTTTATATAATTTGTTTGTTTTTCGATATCTAAGAATAAATACAGAAAAAACACTCCAGACAGCCTTTTATTTTTGACGTCACGCCCTTTTATTTATCCTCGTTGGGACCGTTGGGGGCTGAGTCGGTCTGACGTGGAGCAGCGTTGCTCCGAGCGTCTCTTCTTTGGTCTTTTTGTGTCACGTCTGGCACACTTTCCACTCAGCACCTGCCCTTTTTGGTCTGGATGTGCGTGTGCACTCCTATTTTTACCGGGACTTCTGGGGCTCGCCTTCTGTATTTACTACATGCTGTTTATTTTCCCTGCGACCGTGTCCTGTTCCTCTCTTGTATAAATAACAATATACAAAGTGACACCTACAGCCGCGGTACAAACAGGACTTTTTCATTTAAAGAGGTAAATACACGAGTTTGCTTTGCTGTCATGTCGGTGCACATTAGCTTAGCATAAGGACTGGAGACTTGCTCAGTTTAAAAGCATCAATCTGATTTATTTAAAGGTTCAGTACGTAGGATTTAGTGGCATCCAGCAGTTGCAGAGGTTGCAGATTGCGATTAACTGCACACCTTCAGCCATGATGGCCACCTTAAAGGCCCTCTCTTTCTAGAACCAGTGTTTGGTTTGTCCCTTCTGGGCTACTGTAGAAACATCCCAGCTGGCACCGAACAGTGAATAGACGTCTGTGTTTTGGCTGGATTAAAGTCATAACTGTCAGGTGATCCAATAAAACCTAACGATTTCCACTAGAGCATTAGCTGACGTGTGTCCAACATCTTTAAACGTCAAAGTGACGTCCATCATTATTGTTGATTTTTAAGGTTGTGGTGTCCAAAGAACAAAAACTAAAAACCATACGTGTGTCACGACGTCTTGTAACTCACATCATACTTTGAATGTTGAATATAAAATGACACTTTTTGATGACAAAACCGTGTGCTCCTATCACTGTCCTGGTATCCACATCTAGTTTCAACACATCGTGGACTTTGACCCTGAAGATAGCTTACATAACATGCACATAATTTTACCTGCTTCACTGAAACGTATGACAGTTCAAACGATGAATCACGAATGTTTCATGTTCAACTAATAATAATACCGTCATTATTAACTTGTTTTTAAATGCAGTTCAATTATTAAACCGTCTCATGACATCTAAATACATCGTCTATAGTGCCAGCTGGGATGGTGGAATGAACTCTGTGTTAATCATACTGCACTTAACACATAACTATGACTGTTATATTCCATCTTCCCTTCTAAATCCTGCACACTGGACTTTAAATCCATGTATAAACCGGCACATTATAGTTTTACGGGGTTTATTGATGGGACCATCTCTTGGCGGTGCTACTGACAGGAAGTGAGATCCGTGATTTTCTGAGGAGTAAAAAGATTCACGTTTTACCTTCGTGGTGGTCTCCAGAACGATTCCATTGTGGAGCAGCTCCAGCACCATTTTGACGTGGCCTTCTTTGGAGGCCAGGTGCAGCCCGTTCAGCCCATTCTGAGTGAGAGAGCAGAGCAGACCTCATACTGAAGGGTCCTCGACACACCGCCAACACCAATATGTCTTAATGTGAAAGAATTTAGCAACACGTATACACACGGTCACATGTAGGCCATGCCGAATAAAACTTTGTTTTTTTATTACGGTGACTCACAAAACCGAAGCAGGCAAAAATACTTACACTGGACACCACGCATGCAGCACTCTCAGAGTGGTCATTAGCAAAAACAATGTCTACAGGGACGAAATCAAGGAGGGAACATTATCATTTGATTAATGATGGTGAGAGGAGGAGGAGGAGGAGAAGAAAGAGGAGGAGGAGGAGGAGGAGGAGGAGGACGGGAGGGGGATGGCAGGCCGCTGGTCTCGTGGCTGGGAAGAATACGAGCCGTGTGGGATAGGTCTGACCTCACACAGCCTTCCTTCAGCCGCACAGGACATGTGAGGTTGGACCTTTCCCACACCACTGATATTATTCCTCTGAGTGGGGAGACCACAGCACACCATCACTCTACTGCAGACAGAGGAGAGAGGGAGGGGAGGGCAGGGAGGGGAGGGAGGCAAGAAATAAAAAAAGAAAATCTGGAGATGAGTTAGAAAACAGTCCACGAACAGGAGAAGAGAGGAGAGCGGAGCAGCGGTTAGAGGCAGGAGAGGAGGGAAAACACAACAAGGGGAGGGCAGGAGGAAACACACCTGCCACAGTCCAGCCTCCCATCACACTCTACATACATACATACATACATACAGCATCAGGACTGACGCTGCAATCCATTGTACTTGGGGAAAAAATGACCTCGGGAAGTGTCAAAAGTCGAAAACTTTAAGTATACGTTCAGCTGATTCAGTCTGGATAAAAGTCTTTGCGAGCATCTTATTCCTCTTTTCTCTTTTTAAGTGTCCTAATCTGTTAAATCAGCTGCTGTAGTTACTTGTGAAGTTCACAGACTTGCCTTTAAAATCATCAGCTTGCTGTGGGCGTTTGTTTTGAGGACACATTTTCGGGATTACCGACTCGGAAATTTCGACTTCCCACTTGCAATGGATTGCAGCCACACGACCAAAAACAACAGTACTCTCGTCACTGTAGTTTAAGTGACAATCCACAACTTTTCAAATAAAAGGTGACACTATTCTAACACACAGTAGAGATGAACCTGTGTTAATTAGAAATAGAAGAGGGTGTAGCCTTGAATTACAGTATCAGTGCAACATTAAAGCCACTATGTGCAGAATTGGAAATGTCCTAATCTGCTGCCATCCGGTGGTCACATAAAAACTGTCTTTGGTGAAAGCAACACATACTGTGATTGCATCAATAATTAGTATTATTCACAAGGAATATTTGGGTTTTCTTAAAGCAAAAAAAAACAAACAAACCTTCCCAGAAATTCCACATACAGCGACTTTAAGTGCAAAGCTACAAAGCAAACAGGATAAATGTTGCAGATTATCACTTAAACTCACATTTAACAACAAAACTGTAAAAATAACAATATCAACATCATCGATGAAATGAAACGGTGTCATTCAGGAGGAAAGTCAAACAACTGTGATATCAGACTGTGTTTCTGTGTGTCATTTTAATTTCATTCCATGAGGTGTCTCCCTTCATCAGTCCCGAGGGGGTTTGCCGGCGGAGGCGACTGTACGATGTCACCGCACATGAATGAACGTGTTGTTACTGTTGGGGCCTAAAAAATAAGCCTCATAGAAACCCTGACAGCAGCATTACCGGCAATAATTACAAAATGTTGAGGAGGTGAATGGAAGGGAAAGCATGACTAAGTTAGATTAATGAGCCAGAGGAATCTCCGTCTCGCACACACACACACACACACACACACACGATTTTGGCCATGTTTCAGTAGCCGGAGGGCAGCGGCGGTCGTAGCCCACTAACGCTTCCTCTTCCTGGACACTCTGGGAACAGGCGCCAGAGTAAAGGAGGCAGGATGGAGGAGACGGGGCGAAGGAGGAACCCCCTGCCCCATTTATCGCCTTCCGCCCGGAGACCCCGGAGACTCCACCTGCCACCTCCAGCCGCTGATTAACAGTCTACCTGAGCATGCACGTACAGTACAGCGCAGTGCATGACCGAGTGAGCGCACAGGCAAGATGGATGGGCACAGAACATCATGCACACTGACACTCAAAAACATGTTCTTATAGAAATAATAACACAACAAACGGTGATACACATGATCTGCAGGATGAACATGTAAGTGCTGCCCTATTGCTGTTCTGGTTTTGAATGAGAGGTCGGCTGTCCGTCCACCTCCTGAAGTTTAATTCAATAAGTTAAAACGCAGACGGGAAGAGAGACGACTGAATCCTGGCAGGACTCGTCTGTGGGCCATCGGCGGCACATGAAGACTCATAAATACTCAAATCCTTCTGTTTCTCTTCCTGCCAAGCTCCACAACGCAGCACAATCGAGGCTCAGTCTTTCTGCAGATAAGCACAATTTCCTGGCCAAGACTGGTATAAATAAAAATCACTGGCTCGCGGTGAGATGAGCACCGCCAGCCGGAAGCTATAACTTCGACCGACTCAATCTGGGGGAATGTGCAGCTCTCTCACCTGATTGGCTGTATTTATGTCGATGCCATTTTTGATGTGGTCCAGGGCCTTGTCCAGGTTGCCAGATCGGGCCGCTCGGAGAAAACTGTTGCCAGCATCTGCCTGCAAGCGGAAAAGAGAGAGGGGGGGAAAGAGGAGGATGGGGGGATAAGAGAAAGTGAAAGGCACATAAAGTAGAGGAGTGGAGAGGGAGAGTGGAGAGGGAGACAGAGCTTGGTTAATATTTTCTTCAGAGGCATTCAAAGGACTGAAACCGTTCAGGCGTAAATCCATCAGTTTTCCTCTCATGTCACTCCGCCCGTGAGATTTTTCTTGGACAGTGCAGTGGACAAACTCCCAAATAACTCCCGGACAAGAAGTCCATCCGCCGCTCTGTGCTGCTCAGGTGATAAAAACCAGCGCGGTGACACCGACAGCGTCAGGCTCTTTGTCTGGACTCTGAGTTTATGTGTGTGTGTGTGAATGAAAGAGAGAGAGAGACACAAGGTGGATGGAGAAAGAATGAGAGAGAGAGAGAGAGAGAGTTTGGCGAGTTCTGGCTCACGGGCCCGGCACATGGCACGTCTAGTGTTTTTGTCTGTGTTGTGTTTGTGTCTGAGGGCTTCGTGCCTCTCCGAGGCAGGCAGGGTGCTGCTGAAACAGGATCACTCATGCGGCACGAGGGGAAGAGCGAGGGAGAGGAGAGGAGAGGAGGAGAAGCAGGAGCGGCCGAGGGAGAAACCACAGGGAGAAACTCGACTGCGGCAAACCCAGCACTTTTTTCATTTCATTTACATAATCTCCTCTCCGTCCCCTCCCTCCGTCTAACCAGCTATCTCAACATGCTGGTCGGGAAAAACAATCCGGGCCGTCCATTCATTTTGTGCAGCGAATAAATTCAGTTATAAACCTCACACGGGAGCGTTTTTCCGATCCGAGAAGAAAAAAAAAAGCACAGAACAAGCCCCGCTTTTTCTCAACATCATAACACGCCGCCTTAAGCTGTGTTGTCCATTGTTGTGACAGGGTTGTCGGTCCTCTTTTGACAAAGAGGGAGAGAGCCTGGGTAAAAAAAAGAGAAAGGATCCACATGCCTGAAGTAGAGGCATAGCAACAAATGACACAACACACCCTCAGCATGACACCAATGGCACAGCGCTGTGCAAAGAGAGAGGTCACTTTAAAAAAAAAAAAAAAAGGTAGGGAAAAGTTTAAAAGGAAAAGCTTCCAGCTGATGGAAGCGGCAGAACGTCAGCTCGCTCCTCATATCTGGCGTGGAGATGAAATTTATACAAGGGCAAAGTTTGGACTTATCAGATGAACTTCACACAGCGTGCAGCTTCCTGTGCGCAAAAGTCATAAATCCCCAGGCTTCTTTTTTTTTTTTTTTTTACACTGACTCATGCGGAGCGCCACTCCTCGCCTCGGAGCGCTGTCACTCTCATAAGATGGTTTTTTTGGTTTTTTAGCTTCCACTCGGAGACTCCACTGCAGCACAAAGCCTCTGAGTCACACTCACACACATGCTGACAGGAAAAAAAAACACTGAGGAGACGTTCCCACACGCAGAAACAGAAGAAAAACAGTGGACATGTTGTTCTGTAATGCATCAAACTGGACCTACAAGTCGACTGTGTGATATTTTGATAATTAAGATTACAAAAAGCAGTAAAAAGTCCCTCGACTGCTCTCTCTCTCTCTCTCTCTCTCTCTCTCTGCTTCTCGTCTTCTCAGTTAACAGTTTTATTTACTCACAGTTGCCAAGCTGTCTTGGTGAGCCGTGTTCTCCCTCTCCATCAGACTCTCTCACTCACTTTCACTTGGGGCAACATTCAAGCTCGCAGACCTCCCTCCTCTCACACCGCTGCAGAGCAACAGGCTGACCCCGGGACGCCTCCCACACACACACACACACACACACACACAGACCGACAGACACACACCTGTCAGTGGAGTTACGATCAGCATACTGAGAAACAGCACAGTTTCCACAAATCCATCTCTGTGAGTGTACACAGACGGACGGGTTGTGTATGTCGGAGATACACATTAAAAACAAGAGACGATAAGAGTTACGTAAGACTCGTATACGCTGCGGTCCGGCTGCGTGTGAACTAGTTACATGTCGTGGTGTTACATAATCAAATCAAAACAATAAACAACATTCAGTCTGCTGCTCTGCATCTTTTTGCCTCCTTTTGGCGTCTGTAACATCGTTCAACATGTTATATACAGTGATTTAATGTAACTGAGTACATTTACTCAAGTACAAGTTTTACTTTTGACTTTTACTTTAGTTACTTTGCTGATTTCATAATGCATCAGAGCCAAAGTAGCACAGTTTTATATTAATGTATTTTACCTTCGATTTAATCAGAAGAATCTTGAATATCAGCTCCAATGACAGTACACACTTTACTTTACTTTTACTTGTGACTCTTGAGTATATTTAGTATCAAATACTACACACTTTTACTTTAGTACTATTTTATAGGTGACTTTCATCTTTACCAAAGTGATATTTTAACACGATATCTTTACTTTTACTCAAGTATGACTGGGTAGTTGAATAAAACCACAGTTCCTGCACAGCTCACTTCTGAGGTTTTGTACTTTTTTTTTTAATATGGGTTTTATACTTTCTGTAGCGTGAAATGTTTGCGGACGCTGCCATGGCGATACGAGAAAAATCCCTCTCCGTCGAAGCAGGAGCAAACACAGCTGATGCGAGGACACACACACACACACACAACCTGACAACAATATACAAGGCGATCCCACAGCGAATGGTGGCATGGTAACACCACGGTGAACCCTGACGGAGGCCCCTCTGCTGGACCCACTTCACCGCCCCCCCAGGACACAAGCCTGCTGAAGTTCACAGCACCAGCAGAGACTCACACTAGAGACTGCTGCAGTTACAGCACATTCACTTTCTTGTTTGCCAGTTTTTTTTTATTTAACTCTGCATGTATCTGTTTACGTCAAGAAGTGAGCGTGTGGCGTGGCGAGATAAGGACGAGAGGGGGAACCACACCCGTCCACTATCTCCACCACGCCACACATGTCACAGGCTAAAAATGCTCTGTGGTGATTCCTCTGCTGCACTTTGCCCGACTCCGGTGTGTTTTAGATGAATGCGTGTCTCCCTGATTGTCCCCGTAGAGAGCGGACGAGCTTCGGGGGTCTTAGCAAAAAAAGAAAAGAAATGAGCCTGTGCATTAATCAAACTGTCTGGAGCAGCAGAAACAGACAATAAACCTGCTCAGCTGCTTAACGTTAGAAATATCAGCACACGCTGTCGTGCGATGTGCGTGCAAATGTCCTCCGGCAGAGACGGTGAGGCGAGGCTCCTTATAATGAAGCTCAGAATTACCAAGTCAAATTATTCCCCTATCTCATCACAGAAAATCCTCGGCCCTGGACTCCCCTCTCCTCCTCTTTATCTCGCCTTTTCTTCCCTGTTGCCTTCTCTCTCTTCTCCATCCCTCGCTTCTTCTTCCTTACATCTACATCTCTCTCTCTCTCTCTCTCTCTCTCCACCATGCTTCGCCTCCTCTGCCGGGCGCTGCAGCCGACAGAATGACATCACCACCCTCGCTGGTGGACTGCAGCATTCGAGAACTCAATGTATACGTACTGTATGTGTGTGTGTGTATGTGTGTGTGTGTGTGTGTGTGTGTGTGTGTGTGTGCATGAGATCAACATCCAGGTCACGGAGATCCTCTGCAGCGGACGACTCAAAGGATCATCACTTTCAAAAGAGATCGATCGTGTGTGTGTGTGTGTGTTTGTGTGTGAGAGGGGAAGAAACAGGCGACGTGAAGCATGAATGGGACGGCTACGAGAGCAGGAAGTCGACTCTCGCCGTCTTTAAACTGTATTTTAAAACGGGTTTTGATGCTCCGCTGTTGTGCGTCTACAGAGGGACTGAAAATGGCTGTAATCACTTCTACATGACACAGTATATCTCTACATCTGAACTGAATCTTGGTACAAACTGTTCCCCCCTTCTGTCTCTGTGCACCGACTGTTGCAGGATGACTTACAGATACTGCGCTGCAATCACAGTAACCACGTTAACATCAGCTTCTGTTGCTCGAATGTGGAAAACAACCTGCTGTTTAGCATTTAGCATCATAATGTCAAGCAGAAGTTGGGCTCCAACCCTTCCTTTTAACTTGTGACCCCTAAAAATGAAGCTATAACAACTTAAATCCATATTTTAGAGCCTTAATGTGAATGTGATATCAACCAAAGAACAATTTCCCCTCACAGTTGGTTTAATTTGAAGGGTATGAAGAATTATGAGATATAAATATGTATACTTTGTTCTTTTTAAATCAATCTAATTATCTCCAGACAGCTGCCTTCAGTATGTCATGTCCTTCCAAACAGTCTAGACAGGTTAGTCCGACATCAGAACAGGTCTCAGTGCTACAAAAGAGGGAGCCAGGACTGTTTTGCTAATGCAACCGAGAGACAAATCCTGGAGCTCTTCCACTGAATGTCAATGGGAGAAAATCTCCCTGCCAGAGATCCGGGATGATTTTACTGTAATACGGACCCATTATCTGCTTCGGAGAATCTCTGAGTTTCTATTCAAATTAACATAAAATTCACAAGAAACAGACTCTCTCTCTCTCTCACACACACACACACACACACACACACACACACACACACACAACATGAATCTGCAGACACAGCACCAGGTGCGATCATAAATATTTTAGGAGCCACTACAGCTATTTGTACACCCGGCAGAAAGGTGAAAATAAGGCGCCGACGTATGTTCAGCATGTCTCCGGTCCTGCTTTACTTGCAATAACTCCCTGAACTTTAAACAAAACATAAATTGTGCCACCGCGCCGGACTATTTTCTCCCCGCTGAACTCGATATCTTGATGTATTTAAACCAACAGTGTGATTGGACGGTTTCAGCGGATATGGAAATCACTGCAGAGTGCTTAAACAGCCATTTCATCACCCCTTTTCTGCTGACTTGCATTTGTTCTGGAGATTGATTTTTTTTTTTTTTCCCTCTCTGTCCTTTTTCTTTCCTGGGCCTCCATCATCTCTGCCTCCGTCTCTCAGGCTGCTTCCGGCTCCACAGATGTAGTAAGTGTAGAGTCGGTCAGACGGAGGCCCGTGGGAGCGTTCAGCCATGGACACATTTACAGGAAGCGAGATGGAGCTGTTACATTCCCCCACTCAACACCGTCCATCTGTCCGTATGTAAACCTGACTGTCTGTCCCTGTATGAGGCGAAGCGTCTTGTCCCATTTCTTTTACTATTTACTTTCTCACACTCCCTGCCTCCCCCTCCCGGCCTTTCACTGTTTGTCCCCGCCGTCCTCACGGATTGTCTCTTTCTATCTGGCCCTGCTGTAGCCTCTGCGCCTGAAGATGAGATTGTCACGGTTATTGTGATCTTTTGTGGGGGTGACAAAGAGGGTGAAGCCCGGAGGGAGGAGATAGAGTATGGATGCTACGCGGGACGGGATCACGATATGGTAAACATCCTGTGTTTCACAGCAATTATACAGAGAAGAACTGTTTGCTGGGACCAAAAGATTATAAAATATAAGTAACTTCTGAGACTCTGATCTGAAATGTACAAAAAAATAAGGTCTAAAACTGTAAAATTGGACATTTAATCTTTATATAAACATAAATAAAATGTTTCTGCATCATTTCTTAATAATAAAGATGATAGCACATCTGCAATGTACTTTTTTTTGCAGTGGCGGAAAGTAACTGAGTACATTTAGTTAAAATTTCCAGGTACTTTTTTTTATACTTTATTACTCTACAGCATTTTAGAGTAAAATATTCTACTTCTCACTCTGTACTTACTTCACACTACATTTGTTTGACTAGTTACTTTTACAAAACATGTGATGAGTGTGTGAATATGTTTAACTTCAGAAAAAAAACGACTCGGTTGTATATAAAAGTAGTCAAAAATGGCTCCATGTTGACCGTGATACAGTGATGGAATGTAACTAAGTACATTTATTCAAGTACTGTTTATATATACGTGTAACTATATGTATTATTTACTAAAGTACATTTAGTATCCGATACTGTAAGACTTTTATTCAGAGTGACTTTCACTTTTACCAGAGTAATATTTCAACACAATATCTCAAGTATAACTTTTAACAACACTGTTTGTATAATAACTGACTATGACAGGTGACTTTCTGCAGAATGAGTACTACTGATGCTACTTTAACTTAAGTAAACAATGCAAATACTTCTTATTCCCACTGTTTTATTTAAGATACGACTATTATACTGAATTATTGTGTGTATTACTTTACACTTCATCTATCTGACCGCAGTAGTAGGTTTATAAAACCTGTTCTGCTTCAGATAAAACTACTCAACAGTTTATAAAAGAAGTCAAAAATAGCTCCGTGTTGATCAGTTCTCAGTTGCACAAGGATGTTTTTTGGCCGTTGAAACTGACCACTGGCGACGTTCTTCGTTTGGCTCGCTGGTGTGTTTACTTTCACATTTATCTTATCTCTGGAAGGAACCAAATGATGCAACGATGAAACTCTACAAGAAGAACGACGGGCAGATAAACTACACGTAGGCACATTTCCACAAATCTACAGGCAAACCTCTCGTACCTCCTCAGGTAAACTGCGGTTTGGCGGCGGGGGCCTTGTGAGCGCGTGCCCCGCGTCACCTCCGCCGGCTCGCTCGATTAAATAGTCTATAGTCTCGCACTGAAAGGGATCTCATTAATCGACCCGGCTAATCAGTTTACTGACCTCTAAGTTTACTTACCGCGGCTAATCCTGGTCGACATCCTACAATCTGAACATCAAATAGAGCGAGCGAATGGAGTCAAAAACAAGATTAAGGAGGAAAAACAGAAGAGGACACACACCCACACATATACGCACTTTACACTAATCTCGGACACACATGCATCACAGAGATACTCCCTCCCGTGCTGCTGGGCGGAGGGCTTGGATCAGGACGGGTCATGTTCGGGTCTGTGACCTCATCAGCTTCGATTAAAAACCTTCACAAGTTATTTCGTATTTCACATTTGTAAGCAGGGCCGATGTTTACATCTCCACAACCTGCATCTCTTTCTCCCCTTTCTTTCTTTCTTTCTCTCTTTTCTTTTGAAGAGGGCCGAAAACAAAAAACAAGCCGTGAAAGCGAAGCCGATGAAAAAAGTCTTCAAAAACAGTTTACGTGGACGGACGAGAGAGCGAGAGACGCCACTTAGCAAGCAGAGAGCGACTGCAAAAGAGGCTTGTGCTGAATATTAAAAAAAGAGCTTCAATAAAATGAACAAAGAGTAAAATACAAACACTTCAATGTTCACGTGTTAGAGAAAAATAGTCGAGATGAAAGACACGGATTTAAAAACTGGGAGCAACGTTCACCGTCTGATGTGAAAGGATGAAGACGGGCAGGTGCAACCGAGGATTTTCTTTTACAAACAGAGCAAAACACTGCAACAAAAAAGAGACGTAAAAGAAGCGTACAGGTAGAGCGAGATAACACGAGGAGACAGGAGAGGGTGACAGCCGAAGAGAGGAAGTGAGAGAGCGCAGGAGAAGGGGAAGGTAAGGAGGAGACGGACAGCGGCAGAGATGGTGGTACTCACTCCAAAAGTGACGGTCTTGACTGGCATGCCTGTCGGCCCTCCGCTCTCTCTTCCTCACGTTTTCTGTTTTCTCTCAGACACACAGCTGTCTTTTTCTGTTGCCCCCCTGCGAGTGCGGCGGTACAGGGCACGCAGACCCCCGTCCGACGTAAACACGGACGCCCAGACACACACACACACACACACACACACTTGAGTAAGCATGGTGGGTGGAGAGACTGTGGAGGGTGGGGGTTGAGGGGGCCCAGGGGTTTATCTCTGGAGGAATGCTGTCTGTATCTAAAGACACACATTTCACACACACGGCCAAAAACACACCACACACTCTCACCGCCGCTCTGCTGCTCTGCGTCCACCATCATTTCTAGCTCTTTTTCCTCTAACTTAATTTAGCCTTTTTTTTTTATTTCGTCCTCCTTCATTTCCAACTTTTTCTCACCCTTCCTTCCTTCTACCCTCCATCACACTCTGTGTTCTGCTCTCCACCTCATCTACCCTCTCCACCTTTTTCGGGTTTTTGTCGCGCCCCCAACGCTCCGTGTCACCCTGACTTTATCCCCTTCCTTTCTCCCGTCCCGTCTTCCCCGCACGTCACGCCCATCTCCGTGTCTCCTGTATGTTTTCTGACAGCCAGACAATCATTTTTTTTCCCTCCGCGGACCAGGCAGTACCAGAATAGCGTAGAGTTACTGTGGAGAATGGAGTGTGTTTTTTTTTTCGGAGTGGGTCTGTTTCAGTCTGTGAGGTGACTTACAGTGACAAAGCGCCCGGCGGGGGGGTCTGCTGCCACCGCCCCGTGACAATGGGCCAGACACACGGGGGCGGGGGGAGCGCGGAGGGGCCAGCCTCTCAAAAGGCCCTGCCTCTTTTAATAAAGCGTCCGTCATTCCTTGCTTGAAAAGGCCTCCTTTTCTCCACCTCTCCCCTCCTCTCTCCCTCTCCTGGCTAAATGCTGGGAAAAGCACATCGCTGCCAAAACCATGCAGAGAGATAAATGCTTGTAGGAGAGGGGAAGGAGGGGGCGATGGAGAAAGAAGGCTACGCACCACTCAGTGCCACTGGACCGTGACCTGGGCGAAAACATCACGTGGGATTCCTCCCCTGTCCACAGTATTAAGTTTGGACAGTGATGGGAGCTCCGCTGCCAGAGAATGCGGGGCAGGGGACCGCGGACACTAATGTCCGTGAAGACATGACAAATTATCCCGTGGTCTTCGACGAAGACGGACTGCAACCCTTCCTTTCTGAAATAAAACCTCCGCTGAGGATAACTCAGCTCCTCTGAGGACGATAACTTATCAGCTCCTGATTGATAAGACCTCCTCAAGGTGTGGCAGAGTCAAGTGAGTGATGACGGAGGGTTTCTGGAGGAGTGACATGGACTTAAACTGACAAGTTCATCATTATAAAGTACATCAGTTTACACTGGTACCCTATAAACCTCCGTATCCCTGCACGATTTTGTCTATAGAAGGTTAACTCGTTATCGATTTCTATTATAAACTGAATGATTGAATAAACTCATGTTTGTGTTGTGTCGTTGTTATTAACAAAACAATCCAGTTGTCTTTGCGACAGCAGCGGCGGCTTCAACACTAAACTCTGACTATTAGTAAAGTTGGATGTTTGAACTTCACTGTGCAGAGTTACGTATACGAAGACGGTTGAAGACTGTTTAACATCCATCTTCTGAAGTTTCTTTGTGCTAACCTGAAATCTGAGTGCAACACGTGTGTGTACGAGCAGGATTTTGTGATTTTATGCAACTTTCATGGTCACACATTAAACATTTCTATCAGTGCGCCTGACATTTAGCTGATTATTTTTTGTGATTTCTCGTCAAGTTTGCTTCTTGAGAAGAACAACGTATTCGCACCTTTATTCCTGTTAACAATCGACAACATAATGTGTTAAGAAATCAAATTAAAATGCATTATTGGGCCAAATATTTTGAATGTTAGTTTTACCTCAGCTATTCGGGTGAGACGAGGAACAAGGGGACAAATAAAGTCATTGGGCCTGTAGGTTGTGGAAAGGTAAAATGCTCCTACAGAGGCAGGAGTCTGACTCGCTCTCGCAGCGTGGAGCTCCGGGAGGCTGCAGGTCATTATAAAACACAGGCCACACTCCGGTTTTTGTAACAGAGTTGATTTAGGTTGGGGACAGACGTGCCCTCTGCACCCCGAGTCGAGCCCCTCTTGTTGGCGGGATAAAGGGGCCTGCAGCTGTCCACGTGTGCTGCTTGTGGTGGTTTATTGCCCGTGTCCTGATGTCTCAGAGAACAGAGACTCCGACTTGAAAAGGCGGGGGAGGAATCAACACAAACACCGATCGTCCGTCAGCTGTCTTTCTTCAACCTGTCACACTCTCGGGCCCTTCGCCTGGCCCCTGTTCTCCCTGCAGCTCACACACTTCACACCACACGGAGGAAATTCATGGTTTTTACGAACGGAGGTGGTACAAACACAAGATAGACCGTATTTACATGGTGATGTCACGCTCAGGGTGGTGCTGCTGTGGTCCTGGTTGCAAGTCCTGTAAACAGAGAATCTGACAAATTATTGTAAAATCATCGCTTCCTAACGATTAAAACTGAAAAAGGACAATGGACAGTGAAAATCCGGAGGGACTTCCGTGAGCATTTAACCATTTCTTAGCTAATATTACTTTTTTAAAGTGTCACAAAACACGACAGGAAAGGTGTAAATTCATTCTTAAAAAAACAGTGCAGACCCTCGACACATTTATTCAAGCCTAAACATGAACCGGTGTCGTGGTTTGGCTTTTTGGTTTAGCTGGTTCCTGTTTTATTTTGTAGAATGTATCCTTGTGTGTTACGTTTTACTTTCCACTTCCTGTCTTTGTCTTCTTCCCACCCTTTTTCTGGTAGTTTTTTATTGGTTTGTCTGTGTGTGACCTGAGTTCCTGTGTCTGTTCCCCCCGTCCACGTGATTTGCTCTCCATGGCTTTATGCTTTCTGTGTTCATCCTTAGTTTTTGTTGCTTGCATTTTGGATTTTGGCACTTCAGCTTGATATCAAAGCTCTCTGTGTGTTTGTCAACCTGTCTCCCTCTGAATCTAATCAAACGGTAATGACAGCTCGGAAGTGGCTGAATGCTCACGTGAGGTAATGGGTCGACAAATATGTAGTGTTACCTTGAAATATGGCCCAATGTCCCTCTTGAGTTTCACTATAAATTGTCTTTTCCGTTGCTGATCAATCGGGAAGCGGTGAAATGATAAAAGTTTGGCAGATTCCTCACTTTTATATGACATGCTAACTGTATGCTGACATTTGAGCGATGACATCAGAGGAAAATGGCCGTCGCGTTTATATATATAGTCTATGGAAGGAAACACAGCGGCACCAGGGACAAGATGAATTTAGAATTGAGAACCTGATCATGAATTTAAAATAAAATATACTTAAGGCTTCTTTGTGAGCTTGTAATATTACAAATTAGTATAACGGCCCTCTAGTGGCAGCGAGGGGCTCTGCAGTGTCAGCCTGCAGCTGCTTCAAAGGGAGTCTGGGCTGGGTCGGGCTGATTACTGCAGCTCTGGCACAAAACTGACACACACATAAACACACACACACACTTTCAACTCCTTATCCTGTGCTTCAGCTCGTCTTCGCGAGCTACATTAAGCTCGAACTGACAGCAGAGTCGCTTCAGCTGAGCATTAACGGCAGCAGAGTGTTGGAGCTGGCCTCACCTCGCAGACAGATTACATATCACATGTCAGAGCGCACGTTTTCCGGCCTACTCCCGCATATACGTGTGTTTTCGTACATACAGCGCATAAAGACGCACATGCGCCTCAACGTGACAAAGCCAGACTGACCTGTGGAAGACAAAAACAGGGAGTTAGAGATAGTCAGGCGAGGGAGGAGAGCAGAAGAGATGAAGGCAATAGAGAAGAATGACAGCGGCGATATGTCAGCGCAGGGCCCGGCGCCCATTTATCTTCATAAGTGCAGAGGTAGCGATGGGGAAATACAGAGTGAAGATGTGCAGGAGGAGAGAGGAAGGGCACAGAATCTGTCGCCGCAGCCCTCCTCTCTCGTATGAACGCAGTTTCCGAGCCCTCGCTGAGAACACGGACTCCATTATTTAAAACAAAAGGCTCCAGAACCATCAGTCACAACCCGGGCTTGAGTCAGCATCCGACAGGATCCGAGCAGCCAGACCATAATTCAATCAAGTCCGGTTAATAGACGCCGAGCCGAAGTGGCCCAAGTTTGTGAGACTCTATTCGGACGTAATATACTTTTCCTGAAACTACGAGATACAAACTCATCTCGCCACCGTCGACACGACTCCGTTAAAGCGGGACGTGATGCAATTCTATTAAGAGTCCAGAGGGAATAAAACTGTACTCCGTCTTTGAGGAAGAAGTGCACGGAGAGAAAAACGTCCCCGGCGGTTTCACTGTTACAAATCATCTCGTTACAAAGTTTTAGTTCCGTGAACAATCATCAAACAAGTTTCCAGCAGAGTTCAGTATGTTTACAGGTCGCTGGGAACATTATTACATACGATATGTGATGTGTGAAGCCGTTTGTGCCTCCAGTGATGTCACTCAGTTGCATTGTGGGTAATGTAGGCAACATGTTGGGTAAAGGAGGAAGAACGCATGTCATAAAAACATGTTTCTGCTGTATTGCTATCGATCATTTGCTTTGAAACGGTCCATTACGAGTCCAGCAGTGTTACAGGAATGTAATGCTAGACCAGTGGATTACTTCTAGAAACCTGGGGCCTACATTACCCACAATGCAACTCAGCCACCAAGTGTCATCAGTGGAGGTGATGACATACAGCTTCTTCTGGAGCCACAAAAGACTTTACATTATTTTTTTTTCCAAGTGCTGTAGACGGATCTTTTTTAATCAGAAGACATTTCTGTTCTTCGGAAACGACTGCTCCGCCTCTCATATCTCAACGCAGTCTCCCATTGGACGGCAGCTGTGATCTCTATATGGCGTCCTGTGCATCCTTTGCCTTCCTGCGTTATATAGTTATCAGTGCACAAGGTCTTAAAATCTGTCTATATGTCAGCTTACAGCATGTTAGCACCATTTACAGGGGGACAGAAGCACTTCCAAACATTTATTCCGGCCCGTCTCGGCGCCGCACCGGTCTCATTTCTCACCATGAGGAGCGGAAGGAAGGAAGGAAACTGAAGGAGGGCTGAGGAAGACTGAAGTTATGAAAGAGGAGATGGATGGAAGGAGCGACGAGGTACAGGGCACCGCTGAAAGAAGGGAGGACGTCTCGGAGAAAGGTGTCAGCTGCGGTGATAAATAAAGGGGAGCTCCCTTTGAGCGCGACCTGTATATACACACAGTATCTTCTCTCGCAGGCCTGTCGACAGGACGATGGCATCTTCATCCGCGCAGCGTTGCTGAGTCAGACCCTGATTTCTCTCTGGCGCCCTCCCCGCTCTGTCGCACACACCTTCCATCATCATGTAATCTACACTGAGGCGGCTCCAGAGCGGCTGCCTGCAGCACACAGGGACCCGCACAGACCTCGATGCATGGACAGCTAACAAATACATATTTGATGTATCTATCGTGCTGTTTTCCACTTGAACAGTTAATATCTGCTGCCTCAGGGGCCCCGACGCTCAGCTGCCTGCTGCAGCCCAGATTGACGTGTTTATAAATATTAAATCTGAGCAATTAGCGGAGATGCTCTCATCAGTCGGGGCGAGGGCAGTCCAAAGAGAGATTATATAAGTGACTTCAATTATCCCGCCGCCTAATGCTGCCTCACGCAGATACACAGATTCAGACGCACACTCACAAACACACGGACGCATCAACACACACACACACACATTCACCTACAGTGCAGTACATGCAGGTGCACGCTCGCTCACGTTCAGCGCACATATGCACACAGCGACCTTCCCTGATGCAGGCGTACAGTCCAGGCGGCGGTATACTCAAACTGAACAAGGTCGTGCAGCGCGCGTCCGACCACGTGGGGAGGCAAAGCTGTTAACGCTGCTCTGAAGCAATATACGTGTTTAAGCTGTGAATAATCTGCATCGATTAAAATCTACACTGATCTTTTTTATCCTTCTTCTGCAGAATCCAAAACCAGGAATCTGTAACTTCAGATCTCACTGTTACGCTTGAAAATGAGCTGTTTTCATCATTTTTAACTTTCCATCAGCTCTTAATTCCTGGCTGTGGCGGGCTGCACTCTAATCCAGGACGGGATTTCTAGTTACTCTACAGTACATCTTAAACAACACCCTTTGTCTGAGGTCTTAACGATGGTGGGAAGCATGAAAATGAAATATTATTATGCCACAAAAGATGCTTAAATGCTCTTGAGGTTTTTGTTAAAGAGAAAGTGAATCTGTAGCCGACTTTAACTGTCGATAATCAAACATAAACACAGAAGATTATTAAATCTGAGCCTCCTGCACCTGTAATATATTTGTTTTTCTTGTTCTGGTGGAACATCAGCTGCGCAGGTTTGGCTCAAGGTTAGCGTCTGTCTGAGCAGATCTGTCCTGGCTCCTGCTCTCCGTTCTCAGACAGTCGAACGGTCGTCATCGCTACTGAACGCTGAGGAAACATCTGTAACGTCTGGAGGAGCTGGAACTGTGCACGTCTCAGCAGAAAGTGGGCATGAAAGATTTCTCCTTTTGCAAAGAGTTTTCTGAAACCCTCAGACTTTTTCGACCCGCACTTCTTTTGGAGTATACTTGCACCTTCACCATGCACTCTGCGCATTCACCTTAAACACATGCACATGCACGCATGCATGCACATTGATTGTCGTTCAGTTTCTCTCTCTCTCTCTCTCTCTTTCTTTCTCCTCTTCAGTTAAAATACACAAAAAAAACCTCAAACTGATGAAAACAAAAGGTGACTAAGATAAGAATCGAAAATGAAACCAATTGTGCTGTTTCAGGTAAGTGAGTAACAGAACACGAGTCACACTTGTGGGGAAATAATGCAAAGGATAATTAAGATAAATTAAATAGATTACACGTGTGAAATAAGTTGGTGAGTAAGGTGGAGTTCAGGGTCACAGGGGACAAAAGTAAGAAGGTTTAAAAGGTGAAAAAGTCTCAACCTGGCTTTCTTAAATTCTTGTGAACAATGAGGAAAAGATTTAATGGGAGGTTCATTGTTTAAGAGAAAATAAATTCATTTCTGTTCCATTTGAACTTGAAATATCCATCTTTCATGATCCAGCTGCGTATAGAAGAGGCATCGCATGTTTCATTTCAGCCTCGTGTTAAATCTGTAACTGGCCCCTTGTGATAAAGTCCCATTTGTCCATTTATATTTGTGTAAAATGTCTTTTTGAACCCGGTGGAGTGAACCTGTTCTGTAGGTGTGGCCTGCATTATAAAGCTGTTTAGGTTGGAGTTTCTTGGGACGGCTCCATCGAAAGTTTCTCTTTGTGGGCCAGATTGTTCCCATGAGGCGCCTCGCTGTTGCAAAAAGCCAGAAAAGATCAGTTCTTAATGGGTCAGCGAGATGAGGGAGAATCCTGCTCTGCTGTCCTCGTCCTGAAGTTGGTATCTGGCCAACTGAGACATTATTACAAGATTTCTGCAGGTTTGCACAATGGCAGTAAACCCCCCCCCTTCACCTTTAATCTGAATTCTGTGAAGCTGGTATCAATAACCCTGGGACAAAAATGAGAGTTACAATATTTGAATAGGCCGTGGCCTTTCACATGTAAATGAAACTCTGCCCCCCCTAGCCGAAACAAATTACAGCCAACTGCTGGTGGCTGGACATGAATGGGCTTCCTAATGTAGTCTGCATCTACAGTGGGCCGGGGAGCAGCTGGAAAAAAGAAACTGAGACGGGGGAGAATTTATGTGACAGTGCAGAGGGTGACAGTTTGCTTTTTTTTCATATTGAGTCTGCCATGCAGCCGCACTGTGACGAATGGGGCTTGGCTCCCCGAGCATCTGTCTCCAAGGACTCACTGAGGGGTAATTAGAGCGGTGGGATGATAAGGGATATTCTCCAGGCCCACTAAACATTAATGGTGGCAAAGGGGACGGGGCCTTTACACAGACCTCTGACATGTCACCATCCTTACAGGAGGGTGTTGGGTGGGGCGGGGAGGTTTTAATGAAGCGTTAGATTTTGGTGTAAATTCATCAGCCCTCAGGGAACGAGTCGTGGTTTGCGGGGCGGTTTGGGGGACGGCCGAGAGCTTAATGTCACCGAGCTGCTGACTAACCTATCTGCGTGATTTAAAATGCTTGTGGACTGACTCGGCTCTGACAGCTCAGGACGATAAAATAAAGCAATATTTCTTCCCGGGCTTTTATTTCTCCTCGCCTCTGGAAGATTTTGTCTCCAGCACGTTAATTGCTGACATCTAAGAATGCTGCAACTTTGTTAAAACTAGGATAACAAATAGGGATGCACAATATACATCAGGCCGATGGTACATTTATATTATTAGCTTCTGGATAATAATCAAATTAGAGCTAATAAATAGAGCCAAATTGCTTTTAGTGACTTAATAAGCGTAATATCTACAAACTACGTTACAGTAGGTGGCAGTATGCCCCGTTAAAGGTGGTTTGTAAGTGCCAATAAACACAAAGAAGAAGAAGAAGAAGACTAACATGTTGGCGGTGGCGTGGCCATTTTTTACAGTTACTGTAGAAGACGACACGACTGCAATTTGAATTACATGTAAGGACTCTGAGAGGAGAGCAAAGTCCTGATGTTATAAGACAACAAATCATATTACAGCTTTAAAAATAATAAATCATCCGCTCACACTCAGGTGTGCATAAACTACAGGTTAGGAACTTGTTTTTGAAATAAACAAAATGTGAAATTCTTGGTTAACTTATTGGTATCGGCTGTGAGAAGCTGGTAATAATTAATCAGTTATCTGTGTCGGCTGAAAAATATATATATATTTTGTGCATCCCTAGTAACAAACACGAGCGGTCGGACAATCAGAATTGGACAAGTTCGCTTGAAAATGAAAATAAAGGCGACTGGCAAAACAATCACCCAAACTGTCTGTTGTTAACGTCCGTTACAGTTTTAACGTGGATGATTTAAATGAACTGGAATGAGAAATCCACGCTGGCATCCACTGACCTGACAGAACAAGAAGAAGTGCACAAACCTTCTTTGTCTGCTCGACTTATTTGACCTTATTTTGAATACAAAGCGCCGATATAACAGACACGTCTCTTATAACGTCGGCCTGCGTTTGATATTTCGGTTGCAGTTGTTGGCTGCCGGCGCTAATTGGCAGCGCGGCTGACTGGCAGCGTCCGATCCAAATCTTTTTATACATCCAAGCTGTTTCTATCTAACTTCCATCGACTGTAAGCGCTGCAGTGAGCCGTCGATACGCAGGTTTCTCGTGCTCGTGCTTCACAGGCGCGGTCACTTACGGATTTACTTAAAAGAGATGATCAGGTTAAACCGTCGACTTGCATGTAAACGTCCGACCGCTTGTGTTTATCGCTCTGTTTCACCTATTTATTGCAATTTTGCAAGTGAGAACAATGTTTTCGATAGACTGAATCAGCTAAGATGCAGGACGGGGGCAGTTAAAGACGAGAGGAGGACACTGATTTACTCTGGAGTAAACACTAGTTGAGGAAACAGACACCCTGTTGCAGGGATTTGGTTTATGCTGCTGTTGTTTTCCACTGCTGTGTTGGCTGAGGGCCAGCGAGAGGGACCGGGCTCTCCACTGCACCACTCACTCCTCCTCCGTCTCTGTGCTGTGGGACATACAAGGTGCTTACATACCTCTGCTCCCAACCACCAATCACTGTACTCCATCTGTATCCACGGTCGTCTTTTCTATTCTCCCTTTTCTGACTTCTAATCATTTATGTAATTTGTGAACCATCTGTTGGTTCCTGTCAAACCGGATCTTTAGTCCTAACTGACAAACAAATAAAATCATCTTCTTTCACTCATTCACACAAAAAGGTAAAAGAGAATTCAAACAAAAATAGGAAAAAAAATACGATTGCTCGATGCAACACGCATTCAGGAGCATCACCGAGGGAAAGACAATACTCCATATTGTTGTGCGTTGGGCCGAAGACCAGAGAAAACGTGGTCGCCCTGCACGCGTTACCTTCGTTTTGTGATCAATGTGTTCACCCTATCTTTTGTTTTTATGTCTCTGCACTTCCCAAATGGTTTGTCAGCTGCAAATGAGTTTAGATCAGGTTCAATAAACGTTAACCTAACGATGCTCCGGAGGGTTTGGGAGCAATATGGAGATTTGGAGAGTAGGTTCAGGAATTTGACATGAGAGCAAAAAGGAGGGTGGGGGGGGAGGCTCGAGGATTGAGGGGAAATCATCATTGGCAAGAGTCGTCTGGGACAAGTTTCCCAGCAGCCTTATTGCACTTAGATAATCTCTCCTCCACACTGAGTGCAAATGGATTCAAGATCATCTACTGCACGAGGACGGTGCAATAAAACCTTTGGCAAACCTCTCCCTGACTGTTTAAACAGATAAAACCAGACGGAACACAAGCACAGCACGTGACAAACAGCGACACGGGAGTTCAGCTACAGCCACGACACACAAACACGACACCGGCAGGCTCCAACCACAACATCTACAGCACGAAACACCACAACGGAGGACACACAAACACAGACCGAAGCACAGACGGACATCACATCACATCCAGCACCAACACAGAGAGTGAAGCCATGCACAGACGGAAAGAAAGCATGCACACAAACACACTGATAAGATTAAAACCCCGAAACACACACATATATCCCTCACACACACACACACACACACACACACACACACCTTCTCTTTCCTTCTCTCTCTCTCACACACACACACACACCTCGATTTAATCCTAAACACGAACACAGTGGTACAGATGACACAAGCATATTTTAGAAATCAGAAGAACCCACAGGAAAAATACTTGGATTGTTGTCTCTTATCTCTACTGTGAGCCTGTGTGGTGCCGGCTACTTTGTTGTGTGGAAGCAAAAAAACGCAAGACGTGCTAAAAAAAACACTCGTATCGAGCCGATAAGGAAATGTCTCAAATCTATATTTTGCCCGTGGACTCTTTGCCATGTAATATGCTCTGCTTGAGAACATTAAAACCCAGAGAAAAAATCACAGACACTGATAAAGATGTTAATATCGATACAGATACACACTCACGGTATATTTAAAAAAAAAATAAATGTGAAACTTAAAAGAAAACGCAAGAAAGAAAAAAAAAACAACCAAACGGAAAAAAATATCAGCAAAAGTTAGTACAATACGTCAAGCAAAAGGACGGGAACAAAGAAAAAAAGCTCCAGCCTGATCCCACGACACCTGACTGAATCAGCTCACAGCACAACAGCAACACTAGAAAGTCAAAGGAACCAGAACTACGATACCATAAAGCAACACACAACAGAAACGAGAGAGGTAAAGATAAAAACAACAACAACAGCAGAGCAACAATAGTGACACACACTTTCAGTGACAGATACAGGATGGTCATCAATACAGAATATATAGATATATATACACAGAGATATAGAGAAATAGGAAAAAGCCAGATATACGTGTTGCAGATATTTACTTCATCATCATAGTGCCATACTCCTTGGCCATCCGGCATCTCAGAGCTCACACTACTGTCCTGATCGATTAGCCAGCGATGCACGGCGTGGGCCTAAAAGAACATACGACATAAAGACAGAGCCCGGTTAATCGCAACAGTGAGAGGCAGAGGGACGGAGAGACGGGAGGGGGGAGGGAGGGGAGGGGGGAGGAGAGGGAGGGGCGGACAAAAAACAATGGCAGGGAAATGAGAGAGACTTAAAGAGGAACATTATATTGAGACACAGGTAGAAAACAAGGTGGGGGAGGGAGGGGGAGGAGGAAGAGAGCAGGAAGAGGAACTACCCCACCCCGCCCCGCCCGACCCCGACCCGACCCTCCCACCAGAAAGAGACTCCCTGTGGGAAACAGGTCAGGTTAGGATGAGTGGTAGGATGAGAGTGAAAAGCACGATGTGGCACGACACGAAGGGGGCATCGCACATACAGTGACGAGCGCCGGGCGGCGCCACACTGATGGCGATTTTTTTGGGAGGAGGATCTGGTGGAGATGGCGTGCGACTCACGGATGGGTCGGCTGCGTGTCGCCGTGGGAAAGCTGCAACCTGCACACAGACGCCGGAGTGATCTCCTTCACGTCACGCTCGTGGACACAAGATGTGGTGTACTTACCCAGAGTTCAACACACAGAAATGTGCAACCACGTATGTGAAGTACAAAAACACACCACAGAGAATATATCTGACACGGTAACACAGAGAGAGAACACACAGTCAGGCCGTGACGGAGAGAGACAGTGAACATACGACTGTGTCGGCATCACAGCAGAGAAACCTTCTTCACACAGACCGACAATCAGAAAAGGTGTGAAAAGCAGCGAGAATGGATGAAACAATTAAAGCAAAGGTTGTCAGCAGAAGTCTGCGTGCTCCAGACAGAAACCAGAAAACCACTTGAGTTTTTTTCCCCCAGAAGAGGAGCCGCGACTGTCGACCGCTCGCCTCAGTGACATCACAGCTGACAGACAAACTCCCAAACACCTTCCTCCAGACCGGCAGAGGGATCAGATCTGCTCACACTCCCTCTGTCGAGTCTCAGATCAAACACACACAGTCAGCTCGAGGCCTGGTCACCCTGAAACACACACAGAAACACACACAGACACACACACACACACTCCAAACCCCATCTGTTACTCTTGACTGTTGTCGCGTCAGCACCAAAAACAAACCACGCAGCTCCTTTGGTGACGCTCCTGCCCCTCTGCGGCAGGAACACTTGTCAGGATTTGCACCGGGGTTGAAATCGCAGAATCGCAGGGATTAATTACCCCGTCGTGGCTGCTCCCGCACATTTACTGTTTACTTTGCGCCAGCAATTTTTTACGGGAGTCGTGTTTTTAAGACGCAGCGATGCCGGCTGTTGTGCCGTGACAGTGCAAGAAATAATGTTTATGTTGGACTGAAGGGGCCGTTTAGTGGACAAACTGTTGATCGATGGGGGAAACTGCGATACACAGGAGGTACAGGCGTAGAGAGGGTTTGTCCGACCGCGTCCTGGAAGGCGTCCACAGTGTCGCAGTGGTGGAAATAGTCGAGTAAAGGCTGAAACAGAGAGCCGACACACAGCTGACCAATCGTGGCGTGAAGTGGGTGTGGGGGTCAGATCGTTGGTGCCGCTCCATCCGCCAACGGAAAAGTTGTCGGCGGGGAAATAACTTTCTGAAGCAACAGTACAAGTAGTTCTGATGCAGTACACATGAATGTAAACCCGACCCAAATTCAAGTCCTAATCCTGAAGACGCATTCATTTCATCTTCTTCTGTGACCTGAGGATCATTTTATCTGTAAACCAAAATCCTAGCCTCAAAAAAATCTTTTTAAACAGGCGAGGGACAGACAAAATGTCCCCTTCCCTGAGGAACTTCCTTTCTCAGCTGTGCTTCTGAGGACATTTGATCCCCGTAAGGACGCACACACACACACACACAAACACACTAAGAGGGAGCAGGACCTTCGGTGTCACGGTGTGTGTGTCTTGCGAAGACAGATGCAATAGCTGGTAAACACGTAGCAGCGAGGTGGAGGACGACACACAGAAACAGACGGAGTCACCTCAAGGGTACAGTGAATCAGAGGGTGACAGCGGAGGCCGGAGAGCGCGAGGACGCCCGAAAATAGACGAAACAACCGGAGAGGGCTGCGGCACATGTGCGACGCTTGACCCCTCCGTTCACTTTCTAAGCATGAACGCTCTCTTTGCGTGACCTTCATCTTTGATACTGCTCAGTAACACTGTCTGTGCGTGTGTGTGAGAGTGTGTGTGTGTCAGTGTTGATGTGTGTACGTGATGCACGGCGGCGTCATCCGCAGAGTTTGCGGCGAGTAACAGAGCGTGTCAGCTTAAAAGAATAATTGGATTAAGTAGCAGACGGCTAGTGATGACAGGGAGGGGGGGGCGGAGGAGGGAGAGGAGGTGGTGGAGGTGGGAGGATGGAGGAGGGGGGGGGGGGCGCTGATAAGAGTAACAGGCCATTTGCCGCGGAGCCTCTGGGAACCTCAGGGCGGCGAGCAGACACGCAGAGGGAACTCAAACCGTTACGCTGCAGATTAGAGGGATAAAGGGGATAACACTCGTCGTCTCCGGACAGCTAACCAGCAGCCTCTTGGCATTTGGGTTACACCTTACATCAAACTCCGAGACGAGAGGGAAGACGACCAGCACGGCTGAAAAGAAACATCACTCCGTTTGCTTCATGCACTTTTTCCCCCTGACGGCCTTCAGAGCACAAACCACTCCGGAGGATGTTACCTCTCAACATTTACAGCTCGGTGTCAGAGCCGAGGATGAGACTGAGGACGAGAGTGGAAGAGAGAGACGAGTGCAAGTCAGAGGGGGGTTCAATTAAAGATAGAGGAGTGTGTGTGTGTGTGTGAGAATGAGTAGAGAGGAATCCACTGAGAAAGGCTCCATCAGTGTTTCATCGGTCACGAGCATCATACGGACGACCTTCAGGTGCAGCAGAGAAACGGACCAGAGCCTCAGAAATCACTTCAACTCGCTGAAGTGTTTGAACAGAAAATAAATCCTGCTTCGACTGGATGAAACTGCAGAAAATGAAAAGATCTCATTTCACCCACTCGAGTTAGTTTCTCCCCACTACACACGTTTCGTTTGTTGCTCTACGTCTATAAAAACTGACTACTACTTCATTTTCACACTCACCAGAGAGGATGATTACAGTCCACCTCAGATTTAAATACACAGCAATAAACATGCACAGATGAAGGAGTACAATGCAAAAAGCAGCCCACAACAATAACCCATAAAAAATACATCACGCGTGTCAAGATCGATTAGCCCTCTTTCAGTTATTCACAGAGACGTTATAGTTACTTTATACAATATGTGACGCTGCTTCTTTTAGTGCCACCATCTGGCAGACTGGCAGACGTTTGAAAACTACAACACTTTACAGCACATTTCATGCAGTGAGGAGTTCTGTGTGATACCCTGCAGGCTATCAACACAATATGTCACCCTAAAGTGTTGCAAATCATTTACATGACAGCTGCAATGAACTAAAACGTGATATCTGAGGAGAAAAAACTCAAAATTTGTGCCAAATTAGAGATAAAAGGTCAAACAAAAAGGTCAAAAATTAAGATATTGATGATTTGTGAAGGAAATCAGGAAGCAGACAAAATTACAAGACATTTCTTTTCCTTTAAACACACGGTCTCAAACCTCTAGATCAGTGTTTCTCAAACTTTTTACATCCCGAACCACCTCAAAAGATATCAGGCTCACCAAGGACGACCATTATGGCGGACGTTAAAGTACGGTAGCATCGGTCTGCTTCTGTTTTGTGCCGCTTCCTGGCTTCCTGACTGCACTTCTCTTCCCAAAAGTTCCCATTTGGAGCCACGTTTGGACTGTTACTGTCCCGCCATCAGAGTTTGGGTTTAGATCCTCCGTGTGGTCGATTCTTTTAGTATAAACCTGTAGTGCCGAACGTTTGTCTCCCTCCTTTGGCAGAAAGACTAATTACACAAACACAGTCAAGGTGCTAATGACATCACAGGCACCATGACACCTATTTGCTCCATTGCTACAGTTTAAACTTCAGTATACGGCAAAATACAGAGATTTACCTGGTGTATATAAACTTGAATGTAACAGATATTCATGTCGTATGTAAAATGTCCTGCAGCGACAACAAGAAGCTACAGAGGAGCTGTGATCCGCGGATGACCGTGGCGTTAGAAACCAAGCACCTTCCTCAAAACACCTTTTCACGAGTCCGGTTGGTTCTCGTCCTGCGGTGCATCAGTCCTCCACCTTCCCGTCCATTAACCCGAGTTCAGGATATACATCAAGTAATCAAGCTCTAATGCCGCGAGTCGAACCAGGCCAGCGTCTGCCTAGTTCCTCGTGAAAACGCTGACACAGTATCTAAACTAAGTGGACCTCTACTAAATTATTCAACTCCTGAGAAAAAAAAAAAAAACATCAAGTGGAGTTATAACAAGACGGCATCATCACCGAGGTGCTGAACAGTAAAAAGCTGTTCTCAGAATCCCATCAGGCTCCTGGTTTATCTCGTCTGCAGTTCTCGAACTTAAACACGACTTAAAGGAACTGATCGCAGGAAGTGAACCTCATGTGATCAACTACAAGAGCGATCAAGAAGAAAAACACTGCTGGACGATAAAAGATTTAATGGCAGAGTGAATTAACATCCACAAAAAGTTGATTGTGGTGACTTTTCATTATCGAGATGATCATAAATATCCTCACATGAATGACTTTATACAGATTTCCAGCTCGCTGATGAACAGTCTTTTATTGGTTTCCTCATTTATCTTGAGTTGCCTGCCGAGCCGTGGCTGAAGGCGCTGGGAAACGGGGAGATGAAGGTTACCAGCATTTATTTATCCTTCATTTGTGCAGAAGGATCTCCTCATTTTTGATTACTTATTTAAAGGGGCTTGAGGCAGGATTTGTAAAAAAATAAACATGCATTTTAAGTTTTTCAATGCTAATGAACAGGCTGTGTGCTGCATAATGTACTGCAAATCGTGGTCCGAAATTTCCCGTGCAGTCCTGCGGACGTGACGTCAGATGACTCTGAATGCGCGTCCTCGAAGCGCGGTGGACCCGAACTAGTGTTCGGGTAGTAATGGATTCTGCTACGGCCAGAAAACAACCCACCACCACACAAAGTCCACTAAAAAGTCAAACTAAGAAGAAAACGAAGGTTTTATCAGCGGCACGTTGTGAGTCGAAACGAAACTACGACCAAAGCCGGGCGGCACCAGAACAAACATCGGACACGTGTTCGACTCATGGAGGCAGCTTCAGCTTGAACTGGGACTGAAAACAGATGCTGACATGGCTCATTTCCTAGTGACCAGGTAAGAAAACATTACAGGTCATGTTTTGAGCTTGATTTGAAAATTATATGAGATCACCGAGGACTCGGAGTGACCTGACGTGCAGAGTAGCGTTAGCTGCTAACATGTAGCTCAGTCCACCGCTGTGTAACACTGAATAGTTACAGACTGCGCATTTTCCACAGTCCTTTAGTCTGAAACCGAATAGTTTCAAACTTGGTGGTCTGAGCGCTTCATGTAGCTTACCTACGAGTTGATGAATGGACTCCTCAGCCCTAAAACCTGTCACATGTTATGATAATGTCATGGAACAACATAATACTCGCACGGAAAGACACTCAGCTACTGTGAATAATTAAGAAACACTATGCTGCATCATAAAAAAGACATCCTGTAACCCCGTCAGCAATAAGAACACACGAACTAAACTAAAATAAATAAAACAGCACCGCCTGAAAATGTGAGCTGGGTGAGAGGTTTCACATGTAAGCAGCCTTGAATGAGTGCAGCAGGTCTGGAACAGGAGACGTCCGAAGTGAGAGAGAGTTAAGAGAGTGAGAATGAGCAGCAGAGCTCTGCAGATCTCAGCCTGATTAATAATGCATGGCGGCTCTCTGCCAGCTCTGTGCACAGCAGCGACCTGCCCGAGCCCCATCAGCAGAGGAGAGGCGGCTTCTGGAAGGGGCACAGGTGGAACCGCCAGGTGGGATGAAAGCGAAGGATGGCGCAGTCACCTCCACCCATCACCTCTACGCTCTGTTTTTCCTCTCCGTCTAACTCTCCGACTGGGCTCTACCTGTCCAAGACGTGCTCGTGTGTGAGCATGTGCAGAGTCATCCTCTTCATCCTTTACTGTCCACTCTGCGCGCAGCGTGGCGTCCTGCAGGACACTACGGGTGCCTGTATGGTTCAGACACTGTCAGAGAGATGTTGATGCAGGCTATAGTTCGGGTTGGGCTGATGAACGAAGCCATCGACAATAAATCCCTGACCGTTGTAACATCGTGATTCAAAAGGCTCCCCGCCAGAGAGCATAATTAAATGGCGCGTCCTCTCAGAGTTGCTGTCGGGCGAGAGTTGTTGTTTGTGATATGTGGGGAGAGGAAATGATGGGATGTTGCTGCTCAGTGCGCCGACATTACGTCTCCATGCCTCATTCATTATTTTCTTATGAAACCAGCTCAGTTAGAAGAACTCGGTTAAATTTGTGGCCGCAGTGTTTCTATCCAGCGGGCTGCTGTTTCTCTCAGTGCTGCAGTTTTTATACACAGTTTTCTTAACTTAGCTTCCCTGGCGAGTCGGCCAACGTTGTGTTATGCATATGAGGCTGAACAAAGCTACAGTACGGACATGTGATGTGGAGACGAGGACGCTTTTAAACCCATCACAGGGGCCTATGATGGACAGTCAGAGTATTGAGTATGTTGGTTTGAAAGTTAGCGTTGCTAGGCTAACAGCTGATCGGCGGGGCTAACAGCTGATCAGCAGAGAAAGGTGAGTCCACAGAGCCAGTTGTTCAGGTGTGCAGCCGTCAAAGCTAGTAGCACAGCCCCAGAGTTTGTACGGACAACTTGGCTTTCTTTTTTCCAACAGAAAAAAGCAGCTATGCTACGGATTGAGAAGCGGCGATATTGACGCCAGCGTCGTTTCGCATCCGGTAACTTATAAGTGCTAGGTGATATCAGTCCGCCGCTGCTGCTGCTGAGACATAAATCCTTAAAAATGCAAGGTTGGTTTTATTTCAAACATTCTATCAACACATATATGTACATCGATAGTCTGCCGTTACAATTGATTTGCCTCGGGTGCACTGTGGAGTCGGTATGAGTGTTTTTAATGCCATGCTAACTAGATCCATTGACTTGCGCTAGCCATAGCACAGCGAACTCGGCGACGAGGAGGACCTGAATGAAATGTCTTGAAAACGTCTCCAGACATCTCAAACACACCGGTTGACTTGGAAAATAGGCCTTATGTCCAAAATTCTGAATTATCCCTTTAAAATCTGTAAACCGACGACGTCCATCACGACACTGTCATGTGCTAATTCAGCAGACATCGCCGAACCCCAGCTACAGTTTGTAGTGTTGTTAAAGCAGCTATGCTCAGTCTGTGTATCAACAATACATCAAATTACTGCCAGTATCAAGTATCCAAAATGAATTATTGCTTATGTTGCTCCAGATCTGCTGATTGTATAAATATTAGTTCTACTTCTTGAGTTTTGGTGAGAAGCAAACGCAGATGGATACGATCCTACAGGATACGTTCCCCGGGTTAAAAGCAAGCATTGAGGCGTCTATGAGGTTAAAGCGACCTGGACAAGAGCCACACTGTTTGCAAGTCGAGTCCAACTAAATAATTCTAGATCCGTCTGATCTATTTGCATTGAAAGTGACAGTATATATTCTAAGACCGTTTGGGTGGTTTTTTATAAAACGTCTCCTGACAGAAGTGAGTTAAAGGCCTCGACGGATTAACAAAACTAAACGTGGAAAAGAACTTTGAAGCTTCTAATCCCCAATTACAACAGAAGCTCCACGAATTAGCCAAAGTAATCACACCGATGTAAAGAGTAGACTCTCAACGACGCCTACTGGAAAACACTTCCACCCGACCCGAGTCCCTCCTGGTCCCACCCTCTGCTCCCGACATGTGGAGGTCAGAGGTCGTGAAAGCAGAGAGATTAACATCACAGCTCGCGGAGCGCTTTGATGTCCTCCGCGGTGGAGAAGCAGAACATCCTCCTCTGATCTCCAGCTCCGTTTGAACCTTTTCTTGTCCTCCTCAGAGGGCACTTATCTCGGGGATTGTCGAGGCGGCGAGCGGAGGAGTGTGTTTTAACAAAAGGACCTTCTGAGAGCCCGACTACAAGTGCCGACTGACACCACTACACTTAATGTAAACATTTGTCGGGCTGCAGCAGAACCTGTTAGTGTTCCTGATGTGAAGTCATCTTTCGACGAGGAGAAGAAGATTCGTAGAAGAAGACCAGATAAAAGAGACAGAACCAACAAAGGCTTATTTGATTTCAGGCGGCTTACAATTAAATTTGAATGATGTAGCGTGTTTACTGAAGTTGGACTGTAACATCACACAGAATGAACAATGTTTTCTTGTTTTATGTGAACCCCTGGGACTCGTGACGTCCGGACTGAAGCTTTGTAAAAGAAAGAAGAGATGAGGAGAAAGAGAAGACAGAGAAATGGTCGGCGTGAGGCAGAAAGAAGCCAGTTGAAATTTCTTTATGTGTTTTATCAATGACATTTAGGTGTACCCTCGGCCCCTCCCCCTCCTATTTTTCTCCTCTTTCCATTGAAAACCGTTGCTCTTCCATCCCAGACTATTTTTATCCAACGTTTCATTACCATAATAAAACACACGCATGAAAAAAAGATAAACTCAAAGAGACAGCGCGGCCAAGAACCTGGATTTGGGAGGCTTATTTTCATCTTTTCTTTCTTGTCATCTATTCTTTTATGTTTGCTCTTTTCTTTTCGCGCAGAGAAATGGAAAGAGACATGCCTTTTCTTTCAGCCTGTGCCTCATTATGGCGCTTTTCAGGTCTGCTCCTTTGTATGGGGGCCAGCCCGGAGCCGTGAGCAGGCACAGCGGAGCAGCCGGCTGGATTACCCAGACTGATGTCAACACTTCGACGGAGCCACCAACCACTCCTGCAAAACGGCCCCTCTGCCAAGTGTAGCACGAACGTTACATGCTTTAATAAGTGTAGCCAAAGAGCCATGCCAGGACTAAACCAACAGGAACAGCTGCCGTATCGCAGACATCAGCGCGAACAATACATCCAGGTCCTTAAACCAGGCCACGGCGATCACGACACTGGGCCGAATGCATCGCTGTCCGCCGGTAATCAGCATGCAGTGCGTCGTCTCGCCACACAGAGCATCTCGTCTCAAACCGAACGTCACTAAGATTAAACGTTCGCGAGTGACAGAAGTAATTTTTTTGTCACTGAAAAGCCTGAGGTCATCGCCTGCTTTTGAAACAGAGGCGCGACACGCAGCGTCTCTGTGCTTAACATTTGGCCTGTGATAATACACTCTCAAACAATACGTGTCGAAATGAATGAATTATGAAGCGCTGGGTAAGAAAATACTGGATAAGTACATCTGCTGGGGTCACAATGTCTATGTTACAAGGTTAAAAACATGTTGTTATTATTATTACTGCTAATAATATCTACTTCATATGCTGAACACGTACATATATAGTAATATCAACTTGTGTATATTGTGTCACGTATGTTGAACTGTGACTTAGAGACTAAATATAAGCTTTTAAATTGAATTCTATTGTGTGACCTTCAAATAAAAGAAAGAAAATTTTGAGTAATTTCTTTAATCTGCCTTAACATTCGATTATCAATTAATCATTATTAACATATTATTATTATTATTATTCCTTTAGAAAACTGTTTTAACCACTGACATGATCTGTGTTCGATGTAAAATCAGAGTCGGCTACATTAGGAGCTAAAAGAACGCATCAAGTAACCAGTAAGTTATTTAATTTTAAATGAAATAACACAAAATAATGACTTCATTTTAATGTCAGACCTCCCGTCTGACACTGTTCAACAACTGGCAACAAAATCCAACCAATACTAAAGCAACTAAATGGCTAAAATGTGATAGCAGTTTGTGTCAAAGGTCTTTTTTGTATTTTTTAAATGACAAAATTATCTGTTATTGTAAGATACTCTGATGTATTTGTGCCCATCTCTTGTTGTCGATTAAGACATTTTTAATCGGTTAAATGCTTAACGGCAATTAATCGATCCCTAGTTCTTAACAGACAATATCCAAAATTAAAGATACCGCTCTAATTCTATATTTACTTCAGTATTTGGTGTATAAGCAGTGGGTCTAATGATGATGATGAATAATGTCAACACCACAGATAACCAGATCTCCAGTTCCCTCAGCTTTTAATGTTGTGGTTCAGTTTCTCTCATCGACCTCGTTGCCGTTCAGAGCAGGCAACTGTTTTCAAAGACAAACATCTAAAACAGCTGGTGAACACTGTGAAGCTTTTAGCTGCGAGGAAAACACATATGTCTCCTGAAGGGTGGAGGAGACCAAAAACAGAGATAAAAGAAAAGCAATTTTGGACTTAAATTTGCAGCAGGGGGTGCGTAGAAACAATAACTGTACAATAATCAGTTCATCCTTGAGTGCAATCCAAGTGAACATTTGTATTTGTGCCAAATCTGAGGAAATTCCCTCCAGGCATTCAAGATATCACATTCACAGGAACAGGACAGATGGACGGACATCCCGGTAACATGATGCCTCCGGCCTCAGGAACCACCAGCGCAGAGGCAGAAAATAAAAAAAAATGATTAGGTAAGATAAAAAAAATCAACTTTCAATGAAGATTTCTGAGTCTGGTGAGCTCGAAACACATTGTTTTATAACCAACCGTCTCTAACACATTAATTAGGCCTCGATTCTAACATCCACAACACATAATCAGTCGTGGCACATACAACAACCTCTCCATCAGCATCTGATTCAGACTAATCAGTTTACTGTGTAGTAACTTTAGGTCAACGTGTGCATATTACTCATTAACTGACTGTGATGCTGGCTGCTGGATATCTTTGTTGCCTTCGACCAATGTCAGTCCAGTTATATCCTCACGTTACGTCTGTTGGCTGTGTAAATAGGCAACTGTTTGCTAACAAGTTTGCCATATAAACATTATATAGTGACAATATGTGTAAACAAAGTATTTCTGTGGCCCCCAAGTGGCTGAAAAACATCAGCATGTGCAGGTTTAATATGCTAAATAACACACACATGCTTGAACGATGCACATGTCACAGACTGTATTATATATGTGTATTTGTGTCTTTGTGTGGATATACTAGTACTATATGTGTGCATGTGTGTGCTCAGCAGTTGGTGGAGGTTCAGGTGGTCATTTATCAGAGCTGTACTCCACCTTCCCTCCAGCTCCCTCCTGGGAGGCGAAGACAGATGCCTCCGCCGTCGCTGCTACATGTAGCGCTCATTAAGCTCCTTTACTGGGGTAAGTCACTGCTCCTCACACCTGTGTGCAGTCGTTTACATATGCACGCACTACACAAACACATAGATAGGCACATACACTGAATCATATCCCTATTTTTGGACATTGAATTTAGACTTCACGCCTCTGGCATCTCTAACACGCAGTCCTGAGGCCGTTGACACTGCGGCGCCAGAGCACGCTGCAGCGCCATAACGTGGACAGGCGATAAAAATCCCACAGATGGCTGCAGCACAGCTCTAAAGACAAAACTTTACTGCGGGTACCCTTGATTAAATTCACAGTGGGGAAATTTAATCTGACGGGTGATATTCTCAGGAGGGAAAAGGGACAAAAAACTGCAGCCGGCGAGCTGCGAGGGTGAAAGACAAAACATTAAGCCTGTCAAATCCCACAGAAAAATGGATTTGTCTTCCCAACCTTTCAAAGATAAAGGCCTCAAAAAAGCCTACAGAGTGGTCTCTTACACCAGGAAACCAGGATGATGGGAGGAATTACACACGAAGAGCTTTAATGTAACACCTACAAGGCTTGGTGTGAAAGTTTGCACCGTTAACATCGTAGCTGTTTGATTCATTCACGAGGTGCTGCTACATATTTATCCATGCCGAACCCTCACAAACACACCTGCTGGCAGAATTAGCTCAAACACAAAAGCTACACACTGTAGGATTGAAAGAAAAGCTGACGACGACGCTAAAGCGACCAGCTTATCTGCATATTAATGTTAGCAGCATGTGTTGTGGAAGAGGAGGACAAAAGCTGGCAGCGAGCTGCCTCGTACCACAGATGTCATGTGATGAAAGACGCAGGACAAGAAAAGTAGTGTTATGATTGGCTGACATGTGATTTAGACGGCCGGGACAGGCAGGAACGCTGATTTGGTTGATGTTAAAAGCTTGAGAAAAAAATTCCCTCCCTCATCCACCTTTCCATGTGTTGTTGCTGACTCAGCCCTGCAGGGAGACTCCTCCAGGAGCGCCGGCCGGGTCTCAGAGGGGCTGCTGATGGTGCACACGGTGCATGTATGTTCAGGACGGTGTTATAAAACGTACACACAATTACGGAACATTATTCATGTAAAGTGTGAGAGGAGAGGAGGAGGAGGAGGAGGAGGAGGAGGAGGAGGATGTCAGCTGCTGACTGCACAACATCGCAGCCATTCTTCACTCATCTCTTCATCTTCGCTGCTCGATTAGACAGGACGGTAAAAACAGCAGCGCAGCAAGTGAGAGCGTCAAAGGTCAGGAAAGCTTCATTCACCACAAAAAGAAGCAAATATGAAAGAAATGAGAGGAGAGCTCCTGTTGAGAAAATAGTATTGCCAACTCTCAAATCTGTACTGTCACATGGTTCAAATCACGTATCGCCCAACCTTATAGTGACTGATGGAAGTCAATATATGAAAATGGTGATACTGTAGATCAGGGATGGATATGGATTCTTTTCAGCCGATACCAATAACCGATAATTACCTCCTCGTCCTGGCCAGTACTGATAAGATAACCCATAAGTTAACCATTTTGTGTGTTAAAATCAAGTTCCTAATCTGTAGTTTGTGCACACCGGAGGGTAAGAAGGGTGAAGATGTAGCGAGAAAAGATGGATGATTAAATATTCCATTGCTCTGATAAGATTTGTTCTGTTAAAACTACATCTCTCCCTTTATATCCATTTAGCTATAATTTCACCAACAATCACATACAGTCAGTAATAAAACGTTCCCGATATAATTTCCTCCAGCAGATTTATATCTCACATCCCTACTGTCAACATAACTCTCCTCCGTTTGTCTTAAAACATCTCTCGCTTTTTTATCTTTCACACACAGCCCCGCAGTCCGTCTACACTTCTATCTATCTATCTATCCGCAGTATTGAAACACACAGCGCTGAGGCACCTTAATCATTAAAACACACACACACACACACACACACACACGCGCACACACACAGCTGTTGAAAAGCCATTTTCTGTGTTCATGAAGAGGGCACGTTGAGTTCCTCACTGCAGCTCTTCCCCGACTCTGTAGTCAGCACTAACGGCACGTGGCCTAAACCTACACCCATGTGCACACTGGGACGGGAGCTAAGACACACACACACACACACACACACACACACCCTTGGACATACCTTTACATATACCCTTGCATTGATACAGCTCTGCACATGCCTGCACAGATGACCTGCACACACACACACACACAGACACACAAAGAGGTCCACGTAAAGAAACTCACTTATACCCAGTCATACACAGCAGGCGAGCTGAATGCATCTAAAAATAGCCCCCCATTGGCACCCCCACTGTCATCATTATTCCTTTCATCGTCCTTATCAGCAGCGTGGGGCTCATTCAGTTGGTGGACAGTCAAGCCGCTTTCATGGAGCTTTCCTCGCCTCCCCATCGACACCGACATCGCCATACCCTCCTCATACCCTCTTTTCAATCCCCGTCCTCCATTTCTCCTCTCTGATATTTCCAACTCACGTCCCTCAGTCCCTTCTTCCTCCTCCTCCTCTTCTTCTTTCTCTCTCTGCCTGCGTATTGGGAAGCGCCGATGAGTGACACCCACCGCGGCGTGGAGAGGAAGAGATGAAGGGAGGAGAGGAGGGCACATCCCGGAGGAGAAGGCTTCATCTTGGCAGAATAGGCCGACCGATACAGAGGAGGTAATGACATGAGCCATAACAACAGATGAAACAAAGCTTCAAAACACCACTGCCTCCAACACTGTGTCCAGTAATAAAACGTCCTTCAGTAGACCACATCCAAAATTACTTTTTTAACGACGCGCCAACACCGGAAAGCCGATCTTGGTGGTTTTAGGTGGGATTTTTGACAGCAGTCAAGCCCGCTGCCACTCCGAAAACCCCGGTCAAACTAGCCCCCAGTTGTTTTGTGGTGCCTGTATATATTACATATTACGGTAATGCAGTCCAAGAACAGAATTCAAAATAAAAGCACCGACCGATGAACATAATTTGCAAGTTCACATGAATTCATTCAGTCAGTCAGTCTGTTAATTGATTGATTATTTAATTGAACGATTAGTTAATTAATTAATTCTGCATTTAAGGAATTAATTCATTGATTATTTACTTAATTCATTTTACCATCCTAATTCTGATCACATTGAAACCTTAGAAAATGGAGGCCATGACATTTCATCTGTGTGAATTATTAGTCCAACATGAAAATAAACAATATCTTGAGCTTCTGATGAGGAATTTCAAAATAAAAGCCCATTTAATAGTCAGATATTTTCAATATTTCCCTCAGATTAAGTTTTACGTACCTGTTTCCACAGACTTATTTCAGTTCAGAGTGATGATACTCCACCCCGGAGTGTCACTCGTGTAATACCAGGAAGTTCTGATGTGGAATTTCAATATTAAAGCTCTCTAAAGTGTCAGATATTTTCAGTATTTTCCTTTAATTTCAGATTGAAATTTCAAGGAAACTACCTGTTTCCACAGAGTAATTTTAATTTAGATTGATAGTACTCCACCTCAGAGAGTCACTCATATAAAACCAGGAAGTTCTGATGTGGAATTTCAAAATTAAAGCCCTCTGAAATATCAAATATTTTCAATATTTCCAAATAAAGAAAATGGTTAAAAAAAAAAAAGTGGAGGGATGAGCTGGTGACACGACACAGAGACAAACAGTGAGGGGAATCTGTTAAAGGTGAGTCGGAGGAGAATCTCCACAGAGCTCGTCTTCAACACGCTGTGGTCAAAGTCACTGCAGTAGATATTAATCACAGTTAGCTAGCAGGGCTAAAGGGGCTCCGACTGTCTCTGTAAGTAAACACGATTAACAGCAACACGAGTCGGGTTACAGCTACAAAATCTATTTATGCTATTGTTGATTAATCTGCTGATTATATGATCGATTCATCTTGAAGTCACATCATACTGTCCAGGAGCCCGAGGTGAATATTTGCAGTTTAAAAACCAAAGACATTCTGCTGGTCTGTATTTATATACTGTAGCGCATTTCTAGTCTTAGCAACGACTCAAAGTGCTTTAAAACACCCACATGGAAGAGACAACCTGCTCGACACGGTACGAGAATCGAACAACCAGCCGTCTGATCGCTGGACTAACGCTACCACCTCCTGAGCCAAAGTCGCAAACCCTCATGATTGAGAAGGCGAAATCAGGGAATGTTTGATTACCGTTGCTTAAAAAATGACTTAAACAGTTCGATTAATAAAACAGCTGCTGATTAATTTTCTTTCAACTGACTAATGGACTGACTGACTGACTGACTGCTAAACTTGAGAGTGAAGCACTCAGGTCATATTAAGATCAAATCTCCAACGTAGCACCTGGTTTTTCCGGCTCCACAGCTCTTCCAGAGAGGCAACAAGCAACTCAGAGCAATTCGTAGGACTTCTGTTTGTGCATGTGTCTCTGTTTCACCCTGACACTGAAAATGTTACGTCAACCAGCACTTAAAACCTGAAAAACTTCCAAACACACAGTGGATTGTAAAAAAAATCATCTTGTTGAAACAGTCCCAGGACGACCTGTATGACTTTACAGTTTGATGCATTGCTTTCCTTCAAAATAATCAGAATCAAGATAGAAGATGTTCTCATTATATAGAAACTATAGTTTGTTAAACATGTGTTATAAGGATTATTCATACACACAAACATGTACATGGGAGGGAGATAAAGAAACACAAAGTCACTTTGTAATATCCAGACGTGATGCATGGTGCTGGCCAGAGATGTGAATGGGCTCTGTAAGTAGGTTAATAAAGCTAGTGTTGAAAAATGATCTGACAAAAAGCTAATTGGCTGACAGCGCTCTTTTGGAGAAGTTTACTTCCGCATAAATGAAGAGCATCCATTTTGTGCTGTCAGAGCGGCAGTGTGGAAGGTCTGAGTGGATGAAAGGTTTAGTTTAGTGTCCTCAGGATGGCGGCCTTGAGGAACGATACGCCAGCGACGTTCAGCTGGACTCAAAAATAAACGTTTAATGCCTCCGACAAGCCCCTGAGATCCCTATTTTTATCTGTACGAAGATCACAGTTCGTGTCCCGTGTGATATAAACCTGACTGGGAGTCTGGGAAAACCTTGCGAACCCCCACACCGCCATTGTCACTCGACGTCTAAATTAACTTTGCCTTTCGTATTATTCAAGCCAGAGAAGGCACACACAATGCAAACTCCCCGCCGCTGCACACCTGTGGCCTGAGAAAAACACACTTCTCTTCTCACAAAGCATGTGTTCCCCTCACAAACGAGACACATACCAACCGCAGAGGCATCCCTAACCCTCGGCAGAGCCCTCTGAAACAGGAAGAGAGCACTTGAGTCGGGATTTGATGGGGGAGAGCGGCTCAAGGGGGTTGTCAAAGCCGAGAACATATACAGAGGCGCACATGGAGAGGCCGGGGTCAGTCCAGGGACTAAAGAAGAGAGAAAAGCAGGAGAGAGCAAAGAAATGTGAGCGTCCTGAAAACTGGAGAGCTGGACGGGAATAGAGAAAAGACGCACAAAGGAGGGAGCGGAAAGGTTTGGACGCGATGAGAGCGGACATTGTAACTGAAGCCGTGCAGAGTAAGAGGGGTCAAGAGGGAGAGAAAAAGCAGAGAGTGAAAAGGTGACACACTGTTGGCCCTACGAAAGGAACATATTTGTACTGGGACGCACGGTGTGTGGGAAAAGACTTTGGAAAAACTGAGAATACATTATCACCACTGGGACCTGGGACGTGGAGGACAAAAATGTTGGATCAAAGTAAGGAGATAAATCAACAATTTGTTCGGTAATTTGAAGAGAGAGGGAGGACGTGGAAAAACAGAGAGAAACAAACATCGCTTATGTGAATTTGACGTATGAAGTAATATGAAAGTTTAGGTTTGCAGTCCTGTAGTACAACAAAGGACATCCTATTGTGTAAAAAAAAAAAAATGTTTACGACACTATTCTTCCCTGAAAGGACAAGGGGACACACACACTCGCTTCAGGAGTGCTGAATGTATATAACCGCCCGGCAGAACGGCTTTATCAGCAGGTAGAAAAACAAAGTCTATAACCAGAAGCAATGCCCCCAAAAATAGGTCCAACCTTACGACAGCACATCGGCTTCCATTTTGAATAAATGGAGCATGAAAGAGGGATGAACAGGCAAAGAATTGCCAAGCTAGATACCCACAACACCTTACGCCCTCCTCAATCTGCCACGAACACACACACACACACACACACACAGACACACACCGTCACCCCCTCCCTCTCTCTTTGTGGTCGTTTCTTTCTCATATTCGAACGGCCGCTCTGTCTACGTGTTATTAATCTCTGTCAAGCTCGTCCTTCTGCCAGTGATGCCGGACACGTGTTCCCACACCGGAACCTTCCAGCTCTGACAGAGCTGATGTTTGTCTTTCAACAGCCCAGAGTTTCCTGCCAACTACACTCTTAGAAATAAAAGTTCTAAGTAGAACCATATAAGGTTCTTCGGCTTGTCCTCATAGGAGAACCCTTTTTGGCTCCAGGTAGAAGCTTTTATAAAGGTGGAGGGTTCTACCTAGAACCCAACATAAAGGGTTATACCTAGAACTGTGTGTGTAAGGTTCCACCTAGAACCCCCCATGAGAGGTTCTACAAAGAACCCATATAGGATCTTATACCCATGTTTTCAACAATCCCTGAAGAACTCTTTCCCCAAAAATTGGTTCTCTGAATCAAAATAGTTCTTACTGGAACCGTTAGTGTTACCAAGAACCCTTTTAGAACCCTTTATTCAGGAAAGGGTTTTCAAAGGGTTCTCTGGATCAAAATGGTTCTTACTGGAACCGTTAGTGTTACCAAGAACCCTTTTAGAACCCTTTATTCAGGAAAGGGTTTTTAAAGGGTTCTCTGGATCAAAATGGTTCCTACTGGAACCGTTAGTGTTACCAAGAACCCTTTTAAAACCCTTTATTCAGTAAAGGGTTTTTAAAGGGTTCTCTGGATCAAAGTGGTTCTTACTGGAACCGTTAGTGTTACCAAGAACCCTTTTAAAACCCTTTATTCAGGAAAGGGTTTTTAAAGGGTTCTCTGGATCAAAATGGTTCCTACTGGAACCGTTAGTGTTACCAAGAACCCTTTTAAAACCCTTTATTCAGGAAAGGGTTTTTAAAGGGTTCTCTGGATCAAAATAGTTCTTACTGGAACCGTTAGTGTTACCAAGAACCCTTTTAAAACCCTTTATTCGGGAAAGGGTTTTTAAAGGGTTCTCTGGATCAAAATGGTTCTTACTGGAACCGTTAGTGTTACCAAGAACCCTTTTAAAACCCTTTATTCAGGAAAGGGTTTTTAAAGGGTTCTCTGGATCAAAATGGTTCTTACTGGAACCGTTAGTGTTACCAAGAACCCTTGAAAAACCGTTTCTTCGGGAAAAGGGTTTTTCAGAAGCGAATGGTTCCAGGTAGAACCTCAGCCCTTGTAGAAGAACCCTTTTGGAACCCTTATTTCTAAGAGTGTGCCTGTAATTCTTGTTATGCCACCAGCAACAGTGAACCTCATCTTGTCTTATCCTGTAACAATGCCAAATTCCAAAACAACTTAACAATCGTGCTGCAAACATGTGGGTTTCCTCCGTGTGGAGGTGTGAGCGGAGAAGCACATGAAGCACTGAACGCTGAACTGCATCCAGAGACGTGACCTTGTGTGGTAATTCGAGCTCCATCCGTAGCTTTTCAATCCCTCCGCTGGAGTTGAATGGTAATTATTTTGTGGGAGGACGATTCTCTTTGCAATCTGATACCATTTTAATCTGACGTGGCAGCACATTTATCTATCGATTGTTCTATTCCGAGATATTTTGAATAATGGAAATGAAGAGAATGAAAATGAGGTGAAAAGGTGCTTCGAGCCTCTGGATCTTCGGCGAGAAGGCAAACTGGAACTAACATAATCTTTTTCGTACGTGGACTGAGAGAGGCTGAGCTGATCTCACACATGACGTGACCTTGAACACGCGTAAACAAAGCCGTCTTCATTAATGTGTACGGCCGTGTTCACTGGCTGCAGTCCATAAAGAGCTATGCTGGAGCAGTATTACAGCACACGTAGTGAAATTTGACACCGTTCTCACATATAAGAATGTAACAGTGTGGTTTTGTAGTATGAGAAAGTATTGATATTAAAAATAGAGTTTCTGCAACATGCTACTCAAGAAAGACGGCCTGCAGAACCTCCTCCTCCTCTTCTGTGTTTGAAACTTACATAAGCCGACGCTGAAAAAATGTGCAGCGGTAACGTCGACACAGGACCGTAGGAGTGAACTCTCGCTCTCTTTTGATAAACTGCGGCAAAATGCCGCGCCGTGCCGTTTGTGGAGCTACATATTAACGCACATCATCATAAATAAAACCCAAAGAAATCCAATTCACGCAGAATATCAATACAGCAGTTGGCTGGGTCACGAAAATGAATCACTTCTGCAGGTCGTAAATGCCCGTGTGCATCTTGAGAGGCTGGAGGACGGAGCTCACCTCTCCTGCCATTAAATCATTCATGACCCTGCAGTGCTTTGGACCACACAGTACCAGACCTGCCTCCACCAATCTGTGTCTCCGCTCTGACGGCACGCACACACTCACCATTTTAAAGCCCTGCACTAAAAATCGGACTCCACAGACGGCAATTACAAATGTTCACCCAAGCAGGAACACACGCGCTCGCAAACACTCAGTGTTTATCTGCGTCTCCCTGCTCCTGCTCCACACGGCTGCTACTCTCAGCGGCTGCATCAATCTATAAAATATGTCTAAATCTTCTCCTCGCTCTGCTGGCCTCTTTCTTTGCGAGCACTCCCGCAACATTGATCAGCCTTGTCTCCATATTCATGAGCTCTGCAGAGGGGTCTGTCGGAGCATGTTGGATACCAATCCCTGGTCGAGGGGGTTTCCCCAAGACATCGTCCACCATCTTCTGTCAGGTCATCATCTCATGACCGGACTTTCACTTTTCCTTTCAGTGTAACTTTTACTTTAAGGGTGAACCACTTGCAGCATTTCCTCCTCTCATGGACGAAGATGACTCCAATCTTGTGTTTTAAGTCGTCCCACCACTTGTCCTTTTGGATTCTCTACAAGTTCCTCTAATCCATCTCACCCACAATCATCTCCGTGACCATGCACATGATAACTGCTTGTCTGGCTTTTGGGTAGATTCCCCTACAAAGTTTAAGCAGGCTAAAGTTGCCCTGCTGCTGAAAAAGCCAACGCTAAATCCATCTCAAGTTGAAAACTATGGACAGGTCTAACCACTACGCTTCCCCAGTCTCAGACTTACTTCTCAAAGTGATCTACTTGATCAGAACCGAGGGGGTTTCAAGAGCGATCCTATTGAAACTGCTCTACGTAGGGGCTCTCAAAGAGGCGTGGTGTGAAGCAGAGTCCAGGTCAGGCTTTCGTTCCACTCGGGTGACTGCGGCTCAGGAGGTAGAGCGTTTCTCCACCAATCAGATGGTCTGTGGTTTGAAGTGTCCTTGGGCACAAGTCCCTGGTTTGTGCTGTTAAGCGCCTTGAATGGTTGCTGATACTAGAAAACTTCCATATAAACACAGTTTAATTTGACATTTGGGGTACCGTAAGGATCTGTACTCAGCCCCCTTCTCTTCCCAACATGCACCACCTTCCTTGGTCAGATTATCCGCTCACAAGGTTTTTCTTACCGTTGCCATGCCATGTTTGAGCGCCTAACTCTCGATCGATGACCACGTATCTGTCCATGATCGTGTCACACTATGTAACATCAGAAAGATCAGGCCGTAATCACTGCTCATGTCTCGTCTTCACTGCTGTAACATCTGTCCAACGGGGCAGCCAGCGTACACAGTGAAACCTCAAGAGATGGTCCATGTCATGTCTTTTTTACTCTTCATTACTCCCAACCGGCTCCCTGTTGCTACACAAATCAGGTTCAAGTCAGTAATGGTGTCCTACAGAGTGCCCACTACAGCACAGCGCCAAGCTGAGTTACCGAGTCCCCATCTGTCCTCATAAACAGCCTGAAGACCGACCTCGCTGTACTAACTCTGTCTGCTCTTTCTCCGCCTCACTATCTTTCTCAACCTCTCGAAAGAAAAAATAAAACAGTAATTTGCTCGAGACTTCATGCACCTACGAGCCTTTTTGGCACTCATTTGAGGTGGAACTTAACCTATTTTGTCTTGGATTGTACCTCATTTTTAGTGTCCAGCAAATTAATTAATATGAATATAAATGTAGTTTATAAAACCTGATGCTGAGTCACACATAACTAACTATGCTGATGTGGCTATTTGTTGAAGCTAAGCAGAAGTTAAGCAGCGTGTTTGGTGCAGAGAGATGGTGATCCATCACCGGCGGTGAGACAGATGTTTCCTCGGGATAACATAAATAAAAGATAATATGAGTATAATCAATAGAATTAATAGATTGGATAGAGTAATTGACTAAATATACTGTTGCATTCTGGGAAAATTATATCAATTTTTAACCTCTTCACCCTTGAATTCCTTCTCTCCGTCCATCAAGCCCACGACTGAACAAGTGCAGAAATCCGCGATGAATAATTGATGACTCTGCGTAACAGTATTGCAGAACAGCGTTGAATTGCTGCACTGGATCAGAGGGAGAGGCGGGTGTGAACACAGCTCGTGTGGTTACCGCACACTCCACTGGTATCTGGGGCAATGTGTGACACTGTGTGTGTGTGTGTGTGTTTGTGTGTGTGTGTCGGATGAAGACGGAGTCTGTATGTCAGAGAGACACCACCCAGCCCATTCTCTGTGAGGAGGCACCGCAATGCCGGGTCCTTCACACTCCCCCGTCCTCTCCGCTCCGACTCTCTCCGTAGCGTCGTGCTGTGCTGTCAACCTGCTCGTGTGCTGACCAAGTCACAGGGAAGTCGAAGGTAAATGAGATGTGACCCTGCTCCCGCCAGCAGAGGGAGCTGAGACCAGCACATCCTTTAACCGTCCTCTGTTATCAGTCCATCTTTAAGGAACCGAATACGCCGAACCTGATACTCCACATCACATCTTTATGCCGACACCTCATTCATCTCAATACACTTGTCTTTCCAACGTATATTGTTTTCACGCTCTTGCAGCTTTTTTTGCATTTCTCATTAATCTTTGCATTGTGGAAACAGATGTCAGGATGACTGCCCAGAGCCAAACATTGGATGAGAACACACATGTGCATGCTCACTTACAGCCACACATGACACATTCGACTAAAAATATATTTTAGTTTCATTTTCCATCCACATCAGTTCCAGTTTGTGTATCAAGGTGAGGAGGGCAGTGATGCCGCCTACATCTGGTGTGCTGGAGACACAGTACCGGCCTCAAATATACAAAATCTTTAACATAAAACTACTCAAATAAGAATACGACTTCTTAGTTTTAACCTTGTGTTGGGTCTTGACAAACTGAAGTATACAAGGATTCTGTCTCTGATATACTAAAACAGTATATAATTAGTTTAGAGGCAAATAAGAGAAAGATGACACAAAACACAAATATTTGTAGTGCTTTTTTTTTTAAAGTAACACTGTTAAGCTGCACTGAAAGCACAACAGAATGGCTCGTTGGGCGCACGAGCCAGATTTTCACACTCCAGCATACACCTCTGCTCGATATCGAGATATTCTGAGCACGTTACATAATAACAGAGGCTGAAGTTCAAGGATACTACAAGTGTGTAAAAACAGGCCTGTGAAATATAAAAATAAACCTGAAAAAAAGGAATTAAAACTACAGATGTGCTGTAAACAACCTAAACCAGTTTCAGACCTTCAGAAACAGATGTAAACGTAGATTCAGTTTAAAAGCATTAAGCTACAATACTTATTAATAAGAGAGACTGCTGAATATGACGCGGTTATCAAGATGACGACGGTCTGAAGACTTGGATATGGACAAAGTGAGCGTGAGGGTTCACAGAAGGTCGTGCTAATACAAGAAAATTGAGGTGGATTCAGTTTCATAAACTCAGCAGGAAGCAGGAACGCAAAAAAATGACAAGAATGGAGCGACGGCAGCGATGTGGGGCAAGAAAACTGATGATGGATGATGGAGAACAGTAGTTACTTCACGATGACCTTCAGCCTGCGGACCAAGGACAGAACGAGAGGCGGACACGGGTGGTGCTGTCCTCAGTTAGTCTGCATAAAGTACTATGAAATGCAAAATGCAACTGACAGGTCTAAGGCTGCAGCTAATGATTCATGTTCATTGTTTTTGTTAATAAAATGTGTTCCCAGAGGCCAGTTGGAAGACTTACAAGGTCTCGTTTTGTCTGAAAAACAATTCCCGTTTTAAATATATTGAGTTAAAATCATAGACAAATAAAAAAAAAAACACACCAAACATTCATATTTAAGATTTTGAAACCCGCGATTTATTTTTTTCGCCTCGTTTCAGCGCTAAAATGGCTGAAGTTCTTTTCTACAGACTGTCTCTTTACACAGCGATGAGCTCACAGCTGACACTGTTTGCATACTTCTTCACTTCCAAGTCGAACTGAGGTTCATAAAGATGCTGTAAGCTTTTTCATCCGCTGACAGATTCACCGTTCAAACTACCATACGGCTGAAAACACGAGCTCACGTCCTAAATCTCTTTAAACGCTCGGCGTAGTCATCGTCTTTAAACCTGTCAAGGATTTCTTTTAAATGAAGAGGAAAGGGATGCAGGCGAAATATCGATCCGAGAGTTATTTTTGTCACAGAGAACAAACCCTGACAAATATGGTCATACAAAGAGCACGACGTCCACACACACACACACACAGTCAGTGTCATGCAGAAGCCTTTCACCAGTGTGTAGGCAATTATAAGGTCCGTGCCTGAGGGGCTGCAGAGGCCAAAGTCACAGTGCTCTATGCTCTGACAAATATTTTCTCCATTAACAGCAGACTAACTGTCCTGCACCGCCTCGAGCTGCGCTACACATTCTCCTTCACTTTGCAGGGGGAAAAGAGAAGTCACAGGGTGGACGACGACCTGCTAATGTGCCAGTAGACTGGAAAAGGGGCCGAAAAAGAGAAGGAGGACATGATTAATGTAGTCGGGATCTACCTCCAGCTGTCAATAAAAATGAATAATTCACTCGGAAAACATCCTGAATCCGTCCGTCCGCGTCCTTCTGACCAAACCGGGTTAGAAAAAGGCAAAAACAACGAGGACGCGGTGATCAGCTGGGGCGACCTGATCCGTGTGGTTCGATGCAGGAAATGAAATACGGATGTGCGAGTGAGAGCGTTTCCTGTCAGCGAGGTTCCTTCACCATCCATGGTCAAATTCAAGCACTTTTCAAGATGTGCTGACATGTGACAAATTAAAGAAAAGCACAAGAATGTTTCATAATGGTCACCTCTCTGTAAGAAGACTTGACATCTTATATAACCTGGCTGAGACAGACATACAACAATTTATCATGAAAGTAATGCAGTTACACTTTCAAGCACATTTCGAGCACTAAATCCAAACTCCAAAAGCACTTTTCAAACACATCATGAATCAAGTGTTTTCAAAGACATCCAGCGCCCGTACGAACCCCGTGTTTCTGTGTTTCTGTGCAGCCGCGGCGGCAGAGAGAGGGATTATAAAGGAAAGCTGAACCTCACCGGAGGCGAAAGCGAGATAATGATAATCATAATCACACTGAGATGATGTCAGCGCTCACACGGTGGTTGGAAGAGTCCTCTGTGTGAACACTAGGTGGCGACGTCCAGCTTTCTCACAGAGCAGCCGACGCCGTGCTGACTAAGGGCTGGCTGACGGTGCATGTGCGTGTGCCAGGTCCACATACATGTGTGCTTACATGTGATCGAGGTGCGGTTGACCTTGTGAAGCTGCTGCATGCAGGGAGAATCTCCTTCACTCCTGAGCCGACGCCGCCCCGGTCCCCGAGGAGCCACCCCCCTCCTCTTCGATCCAAACTGATTTAATACGGCGAGGGGGGGGAGACGCCTGCTCCAACATCATCTGAACAAATGTCTGTTTACCACATCAAAGGTTTTTATTTGTATGAACGCGTGTGGTGGAAGTTGATTTTTTCCGTATCTTCCTACACGGCACTCCAGTTTTCTCTCCTTTCGCTGCCTACTGAAAACATTAGGCTGCCGCAACAGTAAAAATGAGTGATGCACAATCTCCCCCCCCTCCTCCCCTCCTCCCCTCCTGCCTCTCGCTGTTGCTCACTTAATCTCTCTCGTGTCTCTCTCTCTCTGAATGTGCATCCACAGTGTTTCAGCGCAAACTCAGAGGCCGACGTAGAGAGCGACGCGTTAACAATCGAAGGCGTGATCTTTCTTTCAGCGATGTGCCGCAAGTACCTGCAGCAGAGTGAGGGGAAGGAGTTGTAGCCCGTATTGAAGCAGGAGGATTGATTATGGGAGGGATGGAGGAATGTACTCTAGGAGGGAGGGAGGGAGGGAAGGAGGAAGGGATGGGGGAGGGCACCTGGCTCTGCATCTGCTCGGGAAAAATCTCTGGGGTCAGCCAATTAGAGGCTGGGTGACACCACTATCCTCCCAGCTAGCTAGTAAATCCTGCGCCACAAGACAACCCACGTGCCTCCGCTGAATGAACGTGTGAGCTCATACACAGGCACACGAACAAGCCCGGCAACACACACACAGAAAATATAGAGGTGCACAGTGAGAGGGGAGATAGTTGAACGGCGAACAGAGTGGCCACGGTCGCTTGCTTTAACGGCCTCTCAGAGATGAGCTGTTCGTGTTTTTAGAAGTGTTGACTTATGTCATTCGCTCATCATCGAAATAACTGACATACATCACAACCACAGCGGGGTCGTAGCTCACACGTGTGGCAGCGTGTCACCCATCATTTCTAACGCCATGTGTAGAAAATCCACGTCCTTTCTGACAACCTTGTGAGATTTATAGCCACGCGAGAGAGATCCGGTTTTTAATGTCAGTCGTATCACATCAGGTGGGGATGCTTAATTGTCACAAAAACGGCCGAGTCTCTATTTTTTTCCTCTTGTCGTTATGAGATTATAAGGTCATTCTCGACCTTGGAATCGACAGGAAGTGAGAAAATGGAAATTTCTATGTTTCTGATGATCTGCTGAAGAAGATCATGTGATACGATCAAAAGCTCATGATTCGTGAACTAGACCATTAAAACGTGACAGAGTAAGCTTCACTGCTGAATGACTTGTAATGTGCAAGTCTTTGATAACGACACACATGGAGGAAATAAAACTTTAGTGAAGAGATGTGTTCGACTCTGAGCTTAATAATTCAGGGTTATTTTAAAAAAAATGTACTACTGTCGTGATCTGGAAACATGTGAGCGTGCTAACATTTGTTAATCAGCACTAAATCTAGAAGAATATTGAATTGGTTATGAAACAGTCTCAATCTAATACTTTATACGACCTACGTAAGCAAACGAGAACATCAGCGAGAGGATTAACTATTTAGTATTTCTTAATACCTGCCACCAGGACCAGGACCAGGACCAGGACCAGGACCAGGACCGCCTGTGTTTACATTTTCCCAGGCAGAGTTAAAGTGAGTGGTATGTTAGCCTGTTAAAAAGCGGCATGAGGAGATAATTCTTTGGATAATTTAACATTTTGTGGTTTTGACAGTACGTTTTGCAAGTATTTTGTCATAAACAAACGACCATATGATGGCGTTTGATGAAAAGTCAAGGCATCCTGTGAGAAACGTCACGGTGGCACCAGACTCAGATTAATGACTAATGAAAATGTAGCCTGCTATCAGAAATCAACATTAACTGTGTGTGTGTGTGTGTGTGTGTGTGTGAGGCAAAAAGGGTTTTAATTGAGGATCCTTTAAAAAAAAAAAAATGTACGACTGTATCAACAGCGTCAACAAATCATTAAACCATTTCCACAGTTTGACACTTGAGCGTAATTATGGAAAACAAATGGCAGCCTTGCAGGAAATAGTTTGTGTCCCCACACTGTATGAAAACAGTGGCAGGACTGACTGATAAATAAAAGAAGTGCTGGTTACAGACAATCTTTCAACCGAGGTAATTAGTCGATGGTGTTTGTTTCGTGCTGCTGCAGATGTTGAACCTTGAAGCCCGGATGAATGAACGAAGGTCCTGTTAAGTTCGGTGCGTCTACCTTTTCTTGGCCTTCCTCCTGGAGAGCACAGCATCGTGGTGCACGCTGGTCCGGATGAAGAGGATCGAATCGACGTGACACCACCTCTCTCTCCAGGGGATTCAGATGAAGGGGTTTACAAATGGCTAAGCTTTTAATAACAGGTCCATGATGCTATGACACTTTGATGACACTCGACGCGAGGATTAGATGACTCAAGAAATCTGCGCTCCGCTAAGTGAGAGTTGTCATCGGGGGAGCAAAACGTGATACTCCCAGGAACCAAACCAAGCCCTGGTCTCATAATGTCATCATCCGTTACCCAAAAGGACTGTAACAGCCATAAAAACACATCTGAATCCGGTTCTCTGAAGCCCCACTGAGCTTCTGTAACATACGTACTGTATTTCAGGACGCCACGATGGACCAGGACGGTTTAATTCAGTCAGGAAATTCAGAACTACAATCATCAACTCAATCTTCTTCTTCTCCCCGACGCATTAAATGAATCAGACGTTCTCTATTGTCCGCACTCAGAGAACTGGAACTGAGAATTACAGCCGGGAAGCTGCACGGCTGTAATGACCTACTGTCCTGCTGGGTTTGAATTGAATTATTCCTCCACCCTCCGGTAGACAGAAAAAAAAAAAAGGAATCATCATATCAATCAGGTAAATAAGACACCAGTCATTCAATACAGAGGAAGAGGGTGCAGAGTCACCCTGGGGTCACCCGCTCTCCTCTGATATTTCACTCCTTCTGTTCTGCTTTCATTCTGCTCTTCTGTGGCTCTACCCCTCGGCTGTATTCCTTCAGTCTGAGCGTTCATCTTCACACACAATCACTGACATATAAGGTGCCTCCTACACACACACAAATGCAGTCCTGCATTGAAAAGCTCGCCTTCGACACAAAAACACACGCAAACTTGGCTTTTTCAGTCACGCTAAAGTGCAAAAGAGAGTTTAACAGCCATGCTAGCAGCTCTGTGAGGCTGACCCAGAGTTTCTTTGAGCTAAATGCTCGACTGCTAATGCTAACGTGCTAACCTGGTGTACTGTTTAACATGTTCAGCGTCTTAATTTTTTGCGTTACAGCCTATTTGCCAGAATAAAATGTTGACGTTGTACCTTCGTACAAACCATGGGCCTGTTTATTTGTGCTTTTCATACGTCTCACACAGAATCACCTTGTCTGAAGTGACGTACTTCAGATTACAGGAACGTATTTATGCTGTGTTCTCATCTGGAGGTGTGAGGAGATGGTGGTGGCGGCGAGATGAAATGGCAGCCAAGCAGCAGACCGCTGCTCGAATCCAATCTACTGCTGGATATTTTCAATGAGACAGCGGGACTTTTACAGCCATGTTTGTGGCGACCAGCCCCGGTTTTATTTGTTGTTTTTCGGGGGGCATTTCATGGCTTTATTTGACAGGATATCTCCGAGACAGATGACAGGAAATGGGGCTAGAGTTTGTTTATTCGTACAATACCAACAGCTTTTCTGGCGATCAGTTGCGTGTGAGCGTGCTAGCATTTGCTAATTAGCACTAAATGTAAAATACAGCTGAGGCTAGCAATGCTAGGAAAGCTATCAGTTTATTAGTGTCACGTTCTGTGTTTTTGTCTCGTCAAGTTTCATGTTTTTAGTTCTGGTCACTTCCTGTTTTATTTTGTAGTCTTGTCTCATGTCTCGTCTTCCCTGTTCTGTTCTGTCTTAATCATGTGCACCTGCCCTCTCGTGTCTCACCTGTTTCTCGTTCCCTCATTTGTCATGTATTTAAGTCCTGGTTTTCCTTCAGTCTGTGTCTCATCATTGTTAGTTTGTCTTCACGGCTCGTTCCTGCCATGTTCATGTTTTTTGGAAGAATAAATCATTTTTTGAACCCTCGCAACCCTTGATCTGCTTCCCGTCTGTGCATCTGGGTCCTTCCTCCACGTCCTCTACCAGCCTATCTGACAATTAGACGCAGTTTTGCAAGTATTTTGTCATAAACCAAAGTGCTGGAAAAAACTTTGAACACATGGTCGCACAAGATGAAAAGTCAGGGTAATGCCAAAGTCAGCCTGATACATCATCAGGAGATCATGAATATTTGTTTCATGACAATGATAAACTAGTGGTTTCATAGTTTGGATTTTTCAGTCTGGACCAACGTGGTGAAACAGCCGACAGATCGACATTGCCACCCCGAGCATCGAGGTGCTAGTGTGTTTAAAATCAGCAGAGGACTCTTCAAACAAAGCGTCATCATTCATACTCATCTACTCATTTAATCTCTGCTCGTCTGCCGGAGCATGAATGAAGAGACACCTTAAGGTCAGTGAGGTGAACGGGGATATCGAAATGCATCAAACTGCACCAGCCACCTACTGTACGAATGATAAAGCTCAGCTGATTAAAGCCGAACACGCAGGACAAATAGAACCTCTCTCCACGGAGAGAAGCAGAGCGGATCAATACAGCGAGTGGAAGGTTGCACACTGCAGCGGCTCCCAGCTATCGTGCACATCGGTCCGCGAGATGCTGCAGAGTCTGAGGATATGGAGACAGGACTCAGAGTACCTGGACATCAAACCGCACTAAGCTCCCTATCCCACCTCCGGTCCGCTCCTCCCTCCTCTCTCATCAGCCCAGAAGGAGCTTAAAGGGGAAGAGCTCAGGTTGGGTAACGGACACCAAAAGCCTTCCTTTCCTTTTTTTTTTTTTTTTTTCACAACAAGCCGTCCAGCAATGACCTATCAAATTCCTCTAAGAAGATACCGCCTCATCCTCTCTCCTTTCGCTTTCTCTCCCTCTCTTCCCTCTTTATTTGGGCATGATGAGGATCCATTTCAATAACCCTGATCTCTCAATTCCTGTTTCAGGGAGTTACGTAACAGCTGCACTATTAGAATAACAATTGGGAGGAGAGATTAGCGCAATCGGCCAAGGAGAGAGACGGAGAGGAAGATGAAGGGAGGGAGGGAGGGAGGGAGGAGGGAGGAGGGAAGTCTAAGGAAGCCCCTCACGATATGACACATCGTTTCACGTGCTGTCTCACAAATGAATAGATTCAACTGTGCAGTGGGAGGACGAACACAGACGGCTGCTGCCACCGTTCATGTTTTTTGGGGAGGTTTTACAAAAAAAAAACCTGTGTTGGAGACTAATGCTTTGTTGAAAGCACCGCAGTCCTACGTGTCAGATCGGCTTCATTTACAATCATCAGCCGGGAGAAACACGCCGACAGAGTGCTCCCGCTGTTATCACAGAGACAATAACGCACAATAAGCAGGTGCTGATGCTTGTGGATTCGGTGTTCGAACCAGAGAATGAATCACTGCAGTGAGGATGAAAACTGAAAAAAAAAAAAAAAAAACATGGTGAGGAGAGCTTCATCGCTGATCAACAATTTAAAAATATCCTCCGGCTTTGGAGTTTTTGGGAAAGCCGAGCCCCTGCAGAGAGGGAGCGTCTGCTGGATGCTTGATGTTATTTTGCTCCTGTTTAATTTATTATTTTGTTTTTTGTTCTCAACGAAGACTGGAGAGCACCTTAACAGCAGGATAGTCTCGTCTCTGTAATCAAATAAACCTAACTGGGTGTGGTGGGCTTTGATAACACTCAGTCTCTGCTAGCTCGTATACGAGGACCGGCGATCGCCCTGGTGAAGGAAGGAGAAGGGAGGAGAGGTGGGGGTTGGCGATTTGGCCTCACGTGCACCTTACACTCCCCCTTTAATTAAAGGAGAGTAGCCTGCAGCTCCCGGCCGTCCTGCCCGAGCAGCACTTACTGTAGAGCCCGGGGCTGGACTCCGACACTCATTCCCAGGCTCCATCAACATGAGTGAGTGCCTCGGCCGGCCCTGCTGAGTCATCTGTCTGAGGGGGTTCCACAGGGCCACCCGGGCCGCAGCCCTGCCCGGACACACACAGCGCTCAATCACACTAACGTTTGATACGGGACTCATTAACACACACACACACACACACACACACACACACACACACACACAGACACACACCAGTGGAGATTGAGCTAGGACGAGGGAGATGAAGGAGCTGCTGGTTGGTTGGTGTCTTATGATGCAACACGCTGCCAACACACACAAGACTGAAGAAGAAGAAGAAGAAGAAAACATAATCGTAACTCTGATACTAAACCCAAGATCTAAATAGAAATGCAGCTAATTATCCCACATGTTTCTAACGATGTTCAAACCAAGAGAAATCTATTATTTTATACACGTAAGTAAGTCTCATTTGGGGGGAAACATCAGATGATGCCTCAGAGAGTGAATAAAACTTTAATGCATTACTTCGTCCCTGAACATTTCTGCTCAAACAACGTCAGACAGACACAGTTTTACTTCAACGAAAAGTAACAATTTAGTCAAAATGTCGTCTCTTATAAGTGAAATTACATTTAAATGAAGTCATCCAGAAACCCCCAGATGCAGAGGAGTGCCAGAGAGATATCAAACTGAATTCAGGTCGATTTTAAAAAGTAATTTTACTTTAGAGTGGAGGTTCTCAACCTTCTTGAATGTGCGGACCGGGCTTTAAACAATCCTCTCCAGATATATTAGAAAACATACAAAAATAATCTCTCTTTTCCACAAAGTTCCCCCTCAAACAAAAACACCCACTGTGTTGGAAACCACGTTACAACTTCCCCCTCTGCGTACAGCCGGCATCATTCTGCACAATAAAGCTCCAACATCTAAGCAGATTCACTAGAAGACTTAAACATCTGCATTCAGTCCAGATAAGTTGTCAAAATATATTGATAAATTAAGTTAAAGTAAAAGTTTAATCATTCAATTCTACTTCAAAAGTAACCTGATGCCTGGTCGCTGAGAATCACGAGTTCAGAGGAACGGTTGAACGTTTCTGGAAATACACGCTGCTGTTAGCTTAGCTTAGCTTCAGCTTCAGCTCAAGTTCACTTTTCAACAGATGATTTCTCATTTCAAAAGCTTAAAACAACAACGTGCAGTTTATTGATTTCGATTAACTAATTAGTCAGACAGAACTAATTAACTCGCCAAGACTCGCTTCATTTATCAAGATCACAAACAGGTGCTGCTTTTCTTTAAATATGTTCAGGTTTCTGACATTGAATAGCCCCAGAGAGTAATTGATTGATCAGAAGAATGATTGCCAGTTTAATCTACAATAAAAAACAGTTGTTAGTTGCAGCCCTAGTTGGGAGGACAGTGATATCTCTCTACTGACACTCAGAAGAGGTGAAGTCACAGGTTCATATGTTCCCAATCGGACACAGCGAAACTATTTACATGTTGTAGAAGCCAATAATAAAATTGATTACCATCTGCTATTAGTCTGACCTGAAGAAACGGTTCATTTCACCGAGCACAGCAGCCTGTGAGGGGCCAAGGTAAGCAGAGCTCATCAGCAGACAGGTGCAAGATTTGGCTCTGATGGGCTTAGTCACTGCTGCAGCTCCGCTAATCCACTGCACCAAACGTGAACACACACTCCGAACACACACGGTCATTCATGCACGTAAACACAGCATCAACACCTCGACGGACGGCGACTACAGTACCAATCTGTCTCAGACATCAACACATTAACCTCGGCGAAGGCTCTGCTTCCTGTCCGGGCGTGGAGGGGAGGGGAGGGGGATTTTGGAGGGCGGACAGAGACGAGGCTGGAATGCTGATACGCCGCAGCCACCTCGGCTTTATATGAAGATGGAGATTAGACACTTCTGTCGCCGTTACAAAGTCCTGCACCACGGCTGAGGCAGCTGATCTTTTTACCTTTAAGATGCCTGACGGGCTGCGATACACATCTGCTGCCAACACCTCTGAGTGCCAGACGATATACAGCAGCAGCGGAGCCATAGTGCATCCTGACCAGACTTACTGTATCGACGAGTCTGAGCATCAGCACCACTAATGGGTCGGTCCTCAGCTCGGCCACGGTGCCTCCCAACTCGCAGTTACACGTGTCCACAAAAGATGACCTTTTATCTACAGACTTTACATCAGATCTTCAGGATCTCACATTAATACAGAACAACAAAGTCACTCATTTAAAAAAGCAAAACTGCCAAATATATGATGGTTTTTTGCTGTTTCTTCGGGCCTTCCAGGTTTTGGACTTTTGGTTGGATCAAACAAGACATTTGATGCCGTCAACTCTGAGTCTAGGAAATTGTGACAGGCATTTTTCAAAGCTCTACAGCATCACATGTAATGACTATAACTCGGCTATAAAGCTGTTACAAGATCAATAACTTCATTGTTAATTTCTGATTTACCTCCAGAAGTTGACGTGGATTTGGATTTTGGACTTTTTCTTTTTACAAACATGACAAGAACTTTCTGGTTCCGGCTTCTCAAATGTAAAACACTTCAATATTATTCTTTCAATGAAATATATAAACTGTCACTGAGACAAAATGTTTCTTTTTTTAAATGGCAGATTGATTGATACTGAAAATAATCATTAGTTATTCACAACAAAAACAACCAGAATGGCACTCAGTAGAGCGCATACCTCCGCCGAGGCCCAACACTCACCTTTAATTGAGCCTGATCCAAAATCCAGCTCAATAAAACCATCCATAACTGCTTAACCAGCACTGAATGGTCATCAGATCCACTCACTCATAAACCCCAACCCCCCTTCATACACCAGAATTTTAAAAATCCTGGATCCGTCCCTTAATCTGGATCTGCACCAAAAGCTAATGGGGTCTTTCCTGTGCTGAGACCCATCCTCCATCTAAGTTTCATGAGTGGTAGTCAGTGTTTTTTGTGTAATCCTGCTGACAAACCAACCAACGAACCAACAAAACAGGTGAAAACATAACCTCCTGGGTGGAGGTAATCAAAATAGGTGCATGTAAAGAGATAAGAGAATCACGATATGCTTCTCTTTCGGGTGATACCGATGAGATGTCAGATAATGTTCCTGACCTACAGTTTGTGCACATCTGGAGGTATGCAGAGCTCTGGTAAGATTTAAACTCCCTCCTCTCTGACCCCTCATACATGTACTGCAAATTGCAATCACGTCGTCTTCCTCTGAAACTGTAATGTTTTCATGAATCACAAACCAACTTTAAATGTGCGTATCACAACCTACAGTATTAGAGTGAGCACATGGCACTGAGAAGTCAATGAAAGCTTTGTATTATCTGTTTATCGGCTATAATTTCATCATCGGCTGATGTTTCTGTTATTGGCCAATAACAGAAACTTTCAGGCGTCCCTGAAAGAGATTTACATTCCCACATAACAACCTTATTAACAGAGTAACACTCACTGAGACATGAAACTCTTTCATGCTCCAACCAAATGGGCAAAAAGGCAAATGACACCAGGGAGAAATCCATATCGCTGCACACAAAAATACTGCTGTGGATGTACATCCTGAATGGGATTACGGTATTGGATTTGTGAATCGCCCTGGGGGGGGCTCACCAAGCACTGATCACATACGGCAGCGCTAAAACAATTTGTAACGAGATGAAGCACATCTCCGAATGGTCATAAAGTGTCCAATGACAACCAGCGCTCAAGACAACATTAAGATTTGTTTTCTGAAGAACGCGGAGCTGGATGTTAAATTCTCACCTGCACTATTTTCTGTTTTCTGTGCCGTTTTGTGTTCACAGTAATTAATGTCTTTCTACTTTCTATTTGTATCTAAAGTGGTGAAATAAATGCTTTCCCACCGGAATTAAGCAGCCGATATGTGAAGAGTGCAAAGGCCAGACAGAGGAAACATAATTATATGACCCTGGAGCGTTAATATATCTTCAAACCTTTAAACAGCCTGGTGAGAAACATAAACGTCAGGGGCACATTTCCTGTGACCTTGTGTTAATCATGAATCTTTAAAAGTAAAAAGCCTAAAATGAAAATTGCACCTGATACATTATTTTTTTTGGCCCGTTCCTTTCCGTCACGCTGATATGAGACAAACAGTACGGGGTCGTTCTCGGCCAGGTAAACCACTTCACACGGAAGCAGCTTCAGATGTCGACACAAACGACACACACGTACAGAATGAGGTGAAAATAGGTGCTGACTCGGACAATAGCGCTTTGTTCACATCCTGACAATGCTCATTTTTCAGAAGGGGGCGAACTCATCAATAAAAGTAATTCGAGGACAACATTATCCACTGCTCAGCAACTGACCTGCGCCGTATAATACCACTACACCATGAAGCCAATTAAAATGGCACTCTCACCCTCTGATGACGAATTGTTTGCTTTATGACCGGGGGAGGTTCCACAGCGGACACAGATTTGTGTTCTCACGACGGGGTTGGAAATAATCACCTAAAACACTGATATACATTAGCCACAAACAGTAGATTAAAAGGGATTAAAACGATAAAGAGGATAAAAAAAAAAAGCCTGAGCAAATCGAAAACATGCCTTATTTATTTTATTACTGGAAAATGCAGCTTTTTTTCTGCAAAACCTCGGCCAGCAGCCCCCAGAGGCCGAAAGACCAAGTAAGACTGAACCAGATGAAGGTTTAAGTAACCGTCAGAGCCCTGCTGCGGTGGATAAAAACACACCCATAGCGATAAATAAATCAACCACTTTGAGCTGAAACAATTCCCTGTCCAGGCATGTAAAGATCAATGACAGTAGCTATGATTCTCCTTCGTATCATAACTGGAAACACGTGCAGGATGAGGCCTCCGGTGAAGAAGGAAACAGAAGCTTACGTAACAAAAAGCCTGGTGATGGTGAAAAAAAAATAAAAAAGATACAGGAGAAACTCTGCGTGTGAGTTATTATGCACAAGGTGGCTGAATAAAAAATGTGCTCCTGTCACAGGAGGTGTTGACCTTGGCCCGCGCCGCAAAAAGATAGGGACACTCCCGAGCTGCAGGTTGATACACAAGACAGCTGACGGGAACAACTGCCCGAAAAACTGGTGTCGAGTGGCGAACAAAGAAAACAGCCCAAGTGCAACGGGCGGTTTTGTTAACCCGCCACGCGACGTAGAGAAACACAATCAAGTCAACTTATGAATTACTGTGGAGTTTGACGACAGAGCCGCAGGCGTCCGAGAGGAAACAAAGAGGGCACCGGAGAGAAAAGAAAGAGAAGATAAAGAAAGAGAGAGAGAGAGAGAGAGAATTCCCCCAGTATTAACATCTGCTCCAGAAACCAGGAATGGCTGTAAGCCGGTGTTAAAAAAAGGAAGAGAGGTTTGGGAGGGGGAGCTGGAGGGGAGTCAGAAAGCTTATTTGAAAGACTTAAGCTGCATGGTTACGTAAGTGATACGGGATCCTCTGAAACCACACACTTTCAGTCAAAGTTGGGCCGCATTAGCACCCTCACCAGAAATCTCATCCATCCTGTAGGAGATCTCCTTTCTTGAATCTCGTCTTTCCAGATTCTGCACTCACACACACACACACACACACACTCTCTGCACCGCCTTTCACACTGCTTGAGGAAAATAAAAAAGGGTTGATAAGATCTGCGTGTTAGAGAGGTTAGAGGTGATGAACATGGAGAAACCGTCAATGAAGACGGAGCGGAGGCATGTCCGCGATGGAAGGGTCGAGTCTTGACTTTCCAACTAAAAGAGCTGACGAGCAAACCCTCGCTGAGAAACATCTACGCCAGGTGTATCTGAGTCATACCACCTTTTCCCTCTCTTCTCTCTTCTATCTCCCTTGATTTTTGCTCAGATACACCTTCCAACCCCTCGTCATCCGACATTGTACAAGCACAACAGAAAGAAAAACCTGATCCCCTACACCAGCCCTTCCTCCCTTCCTTCTCTGGGAAAGTGGAAGCTGTACTGTGTTTCTGTCCATGACACCGTCTCTACTGCATCAGCATCAGATTGGTTTACAGCCAGCCGGGCACGGTGCAGGCTTCACAGGGCGGCCGGATTCATACTCGTTCTGATGAGGACCGATCCGCCACCAATACACACAACAGCACAATCTACGGATGACTCATTTTCATTAATGAGTTTGAGTGAAATCCGATGAGAGGCCCGAGGAATAAAGTAGACGCCGCAGCTTGATGATACGTCCCTGCAGTCGGAGGGCTGGCGGAGATTTATTGTTTACAACGAGCCCTGCGAGCTCTGCCCGGGACCTCTCAGTCAGACAGAAGCCTGCAGGTTTGCGCTCTGCGGTCATTACAATGCCACATGGAGGAGGAAAAAAAAAAAGAGCAGAACAGAACGGACCGTTGCGGGGAAAACTGGGCAGGCTCACCGTCCTCCTGGATGATTAGTGCTGTGGTGAGATTTCGCTCGCTGACACCGTACCGCAGTGTGAAAACAAAAGAGAGGAGACAGGGAGAGCGGGGGACGAGACAGAGATGTGAAGAGGGACGGAGACACAGTGAAGAGGTAGAGTACTACACTGCCTTATCAGACGAGCTCGGACAGGACAGTCGGTAAAGCAGGTATAAAGCAGTCGAGAGGAGTAGGAGAGCATGCAGTGTGTTGTACCGTTTCCCCGCGTCTGTATGCACACGACATACATGTGTGTGCCGGGGAGACTGTGTCTGCACACAGTCGGAGCACACATGTGACTGAGTTTCCATGTGTGCCCCGGCAGCCCTGACCAGCTTCGTATGACAGAGAGAAGAAGAAGAAGAAGGGGGGGCGACTCAACCTTCCTGCCCCCCTCTCCAGCCACCCCTCCCTCCCCTACCACCCCCCCATCACTCCACCCCTGACTACCCCACCTGTGAATAGTCCCAGTACCTTGCGTTTTTTATCCCGCGAGCGACTCCTCTTTTTGTTCCTCTCCTCCTCCTTCTCTTTGCGCTCCTGCTCTAACTGGGCTTCTAAATCCTTGTTCTTGCGGAGATGTTTGGCCGCTTGTGCCATGGCGCTGGTGGCGGGGGTCTGATGGCGGCGTTGACGTGTCCAGATCCGACGGCGGGCGGCGGTGGTGGTCTGCGGGGCGACGGCCCTGGGACTTCTACCTGGTGCCGGCCGCTGCTGCTGTGCGCTCCTCTATGGCCCTGCAGAGTCTGCGAGCGTGCTCACCCCTCTACCTCCTCCTCCTCCTCCTCTTCAGCAGTGCAGTCACACACTCACCGGCAGTCCTCAGCCGTCTGCTGTGGGATGCTACTGCAGCGCCGCTCTCTCTGCCTCCCTCTCTCTCTCTCTCTCTCTCTCACTCTCTTCAGTGCTCGCACTCTCGCAATCGCTCGCACACACTTCCCTCGTTCAATTTTTTCCTGCCGCCTTCCTCTCTGTGCAGAAGGAAGGAAAAAAAAAGGTAAATAACGGTGATCAAACAGATTTTTCCTTCTTCTTTTTAACTTGTTTTCCTTCTTCCCTTCAACATCCTCTCAAACTGCTTCCACCCCCCCCGACATCAACAAAGATTAAAGAGGGATGAACTGACAGTCAGTTGAGGAATCGCCTGAGCAGCTCTACATCAAAGTCAGCTCACCCTCCTCACATTGCATTGATTTTGTTTCCTTTTCCTGTATTTAATTTCTCAGCATCTCCTGCTGTGTGTCCATCGCTGAGCTGCGCAGGGAGCCCGTCATCACCACGGCCAATCACGCAATCCCTCACACACACACACACACACTGGGCAGGATAGCAGAGGAAATAAAAAAAAATCTAAAACATGCATGAGGAAAAAAAAAAACACTGCCTCTTACTCGTTTACTCCCCCCTCCTTCCCTCCTTCCCTCCCTCTCCTCTCCCTTCTCCCTCTCCACTGTTCAGGCGCTGCAGCAGACAGGATTGGTACCCGTGCGAGGATGTTGGTGCAGTGTGCTTGTGTATCATCGAGTGAGGCTGCGAGCAATAAAAAAAGAAGCCAATCTCATATCAGCCGTTAACCGTCTGTTGTGAAGTGTGATACAGTAACATCACCAGAAGGCTTCTTCTTCTTCTTCTTCTTCTGTTTTTCCTGCCTTCCTTCTCTCCTCATTCCCTGATCCCCTGCTTCAGTTTTACAGGCAATAAGAAAACAAAAAAGGGCTCGTATCAATATATGGATCGTGGTGTAAACGTCTTCTGTCTCTGGCACTCGTGTTCAGTGTACGTATGGATATGTGCGCAGTGAGAAAGAGGTGCATAGGCAGAGAGGTGCTGATGGAGCCGGCACCTGTTTACTGGCATTGCTCTGCTTCTCCCTCCCTCTCTCTGCTCCCCCTCTCTCTCCTTCTCCCTCCTCCCTCTCTCTCCTCCCTCCCTCCCTCCCTCCCTGCAATGCTGCTGACGCAGGCAAAAAATATCCTTTAACATCTCTCTTTGCCCGGCTCACTATACATCACACGTACAGTTCACATTGATACTGTGGACACGCAAACGCACACACACACACAGTCCACACGCATGCCAACACACGTGCTCCATTAAACACACACACACACACACACACACACAGACAGCTGGTGAAGGGATGTTGTTGAAGTATTCTGCAGCCACATCTTAATTTCTGGCTTATTTTTTCCCCCTCCCTTTCATTAGTCACTTGAGGGGATCACGTTGGAAAATGCACAAGAACAGGCAGGAGATTATCACTCCCCATCCTATTGTCCTTATCTTTCATTTCTGTCTCTATTCTTGGCAATTATCAGGGCTTTTTTGACAGCTGAATGACTCACATAGAGCCCAATTTGAATGAAATTTGCTCTTAAGGAAACGAAATTGGGGTATTTATTGCCTTCCGTTGGTTTCTTTTCTTTTATCTTACGTCAAAATGAACTAAATTAAGATCGTTACCACCTCACTGAGCTGTTCCTCAAACATTTCACTCACTATCTGCGGCTGCTTCCTGTCCGTATCCCTTCTACTTATGTCCCTCTCTTGTTTTTCCTCTGCTCTCCTGCCAAGGCTTCCCCTGATCTGATAGCGACTCTCTCCCTCCATACTGCAGCATACTAATGAATAGGACTGGTGATATTGCCTTCTGTCTGCAATGCTACTACACAAATCACTCGCTCATGTGGCCGAGCTATGACATAAACAAACACAAATACTGACGGGCTGACAGCTCTGTGGCGAGAGATCCATCACAATATTGAACTCTTGGGGAATGTGCCCAGATGAATCACCGGCGGGACCGACTGCACGGGTAATAAGGAGGTTTTTGCTTAGCCAACTGGTCTTGTTAAGCTACACCCTTGCTGACCTGATGGAGGGAACAGTTACAGGAGCTGGATCATCTGAGGATGAACCTGGGGGAAAGTCAGAAGGTCTGAAGGTTTAAACAACAAGAACAGAGAGACGCTTTAACAGAACGACCCGGTTCACTCCAGGCAGACGACCCTCAACCTGACACGTGTTTTCCTGGATGGGGAAACTTCTCAAAGTACTCACTGGTTGCAACTACATTACCGTGTATCAGTGACCTCCCTTGTGTTCATCGTGATGCAAGTCTCAGCTTCATACTGAATAAACAGCAGTCATCGACTAAAGTTAGCTCCCGTTCTGAAACTGAATAACTCCTGAAGTGCTGCATCCATCCAAATACTTAAAAAACTAATATAGTTTCTCAGTTTCTTCTACGTCCTGCAGCATTATTTCGTCCAAGGAGAACCATGTAGTTACTTCCTCTGCACTCTTAGAAATAAGGGTTCCAAAAGGGTTCTTCTACAAGGGCTGAGGTTCTACCTGGAACCATTTGCTTTGTAAAAACCCTTTCCCGAAGAAACAGTTTTTCAAGGGTTCTTGGTAACACTAACGGTTCCAGTAAGAACCATTTTGATCCAGAGAACCCTTTAAAAACCCTTTCCTGAATAAAGGGTTTTAAAAGGGTTCTTGGTAACACTAACGGTTCCAGTAAGAACCATTTTGATCCAGAGAACCCTTTAAAAACCCTTTCCTGAATAAAGGGTTTTAAAAGGGTTCTTGGTAACACTAACGGTTCCAGTAAGAACCATTTTGATCCAGAGAACCCTTTAAAAACCCTTTCCTGAATAAAGGGTTTAAAAGGGTTCTTGGTAACACTAATGGTTCCAGTAAGAACCATTTTGATCCAGAGAACCCTTTAAAAACCCTTTCCTGAATAAAGGGTTTTAAAAGGGTTCTTGGTAACACTAATGGTTCCAGTAAGAACCATTTTGATCCAGAGAACCCTTTAAAAACCCTTTCCTGAATAAAGGGTTTAAAAGGGTTCTTGGTAACACTAATGGTTCCAGTAAGAACCATTTTGATCCAGAGAACCCTTTAAAAACCCTTTCCTGAATAAAAGGTTTTAAAAGGGTTCTTGGTAACACTAACGGTTCCAGTAAGAACCATTTTGATCCAGAGAACCCTTTAAAAACCCTTTCCTGAATAAAAGGGTTTAAAAGGGTTCTTGGTAACACTAATGGTTCCAGTAAGAACCATTTTGATCCAGAGAACCCTTTTTTGGAGAAAGAGTTCTTCAGGGATTGTTGAAAGCATGGGTATAAGATCCTGTATGGGTTCTTTGTAGAACCTCTCATGGGGGGTTCTGGGTGGAACCTTACACACACAGTTCTAGGTATAACCCTTTATGTTGGGTTCTAGGTAGAACCCTCCACCTTTATAAAAGGTTCTACCTGGAGCCAAAAAGGGTTCTCCTATGAGGACAAGCCGAAGAACCTTATATGGTTCTACTTAGAACTTTTATTTCTAAGAGTGTGGGTCAACAGGCAACATCTGCTTCATTGTCCATGATTTTATTAACCTGTGTATTTACTCTGAATCTATTTGGACCCATCTATATGGTCAGTGAATTAAAAATATAGGATTACACCTGTTTTTTTGTTTTTTTTTAACTGAAAAATGCTGGAGTTTTATAATAAATGTATATGACAATCCAAATGGAAGTCTAAAACATCCAAGGACATCTTTTAAAATAAAGAGGTTCTGTCTGAGTTCACAGACAGTAACAGATGTCTATAACCGGCGAACAGCTACAACAACCAATAGCGTCTGACCAGAAGATCAACCAACCAATCAGCCGACAGCCCAGTGTATTTAACCTGCTATAAACATCATCATACAAGTGAGCCAACAGGAGAAAAGAAACAAATCTGATCTGAACTCCATTATGCAACGTTTCAGGTTCTGATAGAGCCCAGAAACGTGACACAACTCATATTTCTGAGCACTTTATAGACTTCTCAGATCTAGGAACATGGAACTAGCCACTACAGATCAATAATGGACTCAAATGTTCAGAAAAAACATCAAAATCCAAAACATCTGGCTTCCCATGGCAGCTGGACAAACTTGATCTGCTGATGAAGATCATTCGATACGATCGAAAGCTCCAGAAACCTTAAGGAAACCCATCTGTGAGCATCTCAAATGACAACGATGTAATGCTCAGAATATAGTAAGACATTAATGCAAAACCACTGGAATGGACTTAAATCCCCCACATACAAGCCGATCTTTGTGTTTGAGAGTGCACCCAGTGTATACGGACTGTCCCCGGGGTGGTCCTGCCCGGGACACAAAGGGACAGGTTGTTTGGACCTCGGGGGAGAAAGAAACACACAGCTACTGCCCGAGCTTTCTTCAGTGTGACGGCCAGCACCCGCCAGCACATTAACCGCTCCAGTGCTCCTCTAAAAACAGTGAACGGGACACGACAGAGCCACACACACACACACACACACACACAGGAGAGGCGACCTATTCAACACATGGAAACATACTGTACGTAACCTCGCCATCAAAACCAAGACCCTCCGGACGGAAACGCAGACACTGTAAAAGGATTTTCAACACTTAACAGCAGCATACAGTGCGTTTTTTTACACTACAAACACACATATTTCCACCTAAAGTCTTCACACCAACTGACTTTCTTACCTTGTGTAACTCTGCACTGAAAATGTTCCCATTATTAAGCACCAAGATGTTAAATTACACTGAAAAAAGGCTTTACATTTCTGATTTTCTTCCTGCAAACCCATTAAAAGCAAACTGTAATAAATCATTCTGAAAACCAAAATAAATGTCGTCGTTGTTCTCGGAGCTGCCGCGGGTCAATTTGTCAAATCTTGCACAAATTCATTTCGTCTCTCCTAAAACAATGATGGGCACATTTACATCAGGTTATACACTTCCTGTATGAAGTACAGGTCATCATCTACAGTGCGTCATTAATCAAACAGTTACAGAATAAACCATCTTATACTTCACTCTACAGGCATGACAACGTAGACTGGAACAGACAAAGTAGATAACAGTCAAAGTCAGCCAAAGGTATCTTTGTTATTTTAGAGAACGCTGGCATTTCAGTCTCAATGAAACTGCAGATGACCTTTCTTAACTTCGTCTTCTTCCAGTTTGCTGCGACATTTAGCTCGACCTTGCCAGCATCTCACTATCACCCTCATCCCTCAGACTGCATGTTTGTGTCGGTCTATATTCTGTGTTTTTTAATGCTGATGTCTCCTCGTAACACCAACAGATTAAAACACCTTAACATCCTGTATGTCACATCCTTTAGGTCTTAAACAAGAGAACACAGATAAGCTTCAACCTTGAGCTGAGATGGACGGCTGAGATTGTTCCAATAAACAGTCGTCTGTACAAAGGTGTAGATCGAGGGCAGGTTGAACACGATGTTGGATTTAAATAGTTCATTAAATGCACCTAGGGAGCCATTTTACTGACAACGGGATGAGCTATCTACTACAACGTAACATCAGTTTGTTCTTTGCTCTGCCTACACCGAAATGGTCCAGCTGTCGACCTCCTCTTCCCCTTAAATGGTCATCAACACCGCAGCATGACTGCAAAGCACAAGCTATCACACTGAGGAGGGGGGCGTAAAAGATACTTTACTTCACAATACACCACAAGTAAGTCCTCATAACCCCCCAGGATGTTGGGACAGTGTTAGTTTTGATCCCCAATAGCCAAGACGTTAAGCAGCCAGGAGGTTTTAAGAGTTAATCTGTGGCAACGACGGTCTTAATTCACCTGTAGATACAAATACAGTGCCAGTGCACAAATTGTACATAAGGCTTCTTTAAAAAATAAGCCAAATATTATTAATTTCACGTCCGAACATCTTGTAAAGTCTGAGGCCATCAGTGTTTCTCTGTCAGTTGTGTGCACCAAGTTTGGGCGATGAAATCTCTTCGGGCTTTGGTGTCAGCTGAACGGAAGTCAATGGGAGATGCACGGAGAAACACACTAAAACCCAACATATCTACGTCGTATGACTGCCGATGAAGAAATGCCTTCGGACAGAAACAGACGTGAAAGTTGCCTCACCTTCTGAGCAGCAGCAGGTGTGCATACTGGTTCCTTTAAAGGTACGAGACTATCAGACCAATGTCTCTATGACTCTCCCTGTACTGTGCTTCTTCTCAACAAATGACCAAATGTTCAGAATAACTGCATCTTTGTGTGTGTTTGGACTACATCACATTAAACATTTTTATGCCATTATTCTGTATTAAAGACACGACTAATAAATATTTTGCCACCTCGTCTGGACCTGAGAATAGGCGACGCCTCGATAAATCAAGGCTGATATATTCCACACATCTGTCACAGCTGATCGAATCACCAGGTAGCGTTAGCGCCGACAGGCTAGGCTGAGATTTAGTTGGAGATGACAGTCATGTTTACTGATGCTGCTTTACTGTATGACTGCACTCCAGCAGCCTCCCACTCAAGCTGGCTATCTGTCAGTAGTAATAGTCGAGGCATCATTTAGCCGTTTCCCACACTGACAGTGAATATCTACGTATCGTATGTGGCTCTGTTAAGTAGAAACGTGAAAATCTTTCAACCAAAAGATGGCCTCGCTGCTTGATTACGTGATTATGTGAAGCACTCTATACATACGGAGACGTTGTACATTTCTGTGAAACTGAAACTGATATGACTAACTTCTGGAGGTCCAGTCAGTGTTTCCGACAAGTGAGAAGCACACAGTCATCGGGCTGGACTTTTCTCGCCAGTCACTCTTGAAAGTAAATGTCAGTTTAACACTAATTCACACCCACAGCACAGGTGAGACTCTCGGGACGACATTCTCATTTCCTGCTCTAATTTAGTCATCTTTGGTCGTCTGGGGACGGATCACATGGGTGCACGGGGTCTGGAGAATATCTCTCAAACAAACACTTCATTAAGTCAGAGTAAGTCATGATGACACAAAGCTAATAATGCATCTTTACCGTCACACACGTCAGCAGCTTGTGTTCAGATACAGCCAACTGCGGGGCTGGTTTTTTACTACGCTGCTCGTGTTGAATCCCCCTCAAATATTTCAGAGCGTCTCCGGTGTGTTTGCTGGCAGAGGTCCACGCAGCCTACAGTGAGATACAGTATTCTGCAGGCCTGTGCCATCCTCTCCTCTGCACCATCAACTGTGGCTTATAGCAGAGTTATTTTAGCAGCAGTGTTAGTCACTATCGGCCAAAATGAGATGATGGGATGAACAAAAAAGAAAAAAACCCTTCCTGTATTTGTGCTACTACGCTGAGGATAAACACTGTGGACTATTTTGTGATTTCAAGTGGATCAGAGGATCATAATACTGCCCTTTTAACCACGTGAAACAGATTATGGTCGGTCGCCACGGAAGATCAATAGAACAGGCGAGAGACATTAAGCAGGGAGGAATAGAGGTCAGACAGCGCCCTCTATTGATTAACACGGGGTACTGCGACAAAGAGGGACGGGCCCATTCGCCGCATGGGCCTCTCGTCCAACATGAAGGGTTTCAGTAATAACCTGCTGTCTGTTCATTTAGGAGCCTTTAATCAAATTACATCATGGTACAATTGACCAATTACAACAACCGGCATCTAACAGGATGACAGTTACAGGACAAACAGACAACAAGTGTGGTGGATCAGGACCGATCCATAGCACTGATCACACCGTGGATCACAGTCCCGCCCGTGGGCTCCTCTTGCAGCACTGAGCGAGCGTACACTCGCAGAGAGCAGAGCTCGACACTGCACTGCAGCACACAGCCAAGTCAGAGCAACACCACAGGACGGCACAGCTCAGTGCTGCTCCGAGACGAGGACACACCGTTCAGATAGCATCACATGTCCACACGACCGGGAGGAAGCAATTAGTCCCTGAGATTATGCACCGAACGGACAGAGTGTCGTTTTTTACGACAGCTTACATCAGCAATTAATCATTTCTAGAGCAAAAATGACAAACATCGATACAGCCTCTAAAATGTATGGATTTGTTGCATCTATCGGTTTTATAGCGCTATAAACAAACCATAACCATCGTGGTTTCTCTCTTGTGACTTATTGTAAATCGCTTTGGACAAAAGCGTCTGCTAAATGCCCTCAAATGTAAATGTAAACTGTAATCAAATGTTGTAGTTAAGTGAGATGTGCTTTTTATTTACTATAGCCTGTACTGTTAAAAAAAAACAGGTATTTCTGTTTAAAGGTCCACATCTTTATCCAATATCTTTGGCCGATTGTCGATGTTGTGCTGAGTGCAGAGAACAGAGTCTCTCCTGGAGTGACAATCAGTGTTGTCACGATTTATATGTGTGCATCTGTAATTAATTAAATAAAGGTCATTTACATTTTGACCATCGTAAAGGAGCAGGAGACGGCGAGAGGAGGCGGGACCATGTGGGCACTGCAGCAGTGTCGGAGAGAGAGAGAGAGAGAATGCACAGCTGGATCGATGTACTGATATTATGGAAAGAGATTATCGACACCGTTTCATACACTCAGAATCAATATGCACGGATGTCATTCACACGGCAAAATGAGACAACTTACTCGTCAGCGGTTTGTGTCGCCTGCACCTGAATACATCGTGATCTTAACGCTCAATGTGGGCAGCAGTGTTCATCTGGGGCTGATATTTCATTTTAAAGACTTTACCGATCGATACAGCGTTATAGATATAAAGTGTTAGCTGTCAAATACGCCCCAATAGGAAAACTTCTGTTTTCAGTACATAATGTAGGAACAGATGCTTGGAGTAATATTTAATTATTCCCAGCAAAGTTTATCATGTCAGTGCACTGATAAAATATTCTGTATTGTCTCTACTACAGTATCTATATCTCTGTCAGTGTTTGATAACCACATTATATGGATCATTGCAAGAAATGTGTGTTTTCAGGTGGATTTTTTACTCCCTAATATCGCCAAGAATCAGTCTGGCTCTAATACAAACCAATACAACACTACACTACAAACTACATCCTCAAAGATTACCATAAACAACATGGCCCCATACAACTCCTCCAGCTTAATCCAAGTCTCCGGATTTACCCCATCTACTTCGGTTATTTGGGAGGATGCTGCAGTGCTGTTTTTATCTGTGAAGCTCCATGAAATGATTTGTGGACTTTTGAAACTTCACCTGACTTTCCATCGACATGTGGCTGAGTAGATAACAACATTCGGTTCATTTTGCGGTGAACTTATCCTTTAAATCAACATAAAACGTCTGAGAAAGACACAATTTTAACCTCATTTGCTGCATCTACTACTCAATCACGCTGTATTTACGCTGTCATCTTTGCCCTCCTGGGACGTGGCTGGTGGAGCGTGAAGGGAGGGTAGAGCAGTTTTAGCTCGGAGACCTGAAATGCTCCTTTAAAAATCTCTCTCTCTCTCTCTCTCTCCCTCTCGCTCTCTCTCTGGCACTGCACCAGCAGAGCGAGCACTGATTGGGAAAGCCATATGGCAGGTAACAAACCAAGGGCAAGCTTCATGTCCACACTGTGCCATCCTCAGGCATCCTGCCACCTCATCTAAAAGGGCTCATATGATCTGGCTCTGTATTCTAGGGAGGTATGTAGAACCGGAGCTCAGGGTAAATATGCCACGAGTGCTACTGACGCTGCACCATCACCAGCCCGGCGGTGGGAACAGCAGCTCGGCGTAGTCTCATAGCCGCAGAGTCAGCAGCGAATATCACCGTCACCCACCAACTGGGAATGGTGATGTCCTCGGGCAGATTGACAGTCCCTGCTGCTGCGTACAGTGGATGTGTCAGAGCCCGGCGCAGCAGTGTGCAGGCAGAACAACACTCTGTTCAACACGAGCTCGTCTGGTGATTGTAACAGTTACTGCCACCACTCTTTTACTGCACGGGATTGATGTGATGAGTCGGCAGCATTTCCTGATCGGATTGAAAATCCATTTTCGTTGTGAACCGTTGATGCGAGTCCCCTACTACAAATAACAGATGCTGCCATCTTTGAAGTGCGAGGTACGGTCGGAGAACGTGATTTTATCAACATGTTCAGAAAGCAGCTCTACAGAGAGGAAACAGCTCTAAAAGTGACTCAGTTTGTACCAAGTGGAGTATTTTTCCACCTAGTGCCTGACCAGTGAACGTACAGCGTGTGCGGTACATGCTGGATATCCAGTTCAACTCTGCCATCTAGTGGAGTCACAGCGCACATGACAGAGATGTGGTTTAACTGAAAGCACTGAGTCTCTCTCTCTCTCTGTAGAAATCCTATAAAGGTGGTAATTAAATTAGCATCAGCAGGCATCTCTGTATGTATTGTTTTATCTTTTCTTGTCAGCAGTTGTCCAAAGAAAGGGGGGTGATTAATAGAAGGTAAAATATTAAAATACTGTGGTTTCTATTAGAGCTGCACAATTTATTTTTTAAATTGGGGGGGCGGCTGTAGCTCAACGGGTAAAGCAGTTCGACCAGTGTTCGGGAGGTCGCTGGTTTGAATCCCGCCTCCCCGTGGTGGAGCTGAGCTACTTGACGAAGTATCCTTGAGCAAGATACTGAACCCCAAAATTGCTCCTGATGTGCAGAATGTGCACTTGGCACCTTACGGGGCGGCCTCTGCCATCAGTAAAGGGCCCTGCGATGAGCTGGCGACTCGTCTGGGGTGTACCCTGCCTTCGCCCTTAGATACCCGGGATTGGCTCCAGAAACCTCCCCGTGACCCCTTGAAAAAAGGGATAAAGCAGCTACCGCGACCATCAGCGGTTGACAATGAATGAATTTATTTTTTTAGGCAACTTTTTGCAGCTTGACTAATTTTTCCATGACTGATCTACAGAAGACGTCTGTCTGATACAATATAATCTGGTCTGATTGGATAAAAGGGAGTTTGTAGCTTGTGAGTGACATACAGGCTCCACGAACAACCAATCATTCTTGATAAATTTAGCAGAGCCTACTGTGTTCGCTGTTTGATAAAATGTACTCCCGACAAAATCACCCCAGTCAGTCGAGAATGATCTCTCCTTTCCCAATAGAGCTTTTAACCCTCCTGCTGTCTTCGGGTCAAAAATGACCCAAAACTGTGTTTAACAGCAGAGAAAACGCCTTAAATGTTGTTTTTTCAACTTGAAATTTTATGACTTTTCCTACAGTGACCCCAACATTAGAAAAAACTTGTTTTCCATAAATAGTCCAATATATATATACACCACTGAACTAAGTACTTCATAGACTACTTGCATGTATAATATGAAGTACTTAGTTCAGTAGTATATGAATCTTGGACTACTTATGGAAAACAAGTTTTTTATTGCACATCAAAGTTGGGCGAAATATCCTTATTCTTGTGATCTGGTCAGGATTTTGACCCAGGATTACTCGAAAAGTACACAGTAAAAGTACTTCATATTATACATGCAAGTAGTCTATGAAGTACTTAGTTCAGTAGTACATGAATCTTGGACTACTTATGGAAAACAAGTTTTTTATTGCACATCAAAGTTGGGCGAAATATCCTTATTCTTGTGATCTGGTCAGGATTTTGACAAAGGATTACTCAAAAAGTACACAGTAAGAGTACTTCATATTATACATGCAAGTAGACTATGAAGTACTTAGTTCAGCAGTGTATGAATCCAAAACTACTTATGGAAAAAATAAACAAATTCTCACGTCGTCCTTTACTTTGAAATCCGGAAGGATACTATCGTGATACCTTCAGCTCACTCCCGGGAATAATTACTGTAAAAGTATCGTACGTTTCATGGGTCTGACTGAGAGACTGCAGTCTGCCCCACAGTCACTACCAGCAGCTCTTCAGAGCGGTTTCATCACGAATACCGTAAATGTTAGAAGATTCGCGCACAAGAACAAAATGTGCGGCTGATTTGACCAAGCAAACGCGAAGAGTTTCTCATCTCAGAGTAAGTCAACTCAGAGTTCAGGGATAGACTCAGAGTTTGTTGAACCTCCTTTCTGGAATACCCCCCAGAACACACACACACACACACACACACACACACACACACACACACACACACACACACACACACACACACACACACACACACACACACTGCTGATTGATCTCAGACAGAACTAAAACCTTCTCGTGCAGGTGTACCATCACCTTTCCACGACCCCATACACAACTTACAAAGATCAAAGTTCAAACAGTTTCAGATAACAACCATCAAAGTGTTGTTTACTAACATTTCTAAAATCAGAGTCTCTAAACGTGCTGCAGGTGACAGAACGCTCAGTTCTCTCTGTGCTGCAGAACACAGATCTGGGACCAGCGGGTGAAGCGGCTGCTTGTTCTTTCTATGGTCATACAAGTACTGTTTCTTGATCAAAATAAAAAAAAGTTTTGTTTACCACCTTTGCAGTACCTTAAGAAATAATAATAAAAATCTACTTTAGTAAAGAAAACATATGACAGCTGTGTTGAAATAAAAACGAGTGGTCTCCACTGAATGAATGCAGAATGTCTTTCTGTACTGTAAAGAGGGAAAACTCTGATATTGACACAGTTTCTTGATGAATGACAGGTTGTTTCTTCATACAAAATAGATTTGGCATTTAAAATGAAATGAAATTGCTTTATTTTAAATCTTCAGTGAGGGTGGGTCATTTTTGACCCGGAGGACGAGGGGCGTATACAGAATGTGAAGACAACAGGAGGGTTAAATAATCGAGAGGTAATCTTTTTTCATATCAAAGTATATCGCAAAAAAATATATATATATATATATTGCAGTGTCAGTTTTTCCTTTTATTGAGCAGCCCTAGTTTTTAGGATAAGAAACGTACTATAAGTGATGACTTAATATATTAGAATCAACCTTTATGTCTTCCAGCTAATCAATTATAATAGCCTGACATCTTAGTTTAAAGCCAATTATGTGGAGAACCAGTGTTTTTCTCATCAATGAACCTAAAATGACTGATATGAGATGAGAGGAGCGAAGAGAGTTACGAGGGTGAAAAGAGGACATGACGGGAGATTTATGACCTCAGTGCCTAGGTGGCACTGATCAGGGATCAGTGCAGATATCAGTCGGACAGTTTTATATGTGCTGCAGGGTCAATGTGAGCACTAAATCACTGTTCTGTTGACTTTTATCATCCAAACAAGAAGACATACTTCTGCTCTCTTGAATTGACCATATTGTAGGATGTTTTAATCAGTTTATCAAACTAATACTACTTTAATTTACTTTTTAACAGAGCTGATGTGACTGGACTATTAATCAATTAGTTAAATTAAATGAATGCAAACTATTTTGATAATCAATTAACCCTTTTGAGTCAGAAAAATGTCCAAATCCACAGATTTCAGCTTCACATACAAGAATATTTCTGGTTTCTTTGCACTTTGACCGTAAACTGAAAATCTTCGGGAAATAGTGATGAATATTTTCTGACATGTTATGGACCAAACAACTAATTGATTAATCGGGAAAATGATCAACAGATTAATTGGTGATGGAAATAATCGTTGCAGTATTAAACATTAATTAAATTACTTACTCGCCTTCCAGACATCCAAATTCTTTTATCTCACGCTAACAGATAACTTGTGTGTCTTGCTTTAACAAAATCTAAACTTTAAAGCACAGACATTAGACATTAATGTAACTTTGGTGATGAATAAATAAAACGTGACTTAACATTTGCTTTAATATCTTTTTTTTCTTTTTTTTGAGAAGCAACGGCTCCCTTGTAGGCAGGAAGTAAGACTCGACTGATTATAAGATCCAATATTAAGCGTTTTTGCAGAAATTAATTATACTATTGATGCTTTAAATTGTTCATGACTGTTAATTTTATGTACTTTCAATACTGCTGGGTGGCCTAGTCTTCAATAATACATCATAAGTAGTTGTTTCATAGTTAAAGAATAAATGTAGTGGAGGATGAAGTACAATAATTCCTTCCAAAATAGTTGAGTAAAAGTATAAAGTATGGGAAAATGGAAACAATTAAGAAAAGTAAAATTATCTTGAAATTGTACTTTAGCAAAATGGTACTTAGTTACATTCTGTCACTGGTTTATTGATTACAAGTAGCGGTTGTCAGTCTCCTTGATTACTAGTAATCAATATATCGGCGTCAGCCCTGAATAACACATATCGGTGGACTAATGGGACATAAAAAGAAGTTTAATGCTCAAGAAAATGTTCAGCAGTAAAATGTAAAGTCTTATTTGTGAGATACAAACAACATAATTGCGATACAGGTCCAGTTTTTGATCATAACCAACTTAGACTTTTAGACCTGAGGATGAAAAGAAGCTGACCAGGCCCTCGCCATGTGTGTGTGTGTGTGTGTGTGTAGGTTTGACCTCGGTGAAGAAACACGGTGAGACTGACAAGACTGAAAGGGGGCAAAGAGGGAGCATTAAGAGAAGAAAGGAAATGGAACAGGAAGTGCAGGGGAGGAGGAGGCCGGAGGCTGGTGTCGGTCCCCCCGAGTCCCATTCCCTTCCCCTCGCTCCTCCCTCCGCTCATTCCTCATCTCCTCTCCTGCTCTGTCTCTTTTCCTCTGTGTATTTTTCTTCCCATGATTCCTTACACATGGCTTCCTCCTCCCCCCCCCCACACACCTTCATTAAAAGAATTATTCCCTCCTCCTCTCAGCCGTGGTCATATTTTTGCTCACAGGTGGCCGTGACACTGAAAACACTGAAAACTTGTCGGCATGAAACACTCGATTCGGTTTAGAAACACTAAAAGCAAAAATACAAGAACATCTGGCAATATTGTTTCCTGTCCCCTCTGTCGACCGTTAGTGTAATTAGTGGTTATCTTTAACAAGGTTTAACCGGAGCCAAGACAGAGAGCGGCTCTCTCTCCCTGTGACACCCAGCGAGTCCTCACTTTGTCCCAATCTGTTCCTTTTAGATGTACAGCGCCGCCTCCTTCCACCTGTCTCCCATTCTTCCCCTCTAATCAGGCGCCCCTGCCAATCAATTTGATCGCCATGACAACAGTTTGCGCGACACCCCTTACCAGACGCAACGACCGCTGCCACCACCCGGCCCGCCCCTATAAACAAAAACAAAAAAAAAGAAGAAGAAGAAGAAGCTGAATTCCGACAGCTCAGGATTGATGAGGGGGAGTCCTGTCAAAGGCCAGAGATTAGATTAGGACTGAAGCGCACAAACCACAGCGCAGCCCAGAGGCAGCAGGTGCTTTTGGTTAAACCTTAATTACATGATCTCTGATTTCTCTAATTGATATGGTAATGACTATGTAATTAATGCAAAAGCAGAAATACCAGCAGCTCTCCTAATGAATGGATTTATTTGATTAGATATCCTCCTGCATATTTATGCACGCTGGCACACAGAGGACAGTGAGACGTATAAAACGGCGTGTTTGTTGTCACAGTGTTGACACCGCTGGCGTGCTTTTTAAATGAAACACTGGATGTGACAGACTTTTTACACATGGATACACATTAAAAAAAAAATGAGGCGGCGTGCAGCCGAATCACGGTGAGGACAAAAATACTGGAGCTAAAAGGAGATGCTGCATGTCTGCTTCGTCTTGTAAGAACACCGGAGATTAAGGTTAAAGGAGAAGAAAAAAATCCAGCATGCTCTCTCACAGCTAGGTGGCGCTATGGGGCTACCTCAGACACGCCGGGCGCCACAGTTTGCATGAATGAAGACGATCATGAATGACACTCCTCCTTGGAAATGTTTTTAAGAAGTTGCCGTTATGAGTCCAAAGATATATTTTGATTTGACTCACATCTGTTTAGAGCTGCGATAAAAGGCTGAATCACCTCCGCGGACACGCAGAGCCATAACTTTACTGACAACAGGGTCAACTGTGACAACTGCATGTGACCCAGCTGCAATTACTCTCCGCCTGTGCAGCACTCGCAGGGAAGGGAGGAGGCTCCGGTGTGACAAGTCACCTTCTGGGGATGAGAAATCATTCCTCCTGCTCGCTGACTCCTAATATATGTCTTCTCCTCTTCTCTCACGGATATCTGGAGGGGTGTTTCGTGTGGAATTCAAGTGAAAGCACATGTGGAGCCCTGACCAGGTGTGAAGAGCAGCAACCTCGGAGCCCCCTTCATCTGTCACTTAGCCATAACTACACCACCCAGACGGGGCTCTGACAGCCGATCTGGACACCACCGGACCCGTCTCTCCTACTGAGTGCGTAGGTTCACAGAGGAGAGGAAAAAGACAATCCAAAGCAGACCGGACTGACAGTTACCACACAGGCTGATGGTTTCACAGACAGGGTGAGACCGAGACTGGGATTTTCAACCAAATTAAAAGCAGTCCATCAGAAAAAGTGGTTATTTGCAACTTTGGTGAGATAGGTTTTTTTATCAATAAAGGGATATTTGTGATGGGGCTTTCACTTAAAAGATCAATAGCACATTACCTCCAACTCATGACAGCAGCCTTCTCCACTTTGGGGAGGGAATACCGTCGTCCCTGCAGTAAAGACGCCTCTACAGAATATAGTTAAACAACTGCAGAGTCGTAAAATCTTGCTTTTTTTTCTCTGAGCAGCTGAAAAGAAGTTACATTTTCGCACTAGAATGGCGCTCATATTTTTCATCACGAATGTCGTAACGTTAGAGAAGGTGAGAAAATATTCCTGGATCCGCTCCTCTATCCAGCTTCACACCAAGAGTTAATGGCGCCTATTCTGGGCCGAGACCCATCCTCCACCCAAGTGTCCTTGCCTGTCCTCCTCCAGGTCACCACGGTGGAGAGGAGGTCGTGCAGCTCGGGCACCAATCTTGGCGACATCTGGGTCTGCTCAGTCTGGATCCGCATCTTTACATATATCATATGTTGTTATTCAAATCTGTAGTACTCTCCGATTCTCTTGTTCTGTTCTGCATTATATATCGCAAGATTGTCCATCCTGGGTGATGGATTCCTCCTCTGGGACTCTACCTAAGTTCAGAGGGTTTCATACGTCGCACAGATTGTAAAGCAAACCGAGGCAACGTGATATAAATAAAACTGACTCGCTTAGTTTTTGTGTAATCCTGCTGACAAACCAACCAACCAACCAACAAACGGGCGAAAATAATTGCCTCTACTTCTACTACAACACATTTTAGAAAGAAATATTTATTATTTATCTGACTGCTTTAGTTACTTATTACTTTACATATTCTGATTATAAAACACCAACATACAACCATCTGATCAATTATGATGTAGTCTTAAGGGTGAAGCGTCCCAGCAGGACAGGATGTAGTTAAAATCAGTGATCAATTATTACAAACCACTAACATACATAATTCTGAATATCGAGTCTGTGAATATTCTCATTCATCCAGGTCATAGTTATCTCAAGGAAAGTCCTAGTCCCAGCCTAGTCAAGCGAGCAGGAACTGATGAAGCCTCTTGGATGAGAGGTGAAACGTCTTCAAAGACAAAAACCAAATCCAGTTGCGTTCGATTCAATTTCCTTGAGAATTCTGAATGTGTACTTTTACATGTGGTACTTTAATTGCATTTTGATGCAATTACTTTTGAAGCTCATTAAAAATTAAGAATGCAGGATCTGTATCTGATTGTAACAGAGTATTTCTACTCTTCTTGAACTACCTGAGCCACGTCGTGAAGGTGGCTGGTCAGGTGGTAGGCGTCCTGCAGACCCCCCTGACGGAGGACTATCTTTGACCAGCAGGTTCTCGGCAAGTCCAGGTTTATATCAGACTGCACAGACCGGCCTCTTCACTGTGAGTGTGAAACTCTTCCCTCAGGTTTAGATTTAAGAGTTCAGCAGCAGTAAAAGCTCCTTTGTTCCCTGTGTTTAATCTGCACATGTTATATAGTATTTCAGAGATTAGCTTTGTCGTCCTGTTGTGTGTGTGTTCAATGTACAGGGAACATTTTTGGACTGTTTGTTCTTGTGTGCTCCTGTTTTTTTTTTTTATCTCGTGCCCCTGACTGCAAATCAAGTTTCCCATCTGGGATAATAAAATGACTGAACTGGAGGATCTTTGAACTTCTTGGCTGTTTAGTCTTTTCACTCTGGGCCTACAGCTGCCTGAGCTAAAGCTAAAGTATCAGGACTTTCAAGGCCTTAAAAAAAACAGGGTGACGTGACGAAAATGTCCATCGAAACGACAGATGTAAACAAAATCAAACTTCACGCGCTGACCACGAGGCTGTGGCTGCAGAGACAGAGAGACACACAGAGAGACAGACAGAGAGACAGACAGACAGGAGAGGAGCTAATAGCATTAATGAATGGCGGAGCGCTACTCGGTTAACTAACTTACCTCTGAATAATGTGTTTCTTACGGGGCCACTCGGGCCACGGTTGATGGATGGCCTTACAGAAGCCGGGTCAATTAGCCGGGCTGGGTTTCCCTCCACGTCGGCCCGCAGACAGCACCGGGAGAGCTCGCGCCTCTGTCACGAGGCCGGGCTGTAATTAATCACCAGTGTGGGGCCTTCTCACCTCTCAGCGCCGCGCGCACAAACAGCCAATATACGTGCGTTTGGCCAAATTACATCCCCACTCCTCTAATCTGGCTAATTGTCAATATTATACCTACAGGAGGAGGACAAAAAGATCCACCCGACAATATAATCCGCGTTTTATTTGTTAAAAATAAATCACGTTTAGAAAATGTACTAACAATATAAAGTTAAACAGGTAAGTCACATTACAAAAGAATGAAAGTTAAAGGTGCATTATGTGGTTTTGGGAGGGAAATTCAGTCTCAGTAAGGTGATATTTACAATATTAAAAAGGGGATACAAATACAATACACAAAAGATATTTATTTGGTGAATATCTTTCCATAACTGAGTAAACAAGCTGTCCTCGGAGGGAAATCAATGTCCCCAGAAGAGAGTTTAAAGCTGGAAAGGTGGCAGGGTCCGCCAAATATAAACAAAGTGAAACCAAATAAAAATAGTGTTGTTTGTTTTTTCAGTTTATCAAGTCAAGAAAATGATTAAAATGTCTTCCGCTAAACTACACCATGCACCTTTAATGCGTAGGCTCACCCTGATAATTAGCTGAAAATCTGTAACCAAAAGTGAAACTAACACCGCCAAAAAATACAAAACACAGGTTTTTATTGCACAGAAATTCATTCAATAATCTAGGGTGTAACCCTGCTTTCTGTGGGTTTGCCTCTCACCCAACAGTGAGAAAATACCTTTCTGTCCCCCTAATAAACACTGGAAAATATATGAAATATGTTCTCCTTGTATCAACCTGTCATTGGATCCGCCTCTTATTATTTCCAATATATTTTCACTTTATTTAAAACTAAATATACTATGTTGCACCCAGCACGCACAACTTGGCTGCCTGTTTTAGCAAGATGTAAATGTTCTTTATGTGCGTATTTTGTTATATAAATATCATATAATTGTGGGGAACACACTGGAAAAATCAGGGGGAGGCTTCTCATTTGGACCTATGGATGTATACCATGGTTACACCTTTGATAATAATGTTTGTTTAATATAAATGTTTGTACATGTTTACAGGAGTAAAAACAGCTTATATGTGAAATTATGGTCAGAAACATATACAAAGATTTGTATCTGTATCTTGAACTATATTAATGTATGTTGAAAAAAAGAAACGTGCTAAAAATGACTAATGGCCCTTTAGATATATCTAGAAAATAAAGAATTCATACATTTAACATTATAAAACTTGTGAGGTAAGATTCATTTTCAATGCAAGATCAGAAACGGGACGCGAGCATCACAGCAGGAACGTATCTAACGACTTTTAAAATGTGATTTCTCTCGGAAGCGTCGTTCTAGTAACACGTCTCACCCCATGAAGCTGTTACTGTGCAGTTCTCTCACACACACACACACACACACACACACACACACACACAAACTCACAAGTACGCGGAGCACAGATTGAGAGGCAGGGACAGAGACGTCACTCTGTGTTCACAGAACACACTCCTGTGGTCTGGACAAAAGCAGCAGGCTGACAGATGAGGTTTGTGTCGGGGGGCAGGGGGGAGCTATGTGTTGCTGCCGCCGCACACAATATGTGTTTGTGTGCGCATGTAGTGTGTTGTGCTTATGCATATGTGCATGCATGCATGTCTGAGCGTGTGTGTGTGCACCTATATGTGTTTAGCATGTGTGTGTACGCTGTGTGTGTATTGTGTTGTGGGGGGTAGTGGTGGTGGTCTCATGGGGCAGCTCTGTGTCTGTCCCATCTGCCACCCCACTCTACTGACACCCAGGGGAATGGCAGGGAGGGTGGGGGGGGATTCATTTTGGAAAAAGGAATCGGGGGTCCAGCGGTCTAATGGGCAACAATGCAGGTCTTACTGACGGGCCAGAGGCAAAGGACACCGGCTGGGTGTGTGGAAGCCAATCTACCAATCTATTTGACAAAACAGTGGGCCACCCCTGTCAAGCTCTGCCTCGGTCTGCCTAATAAGGCACGCACACCCCTGAAATTATGCCTCAAATGAGAAAGGGGTGCACAGTATTTTGCACACACACACACACGCACACACAGACGTTGCATGCACCCGGGGCTAATGTCAGCCTAATGCATGGCCATGCTGTGGCCAGAGGGCTAATTGGGTATATAAACACAAACACATCCCTTGAGAGGCGAGAGGGGAAGGGTGTATTTTGTGCTATAGGCGCCCTCGTATTGTTAAGAAGACAACACTTTAACTCAAAGCTCATGAGCACTTGAGCAGTATGGATAATGAAAGATGACATGGTGTTTGCTCCCATGTAGCCGGCAGCGAAGACGCTCGTTTGAAGCCGTGCGTACAGTGTGATGTGGAACGACTCGGTGGCAGGTGGCACCTCATCCCGTCTTTATCCAAACTGTGATCAGAAGACGGTAAATGGCGCCGGCGCCGCTACAACCGCGGCGAACAACAACAACACAGTCATGTGGAAGGGAAGCATATGGCTCTTGCACCACTGGGCAGAAGGAGCACTCAGCAAGATGAATGCTGAGGGTGCCGGCAACAAAGCTGACTTTAACTTGTCAAATTAACAGCATATCAAAAGAGAGAGGGGGAGAGACGAGGGGAGAGGAGGAGGAGGGAGGAAGAGGCAGCAGCTTTCCTGAGTGCCACTTGATGGTGACAAAGACAGCACGGAGAGAGACAGCGACTCGCCGCCGAGGTCAGATCTGAGACGGCGCCGGCAGCCGCTTGAAGTCCACGTGTCTCTCACTACTGTCACCGAGCGGAGTTGTTGATACTGTTTGTCCACACATGCGTCACACACACACACACACACACACACACACACGGGCAGACAGACATGCATCCACTGGCTGCTATACCCTGCCCCCTCACTGCTTTGAGCGCTATGTTAATGAAACAGTTGCTGTTTCCTGGCATAACATTAATTACCCGATCAAAATAGAGTGGGTAATTAACTGCCCTTCTTTACCAGTGCTAATTACATTAGCGGAGAAGGGCCATTTCAGGGGAGCAAAAAAAAAGAGAGAGGAGAGAAAAGGAAAGACGGGATGAAGCGGTACCAAACAAAGACTTAGCGAGGCACATGCCGAGGCGTGTGTGTGTGTTTAGAGAGAGAGAGAGAGAGAGAGAGAGAGAGAGAGAGAGGAGAGAGAGAGAGGAGGCCACGTTGGAGGGAGACTCATGTGGTTCTCACTCGGGGCCCCCAGAGGCTCGGTCCTCAGAGAAAAGCAGGCTTATTGAAGGGGAGAAGAGATGGAGAGGAGGAGGAGGAGGGGGTGTTGTTGTTTATCTTGACATGCTCTACTCAGTCTTTAACGCTCGCATCACAATTAAGATGCTGCGGCTCATCAGCTATGTATACAAAACAGTGTTGCAAGCTGCACGAGCACACAGGTGATGGGCACAGTCGGAAAACAGATCCGGCAAAGAAAACCTGGATGATGTGGAGGAGTCTTGTAGGAAAAAACCTTAATGTCCAGGAAAATGTCAGGTTATTCAGCGTGTGTGTGAAAAAAAAACTTAAACCAGCATTTTTTTCTCATTTGTTTTATTTGGAGCACAAAATATAATTACACCTTGAGATATACAAATCACATTTGCACCATTTTTTGTACCGTTTCAAAGAAAGATGGCTTCAAAAAACATAATATTAAAATTGCTAATAATCTTTTAAATAAATAAAATTAACCAAACTCTAATGCGAATGTCTTCTACTCTTTGTGTCGTTTGTGTTTTCTCGGCATCCTGAGAATGAAGCGTTGTGACGACAAGAACCGGTGAGTGAGAACAGCATGATGTGGGTTGATGAACACCTAATAACGCCCCGTTCTCTCCTACCGAGCAGTTTGTGCTTTCGTTTTACTGTACTGCATAGTGACTAGAGACCTGTACCGAGTCGAGACATTTAAAAAAGGAAAAACTGTAAAAAATCTATAAGTTATAGTCATATAAATTAAAATTTTCAATGTGGAATGAAATAATATCAGGGCATCGGTGTGACAAAGCATGCATTATAAGTGAAATTAAAAAGGATAAGGCTAACTAACAGTTTTCCTTTACACAAGGACGATAACCTTCTTTAAATGAGGGCATAACATTAAGATTTTGCTATGCAAGAACCTGAAAAGTGGGCTTATTTTAATCCCCGAAAAGTGTGTCAGAGTTGATCTTCTCCACCAAGAAACATCCCCTGTGATCATTCAGCAAAATTAATTAGCAATCGTTGAGATAACGCTGGAAAAGGACCACTTTTTTTTTTTTTTTATAAAAAACACGTTTATATTATTCCCTAAACTAACTATAATAAGTTAAATTGCTTGTTTCTTAAATAAATCAATATATGAATTCCTTTAGTAATAACCCTTGAGACAAAGAGTTCTCCCATGTAAAACCTGTAGAGATCAGAACAAAAAAAATAAAGGGTCTATTTTTCTGGAATGTAAATCGTCTTCAAAAAAGTCTACTTCGAAAAAAAGCTCTCGCTAAACTCACAGACAGTGTACACACATGCCATTTAAGGTGTCCATACGCAGACAAACAGCACCCTGCTTTCTCAGGAGCGGCGACTTTTACATCGGAGTCGTCCGTCATCCAACAACATTCAGTGCTCTCGCGACGCGTCCCGTAACGTCTCCGGCCGAGGGGGTCTGGGCTGGTGTTGGAAGGACCAGATACTGCGTGTGATCGCAGGCCAGAGGTGAAGCTCGGGATGAAATCAGAACCAGCTTTCCTTTTTCGTTTCCTTTTTTCAAACGCATCCAGTCTGATGCTACTAAGGAGCTTTGTCTGTCTTGTAGCTGTGCCTCTGAAGTAGATGACAGGTCTTTGGACATTTTCATTACCCCGCCCTGTTCGTCCACCTGGACGAAATAAAGGGGACTAAGAGGCGGGCGGGGGGAGCTCAGGAAGGAAAGTTATACATGGACGCTTAGGGATCAATTTTTCCATTCTCCCTGCCCTCTTAATGCCAAAAGAGGGGCTAAGTGAAGCAGTGGTCTGGGGTAGATTTGGGGTGGGTGCTTTGCTACATCGGGTGAACAACCAGGCCCGTCATCGCTGGAGAGAAAAAAATATACAAAATCTATGACTCTAATCAATCAGGTCTTGCATTATTGTACATCCAGCAACTTTTTTTTTTCTGTCGTGTTCAGTCAAAGCTTTTTTGAGTGGTTAGTACACGAGGAGGGGGGGTTAGACTGCATTCGTGAGTTCAGACAGGGGGGTCAGATAGTGAGTCGGATGGCTACCTCTGAAGCTGTTCCCCCCTGAGGCGGGGCAGGCAGGGGAGGGGGAGCCCTGGGGCCTGAGGACGGGAGCAAAAGCACTCTTCTGTTTAGCAGCAGACGGGAAGGAGGAGAAAGGCAAGAGGGACGATGAAGAGCTGGAGCTTCCTGGTATAGTGGGGCTGGAGGGCATGACTGTGGAAGAGAGAGAGCGACAATCAGTCTCAAGTCCGAATATCACGAGAGACTTGAGAAATGTGAGCCGAAGGAGGAACTGTGGAGGTCTTACTGTAGGGAGAGCCTGTGGGGGAGGCACTGCTGAAGCCAGGAGAGCCAGGTACTCCTAGACTGGTCATGGGAACCGTCCCGTAGCCTCCGGTCATCCCCGCGCTGCCGCCGTAGCTCGACTGCTGAGGAGTGGAGGCTGATGGGTAGCCCCTCGGAGACAAACTGCTGGAATTTCGAATGTAACCTTGAGAGAAAAAATGAAAAAGTTGGGTCAGCTCTGAGCTTTATTCGTGGGGGTGGTAGTGAACGGTTCACGTGTCACTTTCGCTCACCTTGGCTGCTCTGCTCCCCGATGCTGACGCCTAACTGAGAAGGGTAAGAGCCCAGGCCCATGACGCTGCCGTGGGCCGGTGAGCTGGGCAGCGCCTGCAGCTGACTGTGAGGACGAGGAACGCTGTAGAGCGCCTCGGCGATGTCGGCCGCACGTTTCAGCAGCATGTCCTACAGGAGACACGATGAGACGGAAGTTAACAGTGACTCACAGTGTCACGGATACAGACAGAGGACGGGGGATCACTTCTAGGCTGTCAACATGTTCACGATGTAAACAGATCTATGGCCTGACGGTAAACAGACAAGCAATTAATAATAAAAAAAAACAAATCCTACAGGAGTTTATCTGAGCTGATGTCTAATTGGCCACTCGGCTCACAAACCCTGAGAAACTTAGGCAGCATTTTATAACAAGGGTACAAATAATATATTTATGTAATGATGTAACTCATGGTGATTTAAAGTGTGAGTCAGCGCAGGATGAATCATGAATATTCCCGTTGCTCACCATCAACAAATGATTAAGTGACTTTCCGTGATTAGCTGACACTTAATAGTTCATCATAAGGAATGTAAGTTCACAGTTAAATTACTTGAATTAATATTGAAATGCAACCAAATCAGCTGGAATCCAGTCAGATAAAACTTTATCCGAGACTCTCTAAAGGCGGAACAGGACGTCATCTCAAAGAAATACGGAGCTATTTTTTATTTCTTTTTTATCAAATTGGTCGTCAGACGCAAAGATTTACATATCAAACACAAATACAGCTGCGTAAATAAACTTTTCTAAAAACATAATTCTGATCATCTGAAAAAATGTTGGATATCAGATCTGTTTTATAATCTGTGAACCTGTATGAACACATACATGTGAAAATATGTTTAATTTGTGCTTTTGATGCTTGTATGGGTGACTTTCATTGTGGCTAAAGTAATATTTCAACAAGATGTCTTTACTTTTACTCAGGTAGAACTTTTGGATACTTTTTACAAAACTTCTTTTAAGCAGCTGAAATCCAGCTAACTGTAATGATTTGTTTAACAAAAAGTCCTGCTGCTATGAACTGTATCATCACGTAATCATAATCTGACCTCTGAATATTCACTCTGATGGATTACTTTACCAAAGTTTCATCTCTCTCCAGGTTTATTACTGAAATAAGTGGAAAACCGGTGGCTGATGTGAAAAGTACAGCAAGACTCCACTTTATCATCCAGTGGGATGCTTTGGAAAATGATCAGCAGTAACACTGACGGGGTTTAGACGTGCAAAATCACTGTGGAACATTTTAAATATCCGCTTGTGTGATAAGTGTTTGTGATATTGCACCAGAGCTGCTGCTGCTTACCTGATTACTGTGTGGATTTCCGTACAGAGCCTCAACGAGATCTGCTGCTCTCTTCAGGAGGATCTCCTGCAGCGGACAGAATTTATTACATTAATATCTCACCGGGAGTGTCGCATGCACAGCTCCTTGAAAAAAGAAAATCCCCATGAGCATGGTAAAGTCTTTTTATTAGGGAGTCTCCAACCTTGGCGAGCTTCTCTGGGTCACCGGGATGTCGAGGAATGACCTTTTGAAGGCGCTGGAAGCCGTAGTCTATAGTCGGCTCATTTAGAGCTGAAATGAAATAAAGAAAGGAGGCACATCAGCTCTCGGTTCATTAAAATCTCATGCTTAAGAAAGTCTTTAAAAGAGCACAGTGTCTTGTCTTGATACCTGTGTAGATGAAGCGTCCGGGCGCTCCCTTGCAGAATTGTTTGGATTTATAAGACAGCGTGACCTCCACGACCCCCGGGATGTGTCGGGGAGGCGTCTGGACGCGGATGGCGTGCGGTGTGATCAGCTGAGGAGCGCCACAGAAAAAAAAACAGTCACAAAACAGCAACAAATGATTCACCCCCCGCATGCATTGTAAATATTTAGGCTAACACAATACTGCGAAGAGATTAATTTGTCTAGACTGCCCATAAATCATCCAAATAATGAGACAAGCCATATGCTATATATATCATTTCAAAAAAACACAGGCTTCACACTCCGCCGTCATTAGCGAGATGTTTTGGAGACAATCCTCACCTCACTCCACACCAGCATGCTGCCAAACACCACCTGCAGCCCGTCAAAGAAGTTCTCCCCGATGACGATGACCATGGCCCCGCCGGTGGTCCAGCCCTCGCTGGGGCTGATGGCTTTGATACACGGGGTGGCTGCACGGAGAGCGAAGCAAGAAAGTATTTACCATGTGGCTTCTATCCATGACGAACACGACATTATCAAATGTAGGTCAAAAAGTTACATGACCTGAATAGAACAGTCTTGCAAGTAAAGTACTAACTTCAAAATGTACCTAAAGTATTAAAAGTAAAAGCATAAACCTGCAGGGAAATGGCCCCTTTGAGTGTTGTGTAATCACGACATGATAATTAGTGAAACATAAATGTGTTTTTAATATTGAGGCCGGCTGTCGTGAAGCACTTTTGCACTACTTTACTACTCCTGGGTTGGTTATTCGACAGTGAACCGGACCTTCATATGTTTCGTGTGTAAAGAACAAGTAACCACAGATTTTAAATAAATGTAACGTAACAAAACGTATCTATTATCTTTGTAATTATAGTTACTTTTATGCATATTTTTTACTCGTGCTTAAGTATGCATTACACCATTTCAGCTACATAGTTACTTTTAAAATCATTACTGAGTACTGAGTAGAATTTGATACTGATAATTTAAAGTTACTTTAAAGTAACTGAGTAGTGTGTGAGAAGACGACTTTGTACTTTTACTTAAGTATTATTGTAATACCAGTAGTGTTACTTGCAACTGAGTAATATCTCAGTAATGTAACGTAAGGACTGTACTTGTACTTAAATGTTGCGTAAAAGATTTCTCTATGAAATTAAGTATCAATTAGATTAAAGTGGAAATACTCCAGTGAACTACAAATACCTAAAAACTGCAGTATTTAACTCACTTTATTTAGTTACTTTCCACTACAAAGGCAGATGTAAGGTAAAAAAAAAACAGTATCTTTCATTAAATAGTTGTTTTTCAGACCTAAACACACAGATTTAAGACTTCACCATCATCGATGCTTAATGTGAAGATAAGTATTTAATGGATGCATTAATTAGCTCAGTTAATGACCTCAGTAGCACCACTGGTTGTGTTTGATGTATCACGGTGATTACTTATGGACATTAAGCGACTCGTGTACCTGCCGTGACAGTCGCTTCCTTGGATCGGTGTGTATGTTTCTGAGTGATGAAGTGGACTTGGAATAAAACAGCACAAGATAAATGGGCTGTGACGTCGTCGTGGTGTTCGGTTGTCTCACCGTATTCCATGCTGTTCTCCACGGACTCTCCTGGCTCCAGCCTGCGAGCTCTGCGCCCGTGTTTCGAGTTGTTGTGGACGAACATGTTGTCGGACACGGCGAGGACGTGGCCGTCGACGCTCACAGTGCTGGACAGGACCACCTGAGGGGAAGAGAGAGGAAGACACATGAGCGTGTGTGCACGACTTCGACAGCACGCTGCGAGCCACAATCTCCGGTTACCACTGCAAAATCCCCGAGCAACAATTTATTTCGGCGTTCAGGTGATAGTAATATTTCTCAATAGGTTATGTGACGTCCCCGGGATCTTTATAATACGTCTGCATTCTGGTGATGACACCGCTCATGCGCCCCTCCGCTCCTCCATCAGGCCTCCATATGGCCTCCCCGCAGCCTCTGGCCTAACTTTTTTTTGATTCATACAGCATGCAGCACGCTCATCGTTGTCTCCTCCTGATCCTTCAATGACACCAAACATATGGAGCAAATCTCCCATTTTAGCCGGCCGTTAAAGCAGCGGATGATATATCGTGGCCCTAATTTGATTTTCTGGCCGCAGCATGTGTGTGTCCCTTCCCACATCTGCCTCGCACGGATGACACACATATAATTAATGAGGGGGGATGCTTCTCTTTGGATATTTATGAGTGTTGATGCGATACTATTTCTGAGAGTGATAATGAGTTTGAGAGCTTGTTTTTGAGAGAGAAAAGTTCAATTAAAAAGTAACCATAAATATATATATTTTTTTTTACCGTGTTGCATTTTTTAAGAAAAAAATCGGACAGCAAAGATAAAACTTTCTGCACTCCCTTTGGAATAAACACATGGCATTAATTTTGCAGGTGAAGGAACACGAGAAAGAGAAAAAGCACATGTGCTATAGGTGGTGGAGAGGGAGGGGAGCCCGAAAGGAAAATAACTGTAAATTATCGATCAAGCGGCAGACTCCTGTCCGGGCTCTGATCACCTTTTAACCCAGAGATGAGAGTGTTGGAGCGCCTGTCTGCTCATAACTTCTCAGCATGTGTCACATCGCGGGAGTTAAAGCAAACACGGTGGAAGACGGAGGGAGCACGGAGAAAGGGAAGACGGGATGGTCGGTGGGATTGCTGGGAGAAGGAGAATGCCAGACGGGGGCCGCTGGCGCTGAAAGACGGCAGAGGAAGTGAGGCGGGAGTGTCCCCTGTGACCACTTCCTGGGTCACGGAGCATGACCTCCCCCATCTGGAGCCAATCAGTCAATTCTTGACAACTTCCTGAAACACCTCAACCTATTTCCTGCACCCCAGCACCCCAACGACCAAGTCTCCCACATATCTAACTCCTTTTTTCGTTTGTCTTTCCGTCTCTCTGACTCCTTATTGATTTTTTAACTTTCACCTCGAACTCCCTCCTCTGTCTTGCGCTGGAAAAACTTCTCCAGGGCTTCGTGTGTGAGAGAAGAAACTAATTATTAAAGAACATTTTCGCATATTTTTCCCCCCTATATTCAGTCCCACGTGTCATCACCTTCCCTCTCTTTCTGCTCACACACCGGCATTTTATTCCATCTTTTTTTTTTTTTTTTCCGTACCTGAAATCTCCTCATGTCCCTTGGGTTTCCTGCAGTCTTCAGACAATTCTGGTTGCATTTCAGGAAAAACTTCAAGAAGAACCTGCAGAGGTAAATAAGAGGACACGTGTTTGTACATCAGCAACTAAGAATAAGAAAAATCACATGAAAGAACGGCGTCGATGATTATTCGCTGCCCTGCAACACAAGAAAAAGAAAACCTTCATTGTGTTTCTCTCGTCGATCGGCGCGTGTGAACATCTACATGATTACAGCGCCGACATCAATCCCGGCTGTTTAGCGCCGTATTAAAGTCAATGTTATTACACTTTAAATCAAGTGATGAGAATTTGAAGCGCAGTCCAGTGAATAGCGCTGCTGTGTTTCAAAGTAAACCGGAGACAGTGATGTATGCCGGGGGACTCGGGGGACTGTGGTATCCCGCAATGCCGTATTTGAACCCCCACATGGGAATGGAGAGGGAACGAAGGAGAGACAACTACAGAGAAAGTGAAATGAGGAGGTGGAAAGAGGAAGGTAGTGATGGAGGCACAGGCGCCTGTGTGGACATGAATTTTGTTTTCAAGTATATATGTGTCTCATTACGTATGTGAGAGTACGTTTGAGGGTGATAGGCTGTGGAGAGTGAGAGAAGGGAGGCAGAGAGAGAGGCTGCTGATAGCCTCGGCTACACCAAAGAAAACCTGAGAGGAAGGTGGAATAAATAGGAGAGAGGGAGACTACGGAGAGAGACTCCAAATCCCAGGTGTACACAGTTCGGCAACACGGCCCGCTGCCATGGCAACGCAGCTCTGCCGCAATCCCAAAGTCCCCATGCTGAGAGGCAAAGACAGCGATGGGAAAGAGGAAGGCAACAACAAGAACACATTCCATCACTGGAAATCCGGCGACGAGGGAGGAGAGAGACTTGGCGAGGTGAGAGGCAGGAAAGTATATATAAAGAGAGCAGGTGCAGACGAAGCTCCGCAAACTCTCCCAGCGAGGAGAAACTAGGCAGGAAATGTTTGTTAAAAGAGAAAAGAGAGAAGGCGAGCTGCGTGTGATGCAGCGCTGTGATATAATTGTGGCCACTGGCCAATCTATATCCCTCAAACACATCCGTTAATGCTCCAATTAAACCAACAACAACAGAGCAGAAGAAATATGCTGCAGAGGGAGGCAGCGGTTTTGGGCTCCATGGTTAGCTCGGATCCCACCCACACTGTGTGTGCTCTCTGCAAATATAAGTCATCTTAATGGAGAGCGGTTGTTTGGAGAGGAACTTCATATTGGCCCCACAGCCCTGGACCCTCCCATCGAATACTAATCTCTCCCTCATCCTGTCAGCTTTTACTCGCCGTTCTTCCATCGCTCGCTCCAGCTTCCTCCCTTGTGAACAGCAACCTGGCTTCAAACTCGCCCTCGGTTCCAGCAGGGTGTCCAATATTTCTTGATTTGAGCTATTTCGTCGGAGGACAATCAATATTGTTGTTGGCAGAGGGCGATTATAATTTATCAGCCGCAGCTCGGACCTCCAACCTGAACGCTGCGCTAGACCTCGTTTTCTGGGGTGGGAACATGTAAAAGGGCACATTATCGCCTCTCCCACTTCCTCCCGCTTCTTCCTGACTTTGTCATCATTCCTTACATCGGCCTGTTGCGGTGACAGTATCAGTTAAGCGTAATTTAAAATCACCGTCTTCATGAGGAAAGTTCGCTTCCTGACTCTGAAGACAGACCATAATCGAAAGTGTCCTGTTTCGTTTTACTGCCTCCTGAGAGGATTGTGCTGCATGTTGGCTTTATCCCGGACAATGATTCTTACGTTATGGCTCATTTTTAAATCCATCCCATCCATTTATAAGGAGGTAAGTCGGCACACGGAGCCACAACCACGTCCTGCGCTCGTTGGCCACTTTAACGCTCAGCTAAACCGGCAGTCATCATTCATTCGACTGACTGACGTGATGAAACCTGCGCTGACGCCTCAGATAGCGGCATCACATCCCTAATTGAGAGGTTGTCTGCATCCATCTGAGGCTTTGTGCACTTTCTGAGGGTTCTTGACCTTGTTTGTTGACTTCTTCTCATCAGTCCCTGTTTGTATGACACCAGATGCCTCACACACACACACACACACACCAAAAACACACACTCACATGCATGCATGAGCACTCTAATACACCGACACCCCCACCTTTGCTCCCCTCCCCAAAAAAACCCATTGAGTCAACTTTTCACCCCCCTCAGTTCGGACGCACACAGCTGCAAATGCTGAAATTAAAGCGAGACATTGACGCATATATTAGCATGCATTAGCCGCTTCCCCCTGCCCACTTAACATGCAAATCTCCCAGCCCCGTCGCCTCGCACCTTCTGCCACACATTCATTTGCTGAATTATAATTAGACTAATCTTGCATAATTAATAAGAAGTCGAGGACCCTCTGTTTTTTATCCCCTCCTCTATTGTGGCTGCAAAAGTTTAATATTGCTGTTGTTTGTTTTTGTTTTGGTAACGTAACACACCCACACACACACACCTCCCCGCCGTCCGGAGGGAAGAGACGAGGAGAACACGCGGGGAATCGGAGGTGATCTTCGTGTCGCAGGGAAATTGCCGGAAAAGGCTTTTTGTTTTTTCCTTCAGAGAGCTCCACTCGGTCGAGCGTGTTTGTGTTTAACGTGTTCTTTACGTTCACGGAATACTACGTTTCAATAAAGCAGGTGTGAAATGGTGATTCTGTTTGTTTAGAACACTGTGAAGCGAGAATCACAGTGCAAATAAAGCTAATGGGAAACACTTTTGAACTTTTAAACTCTCACACACGTCCGTAAATGATGAACAGTTTGTTTGCGATGATTGTAGCTGACTGTAAGGAAAAGCCTTATTCTGTGGTTACAGAAAACAAAGAATATCTTCCTGTGGCGTTACGTTACGTACAAATATGACACCAGAGCTCGATAAGAGCAAACTCCCGGTTCGTTTCATTGTTCCACACTGATGACAAATTGGAAAAGTAATTGAATTTCACAGAGTTGACTGTTTCCAGCGGTGGAAACCGAGTTTTATCTTCCACAGCATCTACCCTCCACAGACACACTTAAAACAGGAAACACAAACAAAACACAGACCCGAGTCTTAAACCTCGGGATCGTTTTCCACTCTGGCACCGCGGGGAGTCTGTTTTCTCTTCTCTGTCCTCACTTCTGCATTTCTGTCAAGGCCCGCGATCCCTTTTGTCTGCATCTGCTTCAGTTCCCAAGACTAAACACAGGCCTCGCAGCGTGAGGCGCCCATCCCGACGGTGACGACTGGCTCAGCTAAAACTACTCCAACGACCAACCAGCAAGTCACGACGCTTAAAACAATAGCAGAGATGCCGGTTTTTGTAAATATTTCCCTCCTCGGTGTGGAGACTCAGTTTCACGTTTCTCCGTCCGCTGAGGCATCTGTTACACATAAGTGTTACTTTACACATGGCCTTAATCAGGCGACGAGCACCTCAGCAGCACAGGACCCCCAACAAAAATCTTCATAGGCATTCATCAGCACTAATCACTGTTGACACAAACTGCCTTCTCACATAGACATAAAACACATCGCCCTCTGTGCTCGCTGCAAATGAGGGTTTACTGCCGGCAGCGGCTCTTCAGGCAAAAGGGTTTAAACGCAGAGTTCAAGTTAGTTAGCGGCAAACTTTCTCCACCCGTCTCATTCTCCTGGGTTTCGTTTTTGACCTTACAATTCAGGGTTACTGCACCAAAGATGACAAATTTATGCTTTGATACAAAAATACGGGCCGGGGAGACTTAAAGGAAAAGAATGAGGAGGAGGACAGCGTCGTAATTTTTAGTTTTCGGCTGACACGGATGCCCCCGCCGCGAGAAGAGCCGCGGAGCGAGGACAGACGAAGAGCTGATCCTCGTCGGCATCTACATACATGTAACTTTTCATAGAGCTAATGATTGTTAGAGTTAAGAAGAGAGAGGCCGAGCAAAGGACGGAGAAGAGGAGGAGAAGCAAAGACAAGCGGAAGAGAGCGAGAATGTTGATGTCCTGTATTCGGGGGCCATCACTCATCAGACATCCCCTCCATCACCCCTCCACCCCGCCCTGAAAAAACAAAACAGTGTCCTGACATCGCGGCGGAGGGGGGAGCCGAGGGGAGGGAGGAAAATTAGGAAACCAGATGTGAAGCATTAAAACATACTGACATGCTGAGGGCCTTCCTCTGCCACACTCACACACTGAGAGCACTAACTCATGCAGCAGGCCCAGATGCATGCACGTACGCCCGCGTATGTACGAACCCGCGGCACGCACTCACGCATGGGTTCGCGCGGAAGTACACAAAGACGGCGCGAACCATGTGTGCACGATCAATCACGCGAGATTATACAAATTAGCCAAAAAACGACGGCTCAAAAACAAACAGCTCAGAGTGTGTTTGTGTGCGCTGGCTGATTTTTAATAAAACACGGAGGTAATGGGCCAAAAACACGCCGCCGCTCACGGCTCTCGTGTTAGGATTTGGGTAAACTAGCGGTGACCTACGAATATTTAACGTCAAAGCGCAAATCTACAGATGGGTCGTCATGCATCAGTGTATGGATATGCATCCAATTAGTACGTGTACCCGGGCCGAGGAGCGGCTGAGGGTGGAGGGGGGGGAGGATGGATGGAGGTGTTTTGTTTTCCTCCATGGGGAGAGCTGTGTTTGGGGGATGGAGAGGGGAGGAGAGGGGGGAGGTGAGTAATAAATACCCCTGGACCCGGGTCCCCTGGCAGACTGGAAGCTAGACTGGTCACCAGGGTTAACACCCGGGGCACATGACCTTTGACACTGCTAATGGGGCACAGAAAACCCTCCACGAACTGATACCCCCTCTGTCGCATACCACCACAGGACCTTTCACACCAGCCTCCCAGTCCGACCTCCCCTCCTCCTCCTCCTCCTCCTCCTAAAACATACAGGGATATCTGTGGCAGAAAAACGTCACACAGCCAAACTGACTCCGTGCTTTTGTAACGGCTTTTATAACAAAGATACAGTCATCAATAAAAACAGCTGCGATTTTATAGATTTTTACAGGAGCGTCTCATCTGAAGCCTCCGTCCACTGACTGGACGCTGACATGTACCTCGAACCAGCCAAGTGAAACACAGCGGAGGAGGAAGGTATTCTGATCTTTAATCAAGTAAAAGCACCAATATGACACCGGGACATGTCTCCTTTTAAGATTAAACACCTGCATTCAAAATCTCCCTCAAGTAAAACTATACTATACTGCTGTAAATGACATTATACCCATATTTGTGCTGACGCAACGTCCACTTTCAACTTATCTGTGTTTAGCTAACATTGATTCTGGTGTATTTAAATCTACAAAAAATGATAATAATAAGAATATTTTGCAATCGTCAGTAAGTTGTGACCAGTAACTTGAGCTGTAAAATAAATATGAAGGAATAGAAGTAGAAGAAGTCGAGTTGTACTTCAGAATAATAGTCAGGTAAATGTATTTAGTTTCTGTCCACCTCTGGTGAAATATAATATCTTTCTTTATCAGATTAATGCTGATTGAATTTGTCTTGATTGTCCGGCTGCTCGTGTGTTGACAAAACGTTTGAGAAGTTTGGCTTCTTTTGCTAAAAAAATAATTTGTAGAAAAACATTTACATTCCTTCGAGTGAAGGTTTCGAAAGAAAGAATTGTTTTGGTATCAGCTTCACTGCACTATATAAAAAAATCACCTCATCCTATTGATCGGCGGTGTGAGAACCAGCGAGTAAATCGACTCCAGGTAGTCTCAGGCGGGAGGTCAGCTCTGTATAAATCTGCCCGGTGGACTGGCTCTGCCCCTCCTGGCCTCTCCTCCGCTGCCTCCCAGGCCGGCTTCACCCCTGCAACCTCGGCCCCGGCCCACCCCGCCTCTAAACTTGAGAACTGTGACAAAGCCAAACATTTGAACCACTAGTGCTGATTTATAGAGCTTGGTAGCGCTGTAAAACCTTCAGGCTCGCCACCGCAAAAGTGAGCGAAGCCACGGCGGCGCTGAGAGGAAGAGAGTGGGGACGGTGGGAAGGGTACGCGAGAGGCACTCGAGTGTTTCGACGAGCCTTTTCTCCAGCGTTTTACTGTACAACCTCTCGCTGGCTGCTAAATGTGCATTTTTAACATTTGGAAATGAATTAATGTTTGAGTCTCACGAGCTTAGCCAAGAGCGTAGATTGCATACAAAGCTCGGCCACATGAGACCGCGGTCAGCCTGCCAGATAGACGGATATGGAGAGATATTCAGAGTCTAGAGAACATGAATTCACAACCAGGACGGGGAATAGAAGTCCCATCAGTGGCCTCACCTCTCCCAGCATGCTCTGTGCGTCCTGAGGGACGGCGATTCAAAATATACTCTCAACTGTCAAGCGGAGACGCGCAAGCGCCCCTCTGCAGCTGAGCAGATTTCAAACATACCGGGAGGTCATCAGCGACACACCAACACTAATCTTGCTTTGTCAATACCCTTTCAATCAATCAGCCGCTAATCAGATTCCACCAATAACAAGTGCATATCAAAGCTCGACCCGGAGCTTCCTCGGAGAAGAACAATGAAAGCGGGATGGATGCCACGGAGAAGGGAGAGGAGAGGAAAGAGAGGCAACAACAGAAGGAGAAGAGATGTCTTCTTAATTAGCCAGTAATGATAAGATCTGACAAACAACATCTGTTTCCAGAAAGAAAGAGGGTGGAGGTGGGGAGGAGGAGGGGAGCTGGCAGAGAAGGGGGGAGGGAAGGAGAGGGCGGGAGAGAGGGATAGGAAGGAGGATGAGAGAGCGGGAGAGAAGCAGCTGAGAAACCTGTGAAGCCTAGACAACAGGGACCTGCTTGTAGGAAAGTAAAGGGGGAGCGGAGGGGTTTGTGTAAGGGAGGGAGCGCCGTGTAGCGTGACACAATAGGAGAACGCGGGATGAGAAGTCTAACAGAAGAGAGAGAGGAAGACAGAGAGGGGAGAGAAATCTGACAGGGTTGAGGGAGTCAGGACGAGTATGACAGACAGAGGGAGGGAAAACGGATCAAAATGAGAGAAAGAGGAGGGAGATAGACAGACGCGGAGAAGGTGAGCCGGATAATGGTGAGGGAGGCGGGAAGGAACGTGTGAAGAGACGGGGAATGGAATCACTCAGAGGTCCAGGGGGCTGTAATTTACTGTCCGTGGCTAATACACAGCAAATGTGTGGAGCCGAGGACCAGCGAGAGGAGAAGGGGAGCCGGGTGATGGTGGGGGTGGGTGGGTGGGTGGGGGGGGCTGAAGGGAGGGCACGCAGACTGGTGGGGCTCTCAGCATGCCTGCTGGGAGGCTGTCAGCAGTCACATCACCCCCTGCCCTCAGCCCTGACAGATTCATCAGGACCATTACACACACACACACACACAGAAAGAGAGGGAGAGAGAGAGACCAGTGCATGCATCCAAAAGATTAAAGTGACATTACAACTGTTAAAATGCTCTTTTTCCTTTAACTTTTTATTTTTCCTGCACGCTGAGGAAAAACACATCTGTTGCGTCGATGATTCCAGCCAGCGAAACACAAAAGAGCCAAGGTGCACACGCCCGGATCCCCCTCCGTTTGCGTGGCACCGGTACCGTAAAAAAACGTCTCCACACACAATATCCTCGCCTGGCTGCTTTTTTACCGCGTCCCACAGGAGGAATAACCATCGCCCCTCGAGCGTAAGCCAACAGAGATACTTAATCAAATTCTATTTGAGAAACACTGCAGATGTGTAAATATTAGTGTTGGGAAATGTTTTCAAAAAAAAAGTGAAAGGGTGGAGATTCTTTGGGAGGAATCTGACTCCTGGGAGACGTTTTTTTAGTCGGTCCAGATTCCAGATAAAGAGACAAACAAACAAACAAGGTGGCTGGCGGGCCGGCCAGGCACCAGGGGGCATTGTTAAGTCATTAGTGAAATTTAAGACCTCAACTGGAGGAGCTGATCCCCATTACACACACACACACACACACACACACACACATGCACAGCTCCACCCACAGCAGCAACATCCAGCCAAAGAAAACAGCCCTTGTTCCTAAATACCACCGCTAACTGGCCTCTGACTCCACACACACACACACACACACACACATGCACACTAGATCCTGATTATAGATACAGATCCACTTACAAAATAAATAGTGAATGCAGGAATTTCACATGAAAAATAAGCCCACAGACAAATCTACACACACATAACCACACAGCGCTCGCTCGCCTGCTCGCGATCATCTGAAGTACCTCTAAATCACGCTAATCTGCCCCCTTCTGATCCTCCGAGTGCCCCCTACTTAATCTCTACACCGCTCAACCAAAGGTGAACCCCATTAGTGGCCAGACAAATAGCAGGGTTCGCCCCGGCTACTCTGAGGGAGCGCCGGCTCCATTCAGGGTGCCATTGAGTCGCAACTCAAAACTTCTAATCCCCCCCCTCTCCTTCCCTTCTCCGTCCTCTCTGCATCCCACCCACTCTAAAAAAAAGTCCCCCTGCTGTTCCTTCACATTAGCTCATTGGTAGTCCATTCCCATTTCCTGTCAAAACATCTCTCTGTTTCCGACTGCCCTCCTCCGTTCGCTCTCTCAGAGAAAACAAACCCCGGGCCTCCTCCTCGTGTCAGGGTTCAAGCCACAACAGCTAACACTGGCTGAAGCGGAGCAAAGGTGACCAAACACAAACTCAGCACATAACCCTACGACTCATCATACAACTTCCTGTGCACGCCGGAGTGCCGGTTCTTCCCAGTTCACGTCGCGTAAAAGCTCCTCGAAAAAGGTCTCCGAACTCATTTTCACCAGTCTGACCGTCTGAAGCGGTACCTGTCAGAGAATTTGATATTCTAGACGTGGCGTCGTCTCTCCCTGTCTGTCTTCGTGTCATTCTCCCTCTTGCGTCGCCCCAAGGGAGGAGCCATCCCCGTGGTCCTGTGCCAGCTGCTCAGTGGTCCAGCCTGTGTGCCGCTCCGCTGTGCGAGGCGAGGCGGTGTGCACTGGAGCCTCAGGGCCCTGTCGCCACGCTGCCTGGCCCCCAGCCTGAGGGGCTCGCTGACAGGGGGTCTGGAGGGACCGGACAGTGGTAGCCCACCAGGGAGAGACCTGTGACAGCGGACTGACGGGAACCGGCGTGTCTGACTTTGTCTCCGTGCACGTATGTGTGTGTGACAGACAGGTAATTCATGCATATTCATAGGTGCGGCGTGTTGATTGATTGATCCAGCGGCGCTGCGACCTGATCAGCCCGCGGAGTCGATTTCAACGACGGCGGAATTGAGTTGACCGGTGCCGACGGCGGTTCCAATTAATTGATTAAAATGAAATCCATGCAGCTGTATGCAAGGTAAACTCCAGGTTATCATATTAACAGATTTCACGCTACATGTGAGACTTTACTACAAATGGTGCGGCTCACAACATGAAGCAAACTGACTGCACACAAGTGTCGAATGTGGAAACAAAGACACGACAGGTAGTATCCTTTAATATAATAGTAGTAAAACCTCGTGCCAGACTCTTCTGAGACTGCTTTCAGTGAGAATACAATGTTTTCTCCATAAACAATTCGTGAAAATATGTTTCCTCGTGCACATACAGTGTATTGAAACACTCTCTTTCTTAAAAAGTCACAATTTTCTCCTCTGGCCGAGTAAAATCGGATTGAAAATGCATTTTTTATTTCAGCATAGAACAACATCTTTATACTGGAGCCAAGAACCAGCAGCAGCAGCAGCAGCACTGAAAAATGGGTCAAATCACAAACAGCTGAGATTAAAGTAAAACTCCCAACAGTCCCCTTTAATCAATCAAGCTGGATCCAATATCAAATAACACATATTTAAATCCACTAGATCTGGATTTTTTGTCTGGATCCGCATCATATTGTCCTCACTCACAGATACAGCCACCTAAATATGACTAAATCAATGACAGAAATGTCGTGATGTCAAGATAGTGAGAAGAAATTCTCTTTATCCAGATCAGCACCAAGTTAATGGGGTCTATTCTGGGCCGAGATCCATCCTCCATCCTAGTTTTGTGGAAATCCGTTCAGTGTTTTTTGTGAAATCAACCTTGGTGGAGGTAAAAATAACCCCCCCCCCCTTTTCTTTTAGCCAAGTGTCAAGAAGTTTTTCCAAATGTGAAACAAAGAAATAAATAAATATGGGATCACAGATTTGGAGCTTTCCCTCCCGATGGCCAACTCTTCCCATCGTGTGACTCACAGATCAACAGTTTCCCATCACCAGCAGCAACGACCGCTGCGAAGGCGAAACTGTACGAGCAACTTTGCCAACAACCGGAGGCTCAAATGGAAGATTAAAAATGCTCCTTCTCCACCGGCTCTGTGCTGTGTGACTGAGGAGGAGAGAGATCCACAACAGTTATAGACCATCTTGCAGTCTTTCTCACATAAAGTCCTCCTTACTGATGAAACGTCCCGCCCCAACATCCTGTTTCTGACTGAAATACATCAAACGAGGAGGAAAGTTAGAAACTTTAAATCCGTTTCTCAGGACTTTCATTATTTCCTGGCTTCAGAAACGTGACGGTTCGCATCGATCACGGCCCCGTCCCTCAGGATTTCCACCTCTTAAAAAGACACGTCGTCTTTATTAAAATGTGATAGAAGAAGGAGGAACGGCAGATCAGGTGCAGCGTGCCAGAGTCAACAGATAAAGCAACAGCATGAATTCCTCCTCGCGGCCAATGGAAAAATCTTATACTGGGGAGTATGAGAAACAATATTCTGAAATGACATTGTTGTCTCACACATAAAACTCTCAAGTGCATATATGATGACCTAACAGGGCGACTTGGCGGCAGTGCATGAGTATGCATCTGGGAGAGGGGAGGAATTCGACCCCTGACACAGTCCAACAAATGTTACTGCATTTATTCTTTGGCTGATGGTTTAATGTTCCTTTCCCAAAGAATCGCAGCTTCTATTTTCTTTTCGTTTGACGCTGAAGAATGAGGCGGGTCGGCGTTCCCCCCACGATTAGCAGCACAGGAAGAAACTATCTAGAACAGGTATATACGATAGCAGAATGAGAAAAAGGCAGTGCGAAGTGGCCTGCATCGGCACATACTGTTATTTTTTTTTTAAATCAGTGGAAGACGGAGGAGCGAGCAGGTGGGTGAACTAACAGATGGCCAGACTGCTTCTCTGAGACAGCGAACCGGTTGAGACCAGGCATTTACATACAGCAACAAATGATATGTGAATAGTTTATTGTCAAACTGTCCAGACAGTGTTAATCCGTAAAGAACTGTAAAAAAAAAAAAAAAAGATTTACAGTTTTACAGCCGGGCAGAGTTGAGACCGTGAGCATGTGTCTCTGCATGTGACTCTTCCTGTAAGACGCAAATAATATCTGCACGATAAACATTCGTCCAGGGGGATTTTTTTTTTTGTAATTGAGCTGAAACTAAAGCTAAATCTACCGCACATCGATCAGGACTGGAGAAAAAAACAAAAAAAAGAACAAAACAGTGCACTGACTAGTTGAAAACAAAGCTGTGGTACATGCACATAACTAGAACCAAGACTACAAACAGATCAATACGACCCACAACCGAAGATTAAGAGTAATGGATTCCTCTCGGAGCCGAGCATCTGAAGTCAAGCCGTCGCCCACGACGACTAATCATTGTTCAAATAACAACAAAAATCAACTTTAAAAGACGAAGAAAACACAGGAATTATTGTGCGTATCAGAAGGAGGTTGTGTTTTTTTTTTTAGGTCAGCGTTTAAAAGTGTGTGCGACGCTTTGTGAGCTCGTTCTGAATCTAAGAGAAGGAAGAGCCGTATTGACAACATCGGAAAATTCTTATTGATTATTCCTCTTCTCTCTGAGCGCAGGCTTGTTAAAAAAGACCCCTCTTGGAAACACGATCAATTAGTGAGATAGTGCTTGCCATTGATCAGCCCCCCCCTCCCCACCTTCCTCACAAGCCTTACGATGGATCCCTCCACACACTCCTTATGACCGACTATTGATCTCAGCTTCTCAGCCAAATAATAAAAGCACGCACTCACGCTGAGCGCTGACCCCTCCCGTCCAAAACCACACCGACTAATACTCGTACTGACATCTGCTTGTCTCCATTGTAAACCCACGGTTCACTCATAAATACAGAGGCCAGCTCTGGCCCAGAACCAATATAAGTTTCTCGGAGGTCAGAGGTCAGCGTGCCAATAATCCCACCATTAACAGATCTGCGAAGGTTAATACTGAGAACTTCTCTGAGAAGACGACTTTGACGGAGGGAAGGCAACAAAGGTCAGTGGAAAATACCAGAATTACACACGAGGCTAATCATACTCATTATATATTTGATCTGATTGACAGGATGTTGACTATAAAGATATACTCTCGCATTAAAATGTCTAAAAATGACCAGACTTCTGAGTCTGTGTGCTGGCAAACTTTACTGAAGGGGCGTTTCATTTAGTCACCTCTCGCTTTAATTTCCAACAGCGAGCCAGAAAGCGAAGAAGGAAGTCGCCAAACCTGAACGTGAATAAAAACCTAAACACATAACCTCCTCCGTGAACACTCCTTCTGATTTTCTTTCGTCTGCAATGATGGTTGTTTAACAATAAGGACTCGACAACTCCCATGATCCCACGCTGCTTCACGCACCGTCAAACTACGTTCTTTTGTTTTCATTGTTTTGACTGAGAGGCCACAGCGGTAGAAATTATGAACTGTGTCTTTAAAACTTTGAGGTATAAAACAGAGAGAAGCAGCACATTTTTTGCTTTTTAGCTTAATGAATGACTTACATAATCAATCGATTATCAATGGTGCTGTCAATTACTTACTGACTTACTTACATTCGTGTTTTGTTTTGTTTTAAAGGATGCATTACAGTAAAGTGACGACGTTTTCTGAACTTAAACTGTGTTAATATTTTGTGAAAGTACCGATAGTCATCCCTTCAAAGTTGCCGCAACATTAATATCGAGGTATTCAATCAAGAATATCCTGATATTGATTTTGTCACCCAGCCCGTGCGTTTATGAACATGGAGATATGAATCGTGCATCAATCGTCCGGCCCTAACAAGCATGTTGCTCCAAAATAGAAACGTAGAAACAATTAGTGAAGATTTATGGTGATGACGCCGAGAGGAATCAATCAATCCTTCTGTCCGTTGATCAATCATCTGGCCAATCAGTGGACACGCCACCCCATCAGTCAAAGATAAGAGACTCTCCAAACGGAGAAGTCACATCGGGCCCGCGAGCGTCGCAGTTCACCAATGTTAAGATTAGACAATCGTAAAACTATTAGACACAGCAGGCGGCGGCGCATTAGATAATTCTCTCCCATAGGCAACTTAAGAGTCATCTCTTTGTCAACGACTGCCCTTGCCCTCTTCATCCCTCGGTCCCTCCACCCCTCTATCCCTTCACCCCTCCCTATGGATCAGCTGTGATCTCCTCTCTTTCCTTTCACTCAAATCAGGATTAGGGAGAAGAGGAGGCGGCGGAGGGGAGGCTGGGGGTGCAGCAGCAGCAGCAGGAGAAAAGGGGGGGGGGACTGAAACAATATGGAAAGGAGATTAGAAAAGAGGGGGTTTGGGCCGTTTGGGGAATTGCAAACTCCCTTGTGCTTGGGTAGGTGTCCTAATGACACCGCCTAATTATGGCAAAATTAGACAGGCTAAGGGGAGGGGGGGGGGATACGCGGCGGTGGAGATGGTAACGTAAAGGGAGAAGAAGAAGAAGAAGAAGAGGAGCGGGGGAATTAAGCAATGGGGAGAGAAGAAGAAGAAGTAAGTGCAACAGTGGAAAAAAAGAGCAAGAGGGGTGTGCAGAAGTAGAGATACGAGGCGAGGCGGGGAGGACGGGGAGCGTGGGGATAAGAGTCGGAGAGAGAAGAAAAAAAAAGAGGAGAGGAGGAAGAGAAAGGGTAGAAAGCAGTGGCTGGGCGATAGGAGCGAGTGGGCCCCAGCACGCTGCATGTTAATTGGAGAACAGGTGTTGGGGCTGGGAGCAGGAGGCTGATTACTGGAGCCACAGAAACAGACCGTCTCCTACACACACACACACACACACACACACACATGAATAATTTAAGACCCAAGCAGTGACTAGGAAAAAAGGTCAAAGGAGGGGTCACGCAGACACATACACAATCGCACAACGCATCCATACACATACATAAATAAACGTGCGAGGATCCAAAACATACATCCACACAAAACATGCTCTGAACACGCACGCACACATCTCGCCCTGCCAATCTTTTTTTTTTTTCTGCTCGTCGAGTCGAATGAGAAAAGTGCACACGAGGTGGGAGAGAAAAGGGCACCGGGCCACGCAAGAATTCCATTGGCTTATCAGAAATTAACCGGCTGCTAATAGGCCCGCTCCCCGAGGAGAGGATTTTCGCCGGACCAGTCAAGAGGGAGAAGCCCCCGTCAGGACGGGATATGCCCAGTGTGATTAGGGAGTACAGTAGGTCAATGATTCCATTTAAATCAATCCTCACACCAGCCTGCACACACACAAACACACACACACACGGAGTCACAAAGAGATATAGATCGCTCTCTCCTCAACAAGCCCGCCGCCGAGACACTCACAAACAAATTTGGAAGGAGGTTTAGCCATGTTGGGAGGAAGTATAAAAGGCGGGGGGGGGAGTAATGCGCTACAGTAAATGAGAAAAGCAGCTGCTCCAAGGTATTCTGGGAAAATTCGAAAGACAACAGCCCAATTTTTCCGTTATATCTTCAGCGGAGTTCCTCTGAGACACACTGTCAACAGCCAGCCAGCTTGAACTGAGGAGGGGAAAGAAAAGGGTCTTTGACGTATATGAAGTGAGTGTTTTCTAGACAGACTATTTGAGGGGAAGGAGAGGAGGAAGGAGAGCGAGGAGGAGAGGGACTGAGGGGAGGGGAGGGGAGATGAAGGTTGCGTCTATGACATCACAGAGAAAGTATTTCACATGCGGTCTGCTTATGAGCATTCATCACGCCGGTTAATGCCGGGCAGACAGCGCGAGACCTCCCGAAATCCCTCGGACGTGAAGGCCCTCACACACGCTGATTACGGCGGTGGTCATCCCGCCTTTAAGCTCGATAACCGGCTGTCAAGGTGAACATTTACTACATATGTGAGCCTGTCTGGAGGGTTTTTTCGAGAGACCCACGTGCTGCTGATGAAAGGGAAATCTACGCTTCTTGGCAGGTTTCAGGTGCAACGTCGGCCGTAAAATGTAATGAGTGACCAAAGTGAAACAGATTCCGGCAGGCAGAAGATAGATCAACAGATAAACAGATCGCTGAGGAGACACATGGGAGACAGACACGGACACAGATACTCTGGACTGGTGCTTTACAGCCTGCTCGCACGGAGGCAGCGCAAAAACTGACTATGAGCTGTTGTAAATGCCAATATTTATATGTGATGTGAACATTCATGTGCAAGAAAAACACGCAGAAACATTAACACTTCCTGTAGAGACACGTCCGGCCCAAACGAGCACATGCTGAACGACAGTTCACCTCGAAATCAAGAGTAGATATTTTTCCTCTTAGCTCTTTTCATCCATCTGAACTGTTTTGTTTTGTTTTAGGGACATGAAGTTTGAGATATCTGCCTCAACTGTCTCTTTCCCACAAATCATAATTCACAGTGTGCATGTACTCATGGAGAAGCTAACTAAGCTAGTTGAGGAGGACGCCATTGATGTTTACGTCCCACCCCTGTTACGAGCGCAAGCCTCTACTCCATGAAGAGGGTTTTTTTTTTGGATTATGTCGGCTAACCAATTTATGATTCCTGGAAAGAAACATTGCTGTTGAGTTTTTCAAAAGTACTTTAAGTGCCATCAACAGAAGGCAGAAGGTCGATATCTCCAAAAATCGCCAACTAACACCTAAAAAATCTGGATGGATGGAAAAATGGCGCTTCAAGTAAGAGGTTTTTTTGGTGATCTCTCCTCTTAAGACCGTGTATGCAAAGAAAGGGCGCCCTGAACATTTAGTTTGAAGAGGCACTTATTTAAAGTGGGTGGACTGTGTGGTGGGTTTGATCTCATTACCTGTCAATGATGACCGGGTCAGAGGGCGTCTCGTTTCGGTTGCCGCAACTTTTCTTCTCACAACAGCGGCTGAAGTGGGCAGTTAAAGAGACAGAAGAGAGGGAAAAAAAAGTCAGTGGAAAAAAAAAAAAAACAACAAATTAAACAGGAGGAGCCATCATTTGTCTGGCTCCATCCACATCCACATCCACAGGCCCAGACTACTCTGCCCCGCGGTCGGCCAAGATCCAGGAGCACACAAAGGAGGCATGAAAGGGGAGGGGAAGAATGGACAAAAGAATAAAAGAGGAAGAAAAGGTACAACAACACACCCTACAAACAGTGAGAGACCATTCAAAAGTGAAAAGCCAGCCAGGCAATCTGTCACATTGATTTCGAAATCAAACTCAACCCCCACGCAGCCTCGCTGCACACACACACACACACACACACACACACACACCGTCCCACAACATCCTACCATTCGTCAGCAGTCCTGTCCGAGGAGCCTGCTGGCCACCCAGCCCCCCCCTCCCCAAAGTCCCCTTCACTGCATAACAAAAGTGCCCCCACCCCTAACCATCTGCCACCCCTACACCTCGCCTCACCCCTCTCGTGTCCCAGCTTGGCCCTGCCCTGCCCCCCTCCGCCCCCCTGTCAGACGGCCTCACTCCCCAGCTGTGACGCTTGCCCTCTGCCTCCTCGGCTCTGTTATTAGCCAGCTGTGAGTCACATTCGGGCATCTGCTGGCTACACAATGGCGAACCCCACTCCGTCTTAGCCCCCGTGTCCCGGCCCCCTGTCCTTCCCCCTGCTGCCCCTCGGATCCTGGGTCACTGCCCCGCGTCCAGACCACTCTCTGCTCCATCCAAAACCACCCGGCTTCACCCAGTCACTCACCAAATAATAACCAAATCCCGTGGTCAATAAGCCGTGTCTAGACTCTGTACACCACCACACTTGTCATCACATGTTGACAAAATTCAAACACGATGTCTTGGCTAAACGGGAGAGCTGGAGTTTCAGTTTCGTTGAGGGAAAGGTGGATCGCTCCCCTAAAGTGTGTCTGCTGCTGTCAGCTGTGGTCTGGCTGCAGAAACTCCAGGCCCAGAGAGGAGCTCCAGGAAGAAACAGGAGCCGGCCAGTGTGCTGCGTTACAGCAGAAAGCAGCGGGGGGTTACCACTGTAACAAGAACGATGACAGACGGGCGAGACTCACAGTTCAACCACAGTCTAGTTTCAAAAAAAGAAGAGCCCCGAGCGTGATCCCGAAAACACATTTCAAGCTGACGGAGTCGAAGCAAAGTGAAGGAGAGTAATGGATATTTGGATTTCGTCCCCGTGGGTGAAAGTTTGAATGAGCGGCATGTGTGTGTGTGTGTGTGTGTGTGTGTGTGTGTGTGTGTTTGACTCACCTGCACATAACCTCGTGTGTGAGCAGAACTCTGCACATTTCTGGGTTCTTGTTCTGTCCCTCGTACGCTATGGGCTGAGAGGGAGGAAATGAGGAAGCAACGAGACGGATTCAGTTTCACGTCGAGTCAGTTAAAAAAAAACTGCAGGGGTTTAAATTGCTTTGAGAAGAACTTGGGGGGGAAAGTTTACCAACCTGTTTTGTGACGGAGTCGATGAGTCGTGCGTAAAGATCCTGCTCCGTACGAACACCTGGGCCACAAAACAACATAGAAATTGGTCATGTTAGGTCCGAGAGGGGAAGAAACTTTCCCTTTTTCATGTGCGTAGATAAACAGTGAACAGTGAATTAAGGCCGATTCACTCGTCTCTGATTGCAAAACCATAAAATAAGCAACTGAAACTGCACTTAAACTGCTAATCCAGCTTGATAAAAAACTACACACTGAGGATTCCTAAATAAAATGGAAAGATTTATGGCAATAATCTTTATTTATCTCGAGCTCTAAGAAAAAAGCATTGAACTCCGTCCAGCCAACATGGAGGAATAAGATTGGCATGCTGTTCGTATTTTTTTTCCTCTGATGGTTTCCGAGGGGATTGGGAGTTATTTGACGTTTGATGATTATTAGTCATGTTCTGCTTTGAGGTCGGAATTTATAACCCCATTCTCACGATTTGTCAAGCTGGGTTTTTTTTCTGATTTATTCCCAAAGTTTACTTTACTGCGTGGAGGTTAGAGTCGTACGCCAACAGGTAAAACAGTCCCTGACCGAGGTTTAATCAAAGAGAAAACGTCTTTTTTTTAAAAACTTTTTAAATCAGGTGCATCTCTGCGTGAGATTTCCTGAAACACCTGAAACCTTCAAAACCTCCACTGTAAATCACACGAGATAGGAAAACGACATGTAATAAATGGCTTCTTGAGAGAGGAGTGCGTTACCCGAGGATTTTTTTTTTATCTTTTTTATCGAGACTTTGGAGAGTATTGCTTTTAAAATGTGTTCCTCTCATCAAAGTCTCGATTGAGATGCCTTTGATATCGCTTGGGGGAAGGGGATGAGAGGAGGGGATGGGGAGGAAGTGCTTTTGGTGTGCTTGTATGTACATGTGTGTGTGTGTGTGTGTGTGTGTGGAGGGTGTACGAGGGGGTTGCACTGGAACATGTCTTTTATCTTCTCTCCCATGGGTGCCGCTGCGATGGCAGAGTAGGGGCAGCAGTGGCTCATGGGAACCGGATTTCTCTGTGCATCCCCGGATCTGATGTGGAAGCACCATGGGGGGTTGGAAGAGTTGGAGGGCGGATGGAGTGGGGAGTGGGGAGGGGGGGTTGGTGAGGTTGGGCTGGGGTGGCAACATGTACCTCATTTCCCCATACATGGGCCCAGAAGTGGCTCCTCGCAGAGCTGAACGCTGGATCGTGCAGGCCAAGTGATTAGACGATGAGTGGAAGGTAATTTATGAGCTCGGAGTGGAGAGGCGAGGTAAAGCGGCGGAGGATGTGGAGGGAGATTAGTTAAGTGGAAAGGTGTGTGTCACGTTAGCACGCCGGTGTCGCCGGGTGACCTTTGTCAACTCCTGTTACACGCGGGCCTCGGCGGCGGCGTCTAAATGATCAAATTAGACACCTCTGAGGGCAAAGAATCAACCCATAATCTAAGAAGTCATGTTCGACTCTACTCACCGTTGCTGTAGAGGAGCTGCAGCTTGTAGTGAGTGCCGTTGTTCGTCTTTTCCCCCGTCTGCTCCTTGGAAAAGGGAGGACGGACACACAGACACATGCAGGGCATGCAGTTAAGCACATTTGGGGCAAAGATAAGTACAGCTGAGCATCAGTGAGTCTTTCCTAATCCTGCAGCTCGTCCTTCCCTGGGAGCAGCGTCGAGATCAGAGGGTTGTAGGCTCAACGCCCACGTGGGACCCCTTTTTCGCCGTGCTCAAGAGCCGAGCGCTTAACCTTGAGTTGGATGTTCTTTGTAGAGGTTGAACTATCATGTCTGATACGGGCTCCTAAAACCTTACGATCAAATGCAGCGGTCCTCCTCACAATAAGGCAGCGCCGGCGTGGCTGTACGTGCGTGTGTGTGCGTGCAAAGTGTGTCTCGGCGAGTGGAAAGTGCTGTATGTGAGACTGAGCAGCAGTCGACCTTGACAGAAAAACTTCCTTTCCGCTATCCCTCCTTCCCCCCCCAGGCCCTCCACTGTAGCCTCTCACTTCTTCCTTCACCCCCCGCTTTCTCTGTCTCTTGTTCCTTCTCTTTTCGCACTCTTCTTCTACCTCTACTGGTCTTTCTAAGTGGTCTCAAAGGAATGCTCTCTGGTCCAATAACCCAGGAGGCTGGCATCAGTGAGATCCAGAGCGAGAGAAAGGAGGAGAGCGAGCGAGGGAGGCTGGGGAGGTGAAGAAGCTGGGAGAAGGAGACAGTTGTATCGGGAGGGGGGGGGGGGAGAGAATTAAGATGCACGAAGATAAGTTGGGAAGTAACCGAGCTCAAAACTCCAAATGAAAAGTGAGATTGAGACTTGACGTCAGGAGATAGACGGATGCCTGGCTTCATAAGTTTTGTAAATATACACAGAGGAACATTTATTTCGCCATGCCATCGCTCTACCTCTGCATAATTACAAAGCAAAAACAGATGCCAGGGTAACCATGCAGAAAATGAACTCCTCCGCAGCCGTCATATTGCTCCACGCCGGCCTGTGTGGCACAAAGGGGGGAGCACGCCGACAGCTTTCAGCCCTGGCATTAGCGCCGCCGCCGCCGCCGCCCTCCCACCCTCTGGCCATGAAATTCATAGCAAAACTATGTTTGAACTTGAGCTGACAGGACGGCGTCCTCTTGTCCTTCTCCCCCTTCGCCACAAGGCAAAAACATCCATCAACACCGGGCAGAAGGCTCCCAGTCTCCCCTCTCCAGCCTCTTTCTAACTCTGTCTCCACGCTGCACCCTTCCTTATTTTGGTCTTGTCCAACCTGAGGAATCCAGCTCCCCCCCCGACAGCAGTATTTAGAGTACGGGAGGAGGAGGAGGAGGGGGGGCATGAAGGAAAGAGACTTTGATGATTAGTTCACTGTATAACTTAACAGGAGCAAGCATAATTTGCATTTTAAAAAGTAGTGATGTCCTCCTAATGAGGCAAGCTGCTAATTAGTCATTAGATATTCTTTTTCAATCCCACATCATCAGCTCATTGAGGGTCTAGCTTGTGTAAACATGTAGCCGTCAGCTGTTCGATATGCTTGGCTTTGCTGCGGATGGGGAAGATCAAGTTTGAGCACCTGGTTACAGCTGAAACAGTTCACGTTTCCAACGCTGCTATTATTCCCAGTTTCTCGGCTGATATTCCTGTTAGACGGACGCTTTTTTTTTAAGTGTCCCCTGAAGGATTGTGTTTTTAAATCTACACAGTGAGTTAATGTCATGCTTAATTAGAGTGCTCGGAAAACACTCACACACCTTGTCATGCTCAACAAAGTCCACGAAGGCGGTCCTCTCCACCTCCACAGGTTGGCCGTGTCTGTCGTAGAGCGCCAGGACGAAGTGGAAGAAGTTGGACTTGCGGAGATTCGAGGGCGGCTGCTTCTCAAAGTGAGCTCTCGACAGGGCAACTCCACTGAGGACAGAACAGGAAGAGACGGTCAGCTCAGCGTCAGACACGCTCACACTGGGTTTAATACACAGGAACATGAGGATTATTTTTAATTGGATGACAATCTAGCAGCAAACACAACAAAGGTGGTGGTTCAAATATTTCTAAAAAGAAAAATAACAAATAAAAGCCAGTTCTTACTCTGTTACAGTAAATCAATAAAACTAAATTAATATGCAGCTCAGATGTTTTATTCATTGGCACCTTCAAGAAAGTTAATTCAAATATTCAAATGTTTCTTAAAAGTATTTAATTTTCTTTTGGTTACAAAGTTTTTTTATTCTCTAACTTTAAGGCCTTTTTTTTATCCAGTTCATCCACACAAATAATATCAATAATTTCTTTATGGATATTTAGTTTTACCCATAATTTAAAAGCCCTTTTCTTTCCTATCTGAAATAAAATAATCCTGGAAAATTACTCAGAAAGGGAAAAACAGGAAAACTTGAAAACAAACATTAAAAATACAAAGAGCTCTTTGAATGATTTGTTGGAGCATCTCTGGTTAAAAATGCTGAAATTAAACAAATTAAAAATATTTAGGAGAAACTCTAAACAGATCAGCAGAAGAGCCTCCACTGTGTTTCTGTACATTTAACTTCTGGTTTTAAAATTTTTAATCTTTGCAGAAAACTCAAACTTGAGAAGATGACGGATTTTCGTGGCGGTCGTAAACGTCTCTTCTCACCAAAAAGATCCAGAGGGACGTTTTTTATTATTTTGTACGTTTGACGTTCTATTTCATTTTTTTTTTTTTTAATAAAATGCTGCGATCGAGGGAGATTATTCAACGTGCAATAAAACAATTTAGACTATCAAGCAACCTGAAAACAAAACAAATCATAATTTATATTTATATTTTTATATCGAACAAGAATAAAAATTATCTAATAAACGTTTTGCCTTTTTTTCTTGAAAAAGCCACCGCGCGCGTGTGTGAACACTGCTCTCTAAAGTTTGGACCATGAGAAGACAGATGTGTGTGTGTTGGAAAAAAAATAAATAGATAATAATTAAATAAATTAAAACGATAATGAAGAGGAAGATTAAACATCTGGGGAATAAACGATTCAACAATAGAATGGTGGATGTGAGGATGAGAGTGTGTTTGAGCTGCAGGATGAAGAATAACAGCTGTAACCGCTGCTTTATGAAAACAGATTTATATCGAGCTTCAGCCACAGAAAGTTCTGAGAGATTATCTCAGATTTAATTCTGTAAACTAAATATGTAAATTGACATTTTTGCACGAGAGTAAATCCTCTGATTTGCTGCTGGCTGACTGGATTTAGGCCGAAGAATAAAGTTCCGATCATTAGTTTGACGTTTTCTTTCCTTTTCTACACACGAGCATTATTATTTCTTTAAATTATCATGATAATAATAATAATAATATTAATAATAATAATAATGTCGAGCCTCTGATTTAAACGTCAGGGTTTTAAGGTGACTCCTGTCATCCTTTGCAACAAGTAGTTTGCAGCTCTTTTCTGATCTCGTGTCAGATATTCACACATTTTAAACTCCGCTGTGCTCCTGATGCTGATGATGAATATAAATCCTGGCACGCTGCTAACGAGCTGCGCTGCAGCTGTGCGAGCAGAGCTGGAGAGAGATGCTAATGTCAGCAGATCAGCTGGGGTTTGTACTGTACCTTTGCGCCGCGACGTTCGCATCCACAACCCCGACATTACGCACCCACGACCGGACCGGATCCATCTCCTCTCCGAGACTCCGCTCTTTTAATCCGCTCACTTCTCGTATCAGATGCTCCTGGATCCCGAACATTTAAGCCCCGTCTCTGTGGACTCGATGCACTCTTTTTGAACTTGGGAATTAAAAAAAAAACGAGTTGGGGAGCGTAAAGCACTTTGGCAAACAACAGCAGAAGGTCCAACCCCAAAGGCGCTGCGCTCATCCACAGCGCCGCAAGAACACTGAGCTTTCACAGAGCTTTGAAAAAGAAAAGACCGGAGCTGTGTGATGCTTCAGAAGGCGTCTCAGTAGGAAAGAAAAAAAAAGATGAAGAAGAAGAATCCACTCACACTTTCTTTTAAGGCTGAATCGACGGTAACAGATGTATTCCCCCACTAATTACAAGCATTGTCCAAGCGCAAAAAAAAATCTCCAGCGTCAGGTCGAGCGCAAACGGTCACCTGCTCAGCTCAACTCCTCAGACAGTTCAGAGCGAGTCCGGCACTGGATAGTGGTTTTTTTAAAAAAATGTGTGTGTGAGGAAAAGTCTTCCTTTGTCAGGAGGCCGGATCGGATCAAAACAGTTGATCCGAGGGCCAGGAAGCTCGCAGTGAACCGCTGTCTCGAAGCATGAATGAGACCCTCTGCCGGGATAGCGCGTGGAGGAGGGGCCTGAGTGCCATATGGGGGACCGATTGTTGAAATGGATGCTCTCATTGGTGTAAAGTGCATCCGTTGTTTGGACTTGTGCCAGATTCAGCATCCAACCAGCGACTCTGGCAACAAACTTCACACACGTTAAGTTGATAACAGACTGAATGCACACAACATTTTTTTTTTAAAAAAAGCAGAAACACGCGTCTGTGAAAGCCTTTAAACAAGAAGCGTGTCTCTGTCTGCGGGATTAGAAATGAAAGGTCTTTCTTTGTGTGCGCGTTTGGATTTTATTCAACATCTTTTGGGGGGGCAAACGTTCATAAAATCACACAGTTTCCTCACATGTGTCTGAGTGTTGTATGTATTTCCGGGCTCGTTCTGCCCTCACACATCGCGTTTGGTGTTATTTTGTTCAAAGTCAGGATTGAGCACGAGCGCGCTCCGGACAGCCGCGTCATTCAGCAGCTCGACCGTCTGCTCCCTTTGAACGCGGTGATTCCGCTGAGGAGGCATCGCATCAGTGTCAGCCCGCAACAATGGCCGTCTGGTCGGTCCATCAATCTCTCCGCCAGCAGCGGACAGCGCCGCGCTCTGATTGGCGTTTGGACCGCTGCCTGACCTGACAGCGCCTCCGAATGAGTTCTTAATCAATGCAACAGAACCGTCTGATCAGAAATCGACAAATAACGCGTGTGTTGGTTAAGTGTGTGATGCGGTGGATGGAAAGTAATCTTTTTTTTTTTTTTTTTTTTTAGTGACAGTCTAAAAGTTTGCTTCTGCTGCTGATGTTTATAACGTCAGACAGCAAACAAACAAACAAACAAACAATTTGGACACTGTGGAATAAACCCAGAAAGTTTACAAATACAAAATTAATTTAAAAAACAACAACAGTGATGATTCATAAGATTTAAACGATTTTCAGAAAATCAGAACAAAATCGAAAGTATGATTTTAGTTTCACAGACGAACAATTTTAATTTCTTCTCCTGTTAATCTGCCACTGAAAAGGAAAGTTTCTTTTTTTTTTTTTCCAGCCCTGGTTTTTCTTTGCCTCTTACCGACACTATTGTCTCTGTGTGGAGTTCGTGCGCCGCGGACAATGGATGTAAATCTCCCCCCTCTTTGGATCCCGCCTCAACCCGCCATCTGCCAGCGCGGGACAAAGTCAGATGTTTCCCCCCAATTATGAGAGCTGGTCCTGGGGAATCCTGCTGCCGAGTCTCCGCCCTGTCTCCGTGTCCCCTCACACACACACACACACACACACACGTCCCCTGACATGACTGACGGCTCTGCTTAGCCATGAAAATAATCTACATACGATGACACACTTCTTAAATAAAAAATTCCTCCACAAACTTTCCAGGAGGACGCGATGCGCTCCTGTGTGGATTTTGAAGAGAAGCGCGTGAACAATTTCAAAACTGATTTCAGTGCCTCGCGTAAAAAAACTCAACTAATCGACTCATCAAAGCATCTGATGCTTCTTTTAAAAAAAATGATCTAAACTTTGGATTTGACCTTTGAGTTTCTCTCTGGGTGATAAACCCATTTAATCTCATCTAATCCTTTAATTTGAGCGCGCAGAAATCATCTGAGTCGTTTCTCTGACAGGTTTGTGAATCATCACGAGGAGGTCTGACCTCATTAAGACGTAAAATAAGTCGCACCTTTGATTCAATTTCGTGACATGTAGGTATGTGTTTAATTTATTTTGCCATTCAAGAGATTAATCCTGATTATTACGCCTTTTAAAGAAGATTTTTAAAAGGCCATATTACAGTTGGTGTCTCGCGCCTATATGAGCCATGTTTTATCGCTTTATAACAACAGATTCTATATTAATTATCTAATGTGGGGTGTTTCAACAGATGAGTTTTAATTGAAAACCCTCCGATCATGTCCACGTGGCGTGTTTAAAAGTTGATTTCACGTGCAGCTCGAGCCCCACAGGTGCGACAGGCTGGATCAGCACAACCTGCACATCTCGACTCGCTGCATGTGTGGCTTTCTTTTTTTTTTTTTTTTTTTTGTCTAATTTGCTGAAGCGGAGAGCCGGGCCCGAAAGTGGGGGGGGGGGGGATTAGTCAAAACCACAAACGTCTTTCTAATCAATTTAACCCGCTGAGACGGTCAGCCCGTGTGTTCCAGGGGAGGAGGAGGTGTAGGAGGAGGTGGAGAGGGAGGTGGAGGAGGTGGAGGGGGGGGATCAGTGACTGCTAAACCAAACAATGGGGTATCGTGTGCCGCTCGTCCTCTCCAGCATTCCCCTGCTCCCCCGGGACCCGCAGGGCCACTCTCTGTGGATGGCACTGTGTCCACGGAGGTCAGGAGGGGCGTGGCGTGCGTGCGTGCGTGTGTGTGTGCGTGCATGCGTGCATGTGTGTGTGTGTGCGTGTGGAGACGCAGCAGCTGGTTCCCGTCCCTCCTCTCCACTGTGCAGAAAACAACAGAGCTAATGCGACCCGCAACGTCTCCCATCGATCGTCGCATATTGCACACTCCTTTTCTTTTCTTTTCTTTTTTTTTCTGTTTTGTTTGCTTATTTAGGGAAAAGATGCAGATCCCTCCTCCTCCTCCTCAGGGGAGTGTCGGCATCCGCGATTCGAGCGGCCCCCTCCGCCTTTAAACTCATTTCTCAACATGAAGATAAACATCATAAACCTTTAACAGCACTGGGAGTCATCAGGTGTGTTGGAGGTAAAGAAAATCTGACGCGATGGACTGAAACTGTCGCGGACTTTATAAAGTGACTTCTGAGCAGCAATATCAGATTTTCACTATATCCACGATAACGGTATTATCACGATATCTATCGAAAAATTGGGGGGAAAGACTCTAAAAATCAAATTCATCTGTAACTTTATTGTGTTTTGTCTTGTGTAAGGAGGTGGAGAGTGCATGACTGCACAGAAGCCTGCAGAAAGTACAATTACACAGATTTTTCCATTAAGAACGGAAAGAAACAGAAAAGATTTAAGAGGCGGCGTCTCATTTGTACTATAATATCGTACGTATGTTATTAACACAACATCAATATCATTTTTTTTTTAAATATAACGATTGTCCTCAAGATCACAGTGTTTTCTGCTGAATCAGGTTTATAAAATCAACATCTGCACATTACTCCAAACAACTCCTGAAGGGAGTATGTGCAACGATACACCGGTATTATTAACAATAATGTTTAAAAATTAGATATCGTATTCATAATTCACATACGATAATATCCCGTACGTCGCCCTCATAGTAAGGGACAGCAGTGGCGATTCAAGAGTTTGTTGGGGCTCGAGGCAACTTTTCGAGGGAGGGGGAACCTCCAACCAGCGTCCATCACCATCATGTTACAAATAAACTGACACCAACGGAAAATTAATTCTGTTGTGAAATTCTGATGTCATGAACCCGAGGTAGTTTAACTGGGGGTGCAAGAATAACTTTACTTTTGCTTTTCACAGCAGAAAAGGCGCCGCTGTACGTGACTTCTCTGTCATTTAAGAGTCCCAGTTAGGTCTTAAGTTGTATTATTTAATGTGTCGTCCACATACAAGCAGCCAAAAGACACCAGACGTATTGTTTAGAGGTGATTTAACATTTGGCAAACAAGAACAGAGCGTCTTGTACGTATAACATGACATCACAAACTTCTGTCTGAGTGAAAGTAAAGCCAGTGACTGAGCAGATGCTGCAGAAACTGGCCCAGATTTAAATTAAATGCATTAAGTAAGAGTGCAGTATGTAGTTTGGCGAAATAAACTCAAACTCAGAAAGATAATATTTACGATATTAATAAGGTAATGACACAAGATCAGGAGTGTGTTTCCATAACTGAATAAACAAGCAGCACTCGGAGGGAAACAAGGTCCCCAGATCACTGAAGCTAAAAAAGAAAGAAGTGGCTACTGAGAAGAGTCCTCCAAAGTGCACCTTTAATGTTATGCATGTCACAGTGTCAGCTTTGAAAGTAAATCTATTTGGCGCCAGTTCTTTCAAACTGTTAATACTGAGAGTTTTGTGTTCTGCACTGATGCCAGCGTGCATCAGAACATGTCCAGATATCACAATGAAGCTCATCCTAAAGCTTCCATAGTCTGCGATGAACAAACTGCACTACGAAACTCTGGTACGGTGAGCACAACATATATATATATATATATATCTTACGAGCATGAATTCACTCCCACAACAGTATCTCATATTGCCTCCTGACTTGCAGCAGCACAGATGTACCGCAAAGTTAAAAAAGGCACCAACATATATTTGCTAAAAGCTTCTATCTGTTTTCAGGCGGACAGCTTTATGGCACGGTGTAAATCCTTTGTACAGTAAATCCTTTATTCCAAAAGATCACTGAATGATTTGTTTGATCTGCATGAATCAAGATGTGTTATCACCTAATAGAAACATTGCTCTGGAGAAAGAGATTACCTTTTTTTTATTATTATTATTTCTGCTGAGGAAAAAAAAACAACTTATTAATTGATACAAAGAGGTTTTGCAGAAACATTAAGATATTATAGATAACATATTAAAATCCTTTCTGAACAATCCGTCTCTAAATTTAATTTATAAAGTGATCAACTTGAGATTATTTGCTTTGCTTTAGCTGAAACTAAACTTTAAGACTGCATGTGTTTAAAGCAAAGATTAAACTTTATGACGTTCTTGTTTTGATTGTGTGCATGATGCCAGTATAAATTTAATCTACAGATGATCTGTTTAACTTGAGAACCAGCATCGTCCTGTCACTGTAAATCCCTCAATCGTCAGGATCGTGCTCATGGCCTCTTCCTAAAGGTTGTGCGTCAGTGACATCTGCTGGTCTGCTTAAGAAACAGCATCACCTGTGGTTTGCAATCAAATCTTTTCATGTCCTGGTGTGTTGTCTTATATCCTCTCCAGATTCATTCAGAGGCAGAGGGCGTATTGGTATGACAAAACTTTTATTTGTAGTCAAACTTAGAGAGACTGAAAGTCTTACACTTAAACTCTGGACAAACACGTGTGTGTGTGTGTCCAAAGATCTGTCAGAAGGTCACATCTGAGCGGTGATGGTTACAACAGCGGTGTCGGTTCAGTTCCTTCGTTACATGTCATACACTTGCTCCAGAAAATCAATTAGACGAAAGCCCAAAGAAATCATCATCGAGATAATTACTTGTATTGGAATTGCAGCTTATATTAAGAGTGTCAGACACAAAGGTTTTTGTGCAGTCAAGAAAATAAAATAATACAATTTTAAAAGACAGTAAAGTGATCAGATAAAAATCAAATCAAGTCAGGTAGCGGAAGGTTTTCACATTGTTTTTCTGAGATTGTTTAGAGAAGTCGAATAAGCTTTTTTTGCATTTTTTTTTACATTCAGATATCAGTGCATCATGAACATTCCTTCATTCAATACAGAACCTTTAAAAAGTTATATAATGCCACAAAAAAAGTGCTTTTCCTTCAGCAAGCACAGCTACAACAAAGTTTCACTACTAAAAAAAATGCCCATTTTAAAGATGTTTTTTGTCTTTGGTTTCTTTAATGAGCAGCGACGTCCTCAGTGAGAGCTCGTATTAGTATTCTGAGCTCTCACCTCTCAGTCTAGCTCTGCTGAACCTTCACCTGGACGCCTCTGTGTGGGTGTCCAGGGCCTTTACTACTTGTGCAGTGCAGTAAATGGCACCAAAAAGTGCGATTATCTCATCCAATTGACAGCATTTAAGGGTCGCATATGGTGATTAAAGCAGTGGTCAACTTTTTAGTTTGGACGTTGTGGCTGTGTTGAGAACAGCCCTGCTCAGAACAACAGATGTCCTGAGAAGTAGCTGTCACTCAGCACCCCGTTGCCTCCTTGGTTGGCCAGCAGGAAGACCTCGTCACCCTTCTCCAGCTTGATAATGGCGGTGCCGCTGGCTGTGGCGTGAGACCTCTTCGGCAAGCTGGTGAATGAGTGCACAACCAGCTTACCGTTACGTATCAGATCCACATTGGCGTCTTCGTCGTTGACTTCACAGTTGAAGTTGAACTCGTATACACCTGGCTGCTCGCAGGTAAAAACCCCTGTCTTGATGTCGTAGCTGTTCTGGTCATTGTAGATGACGACACGGAAGGGAATGGGCTTGCCGGCTGGGGGGAAGTTGTTGCCCAGACGCACAGAGAAGGCTACGTTCGGTGCGCTGCGAGGAGTGTCAGCGGGGCTTGGTTTACCTGGGTGGGAAAAAAATAATAATTACACCAACAGAACCTTCTCATTATAGTTTTTAAATAACAGTGTATGTGGAGTGGTAGACAACAGAAGTGTTCTACAGAAAATGAAAGGGAAAAATACTGTCGGCACTGATCTGCTTTGGTCAAATGTGTCGGGGAGGATTTGAGGGCATCAACTCACCATCTTCCCTCCATGGGCTGAGGTCAAAGGGAGAAATGTCCTTGCACTGGGTGTAACCGGAGCCTCGAGGCCGGTACTGGAAGGGTTTTTCGGGCACTTCAGTGACGCCAGTGTTGTCACAAATAATCCGGGCAAGTGATGTTTCCCTCAGGGACCTTCTCTGGGCCTCAGTGAAGACTCCTTCCTTCTCCCACCAAAGTCTGAAATTTGACAGTTGGGTGACAGTTAAAGTGAATGTAAAGGTTCAGTGACACAAACATCTACATATCTTGTAATTTAAGGAGAAATTACCGGTCTCCTTGGCGGATCCTCTGGAACTGAGTGGCAATCAGGCAGGCAAACAGGGGACCCACTCTTCCTCCGGGGACAAACGGCTCGGCCACTCCTGCCAACCACACGTCAATGTTGTCAGGTGTCCCGTAGAGATCCAGAAGATTCCTGGCCAGGTCAGTGTTGTTCATCACTTCAGCCAGCTGATTCAGGTTTTTTGGTTCGGACAGCCCACAGAATTTGCGCCATTTGTTGTAGCCTAAAAAGAGATACACGGTGTGAAAATGTTGCAGTGCACTGAATATTTGATTTGTAATGACTTGAAAAAAACCTAGATACTACTGCAAAATTCATTTTAAACACAAAGAATTCATAGAAGACTAAAGACGTACCGGGGAGTCCATGGTCTCTGCCTCTCTGTATGTTGAGAGAGCCGAGATCCAGCGCCAACTCAACGCTGAATTTGAACAGCCTTTCCCTCAGCTCATCAGTCATCATGTGATCCTGCGTGTTCAGCTTGGCCTGACGGCCGATTAGCCCCCTCACAATTGGGTCCAAACCACCTGAGGAGATCAAGAGATTAGTCAACTTAATTTTAATCAATTGATCATATGTTTAGGAAGAACTAACAGGCTAAAGTTCTTAACCATACCTTCAAAGACGACTCTCCACGGCGTGAAGAAGGCTCTGTGCAGCACTGGGCTGGGGAACTTCTTGTGCTCCTTGTAGTTCTCATCAAGACGAAAAATGAAAGGCTGAACCATTAGATGGGCAAAGCGGTAGGCAGCGGTGGCGAACACATTGGAGATGCTTGGGTCCACCTCTTCATCATAACCAGGGTAGGCGGAAAGTTGCTTGGCGAGGACGTCTGGACCAACAATGTGGAGCAAGTAGTCTCTGAAAGTGAGAACCTGAAAGACAAGAAGAAGGGTTACCTGAGCCGTGCATTGACATGCTTTTCATTCCTTCAGTCATTACTGCAACATCTTGAAAGTCTCCATGCAGCTGAGCCTCTCGCTAACCTGGAAGTACGCTCCCATGATCTTGCGTGCCTCCTGGTAGATTCGCTCACCATTCCACCCAGGGTTGAGTTTGGCGAGAGCGCGTGCCAGACGGTTGTGTTCACGCAACCCCAGTGTGTGCAAAGAGGTCAGCGCGATGTTCTCATTGGATCGTTCGTCACCTTGAAAGTCACATAAAAGGAGGGGGAAAAAAGTGCTGTCAGCCCTGTGCAATGCTTAGATTCAATCTTACTCTTTTCTGTATTGTACATTAGTGTTTTTTGCTGAACCCTCACCAGCGAGGAAGCAGGGCACCTCCTTGGCTCTACTGTCATTAGTGATGCGAGCTCGTGTGGCGCACATGTTGGTAGTCATTTCGCTGAAGGGCAGGAGCTCGCGGCCGTTGTCACCGTACTCTGTGTTGACCCTCAACAGTCCCTTGTCTGAGGTGAGGTCCCGGAGCGAGCGAGCTTTGGCCTCATCTGACCCGTACACCTGGCCTACGTCTATGAAAGCTGTGAGAGTGTTCATCTGCTGGCGGACGGTGGCCGCGCCAAAGATGTGGCCAGTGTTGCCAGAACCGCAACTTGGTGCCGAGCGGAAGAAGGGCATGCACTCTTCTGAGTTTCTGCCAAAGCGAGGGTCTTGTTTGGGAATCTGTTTAGATGAAGAAGAAGCAGTTAGCACTCAGTGTGTGTGAGTGTGTTTGTGTGTGTTCAGGCTTTAGATACAGGTGACACACACCTCAATGGGGAAGCAGGGCTCTGTGCGATCGCAGCTCTTGTCACAGTCGATGCCGCTACTGAATGACTTAATGACGGGAGAGTGAGGAGTGAAGGTGAGGTCGTGGTCCGTCCACTGGCCAAAGATGGTGACCAGGTGAGTGTAGAGCGGGTCGTCCTCCACATCAGAGTTTGCCATGCGCAGAATTCTGTTGGACACTTCTCTTACCTGCAGACAGGATGCAGACAATGAACACCTTGGTAACAAAAGGATTTGTGCAAACTCTAAGTGTCTTGTTGAGTCATTTGCAGCGCAGCCAGTAAAGATGATATTCTAAAGTATATTACCAGGGGGAGAATCTGTCCGTTGACTCTCCTCTCAGGGTCCCAGCCTATTGGTTGGGAGATTTTATCCTGGTACTCGGCAGGGAGCCAGCGGGTGAAGGGTGTGTTTGAAGATCCCCATCGGGTGTTTTGTCTGGAAGAGAGATAAAATCATAGATCATACTCTGTTTATCTTCTCTGTTATTTACTTGTCAAATGTTTGAGTAAAAGGAAATATATTAAAAAAGGATCAAAAGCAGCGTGCAAAATCATATCATAATTAGGGATTTGACTTAATGATAGTTTACTCATTTGTGAAATGAAATGAAAAGGTGCCATTAAACAGCTGACTCACTCGTTGTTGCAGGTGCTGCCTGCGGTGCGAAACGTGTCTATGGCGAGCAACGTCCTGCAAAGAGGGGCACGACGTTGGGCAGAGCAGCCTGTCAGATCAGAAATGAGCTCCAGATCCTCCTCCGAGAGCAGATCTGATCAACATAAACAAAGAATAAGCAACTCAGCTGTGAGTGATCTGTGATCATTTGTAGGGAACATTCATACATTCAGAGCCGTTTCTTGAAACCCTGAAGCCACCAAGGGGCCCACGTGAGGAAATACTGTGATGTTGTGGTGGCTCAGCACCAGAGTGACCGGACAGAAACATTTGGGATAATCCTGATTTACAAACAGTTGCCTCAAATCCCAAATTCTGTCCTGTTTGTCCCGAAATTGAGTAGTAATAGATAAGAACGAGCTAAAACGGGAGCTGTCTGTGCTCCCGTGTGTCTGTGTTAAAATCATTGAATCTTCTACCTTTCAATAAGGATAATATCTCTATATCGATTTTAGATGCTTGCCTTGTAGTTTAAAAGGTGCAATATGTAAGAATTTGTCAAATTCATACTAAAAACAAATAGCAGGCAGCATATCACTGGTTTAACCGCTAATTGCTTCTAACTGTAGCTGCTGTCAGCTCGTTAGCTCAGTTAGCTGTGAAGCAAGTGGTCCAGAACGGGGAACCGTTGGTGTCGACACCACTAGCAAGGCAGCTTCGGATCAAGACAGCTGGTTAGCATGCTAACTTCAGTCAACGTCACTGAAACACAATACGCAGAGGGAACAATTGTTGAACAATTGTTCAACAACAGTCAATTGTTAACTGTTTCCAAACTGAAGACAGGCATTCCAGTTTGACCATGTTTAGTTCCTGCTGGTGAAAAAAAATACGACGTTTCCTGCAACGCTGCTTCAGACTAGAAGGTTTTAAATTACTAAAATAAGACACACCAACAGTAACCTGCAGTTATCCCAGCTGTGACGGAAAAGTACAAGCTGTACCGAGCAGAGCCGGGCCGCAGATATAACAGAAAAACGGTAAAATGTCAAAACTCAAAAATATCACATTCTATTTGATAATTTGTGTTTATTTTTTTTAACGTTTCAACTAAAATCTTACATATTGCACCTTTAAATAGACAATTTGACAAAAGATGAATAAAGAAATTAATAAAAAGGGTTTGTCACAAAATAGGGGCACAGGGCCCCCTCCAATAAGGTGTAAAAACGCACCTGTGGCATTGACGGAGCGTCTCTGACGTCTTTCCAAAGACCTCTTGATCAGGACCAGCGCGTTCTCCATGTAGTCAGCAGCACGCACCGCGCTGCGGCTCACACCCACAGGCTGCTTCAGCAACCGCAGGACGTGTGCGGGGTTCAGCGCGTTCCTCCGGACACGGTCAAGACTCCTGCGTTGTGTGGAGAAGTCAGATTAATGGATCTTTTTTTTTAAATGTATTTTCCTAATCTTTGTTCAATCAATCGATGAGGAATGTTTGACTCAGTGGAACAGGTGCACTCACTCTCGTCTGGAGTAGGTGTAGGCTGAGTCCACGTTGGCTTTTGCTGCCATCACAGCTCGTTCGATGACGCTCCGACTCAACCGTGATTCTGAAAGCACAACACAGAGTTTGTTGAATTTTACTCTCCAATTCACTCTTAAGTACTGAAGGTGTTGGCATTTCTGACGTGATCTTTTTTTTTTTTTTATGTTTCATCCATGCTTCCAAAACCATCACTTAGAAAACGCAAAACATTAAGTTGTAGATTTTTATAAGTTTAAAAGTTGTTTTTCATCAGGTGAAAAATGAATGCATCTGGAGCTATTTGTAGGTGTTTCTAGGATGATGGAGGTCGCACTCACCTGCATTCACCTGGTACTGCAAACACAGGCAAAGGCCTGCAGCCAGCAGGCACAGAAACCCATTCATCTCTACAAAACAAACGTATGTGCAGCTCAAACCATATGAAGCAATTTGAAATAAAACAAATATTTGAAAAGAAAAGGTGAAATACAATCCAATTTTATACATTATTATGGATCAGAGCATATTGCCAGTATATATAGTGCAGGAATAAATAAATAAATAGTATATGGAAAAAGTTAAAAATCTGAAATGTCCAAACCTGAAGTAAAACCAGAATCTCGCCTCCTCTAAAGTTCTGTATCATCCAGCTCGATGCTCCAGCTGCTGTGAGGTCACCGCTGCTCATCATCCCTCACAACCACCGCGAGGCGTTTTAAACGCGCTGGCCACACGCGTCATTTGACGCCAGATTTGTTGGCAGGAATTTGTTTTGACGGACTCTGTGGACTTTTTTCCTTCCTTCTAGTTCCTCCTCCCTACAGTACCTGTCGAGCAACTTTAAAGAACAAGGAAGCAAAAAGTCAGTGAGGTTGAAAGGTTAATGTAGATGCTGAGATCTCTTCCTCGTTTCAAATGATTTGTTTGCAGATACTACTAAAGAATAAAGACGAGGAAGCTGTCTGGAAAACTCTAAAGAACATTTGCTTCACTGAAGTGGAAACAAAAATATCTTTCAAAGCGGCACATTTTGCGTTAAAAAATAAAGCAAATTCTGCATTTTCTGCGCACAAATGTTGAATTATTCCGCGTAAATCTAGTGCAATAAAATGTGCACAGTGCACATAAACTACACTTTATAAAGAAAGCTTCTGCGTTCAGTTAAAACCCTGTTATCACCTGTTTTTTACCTTTCTCCGCAGTTTTACCAGCTTATAGTTGTTTCAAAGTATTTTAATGATTTTCTTATACATCTGGAAATTGCTGTGAGTAAATTTTGTATTTATAAATAATAATATGAGTCATTGTGATACAAGATAATATACTCTCTTTTTTTTATTCAGTTGAACTCCACAGTGGCGTTTCAAGACGCTGAACAAACCGTGAGAAGCTCTTGAATGTCAGGTATGTCTCACATCTAACTGCACTGGAAAGTTTGCGGGGTTTTTTTTTCTGACAGGACGCACAATGGCATGAAAACGCACTGTGGCGTGAGGGATGGAAAGAAAACAACCTTCCAGTACGCACGTTACGGAAATAGACTGTGGACAAAAGTTTATCGTAAATCACTTACGATGACAGGTAGCCTTAGTAATTCAAGTTACTGTAGGTCTCTCTACTGTTAAACACTGTGTGTCCTTATTAAACTGACCAAGCAAGTTTACCATCCGGAGCCGTTTACCATCCGGAGGAGAGCCGAGAGATTACTTTTAAACTTTAAGTATTTAAAACTGGATTTACCTTCACTTCAGTTAATCGACCTGCAAACTTGCAGCAGCGATCCGAGGAGATGTTTTTTATGTACCGTAATGTTGATTGTCGTCTGGAGCTGGTCTTTTAAATGGATTTAAAAAATAAATTAAATAAAAAAAAATATATATATATATATATATATATATATATATATATATATATATATATATATATATATATATATATATATATATTTATATTTATTTTAATTTATTTTATTATATATATATATATATATATATATTTATATATATATATATATATATATATATATATATATATATTTATTTGATTTATTTTTTATATATATATATATATATATATATATATATATATGGAATAGCCCTTTAATACCACTTACATGATCAAATAATGTGATCATGAAAATTTCTTTATGGGGGTCTATAGGCGATAATATGCCCCTGTTCATTCTGCAAACACACACACACACACACACACACACATACATGCACACTTGGACCCTTCTAGTTCATTTTATATCAAGAAAAGTGTGTTTTTACCAAGTCTGCTTCATGTGTACTAATATTAAAGTAATACTAGTATACATGCAAGTGTACAACATAAAAATAAAAGTATGTAAGATTAGTATAAGTAGGTGTAGTTTACAAGGGGGACATGTATCCATCATCAGTATAACTTGTCAAGGATGTTCTGGAAAAACAGCTAACACCAAGAAATGCTAAAGGTCATATTGATAATATCTATATAGAGACGAAGCCACGCCCCTTTCCGGTTTACCTCATGGTAAATACTTTGTAAGTATGTGCCATGAACTGTACACACAGTTACACATTCTCGGTCAAAATAATGAATTAAATCATCCACATACATACACACATGAACACATACGTATATACATTGAATAAATGAATAAAAGAGGATTAAAAGTTTAAAAATAAATGAATGAATAAATAAAAAGTTATTATTTACAACTGAGTTACCTTAGCAAATTCACAAGTAAAACCAGACTGAGAATAAAAGCACAATTATCCAAATCGCAGGCATCTTTCATCCTCAAGTCATTCATAAAATGTAAGAAAGGCGCCGACATCTTATTAAAATCCTCAACTTTACCTCTTTCTATGTAAGTACTGGTAGTAAAATGCTCATAAACCAGCCCGACACATGCGTAAAAATATAAACAAAAGACATGTACATCTACAGGGAATGCCCAGTGTCAGCTGCTTGGATCATAAACAAACACCTCTTCAGGGATAATCAAACTAAAATGTGCTTTTACGAGCTCTCAAGTCACCATTGAAATAAAATGGGGAAAACTGAAGGTGTATGTAGGCTTGGGTTTCAAGGTAAGGCCGGCTCTGGTGCAGGGAGCCTCAACTGGGCTGAACAATAAACACAGTTTCTCTTGATTAGAACGAACCGGGGCAGCAAAGAAATCTCCTAAACAGACCAGAGTTTCTGCTTCTGTCTTCAATCTACTGAGATGACGTGTGTCAGGGACAGATTCAGAAACCAACCTGGGCGCCTCTCACTTCTCTTAAGCCTTCAGGAAAGGGCATCGTCACACCCTGACTGACTGGAAGAGGAAAGCTTCAGGCTGCTTCCACTCATTAATTAGGCATTAATTAGGAGTCATTCTCCACACCCTGCACACAGCTGATCTGAAACCCATAAAGTCAGTCCAGAGAGGTTCTGGCAATCTGCCCAAAACGAAAAAAGATAGCAAGTCGTACACAACGCGACTGCTAGACACCACATTAATCCACTGACTGGGTCCTGTAGTATCTTTCCATTTCAATGCAATTACATGTTTTGCTTGTAACAAGCAGAAATTAATTAACAAACATATTTTAGTTTCAACAGGGAAAAAAAACAAAACCTTCTTGTTAGTTTAGAAACCAGCTTGAGAACCTCATTCCAGAGCTGCTGGAGGTTTAAGACAGCTCCACATTCCTGTTCCTTCATGACTTTTGAATGCAGCTGTCAGAAACATTTAGTGTCTTAATGTTATTAATGACAACCTTAATACAACAGCTGAGTGAAACACAATGGCGCTTAACTTTATTTCTAACTTACTGGTTATGTAAGGGATAATGCCCGACAAGGTGTCCATTATCAGGAATTAATGAACGACGCCGAGGACGATTTTAAGGCCTTCTCGTCACCTGCCAAAGAACATAAATTAAGATCATTAATTTATATTTTCATGCGTTTTACAATCAAAATATAAAGTTTTTCACAGGCAATAACTTGGTTTCCCTGGTAACGCCTGAGGGTTTGACTAATACCTGGAACAACCATTACCCTCCCGTAAGGTTCTTATGCAACGGAAACGTTGTTCACCTCTCCAGTAAATAGGACAGACCTCAGATACGACTTGGCAACAGGAGATATTCTAGTCCGCTCAGCGATGAGCCAGAAAGCTAACGCTATGCTAGCAAGATTCAAAGTCAATAACATTGCGTACGGTTGACGAACAGTAAATATAATCTGACAGTATGTTTAACAACAAGACTAGCGAGCTTACCAGTCATGTCATTGTCCTCAAATCAATGTCAAGATTTTCACGAACAAATGATCGGCCGTGTGTAACGTTACTGTGGCCGCAGCCTGAAGCAGAGAGCTGAACAGCGAACGGGATGTGAGATTATTCGCTTATGTGATATAAAGTATCAGTAAGTTTAGAGGGGAAGTGAACTTTCTGCAGCTTGTGTGTTACAGTCGCCATCCTGTGGTGTTCAGAGGATAAGGCTCTGAAGGACTGACGGACTGCACTCAGTGCTGGAAATAAATTGTAAACAGAGGCTTTGACTGCGTTCCCGTCGCTATGGTTACGCCAGCTAGCGCATTAATTTAGACGGTGAACAGACAATTTGACTGGAACTACTTAGTAGGTGTCCATATATCAGGGATTAATGGACACCCTGCAGCCAATCAGAATCGAGTATTCCCCCAGACCATGGTATAATTAATGTTATATATTTCATTTCCCACTGAAGTTCCTTGTTTTCCTATTTTGGATGCATTTTAAATCAGATTTGAAAGAGAGAGAGAGAGAGAGAGCAGTCAGGTTAGCGATGCCTGAAGTGTTTGAGTTTCATGCACGTCACTCTATGTTAACATGTGGTTTTAATGCTTCTTAGTGTCCAAATATTTAAGAACAATATTAAGTTGGTGCTGCTGTGTGTTTTAAAGAGTACATCCTCATCTTCAACGACGTGTCAGTCAAACAATGCCAATATCACATCGGCTGTAGGAAGCAGGAGTGCATGTGAGTTTGTTGTCATGTTTCTTGGTGTGGGCTTTTTATTTTTTTCACATTTTTAACAGATGATGCTTTAAACGACACCTATGATAAAGTCACAAACACAATAAGATTTCTCCACTGCAGCCTTTAATCACAAACAGAAGGGAACAGTCAGGAAAGTGCAGAGAGAGCTGCAAAACATAAACAGGTAAATAATAAATGTAAATAAGTAATGGTTTATTTGTGCTGGCAGTTTTCATTTTATTAACTTTTAACAGTTAGCACCTCAGCGTTGTCTGCTCCAGGAACAGCTGTAAAATAAAAAAGACTGAAAACTTATTCGACTTGACTTCAGACACAATGCGTGAACTTAGTGTACCAAGATTAGATAATGACTCAGTTGAATAAGTTCTTCATTTCATCTATGCAGGAAGTATTTTCTTTTCTTTTCCTTAGAAAGCACGATCCAATGTCATCCTCATTCCAAAAGGTTTCTCTCGTTTGGACCATGTGAATTTAAGTGTAGCCTCACAGCCTCCTTGTGGTGGAGGCTGGAATTATTTTACATATTTTCAAGTTTCTCCTTTTTGGTTTACTTTCAGGCTTTGAAATACTTTTTTTACTCCTTTTATCACACGCATATGTGTTCCGAATGTTAGTTGTTCTATGATACTGGACATTGAAATCTCACTGCCTTTGTGTCATGGTTTGAGTTTGTGGTTTTGTTATTTCCTGTTTTATTTTGAAATTCCGCCCTCATGTGTCATGTTTTCCTGTGTTTACGAGTGTCCTATTAGTTAATCAGCCCTTGTGTGTGTAGTCTGTGTGCTCCCTTCTGTCTGTGTTCAGTTTCCCGTCCTGCTCTGTTTCCTGTGTCTCACAGTTTTATCCTCCCTTTCGGGTCTGTCTGGTTTTTCTTCCCCGTGTCTTTCCTGGTTTGTTGTTTTTGGTTCTTGGATTTTTCTGGGTTTGTTTTTGTGCCCTGGTCTGCCTTGTGTGATTGCTTTATCTTTTGGGATTTGGATTTCATTGACTTTGGTTGTCAGCTTTATTTAATCAAAGCTTGCTTTTTGTTTCTTACCTGTCTTGTGTTCTCGTCCTGATTGGCTGCTGTTGTGTTTCAGAGGCGCTCTGCAGAGGCTGGGCGTGGCTTCCCTGATGACTGGAGCTTCTTCTCTGTGCCAGATTATTTCGTCACCTTGGTCTAGTGCTACTACCTGTGATTCTGGTTTCATGCACCAGTTGCATTGTTATCCCACTAATCTCTTTTTTCCTCGTCCCCTCCAGCGATCGACCTACATCGAAGTTCCAGCTCCCGTGCCAACCTGTCACCCTGCCACCTCTGCAACCTGCCAAATTACATCAGTGCGTCTCCGCCACAACACCTGCAGAGTCACTTGCCTGAGCCTGAAAATTAATTCCTTTAACCATCTCCCTGTGTTGGCATCCGCTTTTTGGTTCTACAAGTAACCTAATACAAACCGTAACAGTTCTGACACTCTATGTAGATATACTGTGCTTTTTTTATATATATATAAAGGAGACGTATTACGCTCATTTTCAGGTTCATAATCCTATTTTGGGTTGCTACCAGATCAGGTTGACATCTGTTAATGCTCAAAAAACACATTTGTTTTCTTGTACTGTGTGAAACACTCTGTTTTAGCTCCGTCTTGTGTGACACTGCTGAGGTTATTTGCAGAGAGATTCACCATAATGACAGATTTCATAAAAACATTGTTGGGTTTAATCTGTTTTTTTAAAAGATGCGTACTTGACTGTGGATACCACTTAACCTTAAAGGAAAAAAGCCTGCTTTTTATGCCTCTCAAGCCTTCTCTTCAGGATGAAATCATGTACCTTTATAAAAGTATTGTGTATTTATGATTATATAAAGTATATAAAATGATGTAACTTCTGCCAATAGGGGGCTCGCTATCAAAATTAAACGAAAGATGTTTGCCAAGTGTTTTTGTGAAAAGTCTCGCTGTTCCGCTGCTAAGCGCCGGTTTAAGATTCTGGATTTAGAGCAAGACCCTCTGGAGAATAAACACCTGGAGTCGCTTCGGATTCCGCTTTGATCCGGAGCCGTTTACCATCCGGAGGAGAGCCGAGAGATTACTTTTAAACTTTAGGGATTTAAAACTGCATTTACCTTCACTTCAGTTAATCGACCTGCAAACTTGCAGCAGCGATCCGAGGAGATGACATACGTTTTTGGGTGTTTTTTATGCACCGTAATGTTGACTGTCGTCTGGAGCTGGTGAGGGAATTGTACTTTACTTCATGACTAACATTACTGAAAGGAGAGGTGGAAGAAGAGAGAGAGAGAAACGGAGTCGCCTGTGAGTATTGAATTCAGCCAGACACGCCCTTTGTGCTGCGCTCACCAGAGTTCGCCATTACGGTAAAGTACTCCGGCTGTTTGGAGCAGATAAACGCTGCATGAGTGACGCAAATGATGTTCCTGCTGTCAAACTTCCTTCACTGTTGATGTTCACACCATTAAACAAGTCGCCGACTTCCCTAAACTTTGTGGATGTCTTTGGGTTTGAACATTGTTGGAAACATTTATAATAACGCAAGTACACAACTCAAAACATTACAGGACAAAGGTCGAGTTGCTTTTAGACATTTTAATGCATTTAATTTTTTTATACATTTTCCCTTCATTCATATGCAGATAAAAGTTGAGTTGAGATGATCAGAGGTATTTTACTACGATACTGTAAAAAAAAAATGTTTTAATGCTGCGTCAAAATTATTCTGACTTACTCATTATGTTAAACATGTAACACATGTAATCTTTTTTTTTTAAATTCACATTTTGTCATGCACACTTTTTTCCAAAGTATTACGGGGGTTTACATTAATTTGAAAAAATAACTTAAAAAGGAAAACATCACATCAGCGCCCACAGCAGCTGTAGATTTACCCTCCAGCAGTTAATCAAAGAAATCTGACATCACAAGAATTGCCCTGACATTTTTACGAGTTAAAAAGTAGGTAAAATCTACGAGGAAACGTATTTCATTCAACACAGCAAAGCAAGAAAGCACTCCGACTCAAATCGTCACACAGGTTTTAGTCATATTTTGAGATTGTCATGTCAAGAAAGGGAAAGGACTCCGGTCTTTACTCAGACCGCCGCACTGACCATTTCTAATTGACATGCTCCTTCCATGGCCTGAGGTCCAAGGCCGGGATGTTGCCACATTTAGTGAGTTTGGACTTGGGCGTGTTGTCGAAGGCCTGTTGCGGCACTTTGGTGATGCCAGTGTTGTCACAGATGATGCGAGCAAACGACGACTTTTTCAGGGACTCCCTCTGGGCCTCGGTGAAGACTCCGCTTTTCTCCCACCAAAGTCTGAAATAAAACAGTTTGTTGTTAACACGACTGTCTTCACATTGTTAGTTTACGTCAGTCAGTTATTCATTTTCTGCCGCCTGTTTGCTTACCGGTCTCCTTGGCGGATCTTCTGGAACTGAGTGGCAATCAGGCAGGCGAACAGGGGTCCCACTCTTCCTCCACGAACTAAGGGCTCAGACGCTCCTGCCAGCCACACGTCGATGTTCTTGGTTGTCCTGTAGAGATCCATCAGGCTGTCCGCCATCGTCTTATTATTCATCACTCTTGCCAGCTGTCTCCGATTTTTTGGTACCGACAGGTGACAGAACTCGCGCCATTTGGTGTAGCCTATGGAGACGTGAAAAGGTTGCAGTGACAAACGTGGCCACGATCTGTGGTGTCTGCACAGACAAAACTATAGAGACACAAGATAGAGGATAAGTAAAGGGAATAAATCAGAGTAATACCGGGGAGTCCATGGTCTCTGCCTCTCTGCATGTTGAGAGCGCCGAGATCCAGCGCCAAGTCAGAGGTGAACTTGAACAGCCTTTCCCTCAGCTCGTCAGTCAGCATGTGTTGCTGCGTGTTCAGCTTGGCTCTGCGGGCCACCAGCCCCCTCACGATCGGGTCCAAACCACCTGAGGCAATCGATACATAGGAACCATTAAATATGAGCTTTTTTAAAACTCGGTCACATTTTTGATATTAATCAGTGATGGTGTACGGATATCACAGTCTGTAGTGGGGTCTTTCTCTGACCACTATAGTTATCTACCGTAATTAATTCTCCATTTAGGTGAACATCAACAGGCTACAGTTCTTGGCCTTACCTTCAAAGATGACCCTCCATGGTGTGAAGAAGGCTTTGTGCAGCAAGACAGTGGGGTACTTTTCGTGCGCCGTGTAGTCCTCATCAAGGCGAAACATGAAGGGCTGGATCATGAGATGGCCGAATCGGAAGGCGGCGGTGGCGAACACATTGGAGATGCCTGGGTCCACCTTTTCGTCAAAACCAGAGTAGGCGGGAAGGAACTTTTCCATGGAGTCTGGGCCAATAATGCGGGGCAAGAAGTCCCTGTAAGTGATGATCTGAAAAACAAAAAGAGTAACTCAACCATGCATTGACATGCTTTTCATTCCTTCAATCATTACTGCAACATCTTAAAAAACTCGCTGCAGCTGAGCCTCTCGCTAACCTGGAAGATCGCGCCCATGATCTTGCGTGCCTCCTGGTAGATTCTCTCTCCGTCCCAGTGGGGGTTGAGTTTGGCGAGACCGCGTGCCAGACGGTTGTGTTCACGCATCCCCAGTGTGTGCAAAGAGGTCAGAGCGATGTTCTCATTGGTTCGCTCGTCACCTTGAAGACAAAGCAGACGACTGCTTTAATACTCACATTTAAAGGTTACCTCACCTTATTATACACATGTACATATTGACTCCCTTTACAAAAACTGTTTGATTATGAGATTACAGGACGCTCACCGCGAGCCAACACTCACCAGCGAGGAAGCAGGGCACCTCTGTCGCAGTGTTGTCTCCAGTGATGCGAGCCCGTGTGGCACACATGTTGGTACTCTTCCTTTCGAAGGGCAGGTGCTCGCGGCCGTTGTCATCGAACTCTGTGTTGACCCTCAACAGTCCCTGATCTGAGGTGAGGTTCCGGAGTAGGCGAGCTTTGGCCTCATCTGACCCGTACACCTGGCCTACATCTATGAAAGCTGTGAGAGTGTTTATCTGCTCGCGGACGGTGGCCGCGCCAAAGATGTGGCCAGTGTTGCCAGAACCGCAAGTTGGTGCCGAGCGGAAGAAGGGCATGCACTCATCTGAGTTTCTGCCAAAGCGAGGGTCATTCCTGGGAATCTGTTTAGAAGACAAGAGGCAGTTGGCAGTCAGTGTGTGTGTGTGTGTGTGTGTGTGTGTGTGTGTGTGTGTTTAGGCTTTAGATACAGGTGACACACACCTCAAGGGGGAAGCAGGGCTCTGTGCGATCGCAGCTCTTGTCACAGTCGATACCGCTACTGAAGGAGCGGATGACGGGAGAGTGAGGAGTGAAGGACAGGTCGTGGTCCGTCCACTGGCCGAAGAAGGTGATCAGGTAGGTGAAGAGCGGGTCGGTGTCCACGGCTGTTGTGTGCAGAATTCTGTTGGACACTTCCCTCACCTGAAGTGAAGATACAGTCAATGAACACCTGAATATCTTCAGCGTCACTATGGATGTGACTACAAGCTCAGTATGTTATCACAATATATTGTTCAGTGCACACACGTATGTATATTTATACAGCTTTTACTAAATGCATTACCAAGGGAAGAAGTCTTCTGTTGACTCTCCGTTGAGGGTCCCAGCCTTTAGGTAGAGAGACTTTATCCTGGTACTCTGCAGGCAGCCAGCGTGTGAGGGGCGTGTTGGAGGATCCGAAGAGGGTGTTTCTCCTGGTCAGGAAAAATAAAATCCTATATTCATCTTTGTCCTTGTCAGGCACATGGGTGAACCGTGTACAGCATGCATCAGTCATTGACATCACTACCACTGACATTTCTCAAAAGGATTAATCACACTCAGACTGTCAACTCCCACTTTTTAACATCTTAATTGTGAAATGAAAGGAGAGACAGGAAACAACAGCTCCGGGCGATATTAATCAGCTGGTCACACATTCTTTCACTTTCCCATTTCCCCATTAAGCAGTTGCCTCACCTGTTGTTGCAGACGCTGGTTGCGGTGCGAAACCTGTCCAAATTGGGAGTCGTCTTGCAAGAAGGGAGGCGATGTCGGGCGCTGCAGCCTGTCAGATCAGCAATGAACTGCACGTCCTCCTCGGAGATCAGATCTGATGAACAGACGTCAGGAGTCTTAGCTTCGACTTGAAACCACTCGTATGGATCATTCGGAGAAAATATTTTGAACACACACACACACACACACACCTGTGGCATTGATGGAGCGTTTCTGACGCGTTCCCATGGAGCTCTTGAGCAGCGTCAGGGCGTTGTCCATGTAGTCAGCAGCGCGCACGGCGGTACGCGTCGGCCCGGCAGGCTGCTTCATCAGCCGCAGGACGTCTGCAGGACTGGCTGCATTCCTCCTCACACGGTCGATGCTCCTGTGAGGTGAGGAGAGGTCGGATAAGTGATGGCACACAACCTGCTGTTAGAGTTTGTTTTATACGCTCATGTTGGGTCACATCGCTGCGGAACAAGTTCGGACACTCACTCTCGTCTGGAGTACTCATAGGCTGAGTCCACTTTGGCCTTGGCTTCCAGCACCGCTCTCTCAATGACACTTCTGCTTAAACGTGATTCTGAGGGCAAAAACAAAAAAACATCTTTCAGTCAGTCTGTTTTCTGCTGACTCAAACACACTCACAGTCACATTTCTGTCTCTCTCAATGGATTACTGAAGTTGACTGATGTATTGGATCACAAAACTTTTTTTTATTTTGAAGTTTAAACTCAAATGATCATCTGTGATTGTCAGTAGTCATATTTTTCTTTCTGACTATGACAAAATACGGCAGTAGAAGACTATTAATTACATTTTTATTGTTATTGTGATAAAATACACTGAATTTTTATGGTTATATTCACATATTTTGCATGTTATTTTACATTAGACGTGTAGATTCACAGTCTATTTTTGTAATTTTTGGGTTATTTCATGTGTCAAAAATCCAGGATAAAAAAAAATTTACAAAAATAGACTGTCAAATGTAAAATAACATGCAAAATAAAAGAAAGTTAAAAAATAAAAAAAAAAGGGTTTATGCGAGAAAAGTTCCCAATAGGTAACAAAAACAGGCACATGTGCTCAAACATTATTATTCCTATTATATATTTTTAATTAGAGATGGCACTCACCAGCATCGACGTGGATCACTTGCAGACACAGGTAAAGACCTGCAGCGATCAGGAGCGAAACCCACTTCATCTCTGAAAACAGGCAAAGTCGTGATCAAATGTTCAAAAAATCTAAAATACAAATTTGTTCTTATTAACTCACAGCAAATATATACAAGAGTGTAAAGTTGCCTGAATCTACTATTCACCAAGTGTGGAGCAGCTTCACAGGAGCGTCTGTGATGTCCAAGTTTGATCCTCTATCACTGCAGCTCAGGTGTCACTGTCCTCGGCAGAGATTGTGATCCATATATATAGCATTTTCTGAAACATTCTTGGTATCTTTCTTTGAGCAAATGCCAAAGAAAGCAGTAAGCTGCCAAACAGGAAACTCACGGCCCAAAAATAATTTACCTCCCACCAACACAGTGCTGTCAATCAGCAGATGCTTCTGTGATTCCATCATTTCTGGTAATCAGAGGACGAATTGTTTTTCCTGCTTGACGATAAAAAGACACTCACAGCTCTGGTATCCAAGTGAGGTGACAATACATGGTTAAATTAAACAGGAGTAAAAATGTCTTTTTAATGAAATAGAATAGTCTATTTACAAATAATTCATATGAAGATTTTAAAAAGTTTGTGCAGGTTTGAATTGAAATGTTGACTTTTGCCATGTAGAAAGAAGGGATGTGTATGAAACGATGAATGATGACACTGACAGGATTAGATAACTTGAGCAAACAATACTCAAGTTGGCTCATTTTCAGAAACAGCTCCTTGTCATGTCATCTTGTATAACGTTGCCTCTCTGGCCAACATCTCTGCCTTTTTTCCATGATTGTCAACATGAAGATAACTTAGAATCAGATTCCATCCCAGGTACTCTACTGCAGTGTTGACCGGGATTGTATCGTCATCTAAAAGAAAAGTGATTTCAGAGCTATAACAAACAAAATAAATTAAACAATCCGTGTAATTACATTAAGAGGAACTTCACACCTTCCAAACCAGGAAGTTTTCTTTTCATCTGATGAGTTAATCCATCCGCAGTCCGTGAATATCTCACAAATGAATCACTCGGAAAGACAACTCGCCGGTTTGGAGGATTCAGAGAAGTTCCTCAACTAAAACTAAAAAAAACACAAAAGCTAAGATCGGTCCATCAGATACAGTGGAACCAGTCGCCCGAGTGCAGGGGACAACACACAACGAACTTAAAGCTGCACAATAGCTTTTGTGGAAAAAGGCATTTTAATGTATGAGGAAGTTTCTCTGCAGTTATCTCTTAAGCTGCTCTGCAGGGCACGATTAAGCTCTCTTGGCTCTTTGCTCTGAGCCGTTTTAACCTGCTCACGGGTCTGAAGGTGGCTCAAAAAGTTGAAATCTTTAAAAGTAAACTGATCTTGTCAGCATTGCCTTTCCTTCCTGTGTTTGTAGACTTAATCTTGATGCGTTTTTATCATAATTTACCCAGTTTTTCATTTAAATATTTGTATCTTTTATATTTTTTTTGTAAATTCTAATGTTATATCTCTGTTGCAGTTTCAGCTACAAGCATTTTAATGTATTTACAGGTGTCTTTTGATTGCTAACATCCCATCAGTTATTCAGTTTTAGCTCGTGTTTATTTTATTTTTATTTATCTCTTTTTAAATGTGTCTTATACCCTTTCATGTCTTCTGTAAAGCACTTTGAATGACTTTCTGTTGAAAGGTCTTGCGCAGATAACCGGGCCTTGCTTTGCTTTTAACAGGAGTCGAATAAATGTTCAGGGCCACTATATAAAAATCCACAATTAAAAGAGTTCACTCACAATTCAGGTTTAAAACAATGGACTGTAACATCTCCTTGTCACGCTTTAGACTTACATAACATAACTTGTTGATTGTTTCATTGTTCTGCGTGGGCTCTACTGGAAACATTAACAGATTTCCTTAAAGCCAAAAAACAAACATTAAATCTCTTTCAGGCTTGTAGCCTCTCTGGTTCTTAAAACAAAAACTACCTCTACCTGCGTGTCATTTAAAGAAGTCTTGTTGCTGTGTGTATTCACTGTTAAAATGTTGATCATTAACGCTAATAATATATAATAATTAGAGGTTTATATCATTCTGTGTCCTTCAAAATAAAATGAACGTGCTGTCATCTAATCAGTGGTTATTTTTAGCGTTGCGCAAGTTTGTGCGGTTCCGAGTACTGACTGGCAGTGCAGGAAATGGCAAATTATTTTTCGACCTAATTAAGTTTCCGCGTGCCGTAGTTACACGTTCTCATTAAGTGTGTCAGGGTGTAAATCAGGCACGTCCAAACTATTCCACAAAGGGCCGTGTGGCTGCAGGTTTTTGTTCCAGCCAGTCAAGAGCACACAGTTTGACCAATCAACTTTCTGAAGACTGAGATCAGTTGATTAAATGAGTCAGGTCTGGTGTGCTGCTGCCTGGTTGGAACAAAAACCTGCAGCCACACAGCCCTTTGTGGAATAGTTTGGACGTGCCTGGTGTAAATAATTTGACTTGTAAACTAACCTTAAAATTAATAATATTAGCTTTAAATTAAACATTTAAGAGACTTTTCAAACGCATGGTGCAGGTCTGTGATACACAGTGCGTGACGTGGAGGTGGATGTCTTAGTCATCCTTCACGGCTGAGATAGAAAACATGGCCGCTGCAGCGCTTTTCTCTGTTGAATAAGAAGCACTGAGTCTCATTCACTTAAAATAGATCATAAGGTAGAAGTGTTATTTCATTTCTTATTTCAGGTTGTGAAGAAAGCCTGAAAGAGGGGGGGATAAAAGTCTAAAAAAAAGTGTAAACATAACAAGAGAAAATCCTATAATCATCACTTTGTCCCCTGTATTTGTCTGATCTCCCGCAGACTTTCCTTAACTATAGAAGTTTTATTAGGGACACCTCTGTTCAACCATCCAGCATCGATCATGTATCTAGTTTTCATTAAACACAATGTCTGAGAAGTTATTAAAACAATGATCCACCTGTGCTGTTTCCCAAAACGTTCCCCAAAAGGTGCACAACAGTCTTCTACTGTACAAAACCTGACAATTTTCTGCTCAGGATTAATTTAATAATCTATAAAAGTGACGATCCGTTGAGCATAAAGCAACACAAGGGCTTCATGTTACTGACGGATGAATCTGATTGGATAAAGAGATTTTTTGGAGAACACACTTATTAGATAGTTACATGACAGGATGGATACCCTGCTCACATCTGGCCCGCTGTTTCTCTCAGCTGGTTCACATGCAGCTGTCTCTCAGAGCGACTGAAAGATGATTCGGCCTCTGGAACAGTTACAAAGTAAACTACGTGTCACCTGAGCCTTGTTTTGGTGTGTTCAGGCATCACTTACCACACATAGCAGACAAGGGAATGGCCAGACAAATATCTTGTTCGGTAACATGACACCGTTGTCATCTTGTCTGCCTTGTGTGATCTTTTACTGCAGGAGTCGTCTGTGCGTGTGTGTCTCTGTGTGTGTGTGTGTGTGTGTGTATACGTGTATAATTGTCTTTGTGACAACCAATTTTTAGTTTTTGGAGTTTTAAACCATGGGAGTGGGGACATGTGGGGAAAGTGAGGACATTTTGGTCGGTCCTCACCTGGTATGTGTGTGTGTTTGTGTGTGTGTGTGTGTGTGTGTGTGCGTGTGTTTGAGTGCGTGTGCCTGTTTTTGTTACCTATTGGGAACTTTTCTCGCATAAACCCTAAACTTTTTGGAGTTTTTTTAATCCTGGATTTTTGACACATAAAATAACCCAAACATTTACAAAAATAGAATTTGAATCTACATGTCTAGAATATAACCATAAAAATAATTTAAAAAAAAACATTTTTCCACACAGTAACACTTTTCTAAATCTTTGCTTGATATTGTAATTACATTTATTAAAATCAAATAAAATGAGTGACGACTGTAAAAGAAGTGTTGGCCCTGCAGTTACATGGATTTGTTTGTTAATTGACAGAAATCACAACAAAAAGATTTTTATTTACGAGCAATTTCACAAACTAGATAGCAACTTTAGTCAAAGAACAGAATGCGAGGAGAGCTGTTTGGTTGTGGAAAATAGAGTCCCCTGTGGTGCTCATCAGTTTAGGGATCTAGTTGCTGTCAAACAAAATCGTTGTCTGAGGCACTCAAGACTCAAGAAGAGTGCTTCAGACCTTTTCTACGATTTTGATAGATAGCAACTTTACTGTGAGTCAAAGATTGTCCAACTTTCCCATCGTGCATAGTGCTTGTTAAGTTTGCTGTATAAATGCACATATTACTTTTGTGTTTACATGTGTCTGTGTACCAGTTTATCAATATATAATTAAATGGAAAATACATTTTGGAAACTTTGTTAATTCTTTGTGAAAAACATTTATTTTATAAAAACTGGAGCACACTTTCAGTTGTGATTTCGGCGAATAATATTTTCAAGATTAGATTAGATTCTTAATCTACTAGGAAATGTTATTTTTAACTACACGTATGGGAAAGATGGGAGTGTCAGCTGTCAGTTACACTTAATTGACCTTCTGGAAAAGCATGCATGCTCAACATCGAAAAATGCAGTTTGGGCAGACACTGACTGGCAGCAGGGGCGCTTCTAAAATCCGGGCAGCCAATGAAAAGGAATGCGTTGTCGCTTTCTGCAACGCATGACTCTGTCATTAAGTCTGAATCTTCTGTACAGAAACTCTGGTTGTTCAACTGGTTGTTCTAATTATCCGAACAATTCCCATCTTACAGTAAGAAATTATGCTCGGTCAAACCTCAGTAGCACATGATTTACTGAGAGTGACAGTGGCGGTATGCATCATAGCAAATACATAACATTTTCCAGCATGAGGTGATCTACAGAGCTAGTAGTTGCAGAGTAAATGTCTTTTCCTTTAAGACATTGTTATGGTTGTGAATCAATAATTTTAAAAAAATAGCTTGTCGAGTCCAAAATGATTGTTTTGTTTATCTCTTTGTTAGAATTCGTTCCAGCTTCTAACAAGGTTTGTGAGCCAATAGTGTGACCCTGTTGGTATCACGTATCATTGTGTTTTGTCAGCATCAAGTCTTGGTGTGATGTTGTGGTGTGAATGCAACGGAAGGGGGGAGATGGAAAGCCACATTTAGCAGCTGAACGTTAACTTATCAATAACACCTTGAAATTAGTAATTAGTTGAATGTTTTATGGGCAATTATTGGAAGTGCTTTCTTTTGGAAATGCATGTTTATAATGCTTTGCTTAAAGGGATATTCCGGTGTAAGTTTAATCCATGGTCTAACACACCTTGACACCAAGTAAGACTCCCCTCGAGAGATCAAGTTAGCTGACCGCTAGCTTAGCTAGTTTTAGCAACCTCAGAAAAGACAGCACGAAAACAATACACTGCCGCTTACGCCTCCACCAAGAAACCGCCATCAAAAAGCCACAATTAATGGTGAGAACAGCACCAAACTTCAGCAACAGTACATGTACAGTCCCAGCACACAGTACGAAGCATCAAACATCTGCTAGCTTTGCCGGATTTGTATTAAAAACACAGCTCAACTCACCCTCTTCTCCAGCAGCCTGCCTGTGTGGGGAAGCCCTGACGAGTCGATTACCGAGTGCAGTAGATTTCCGCAGCTCAAGGATGAAAATCTATGATTATTACTCCATTACTTCCATTATTTTCCCTGTCAGCTCTCGATAATAAGAACTGAGCATCCCATGGAGTAATAATCAGACATTTTCATCTTTGAGCTGTGGAAATCTACTGCACTCGGTAATCGACTCGTCAGTGCTTCCCCACACAGGCAGGCTGCTGGAGGAGAGGGTGAGTTGTGCTGTGTTTTTAATACAAATCCGGCTAAGCTAGCAGATGTTTGAGGCTTCGTACTGTGTGCTGGGACTGTACATGTGCTGTTGCTGAAGTTTGGTGCTGTTCTGAGCATTAATTGTGGCTTTTTGATGGCAGTTTCTAGTTGGAGACATAAGCAGCAGTGTATTGTTTTCGTGCAGTCTTTTCTGAGGTTGCTAAAACTAGCTAAGCTAGCGGTCAGCAAACTTGACATCTCGAGGGGGAGTCTTACTCGGTGTCAAGGTGTGTTAGACCATGGATTAAACTTACACCGGAATATCCCTTTAACCAGTTGTTCTCAGTCTGGGGTCAGGATGTCTGCAAAGCGTCAAAAGGTTGTTCACATGATAAGAGAAAATATTAAATGTAAAAGTGTAATCTTCTATTCCTTTTAGCTATTCTCAAGTTTGTTTTAATTACTAGATAATTATAAACCTTTTTTAAGCTGATAATGTGCATGTATAAAGATCAAGATTTAGAAATTACTCTAGATAGCATCTTCTCAACAGTAATGACCACTGAAGCTCGTGGGTGTGGAAATATTTTGTGTACACATGAGTTTAAACACAGCACAACCCAATAAAAGATATACGGTATACGCTGAGAAGTACGTTGACTCCTATATCAGAAAAATTTTGGTAGCTCTTCACACATCATGTCTCGTATCATCGTGGAGCTTCATCTCTTTATGTACACCATCTTTCAGGAGTCATTTCCAGCCAAACGCCCACAGGCCTTGTGTGACAGAGGATGATTTCTACCTAATACCTCAGAGGCAAGAAGACGGAGCCATGGCAGGTTGGTATTTGTAAGGTTTGCCCGGTGTGCCTTTCGCACGGCATTGAGTAAGCTGGTGTTTTTATGTAACTATTGTAACTGTCATAACAAATCTGCACCGATTACTGCAGCCGATGACGCTGCATTCAGTGTTTTTGTTTTCATTTTAATGTTGACATTTTGAGAATAATTTAATTACTTTCATATGTTTCTTAATATCTAACACCTTCTACAACAAGACTCCTCAACATTGCTCACAGGAATAATACAAATAAAAGTCTGTATTAAGTTTTTATTTAGGTCCACGGCCACTATCATCATCTACTGAACTATGAAGCTCTGCAACGCAAACATTTGAATCCACCTGAGCTTGAAGCACGTGGACTGAAATGTAAAGTTCAGTTTCGATTCAGCTAATACAAAGCAAACAAACGTTTGATGTGTTAAATAACCTCTGAACCCAAATGATTGTTTCTTAACTGCCAAATATATTCTGTGGTTAAATTTAAGAATTAATTATTTCTCCCCCTCTTAGAAACCGAGAGAACAAATGATGCATGTGTTTTAATCTAAATTAATTTATGTAGCTTTCTCAATCACATATATTTCAACCACCGAGAATCGCTGATGATATCGAACTAAACGTGTCCAGTGTGACAGACAAACTTAAAATAACAAGAGCTTTAAAGCATTTAACTGCAATTATCTCTCTTTCTGTACGTCATTTTTGTTTTTTTAAGTCTTTGTTAGCGTGTGTCTGTGACGATCTTGTTGTTCTTTCCATACTGATATTTACATCTTCATGCGTAGAGTCATTTCACTTATTTTCTGATCTTTACATTATATTTTCTTGTCTTATTGATACTCTGTGATTCTTAGATTGTTTTTTGTATGAACCTCACGAACATTTTCGGAAGCTAATGGGATTCCAAGAAAGAATCTTCTTCTTGCAGGCACAAGGAAGTAACAGCCGGGAATAAATAATCTGGGTGTCTCCTGTTGACAGCTCATTGGTGTTTCCAGCAAATGTTTTTATGTGGTTGAAAAGAATGGAATGAGCGCGAGGAATGAATGAGGAAAGCAAAGGTGCCAAACGGGAAATGTGAGTCTGTGGTTCACCAACACTTCTCGCACTTAACAAAACACAATTAACAATCACGTTATCACGTGATGGAAAGGGACAAAAACGACTGCTCTGCACCATCTTTCTGAGTACAATTGTATATTGTTTGAACATTTTGGTGGGGTTTTTTTCTCACACAATATTAGAGGAATAGAGGAAATGGATTAGCAGACAAATGAAACATGATGATAGAAGATTGAGGCAACATACCAGAAGTATTAAGCACCTCCTCGCTTTTAAAAAACATGCTGGGTTTCCATGGGGACATTCACCTGCAAACCAAAACTGTCATGTGGCTAGTCAGACAAGATGTAAGAGAAATAGGGTGCACTAATTAGTTCAGAGGTGTAGTGTGCAGGAATGCTAAAAATGAACCTCAGTGGGTGGTGCTGCCCGTATCTGCAGAGACCCTCCCAGAGTTCAACCATAATGTTAAAAGTTGCGCAAGTGGGTCAGAAATCTACTTGCTCAGAATCAGTTTTACTGGCCTCTTTACAAATTGTTTTATTTATGAACGGTTATCAAATAAGAGCAAAACTAAAGTTAATTGTCACGTTAAATCTCACTGGTTCACAGACTTGTGGCAAACTGCACAACACTGTTGGAGTTACCCCACATTCTCTAACGCCAGCCAACTGAACTCATGTTTGCAAGATAACTGAAATGTTCAGAAGTCTGTGATCAGCACTCTGATGACAAGGAAACAAGATGTCTCACGTCTCAATGTACATCCTCCATCAGGTCTTGAAAAAACAATGAGTTTTATTGTTTTGCCACCAGGTCGAACAGGGAAGTAAGTTCATACATTGCGTGTGGCATTTTAGTTTCCCCAAACAAGCCGGCAATCCTTACTGTTGAGCCCTGCCTGCCTATGTGTCTTGCGTTTCGGAGCACCTGCGCTTCTGGAGAAGCAGAAAATATTGTTGAGTCTCATTACCCCAAGTTTGACTTGGTCAGCCGCCAGCCTACAGCGTCTTTATTTGACAACCCGGAGATGAGGCTGAACAATCAACCTAGACCACCAAATCCTGCAAAGCATACCTGTAAGTAAACAAACACCTTTTTTTAAAAAACAAACTGTTTTTATTGTTGCTACATATGGACGAGAAGTCAGTGGATGTACATATAACAGATTGTAAATACGATTCGTGTTTCAGCCATGAAGGCCTGTATTACGGTGGATAATTAGTTGCCCAACACCACAGGTGTGTGGGTGTTTTTACTTTTGTTTCACCTCTGTCATTGTTTCGGGCTCCTCATGCATGCTTCTTTCTAGTACACTGAAGATGGAATCAGAAAACCGGCTGGTTTGTCTTTGGAAGTGTGTCGTTTCCTCATTTTTGGTCCTATCTGCCCTTCATCTGCAAGGACAGAGACAAAGCTAATGAGACAAAGCTAATGTTACAAAGTCGGCGTGGACCCACATTTTGTCTTTATTTGTTTGTTTTGATATGTTTTTCAGTATCTTTGTTCAAAACCATTTACATAGAGGTTCACATAATTATGACTCGCACGCGATGTTCTACTTCAAAATACATGACGTGTTTTTTATGTCTGTATTTCAGGGCCTGTATTGATAAAGCGTCCATGTACTAGTGTTAAAATTAAGACTGGCTTCTTGTAAAGAAAAAAGTTATTCATGAAGCATCTTATAGCCCTTAAGGGAGCTCCTAAGGTGACAATCTGTTAGGAGTAGGAAGGAGTTTTTTAAGACGAGGAGAAAATGGTGGAAAGACAAAGAGGAAGGAGAAATATTCTCAAAATGAAAGACAGTGACTTAATGAAAGGCTGCAGTTAAGATGGTGCAGGGATGATGTTTGTGGAAGAGTTGCACTCACATTTCTGACCCAACACGTCGGTATAACAGCAGAAACTCAAGAGATAACAGCGCTGAGATATTTGGCAACTGTAAAAAATAATTATGTATATTTTAAAAATGTAAACTGATTGATCTAAAATCACCTGCATAGGAAATACACATAAGCAAAGAACTATTAGCATGTCAGCAGGAAACAACGCAAGTAGGCCAAAAAAAATGTTGGCTTCTTTAGAGTACAGGGAAATTAATTTAATAAAACAGTATTCATTACACCATGTCTGAATATAGACGAAGCTGAATGATTAGGCCTATCGAGTTCTGCTCATTACCGCCGAGAGTGTATTTTTATTTTCTCTTTTTTTCGATCAATCAATCACAGCTTTTTAAAAGAATGTGTCACACCTAGCAACGAGGTCAACACTGCCTCTACGTTCAGATTAAGATGTCTGTCACTTCCTTGAGGTTCCTGAACCCATCTTGAGCGAGTACTCTTACATTACATTCATACATTCTGGTTTCAGCTTGGCAAACCTTGGACTGCTTGGTACAAGGTATCTGGGTGTGTGGTTTTTTTTTGCAAGAAGGACATTCTTTGGCTTGTGTCATGGACCGCTTGTGGTAGTAAGCTTGTTACCAGTAAACTGCATTGTCGGCAGTCCTTGATCTATTGACCCAAATACAAATTAAACTAATGACTAATACACCTATTAGTGAGTCAGGAGAAATGGCTGCAAAAGGACGCGGACACAATGGAAAGACGATATTTTTTTAAAACTTGTTCTGCATGTTGAATTCTGAAGTATTGGTTCATCCTGTTACATGATACAGCTGTGTTTAGGTTCCAGGTAATGTACACTCCACTGTTATACACATGTGTCTGTGTGTGTGTGTGTGTGTGTGTGTGTGTTTATTTAAAACAGAAGCATGCCACTGTCGCATCAGTAACCCTGTAATTATAGGTTTTGAAAGGAGTATTGTACGAGGCACATTCCCAGCACAACATGATATCTGTAGCTAACACTGACGACACCGAGGTCGTGTCTGCTGTATTCTTAATAAATATGTTTCCTAAAACGGCCTGTAATACCAGAGAGGTTTGGTGTTTCACCAACACAAACAAACAGGTAGATAGTCGATGACGATCATGTTAATCTTTTGAAAATATTCTTTAAAAACAGGAAATAAATGTGTGTGACTATGGTCAATTAATTACGGATACCTTTTTCAAATGTCTGATGATGAGACTATTGATTATAAAAATAAATATTTTGTAATTACCTTTAATTTGATTTGGACAAATATGCATCATTGTGCATCATCTTTCACAAAGGGAATCAGTCAGGGATTTATGATCCTAATAAAGGGCGAGCAGAAATTGCACAACAGCTACAGCTACAATAACACACTGAAATTCTTCTTAACATGAAGCACAGATTAGTCATCACTTGGCACGTAACAGGTACATTTTGTTATGTGTGTTATGTGTCATCTAATTTAATACAGCGCATTTAAAGGAGGCTCTTAGTATCGCATCAGTAGTTTCAACAATATTATTGCGATTGATTGCAACACAACTGAATAGATAAATGCCTTACTGTGAAGCGATGGACTATTTTTAAATTCGCCAAGGAGGTGTATGTTTTCACCCGAATCCATTTTTTGGTTGGTTGGTTGGTCATCAGGTGTATGTAGGTGGCTGATAACAATGAGTACAGTTTGATGCAGATCCTAGATCAGGTGAGCTTAAATTATGGTTAAGCAGTTATGGGTGGTGTAAAACTGAGAGTGATACAGGGCTATCAAGTTTAATATTGATTAAATTAAAGGGGGGTTGGGCCTTGGCGGAGGTGTGCACCACTGGTTAGTGTAAGTCTAGTTTAATGATATTATTATTTTCAATAGATACATCAACAATTGGGAAAATCTGTGCAACCCCCCACCAAAAGTAAGTATTTAATAATAAAGGCAAGCTTTCAGTCTCTTGGCTTTGATGAGGACAAATGTTCAATAAAAGGAAATCTCAAGGATTATAATAACATCAACTAGAGTCCACTTGACCCTTTTTTTTTATCAAGTAGGCCAACACATTGGATTGTGCAACACTTCCAAATACAGAATGCTCCCCAGACACAACATCACAAAAACTGAAGACAAAACAATACAGACAGCAAGATTGATAACAAACTATTAAAGGGAACGATATCTGAAAATCAGTGCAGATTAGCTCACTGCTCTCTGTAGAGGCCTGTCTGAAAGCCACCAGCTATGTGACGGTGGTGCAAGGCCAACAACATCACCATAACAAAGAGGCTGGTTCTGGGCTTATGAAAGAAGCAGCGAACAATTTTTGTGAATTGACAAAAGCACTTGAGTCAAGAGTAAGCACCTTCAGCTACCTGAAAGTCCACATCACTGAGAATCTGACATGGTCCACACATGGACATCTTTAGTCTCTGTGGGGTCCTAAAGGCCTTCTACTCTGGAGAGCATCATAACTTGGGCCATCAGCAGCTTCTCCTTGAAATACTCTGTTTAAAAATGAAGTTATTTTTGTCAGGAAACCAGGAAGTTTCCTCAGATTTATTTTGCATTGCCCTGACACATTGCATATCATCACTTGTGTGTCGTCAACACAGTTTTATTGTATAATCTGCCTAATTTTGTGACATGTACATTTTATCATGTGTTTATAAGTCTTTATCTTTTTGTACCTTAAATACAGAGATGTGGACTTGTATTATTGGAACTTTGACTTGAATTGTCACTGTTTTAATTTTAATTTAAGTTTTTTTTTTTTTTGTACAGGGACCATGTACAATATTAACATAAATGTTGCCACTTGATGCATTGTACCAGAGTAAGCTTAGAGCTAATTTACATATGCAGTCCCCTGGCAGGTTGTAATTGATGACTTGCAACTTGACTTGACAGAAAATAAAATGACTTGAGACTCAACTTAGACTTGGGCATTAAAGACTTGAGACTTGATGACTCAATGACTCATGTGTATTCATTTCATGTTTCCAGTTTAGTTTTTCCGTAGTCTGGCTGTCAGTATTTTACTCTTTAAAAGTGATGGAAGGGAATATTTTCTGATCACATAAAAGTGAAAGGTTCTATATATGAGATTTTGATTAATATAGCAACAAACAACTTGTTGCTATGGAAATAGTGGAGTAATGGCATCCTAACCAGAGAACAGCATGTGCTGCAGGGCTGCACTTGTATTTTTAAGCTTGTACGTTACGTGATACAAGCTGCTGAAGGGCCCTAACTTGATTCTAGCTGGTTATTCCTCTTCTCGACCGAATGTAACTTGATGGTTATATAACTTTACAGGTCAAAGTAGACATGATGGCTAATTTCCTGTTAACTGTTAATACATTTTTTGTTTTTGTTTGAATACATTTATTCAACTGAATCTCAATAAACAAATTAAATTCATTGTTATACTTTACACACTTACTTATAACAGGTCTGGTAAATTAGACAATTATATACTTTAGTACAAGGTACTAATACCTCATCTTTCCTCTTTACAAAGACTGCATACTGCAGACAACACTGAAGTTTCTTGGAGATGGAAAAGGTGACTTGACCAAGAAAAAAGTGAGTTGGACAAATGGACTTGAGTCACAAATCTGTGGATTTATTTCATTAAGTCTTGTTTTTTCAGCCTCAGTGAACATACCACATTGTATTTGAGAAGGCATATTGCTTGTGTAGCTACGTGACAAAAACCCTTCTGCCTTCTGAGTACTTGAACGAAAAGCATTTACAAAAAAAAACTGTAGAGGCCAACTCAAAGCACTGTACGCTTCGCCTGCTCTGCTGCCATCTACTGGTCCCTGCTGTCGTAGCTTTCATCAGCTGTTGTACTTTCAATATGAGCTGAATTCAGGCACACTCCTGACACACACTGTCTGTGGTTTAAACATTCAGACTTCAGGTATTAGCAGCAGGGAGTCAAACACACAAGGCTAAATTTCTGTAGGATATTTGATCTAAATAAACACAGCCCATGTATAAACAAGCGCCCTGTAGACTTACGTTGTGTCTTTATTCTTTTTTTTTTTTTAAGAAAGGTTTAAAATTATGCAGTTGGTAAACAACAAAACGGTGTGTATTTCGTTACAACACATATTAGTAGTTAGCTTCAGCGCATCTCAAAGCCGGAAGAATAACAACCAACCGCTCGAACTCTCCGCCAATCACACTCCGCGCGCTACCTTACGTAAATCACTGTCTCATAGGTAACGACGTAACGCCTTCACTGACACCCGGGAAACTTGGGAACTCAGATGCGTTCAAGTGTCCTTTTTCTCAATCATCATATCACCATATCGTATCGTATGATTACAGACTGGAGGTCAGTTTATCCACTTTTATTTACTTTACTTTCTGTTTTATTTGACACTGCAGTGGAAATATACTAAGAAACGTCTAAAAAAGAAAGAAAAAAGAAAAAACATTACGATAGATTAAGCAAAACAATACAAGATTATAATTTAAGAAAATGGAAAATAGAATAAGAAAATACATTTTAAAACGAAACCAAGTCAATCCGATATCATTTTATTTTATTTTATTTTATTTATTTTTATTTTATTTTATTTTATTTTTTTTCTTTTATTTGTTCCACAGCGCCTGCGCATTACATCAGCTGTTCTGATTGGGTGCAACGATCAAACTGCATTTCCGGTGCGACCCGATAGACATCACTGATGTTATTATAGATCAGATCATCAGCTCTGCTTATTGTCTTGCGCTCCTTCCCATCATGTCAGCAGCCGCCCTCCTCCTGCTGGTCGTCGCGGTGTCTGTGTGGCCCGGTAAGATGAAGAATCACTGCATCACTGTCACCTGATCAGCCGCCATTAATTATCTTCTAATGTTGTTCTCGTGCGATTTGTGACAATTTACAATTCATGCATTGGAGTGTTATTACACCTTGTTACAGCTTTTTAAATGTCTTCTCTCAGTCTATTTGTCTCCTGATCGCTGTCTGTCTAATTCCTCTGGGTATTTAAGGTGACTCCAGGTTCATCATAGACCCTTTGTCAGTCTTCAGACACAAATCTCTGGTAAGCCTGACTTCCATATCCTGTGTCTGTGCACCACACACTCACATTGACCTGCTGCACTAATATACACACTGAGCTGAATCAGTAAGTCACATTCACATCTTCTAATACACACTGGAATCACTTCTTCTCACTGTGTTTTCTGCTCCTCAGACTGTGGACATGTGTTCAGAATGCAACCAGGTCGTGCGGCTGTCCACCAACATGATCTCCAGCAGAGACACGAAGGTGAGGATGTCGCTGAATCACCCTCTGCATATTTTCACTTTCACTTCCCCTTCTGACTGACCACACGTGCTGGCCGCCACACCCGACAGATTGGTTCCCTGTAACTGTTTTCAAGACGAGTATCCACAACACGCTAACTACTGTACTTTTGCAGGAGACTGTCTATGAAACCTTGCACGCCCTGTGCCAGCGCCTCCCGAAAGACCAGAGTGTCTCAGAGTGCGACTCACAGGTGAAGATGCATTTGCCGAAACTCCTGCAGCAAAGCCCTGGTCACCTGGTGAGTTTGGCCTCTGTTTACTCTTCCTTGTAAGAACACTTCGGTCTTCAGTGTTCACATCTAATGCCAGGTAATATGTGTAACTGTAGAAGCCAGGAGAGACGTGTGTGGAGTTTGGACTTTGTGCTTCCAACAAGAAGGAGGAGCTGCAGAAACTTCCCCAGGATTCTGGCAATAAAGACATGTCCACATCTGAACTCGGCGAAGCCACCGGCGAAGCCACCGGCGACCACGTGAGCACGAAAAAGCAGATGTGAATGTGGAAATGAAACTTTTACTTTTGCACCTGTTAATCAGCTTCTCCTCTCTGCAGGAGGTGTCCGGCCCGGTCTGCGCCCTGTGTTTGTTTATCATGAAGAAACTGGAGATGCTGTTGCCCACAAATGTGACTGAGGTGATCAGTTTTTTCATATCACAGGCACATATCCCTCACTGTACATCACATCATGTCGACGTCACTATCTTCTCTTAATGTCCTTGCAGGACGCTTTGGTGAAGCTCATGGAGGAGGTCTGCGATCTTATGCCAGAGAGCTACAAAGAGCGTTGCGATGACTTTGTCTCCAAATATGGCGAGCAGATAGTCGAGTTCCTCTTATCGTCTGCTGCCCCTCACACTATTTGCACTCTCTTGCACCTCTGCTTGTTCGAGGAGCAAACAGTTCCAGGTCAGTTGCATTTTGTAATAAATACATTCGCTATCGTTCGATTATCGTTCTGACCTGAACCTCACACGTCCACCGCTGAGTTAACGCTCTGTTGATTCCTCAGAGGCGTTCCTCCCCTCAGACTGCGAGTCGTGCCGCACGCTGGCCGTGCTGAGCCGACTTCACCTGGGTCCAAACTCCACCGAACCTCAGACCTCCTCTTTCCTCCAGTCCGTGTGTGTCCAGCACCCCAACGCCATCCCCAAGGTCTGACCCTCAGCCAGCACCAAACACCTCTCAGTGCTCCCAACTGGCAAAATCTTTCACAAATCACTACAATTTGAAGATACAAAAGATGTAAGATGAGTAACTCTCACGCTCTTTTCAGTGTGAGGCCTTCACCAAAATCTATGGCTCCCGTCTGCTGAGGGTTTTGGGGAACCAGATGGACGGTCCACATGCGTGTGAGGTAAGAAAAAGCATGTGTACAACGACGTATCTCATCAGGAGGTGAAGAGGAATCGCTTTACTTTAGGGTACACATACTAACATTCAACGAGTTGCTCATTAGCATGCATATGAGTCGTATATTGGCTCTTTATCAGTCATTATAAAGGACTTATCAATGCCTTATTCTGCAGACCATACTCTACAACTACTAGGTGATTTACCCATTAACAGGGTTGGAAAGGTTACTTCAAAAATGTGTTTCGAGACAGTTACTGGTTACCTGTTAAGAAATGTAGTCAGTAACCTAATCCCAGTATCACAATATAAGAGTAATGTACTTGATTACTTCAGTTACTATTGAGAAATCTGGCCTGACTACGTGATCGGCAGTGACCCGTGAACATGAAGTGTTATCTTAGTCACTGGGAGGAACAGGACATTAAGAAATAGGCACCGATACTGAATAAGCACACACACACATATAGCCAAATAGGGAGACCACATCTCTGCAAAACAGTAAAAACAGGAAATCGGACGACACATACTGAGTCACGTTTCTGGCCAAATAGGAGAGCACACACACACACACACACACATTTTTGTATTTGTTTTTAGGGGAAACTCTTAATGGGTTAATGGCCTGGTAGTAAAATATGGTCCTGCAGGATATTAGGCATTAAGTCCTGTGTAATGAGTCAAAATAATAAAGAGCCAATATGCTTGTAATATGCAAAGTAATAAGCAACTAGTTAATGCTTAATATGTGCTCCCTAATATCAAAGAACAACCTTCACAGAACGTTACAGACCCACGAGAGGACTTGTCTGCAGGGAAATTTGTATAAATCAACAGCAGAAACAACAGCTGCATGATTTTAAAGTATGATGAGTCCAGATTCCTCCCTGCGCTGATCATGAACGCAGTGCAGCCACTTGCGAACACAATCATTCTGTGACCTGGTTGATTTTCAGTGTCCCATCTCTCCTGCAGAGAGCTGAGCTGTGCGCTGCCCCAAAGACGTTGGAGCCGCTTGGGAGGAATCCTTGTACCTGGGGTCCGAGCTACTGGTGCAAAAACATTCAAACTGCTCAGGAGTGTGGCGTAAGTTCAACTTATTGCCATTTCAGTTGATAATTATAAGCCTTTCCCAACTATCACCATGATTCCATCGTTTCCAGATTGTCTTTTAGAGAGACTTTAGGCTATAGATCTGCACCGCACTACTTCAGATGCAATAGATTTAACTGTATCATTGTAGTAGATTGAGTACATCGAATGCAGACCCTGAAGTGCAGTCTAACGTCTAAATATAGTTGAAAGTACAAATGTTTTTTTCATGGTTTTCTGTTTCACATCCTTTTTCTGTTTTTATTTGCAGAACCAGACGTTCTGTAAGAAATACATGTGGAAGAAGTGAAGCCACCTGCAGCCCTGAGAACAGACGCTCTCAACGAACTACTTTCTTTTTACGTACAAACGTATTATTGCACTGATTAACTCTGAAAGATTTTATAAATGTAATGCTCTTATCAACTTTTGTTTTTTGCATCTCAGTCAGTCAATCAGCCATAAATAGTGATTGTTAAATACTCCGGTTTGCATGAAGTGTCACAAGACTGAGGCTGGGATTCGGTCTGAAACAACAGTTTCTGTAGCGGTTAACAGTTTTGTGAACAGTGATAGTCGGCACACTGCTTTATTTATGTTATAATGAATGTGGAAACGTTGTCCCTCTTTGAAAAAGATGAGCTATAAGTATGTAGTAAAGACTATTTGGACAACTGCTGAGCAAAGCTTCGGAGCTGCTTGTATGTACTGTTACCTTGTTGCTGTTCTATGATAATCACATGCACATGAAAAAGTACATTGAATTCAAAGGTTTGTCATTAAAAGCCAACATACAAACAGAGACACGTGTCCTGGAGCTTGTTTATTTAGAAACTTCCACATAGTAAAAACATAAAACAGTGAAAAAAAACAGTGACATTTACATTTATTTTTTTGCGGCTTTAAAGAAAAAGTCCTGATGCTCACTTGTCGATCTCGTTCCATATTCTGTCGTTACGTCAAATCACTTAAATACGCAGTTCATTTACAAAATGATGACAACGCTTCTGGCCGTTCACACAGAGGAAGATCCTGCCTCACTCACACCCCTGTGTGGTTGTTTGTGTCATCACTCTCTTGTCTCTTCCAGATCTACGAGAGAGAAAAACATTTGTTAGCAAAAGGATTAGTTTATTAACTGATGATCGAAAGGAAGAAATAGGAAATTAATCACTAACTTCAGTCAGTTGTCAAGCAAAAATGTCAAATATTTGGTGGTTACAGCTTTTAAGATGTAAGAATTGTTTGTTTTTCTTTTCATTTATGATAGTAAATGTAGAGTCTTTGGATTTCAGACTGTTGGTTGGACATTTAAAGTCATCACATCGAATAAAGACATCGAATAAATTAATGATTAATCATGAAAATAATCATCAGATTTATTAATAATGAAAACAATAGTATATATAGTTGCAGCCCTACTTCACAAAGATTTAAAACCACATTGGGTGTGAAATAAGACTCGGCTGATACATTCTGAGAGCTGCTGTCCTGATACTTTGTTCTTATAATGTGTATCATTAACATGAAAATGTTTCCAAGAAATTACAACAATTCAGTCCTCCACTATGTTCCAGAGGAAAAAAACCTCTGTAATAACTAAAGATCTCCACTGAAGCCGCTCTTCAAGGAGGCCTGACCTTGTTCTTCATTCAAAAGTAAGAAAAAATGTGTTTCCTTTAGCCTTTTATTTTTAAGATGATCTGTTATGATGTGGCCTTGCCTTTAAAAATTCATTTCTAAATGTGATACATTTTTTATGTCATGTCATGTTGCACAGGAGGAGTATGGAGCCAGGGCTCTGCAGTATTTACATTTTCCAACATGGACAGAATGAGTGGGAGGACGTACCTGGATGTAGGCCTCAGACAGCGTAATCATCTGGGGGAGAATGTCAGTCACCTGCAGGTCCTGCATCTCATACCACTTCCCAGTTCCCTGATTAGACACAAAGAGATTATGGCCGATGATTTATGTGACATCATTTAAACTCATAATAACACAACACTGGCTTGGTCAAAACATAAGTTATGGATGTTTGTAATAATGCCCCCAGGAGTGAGAAATGTCTGGCTGCCACCTACATGATGCAGAACATGTATCCTGTATGCTCCTTCAGTGGGTTTCCCATCATGCACTACGTTGGCGACAAGGTCATAAGTTGTATTCTTCTCTGTAACTTGAGCTTCTTCTGTCAAGTACTCACGGAGGTCTACATTCCTGTTGACAACATGAACACGTGCGTGTTTATACTGAGGAAGAAATACACACATCCTCGACATCATTTCTCATGAGAGTTAAAATATACAATAACCAGTCGTTACTATTAACATGCACTTTGATCCAGGCTACATATTGCCTTACTTACGTGATAGGGAAGTTGACAATTGTGGGGTTCTTTTCCACAAAGAAGTTGTTCTTGGTGAATCTTTTGATACAAAAGACGAGGTACGGAGGCAGTTTGGTCAGCTGGAACCTTTTGAGGAAATTCTCTTTGTAGGTTTTGTATTCCTGAATGTAAATGAGACAGGAAAGGTTATATTTAAACACTTTTTTAAAGAATGTGGCTGTTGAAGTGTAATCACCAAATCTTGATCAACACCACAGCTTTCAACAAGCACTGTTCCCATACATTCTTTCAATGTCACAGTCGCGTCATATCTAAGACATGAAGTTGTGAATTGATCTGTACCTTCTCTGTGCTGCCATTGAACTTGCCCAGGATGTTGAAGAGAGGGACCTGCGGGATGATCAGCTGCTCCTTCTCGTCCTTGTACAGTGGAGCCGTCGGGAGGTCAAGGGTGAGAAACAGGAAGGTGGACTCAGACATCTGCTCCTGGTACTCCTCCGTAACAAGCAATGCTTCTTTCTCCTCTGGTAGCTGGAAATTAAACATAAAAACACTCATTAAACTGATGTTTTCACAGGGATTCAACAAATAAACCATTTATTGAGTGCAAGCACATTTAAAGATTTGAGGGCAAGTGAAAATAATTCTATTCCTCCTGGTGATGTTTTTTCTTTGCTTAAAGTTTAGTTCCAAGTATTTAACATTGTCTTAGAGAAACTAAGTGCTGAAGTAACGTATATTAGAATATGTGGCAAAAATCAGCTCAGACATAACCTTCACTTTGACGAGAAAATAATACAGTTCTTTAAACTTATCACAATACAAAACACTAAGGTTAGGTAATTATTTATGAACAGACCAGAGCTATTATATTAGTAGACCTATCGTCATTCTAAATGTCAATTAATGATTTCATATCACAAGCAAGAAACTCACCAAGTCAGGGTGTGGAAGTTTCTTGGAGAAGATCCGCATGGAGCCCTGAAATGCTTTTGTAATGATTGCTGTGAGGGCAACAAAGACAAATGAGAACAGAGGTCAGTTCAGATTTTGAATCTCAAAATGCTAATTCTAAAATAAATTCAACCTTAGAGAAAGAAAAAAGTAGAAACTGATCTAACATTTGAAATAAAACTGTGTCCAAACTGTTTCTTTGGCTTCACCACTAATGTGGCAAATCTGAATATCACATCAAAGACTGTATTTGTACATATTAAGACCTAAGAGTTAAGGATTCAATCCCAATGAATCTCCTCTTACTCACATGGTTTTTTCTTTGTGCCTCCAAGAGCACCATGCAGAGCATTCAAGAACCACGTCATGAAGTCCACAGCATCCCCTACAGAAAAGAAAACAACTGATCAGCACCACTACCGGATCTCTGGAGGGAAGCATGTGTTAAAAAGCCTACTTGGAATATGCGGTATGTAAGTACTACCGTTTCTGACAACTACAGCATTACCTTGCTTGGTGATTTGGAAGTTCTTCTTGCTGCACAGGACCACAGCCTGCAGCATCTCGTGGGGAGACACATGGGCCTTGAAGTTTCTTGGATTCCAAAGTTTGCGCATCAGCTCACCAAACCTCTGTACCAAGAGGACCATGATGTCACCTGGTGGCCTGCGGATTCCCTTGTAGTTCTCCTCCTCCAGGAAGTAGTTTCGCAAAGGTGGTACATTGGAAAAGGCCTGGGAAGAACAGGCAAATATCAAAGGGTTGGGATTTATTTTATTTTTTTAAGTTTATTGCCATGTCCAAATAAGGTCCAAGTTGTCAGTAATTCACACCTGTAACACCACATTGGCGTAGTCATTGGCTTTGATGTTGTTTAGCCCGACAATTCCTGGCAGGTAGGTCGTACCATCGTAGGCTCGGTACAGTTTGCCCTGCTTGTCCAGCCCCGAGATGTGCTGCTTGGTGAAAGTTGGCTTCAACACATACTGTAGAGAGAGGGAGAAAGCATCAGCAAATTATTAAGACAAAAGCACTTTGTACCGTACAGTATTTTTGACTCAGCACCTCAAGATTAATAATGTAGTACTTCCAGTGTAATGCACAGTTCTTTGAAACTATATTCAACTTATGCTGTGTGGATACTGTACAACTTGACTGTGATACAACGTGTAAGACCAGGATCAGATGACATTTAAGTTGTGTCTTGACATAATGATAACCAAAATACACAGTTATATAACACAGTTCCTATATTATATTGATTATTCACCCCTCAGCTCGACCCACAACACTATTCAGTTCGGATTTTAAGTATGGATGGTGCTGAACATGAAATTGATTCAATGTTTTGCTGTGAAGTATAATAATATTAACTTCTCATAATCCTGTGACACCATGATTTTACTTACTGTGATGTCTTCTAGTGAAGAGTCAATGATCTCGTAGTTGTCCGGCAGACAGTAAAACTTGAGAGTGTGCAGATTGAGGAACACATGATGGGTGAACTGCACACTGTGAGTGTAGGCATGGGACTTCAGACCTCTACCTGCAAGCAAGCATGCATGAGTAAAAATCAGTCCAAGCACAACAAGATGTTCTTATTCCTGGAGTGTCAGATAAATCACCTACCTTGAAAGTACTTCCCACATATAAGGCAGGCGTAGACGTTGATGTGGGAGAGGGAGATGGAGCAGAGTTTCTCAAAGTCAAAGTCCAGCACACTCCTGGTGGATAAACAGACACAAGTGAGAATCACCTGCAGAGCTACAGAGGACAGGGCTAACTAGCATTTAGCATTGACATTTAGCACTATAAACATGTAACTTTATCTTGCCTGTTTATAGTGTCTAGGTAAGGACAGTGACGGCTTCTCCGGTCTTCTGCGGCACGTCCTCGGCCCTTTTTGGCTGCCACTGCAACATGATGGGAAACAAAACGAACAGAGTCAAACCAAATTTTGTACAATCGGTTGAATGTAAGTTAGCTAAACACGCTAGCTAACCTAGCGTACAGGCTGTGAAGTGATGATTGATTTCATACACACATTAAAATCGAGGGGCGGTGCATTTTTTTCAGACAGTCAAAACTACAAGGTAGTAGTACTTGATGACCCGCCTGTGTGGAACCGGACCGACCCGTACTGACAATCCAACGCACTTTCTTCTGGCTTCTAGAAACATTAGCTACCGGCTAATCGAACGTAGCAGGGACGTTTCGAAGTAAATAAACTCACCCCTGTCTTCGTCTTCATCGTCGTCCACCTCAGCGTCTCGTTCTCGCTTCAGAGAAAGCTTCATATCTGTTAGCCTGCGAGCTTAATGTCAAAACAAAAAGACGGTGCAACTTTATTAGACTGAATTATTTTGTGAATGGGTCAAGCACCGTGCGCGTCTGTCGAAACTCCCGGTGGTTGTACGTCGGAGCTACCGAATGGCCGACCAAAACCTAACCCGGAGTTTCAAGCTAACTCCTTCCAAATCCAACTTGAACCGGTCTTTATTTTTATGACAGGATGATTTTAAAATGTGCATCTCATAGGTATTTTCTGCTTCGGTTTGTGTGTAGGTTTCCTCTTGCAAATGTTACTGTCATTTTTGAGTTATCATGAATTTGTGAACTCCGGGATCGTTACAGGTGGCCAACAACTTATCATTAGCTAGCATGTAACGTTAGCTTTTTGTCAGCTTTCTGTGGATATGACCGAGACTTGTTGCAAACATTAGCGTCGTAAACACCGTCACCGTACTGGACCTGTCTGTTGAAATGGATATTTTAGGAGACGATGAAGTGCACGATCTGAAATACAAGCGAAGCGGGCGCTTGGATATGAGCCACGGCTTCCTGCACCATATCCGGAGGAACCAGATTGCTAGGTGATTTCCTCAACTACCGTTAGCTCAGGCTAGTGCCTAGCATGCTAGCTAGCTTAGTCATAGCACCTAGCCACAATATCTAGAGCTATCTGCAACAACTTACTTTCAAATAAATATATCTGATGGTGGAGATTTTATTGGCAGGGCATGTGATGACTAATACACCCTCTTATAGGATTGATGTGAGCATATAAGAAAAGGTCGCACAGGCCTTTTGGACAAAGCTATCCTTAATTTAGGTAACTGGAGACAAGAAAAAATAAAAGTTACAGGTTTGTTTCTTTATTGTCATGGTGTTAATCAGGATGTTGCTTTAGCTGCACATATTTTTCCATACAGGTCTTAGCTACATGAGATATGTTAATAGTGGAATCAAAAGTATGAAGCAGTTTTACCTCATATTCTGGTGCTAAACACTGTTTGTTACCTCAGCTGGTTGATGATTGTGTCAGACTTCACTTCAAGAACCTTGTACACAGTATTGCTACATGAAGAAGATAATCTGTAAGACTAAACCTTCTTGTAAAGCATCTTTTTTTGGTTGTTTGTTTTAAGGGATAAGGATTGCAATTTATCCTTGAGTAAACAACAGTAAATCACAAACAAGATTATCTTATTGCTGTTGTTTAAATAACCAGGTCAGAAGGTCAGAGGTGTGCTGCACTGCATGTTTTTAAAACACATATGATAAGTAATAGATTTCCGAGCAATAACAACATATGTATTTCTTGTCTCTTCAAGAGACGACTATGATAAGGAGGTGAAGCAAGCCAAAGAGCTTCAGCGGCGGAGGCACACCACGACCCCCAGACGACCCCGTCGACCTGATATCCAGGTGTACCATCCTCGACGCAGACGTAAGTGATGTTCTTTGTTGTTTTGCCCACAGTAAATCCACTTAATCCCGTTAGGAGATGTTATGCATGTGTGTGCTCATTTTCCAGACGGATCCGAGCCAGGAGCCGGTGCTGAGGCTGAAGAGTGGAACGAGAGTGGGTCGAGCACAGAGACTGAAACCCATGGGACCGAGCTCTTCTGGCTCGACTATCAGGCGGACTCTGGCACCATTACCTCATTCCTTGTGCACAAGGTTAATGCACATCTCTTTGAGTAATTTCTCTCGATCTTGATCTATTTTACTTTGATTAGTTCTTTATCCCTTATGTTCTTTCTGTTTCTTCAGGAGGATAAGCCTGAGAAGGTGGTGGAACGTGTTGCAGAGAAGAACATCCTGGATTCAGCCATGAGGGCAGCTCTAGTGGCTCGAATTCGAAAAGAAATGGACAAGCGACGAGACAAACGCTGAGTGATGTTCTCGAACAGTAGACTGAGATTACAGAGGGACTACGGGCAAAGATGAGCAATACTTCATTTGCAGTTCAGCGCTCCTCCAAAGCATCAGCACTGTCGACAGTGTTGTGGACACAGTGCGGACTCTGGGAACATGTACAGCGACTGTCGGCAGAGACTTGATGAGCCACAATCGAAGCCATCTTCTGTTTTTTCAAGGAAGAGACACAGCACTTATCACAGACAGTATGGTTGGGTGTTAACTGTCAGGCTCATGTTTACTACATTTCACTCACCTTGGACTGTTACCTCATACTCTTATTCATAACTCAAGGGACACTTCAAGTTGAATGGACCTATGAAATAATGTTTTTGTGTTCTAACAGTTAAATCCAGGAAGGAGAAGGTGCTCTCTGCCAAAGAGCACCTTCCTCCTCAGTTGACTATGTCTTGTATTTTTTGTTTACAAAGATCTAGTTTTTATAAACAAGATGTTCACTTCTTTTGTAAAATGCTGTGAACAGAACATCGATCTATCAGCGAACTCATGTTTAAAAATATGAGAATTTAGTTTTCTGTTTTTTTTTTTATTTCAGTGGACGTAGCCATGATGATGTGTTTGTGTGGCAACTGTGTTTTGTTGTTTTCAATATTCTTATTTATTTTCGGTTGTTGAGATGCTTTTATTTTTGATACTGTAATATTTTTTTGAGGAAACGATTCTTTACATATAAAAGACGTATACATAAAAGCCATTTATTACTGTCCAAATGTGTCCTGATGTGCATGTACGGAATCGAACAGCCATAAAATGTGAATGTTTTTTCAAAGTGTCTTGATGTGTGTGGGGAAAAACAACAGATCAGAACTTTTCATGACTTTGATCACTAACCTGAATTATACATTAGTTGGAATATATTTAGTATTGCGATGAGGCAAATTACAGAAAACTAATTTTCAGATGAGGGATTGATGTGTTTCATGTCCATCAGCAGGTGGCAGTATGAATCATCTTTTCCACTCTGCAGGCCTGTTTTTTATGTGCCTCAACTTCCTTCAACTGGGACTTTTGTCCATTAATGCGTAACAGTGTGTTTCAGTTTTAAAGATAAGTGTCCAAACAGTGTTCGTTCATTTACAAGAACCACTTTCTTGTCCATCGTTTAAAATGTCACATATTTTCTTCTGTGGTCGAGAAGCTTTGGGGCAACATTCTTTTGTTTTTACTTGAGCTACTTTTTATCCAAAAGGTAGAAACTGGAGAGCTAAACCTTTTAGTAGCAGGGTCACTGGTGCTTATCTCACAGCGAACACTTCTTGGACTCGACTTTATACACAAGATAAAGAGGTCTATTGTGTCCCAAGCCAAGGTGGACTCGCACAGCTGCCCAAGTCAGAGCTCAGCGAATGCTACCATTCAGATAGGTTCCTCTACAAATTCACATTACATTTTACTTAAAACTTTATGCAGTGCAACATATATGAACTTTATTTTGTATGACATTGCAAAATAGTATTTAATGACTAAAAAGCAGGTGCAACATTCTCGTGTGAGGAGCTGCCTGTGATTGTACACGGCCTGTTTTGGCATTAGACATTGTTCAGTTTCTTTTCACACCCTCCAGACTGAGGGATTAGTTTGTTTGTGTTACTGTTGCTACTGTTGTTCGTCTACCTGGGACAAGCCCAGCAAATTTGAACCAGCCAGGGATGCACTCAGGATACAAACAAGAAACAGGGAAAAAAAATAATAAGTTAATCATCTATTGCCATCAGACGGATGAAAAGCAGACACAGTGTCCGCTGACTGTGGAAAAAAACAACGCCGCCTTCACATTTGGACAGACAGGCCGCTGATTCACCCGATAGTAAGAGATTAATTCATTGTTTTCATTAATGCATGAAAGTATGCAAACTTCATCCTCTGAGCACATGCCACGCCAAGAGTTATGCAAAGCCTCATCCAGGAGGAGCGGCCTCCGCGATGCCATTGGTGGAGCAGAGACACTCCCCCCAGGTTTGTCGACGCCCATCCTCCAGCTCACTTTTCATTCTTTGGGTCAGCATGTGACTGAAGCTCCGAGGGGGGAGACACATTCCCATGTCACCTACTTTGCCCCTCAACGCAATATCTCATGTTTCACCAAATCTCAATTGGTTGAAAATCACCCAACCACATCTCACACCTTTACACCTCACCCCCTCAGCGCACCTCTGCATAACTACTATTGCATAATAAACCGCCACCGTGCTTTTGTAAGTTGTCCCCCCAGGTAACAAATGTACTTAAAGCGTGAAAGCCATTTGTGTATAGACCTGTTGTGATGGGACAGCTGGAAGTTATGTATTCGGTAATATTGGAATGTTACCCAATACAGTAACACGTAACACATTCCCATTTCTATATAACTAGTCCTTATTGTGCTTATATATGACCTATTTGTACTCATCTCTGGCCGACTGAAATATTACCTAGAAACAGATAACGGTAGCTAATTTATCTTCACAGTCTGTTGCTTTTAAAACAAGACATAGCTTTTTATTTAAACCGTTAAATGATGTTCAAATGGACCCTCTTCACTTCAATTCTGTTCTCAAACTCTCCCAAACTTCAACAGTCTTCCGTCTTGTTCACAATCACATTGTTAGTTTACACGTATTTACTGTGCCACTAAACTTTTCAGTTGGTCTGTAAATATTGAAAGCAAAGCTCCATTGTTTAACGCAAAAAATACACAGTATTCCCGCCCTGTGTTTGCCCATTTTGTTGAATGGAGGAATATTTACTTTCTAGGCTGAATGTGCATATTTACATCCTTTTTACTTTATTTGCACATGTCGCCTGGGGACACGTCGGGTTTAGATCTTGCATCGTCTCTTATCTTGTAGGTTTTAACCGGCTTGCTTGGTTTCAAATACCGGTAGAATACTCATATATGCTTATGATAATCTCGTGTCACTAAACACACATTTACCATGTCATGTTTACCTCGCATTCAAATTCTTGACTGTTTGGCGTAAGTGAATCCTAGACTTCAAGTAATCTCACAGGCGGATGTTACACAACAAATTCTGTAAAATGTGTGTCTGGGTTGGGAACGATGACAAGCGGAGTCTAATGCCGCTTTAATAACAGGTGAGGTATGGTTTTGAAACAGATCCAGCGCAATAAAAACACGATTGCATAACTGTGGAAATCACAATGACTCAGGTTGATTCTAAGGTGCATTTGTAATCGCGTGCACCTCCGTGACCATCATCAATAACACATCATGGTGATAAGGGGTTTTTTAGTTAACACGCCCTGATACGGTGGTTGGAAACTACTGGCAGAACATGCCAGGGCACCGCTTGGCGATGCCTCAGCCTGCTCAGTCGCCTGGTGGATCATCACCCTTTACATATATAACAGAATATGTATCAGATATTCTGTCAATGCAATCAGTAAACTGTGATTTTGTCGCCCTGTTCTGTACCTGCGACATCTACTGCATGTCTGTCCGTCCTGGGAGAGGGATCCCTCCTCTGTGGCTCCTCCTGAGGTTTCTACCATCACTTTTTGTCCTCCTTGTTAAAAGTGTTTTTTTTTCTCAACATGGCAAGTTTTTCCTCACTGGAATCGAGGGTCTAAGGACAGTGGATGTCGTTCACTGTGCAGTTCGTAAAGCACACTGCTACGCGATGTGATTGTGATAAATAAAATGTGTTTGATTTGATTTAACACACTGAGTTTGTTGGTTAGCACTGTTTTGTGTTGCACAGACTAAAAAAGAAAAACTTAACAAATCTAAATTCCACATCAGGTTGTCAACTCAAACAAATACATTCAAATACAGCAGAAGCAAATGTTAATTTAGTTGCACCCAATAATACTTTTTACTACATTTTCTTAACATATTGTGTAAATGATTGTAAACAGGAATACAGGTGCAGATGTTGTTCTTCATAGTCACAGCACCTGCGACAAGAAATTGCGATAACCACAATTGTTTGGAACATAAGTTACAAAGCTTCGATGTTCAAAGTGTTTGACGCTCAAATCAATAAATCAACCTCAAATATTGTTAAAAAATAAAACCATACATTGATGTGAAAGGTTAAACTTTTGTCAACACTACATACTACAGAGCGTTCTTTAAAATATGGAGGATTAATTTCATTATCATTTATTGGTTGCACTTGAGGCAAATGTTCCACCACATCAGCTGCACCCTGGAGCCGTGGTGACCCTTTGTACTTTATGTGAAAGGCGCTCTGAACTGCGCAGACAGAAGAGCATTGTGTGGCTTTGATTTCACTTCCCTGAAAAGTACAGTAGCGCAAACGGCAAGCTCCTGCAGGTATTGCATCAGCTGTCACACAATCCTCCCAAGAAATCCCACTGACCTCAACGGACCGGCTGACCGGCTTTCCCGCTCACTCCGACAAAACTCAACACTGCTCCGCCGGGTTAGCATGTGCTGCCTGTGAGTTCACTAAAGGTCATGATCCCCCCTCTCTCTCTCTCCACGACAACATTTGGTCTCAGCATCACATCGCGCTGTTTTGGTGTCCGGGCGCTTTGTTTGGTCTCCTGTGCGTGCAGGGTTCAGGTGGTGGCCCTCTGTGCTCTTTGTTGTGGGAAGAATTCTGCGTGTTCTTTTTTGTCATGGAGAAACAAAGATACAATACTCCAAACCTGCGTCAAAGCTGCGCGCGCCACAAAGAGGTACACAGACGCCAAAAGACTGAAATGTATGCAGGGGCAGTGCCGGGTCAGGGTCGGTGTGGTGGTGCAACACCCTCGAAGGAACAAGTTTCCAAAACTTTTTATTATTATGTAATCTTCTGTGAATTTCAGCTTCAGCGCTGCGACCCTGGTGGTCAGTGATCTTGCCCATTCAAGGCTCTGGAGGTGTAAACCCCTACGTAACCCCCCCTGCCTCGCATTCACAGTTAAATATAGATGCTCGACTGAGCCGGTGAGGTGCTGGTGGAAATGCACAGCTGCTGTGGTCAAACTTCAGACAGGACACGAGGGGTCTGAATCTGATAATGTTACTTGAGCGTGAACATGAGTCATAGCTTGATATACTGTAACTGTAGTCATGTACTCTGTAAAATGAGCTCGACCAGCTTTTTCGGAGACAAGGAGTACTTCCAGACACGGTTTGACGTCATCAAATGCCAGCTATTCATTCTGTGAGGGAGAGGTTTCGAATAATAAACTCACTTATTAACAATCATTATTAACTTATTTTAAAGATACCTGTCCAAAAATGCAAACACTGGACGTAGATTCATTACCTTTATCCAACATCACATTGATGTTTCTGTGTCAAAAGGTTTTGTAACACTAAAACTCATTCTTACGGAGTGACGACCGCATGTGCAGACCACAACATCCATTCATTTACAGAGCTGGCAGACGAACAAAGCCAGTTGTGGTGAAAAAGGCTCATTGGATCACCGGTTCCGCAGTGACTGGCTCCAGAGATCCTTTGCTAGAACAGGATTTGGTGCTAAAATCTCTCTGACTGAGTGAGTGGCAGTCAGGATGTGGGGGGAGGGGGACACATGTCGAAGCATTACAGGAATTACAGGAAAATGTGTTTACATATACTGAATATATTTGTACCAGCAAGAAAACTGATCCCAGACATGCCATTGCTATCATCAATCATCGTTCATTCCTCTTCACAACCACGCAATCATCTTCGCTACACCCTCAAGACAACTAACGAGAGACGTCGCCAAACCTGTTTGACTCTTCTTGACAGGTTCCAATAACTGCAGATGAACTGACACTCCTGAAGCAATTCATTTGACTCCTTTTATGAGATATTTACCTGTCTTAAGCTCTATGATTTGTAGAACTTGGGCGCACTATTCGCACGCATTCTCAGTTAGATTTGATCAGTTTTGCAGCTGCACAAACCTTCTGTTCTCCAGTAATGAGTCGATCCTGGCCTGTGTGTTTCATGAGGTGTTTTGTTTGGTTGTTTTCGCTCCAGAGTTTTCTTTTATTACTGCTGATTTTGACTGAATTTTACGAAATGTGCACTGGATGACATTTTTCTTAACTGTCAGGCATCGTTTAAACTCTGTAAGCAGAAGCAGTGACTTTTTGCTCTGTGTCCTATACAGCAACAAAACCAGATTAGTGAGATTTAAATTCAAATGTCAGAAATGTATCTCGGGGTTGTGGAGGGGTGTAACACATTCCTTGACGCTGAAGCAGCGGTGTTTTGAATTAGCTGCAGGGTTTTCAGGGTTTGGTTATGTGATTATGTAGTGTTACCTGGTGTCGGCAATGTGCAAATTCAGTTTTTCTGTTTCTCAGAAGCGGTTTTCTGATGCCAACAATAGTTTCATCTTTGAGAAAGATTTGATACTAGCATATGGCTGCTTCTGAAAAGAGTTTATAGCTACATGTTTGAGGAGATCAGTGGCACATCAGCGGACGTCTTTCGAGTATCTCAGGGTTATGCCTGCACTTTTTCTACCTCCTGAAGGTTTTCTGTCCGCTAATCTGGGAGGTTGAGTGTCTAAGTTGAGAAACTGCCTCGTCACAGCCTGCCCTTTGCTCCACTTCGTGCATTCACATTAACCAAGGCCTCCAAAATCCCTGTGCTGAGGTTTTACGATACAATTCCTGCCAATGACGTCAGAGTAAGTATTTCTGTTTTATTGTGTCTAACCTCTGTTATCAAATCAGTTCACTCGGACACATTTGATTGCCTCCGTTGGTCTGAAGGTCACTGATGATTTCCGCCGGTTTACCTCATGGTAAATATTTAACTACATGCGCTTTTAAACAGATGAGATGAAGATGTCTTGATGTTTTGAATAAAGAACTCAACAAAGACAAAACTACACAATTCAAAACAGCGTTTGCTGCAAGTATTATCTCAGCCACAGACTATTAACCAGTGAATTATTGTATTCCTGCATCTGATGTTAGATCGGTGGGAAACCAGCCAACAAAGTCTGCATGTATTTCAGATTATATAATTCTGTATTGACTGTAAATCATTCTTTAAAATGGGAAATAATGATTTATTCTAACCTGAAAGTGTGTTCAGGGAACTGTTACAGACAGACTGGTTGTTTAAATCATGCTCTGTTTCCAGCAACCACTTAAAAATGATTTCAACACATGATGTCATTTATATCTGCTTATCACTGCAAGTATATGAAAAACACGTGTAATGGGACAAAAAGAAGGTGAAAATATGTTCAGTTATGTAATCAGTGTAGTTTGAAAGCCGCCCGTTAGGTGTTACAAAAGACGGCAGAAACGATCTCCTGTCTGTGTGGAATGCAGTTTGCATAAGTCCGACTGAAGCAGGGTCTTAAAGTCGTCCCAGTCTTCTCAGAAGGTGAACGCTGAACCAAATTATTTACCAGTTACATTTTACATACGAATTCTGTACGCAAAATTGTGGACTATGACTCCTCGGCTCTGGGGGAAGGCTCAGGCAACAGAAGAGGAAATGAATAAAGGAGAAGTGTCCACATTATTTGTTTTAATACTCATCAATGACTTTGTTTACTGGTGTGAATGCAACCACCTGCACATAAACACCAGTAAAACGAAAGAGATGGTGATCACGCCAGTGAACATCCAGGGTCTGGACATAGACATGGTGGCAAAATATAAAATACCAGGGTCAGGTGTTCACCTTAACAATAAACTGGACCAGACTGACAGCATCAATGCTCCTTTATACAGTGGTCTGCTGGGGAGGTAGCAGCTTCGGGCAGGGACAGGGACAAGAAGAGACTGAACTAACTGGTTAGGAGGGCCAGCTCGGTCCTGGACTGTCCACTGGATTCCATAGAGGTGGAGGGTGAGAGGAGGATGTTAGCCGAGCTGACGTCAAACATGGACAGCACCTCTCACCCAGCAGACGACTCTTACACCCATTCATCCCCACAGCCATCAGACTGTTTAACTCAAGCACTACCTGAACAATTTCCACTCACTTTTTTTTTTGTAAATATCTTATATTTTCTATTTATTTTCTATTTCTGTACTTGTTGCATCTCTGAGCTGTTGTAACAAGTGAATTTCTCCATTGTGGGATAAATGAAGTCCATCTATCTTTGCCCTGCTGCTGGATCTCAGCTGCTCTCAGGTTCTCAACAAGTCAAAACACAGGGACAGAACTGGAGCTTATTTGTGTATCCTTCCAAAGATAAAACCAAGTCATAATACATGGTTATCCTTGAGTGAGATCTCAACATTTAAATAATCCAACACCATTTAATTACTTTAACAGGAAAAGCCATTAATGTCTCACCTGCTTCGAAAGCAGAGCAGCTGGCTGTTGCACTAATTTCCAAGGACCTTTTCATTAGCTAACGGCAGCTGTCAGACCAGACAGACCAGTGAAAGGGAGTTTGGCCTGGGGTCAGATACAGTGAGCACTGCGTCCAGGAGCAAAATGCTTCCCCCTACCCACCACCCTGACACCTGCTTCTTACTCTAACCTACAGGCAAGACAAGCCAGAGACCAGGCTGACGAGTGCAGAACGGTTTGCAATCTCATTTTGAAGACTGACAGGAGCAACAATGTGACCTTTTTACCTCAAGATAACAGCTTCTAAATAATTGTGATAGTGGTGTCTTGTATTATGGTGAATGGTGTCTCTGTCTCAGCCACTCTGGCCTCTATCACTTGTTTCTGCACTATGTAACTGTAATGAGAGGGGAAGATCACGGCATTACATGTTTACTTCAACACATAACACTTATGTTGCAGACCTGGGAGATGCATTTACAACAGTGGTGTTGCACTCAGATGTTTTTGTTTTAGTCCCTTCTAAAACAGCACAGACCTGAATGATGACTGAAAACCTTTCTGAGACCCATTTATGGCTTTTCTGACGGATTCAATGTCAAAGACATGTAGACCACTTCTATTTCATTCTTATGGCTGCTTGTCATGGACTTCATAACAGCCATCTTTATAGCAGCCCTCATGGAGGAATGGTGAACAGGGATTTGCAGTTTGTTTGTTTTTTTAACCTAACAGATAAAATTAAATATCCTGGAGGCTAATACAACATTTGTTCGGACCAAACATTTGCATTATCCCTAGAATAGCTTCAATGGCCATGGAAACTACACTATGTGTGGAAGGTTCCCTGCCTTTTTAGATTACACATCTAAAAAGACAAGCATTACATGTACAATAAAATTGTAGGGGTCACGCACTTAGTACCTTACTGTAAGGTAAAGCCTCACTTTAATTTTATATTCACATTCTCCCTGCACTGCCTCTGGAGAGACCTTTATCACGACTCAAAGGGAGCATTATTATTTAAAAACCTCTTGTTGGATCCAAACAGTTTAATGTTGCTACTGCATTTTTCTTTGTGGGCTTATCAGCAGTGTTGGTACTTGAACCACAGGGAATAGAGGATAAGCTTGAGTTAATAAAGCTCAGGTGTTGCATCACTTTCTGGTAAGTAACAAGGACGGAGGATTTCAAATGCCTCTTGAGTCATGCCAGAATAAATAGTTTTAGTTAATCCTACTTCCTCATTGCAACACTTTATTCTAATTGAAGGATTATACAATGAAAACAGTCTTCTTTGTGCAATATCAATGATCAAACAAGAAAAAGTCATAACAAAGACATTTGAAAGGAGTAGTTTATTACAGAGCATAAGGAAACTACTACTCAGCCTAGACATGAAGCGTAATACAGCACGAGCTACTTGTTCCTCTGGAAGTTGAATGTATGTGGGTAGGAGGGCAGAAAAGCAAACAGGGAGTAGAGGAAATAGAAAAGGCACTCTTACACTTACTGTCGCCAACGGGATGACTTCGGAGTGATAAAAGGGAACAAAACCAAAACTTGAAACTCGATCCCACACATGGGATGGCCATGTAAACGAGGCTGGTTTCTCTGTACTACACCAACCAAATGTTGCCATTCCATTCATGGAGGATACGAGAGCCAAAGAATTGCACCGGACATTTGAATGGGATTTCGAATCTAACCCATCTAAAAATAAGAGCTGCAGTCCACAAATAAAAAAAAAAAAAAAGGTTGTAAAATCCCCATTAACAGTAGCCAGTTGAGGTGGACCAAAGCTTTTCTGTACAACACTCTGGAGCCTCAAGCAACACTGAAAAATGATCAAGTCAAAAGGAATCAGATATTCAGAAACCATGTGTGTTTAAAGCTGCCTTCTGAAACCACGGCTTCTCTGTATCCACGCCGAGTTTCAGAGAACAAATAAATAGTGTTGAGGTTTGAATCATAGCCAATAAGACTCTGTGGCAAAGAACACACCCCACGAAGCGGAAAGATGGGAACCAGGTTTCTCTGTAGCCACACCTGCCATCAATACACTTTGGGAGTAAAAGGGCCTTTAGTCACGTCAAACCATAAAAAAGCGAGTGAAACTACATTTAAAAAAAGGACTCATTTAAAATTCGATTTCAATGCACAAACAATCCAATTTTCAATCACTATCAAGTATAACAATACCTCTAAAGACCAGAGCAGTGACATAGCAGCTTCTGACTTTTCTGTATTACGTCAGAAAACAGCAAAGGTCTGTAGAGGCATCTGAGGCTTTTGCCCATTTGAGAGCTTGAATAATTAGGATTTGGCTCGCCCCTTAGCCTGCAATGCATAGCATTTTTAATGTGAAAACAGCAACAACCCTTGAATTTTAATTGTGCCATTCTAGCATCCTCCACAAAGACGAGGGAATAAAGCGAACAAAGGGGGTAAAGAACACTGGGTCAGGGAATAATTGTACCAGGTAGACAAAAGGAGGAATGTTTAGAAAGAAGCTCAACTTGTTTGGGAAGAAGCCAGATCAGGGGACCGTCCAACGACCAAATTATGCTTCCAAACGAACTTGAATAGTTCTACAGTTGCAGACTCCTTACATCAGTAGCACCAGTAAATTAAGAGGGGTATCGCATATAGCCTAATATGCTACCGCCATGACACCGAATATAAGACTGACGATACTGAGTGTGGAATGGCAAAAGGAGAACAACTGACGGCTGCTATTCAGGGCCTACCACAACGAGAAGCGGGGGGGAACCTCAAGACAGGAGAAAAACATGAAGTACTATGGTGCATGAGTTCATGGAACCCATCCAATTCTTAAAACATCAAGTTTCTGAGGCATGCCTCCTATGACCCAGTGTAACACTGCAACCAGCAGGAAATGGCAACAAGACAGAAGGAAAGAAGTGGAGTGAGGAAGGGAGTCATGTGTTAAATGATACCATATTAATGAGAGAGATAAGTGCATTTCACCCCCTGGAACCTTGGAGGCTTCTCTGTAGTATACACCAACAAGCCTGGGGGGAAAAGCTTAACAGGTTTAGTATTTGAGTTTTTTGGGCACCTCCCATGGGAAGGAGTCTCGGCCAAAGTGGCCATAGGCTGCAGTCCTCTGATACAAGGGCTTCTTCAGATCCAGCTCCCTGGAATACATAATCAACATGTTTAGCAGCAGTCATGCCGAGTGACCACAAAACAAACATTCATACTCACGCAGACACACCAATCATATTTGCCGACAGGGAGTGGCAGGAACAACAAAATAATAATAAAACCAGGTTTGTTAGATCAGCTGGTAAAGAGGGAAACACGTGAAGCTACACTTACCATGCCAACTGAGCAGTGTGTTGACTGCAGCTTGCAGATGGAAGCCATTCATCCAATTTACAAAAGCGCACTTATCTAACTATGAGCTACAAGGCTTGATACACCAAATATCATAAATGTCATTGTCTGCCCTAATAAATCAGACTTATGCCCTCGGTAATGCCCACATGTATAACCTTTAACCCATGTTATTAAACAGAAAGACTATGGCAAACTTGCAGGTTTTGATCAAAAAAGACAAGCAAAATGTTGTAGAAAAAAAAAAAAAAAAAAGGCAAATGACACTGGCTCAGAATTTAATAGATTAATTAACTGAATTAGTACGACATTCTGGGCAGGGCAACTAAAATAAAGACAAGCCGCGGGGAACCGGGAGGAATTAGCAGGCGTTTTATCAGGAAATATTACCTGACAATGACTCCAGGACGGAGATCGAAGTTCCTCTTCACAATGTCAAGAAGCTCTCTCTCACTCTTGTTGGAGGTCCCATAGTGGAAGATTGAAATGGAAAGGGGATGGGCAACTCCAATAGCATAGGATACCTAACAATACACATAGGTATTATATCAGTTAGAAACGTTTGCAGCCCTACTCTTTGACAAAAAAAATAGAGAAGACAGGCTGCTTTTGATGTTGCCATTTACCTGGACCAACACTCTCCTGCAGAGCTCAGCCTTAACCAGAGACTTGGCCACCCAGCGTGCAGCATAAGCAGCAGAGCGGTCAACCTTTGTGTAATCCTTCCCAGAGAAGGCACCACCACCATGAGCTCCCCAGCCTCCATAAGTGTCGACGATGATTTTACGTCCCGTCAGGCCAGCATCACCCTATGATGAGAGAACAGAGGTTTAACAGGCTAGTAACTCACAGGCTTAATAGTTTCTAAAAGCCACATTTTCCCACATTTACCTGTGGGCCTCCAATAACGAATCTCCCGCTGGGCTGCAGGTGGTAGATGGTGTCATCATCCAAGTAGATGCAGGGAACCACGGCCTTGATGACCTTCTCCTTCAGGGCATCTCTCATCTCCTCCAGGCAAATATCCTCATCATGCTGAACAGAGATGACAATTGTGTGCACACGCACTGGAAGCATGGCACCACGATCCTGACGGTACTGGACAGTAACCTGAAAATAATGTGAAAATACAAAATGAGCCGAATGCCACCAACAAAGAGAGGATTATTAGTCGTTGTTTACAGCAGGTATAACAGCCCTACCTGTGTCTTTGAGTCTGGCCGCAGCCATGGAAGGGTGCCATTGCGTCGCAGCTCAGCCATCTTAGCGTTCAGCTTGTGGGCAAGGACAATTGTGAGGGGCATGCACTCCTCAGTCTCATCAGTGGCATATCCAAACATCAAGCCCTGCAGAGGAAGAGACATTTTCTCAGTGTTTTCAAAGCTTAATTTTAAAAAAAAGGGAGAATAAAAAAAAAAAGGCCAGCAATCTGTGATATCAAATTGTTAATATCCACTACTGACCTGGTCCCCTGCACCAATGTCCTCCTCATTGCGATCAATGTGGACACCCTGAGCAATGTCAGGAGACTGCTGCTCCAAGGCCACAAGAACATTGCAGGTCTTATAGTCGAAGCCTGTGCAGGAGACAGAAGCACTGTAAATCAACTATGGGCAATAAAAAAAACACACTCTGAAAAGAGGAAATACACCAACATGCCATACCTTTGCAGGAGTCATCATATCCAATTTGGCGGATGGTGTCGCGGACAACTTTCTGGTAGTCCACTGTGGCTCGTGATGTCACCTCACCGGCCAACAGGATCATCCCAGTCTTGGCAACAGTTTCTGCACAAGAAAAGAAGGAAATAACTTTAAAGATCCCACTGTCAATATAAACATGTGACCTACACAAACGTAAACATCGCCTAAAAGTTCTTCTCCTTACCACATGCAACTTTGGCATCAGGATCCTGCTTCAGATGGGCGTCCAGAACTGCATCGCTGATCTGATCACAGATCTTGTCTGGAAAACAAGAACAATGCAACTCAACACCGGCAGCAACAACAGACTGCAGCAATCACCACATGGGGCTGTGGCTTAATGTAAATGGTGGCACTCCAGCACCGCCTGCCCGGATCGTGCTCGGTGGGAGTGGCTCAGAGCGTCAGTCGCCATTTCAGCATGTGCACATGTGGTGAGGAAGGGGGAGCGCGCGCAAAGCCGGCGACCGGAAGGCAAACGTGATAAACTTATAAACACTGAATAAATTAAATCTATTGAGGATTTCTGGTGACACCCACTATTGTGCCATGTTGTACAGGTGAATGAATGAATGACGCAACCGGTTATTACGCCGCGCGTGCGTCAGGAATAGCCCCGGACGATTCAGATGATTCAGGAAAACGTTAACCTCTTCACAATTAATTATATAGTGATGACAAGAGCACGTATGTAACGTATACTTTAGTAGTGTACGGCTGATACGCTATGACACTTTTTTGTTTGCTGTCGACGGAGAATACACGCGACAGCAGCATGTATTCGACGAAGATTAGCTAGCTAACATTAGCTAGCAGCGCGTGCTCTTGAAACCGGCCCAGCTAACGTTCAAGTGGCGGAAAAGGCCGAAACATTCAAATGTGAACGATGTGTGATAGATACTTATTGGTCGGACGTGGGACTGTACAATACGAGAGACGAACAAAGTCGCAGAATCGGCTATACATTTTGCTAATTTTCCTCGGACAAAACTGATTCATGGGATGATGTGTCGGGTCTTACCCGGGTGTCCTTCTCCGACCGACTCTGAGGTGAACAAGAAGCAGTCCTCATCAATGAGGGAGTTATGGAAGCCATTCATCTGTCCGTTCATTGTTGTTAATGGCGGCCGCTGGTGCGAAAAGTAATAACAAACTAACTGTTTTCTTTACTCGCAGTGCCTCGGCGTTTCTTTTTTTTCTCTGCTCCCCCAGAAGCAGTTGTCGTTCGTCTCTCTATTGATCCTCGAGCCTGAGCCTCATGGCGCAGAGCTCCAGTATTTATCCGACGAAGTCAGACGCTCTGACGTCACGAGAAGGTGGACCATACCATTGAGCCTATCAGGGGGGTTTGGAGCGTACTGTAACCAGGAATGCTTTGGAAGATGGCAACCCACCAACGTGTGTTGTTAAAATGTTAGTGACAGGAAAGTTACCTCGTTACACTGTGTGTCCGACTTGAATTATAAAGTTGGTAGGTCTGACTTAAGTTGTATATATATATATATCATATATCCAGTCATATATATATATATATATATATATATATAAAAATCCAGTCATGTCAGCAAAGTCTGACTATAAAGCCTTTTTTTGTATTTTAATATCAAAATCTAGTCATGCCTTTTTCTTCTTTTTCTTTTTAAAATGATTTTATCAGCAAAGTCTGACTTTAAAGCTGCAGAGTTTGAGTCTTAACCTTCTCTGTTGTGTCCCCACACACCCACATCTTACATAACATACCTCAACTATTCCCCCAAACATATTTTAAACTCATTCTAAGGCAGCTCAAAATTAATTCCCAACCAGTCAAAGCTGACGCTCCGGAGTGGCGGTCGACCCAACCTACAAGCCTAAAGGGTCAATATTTGACAAGTCAGGCTATTTGACAAGCGACAGTATATTTGTTTTTGAGTTGGGAATGAGACTCAAAAATCTACTTTTTTACAAATTAGACCTTTATCTCCTAAACCTCTTTGAGGATGGCTAAGCTGTCACTGCTTTGCAAAACAAAACAAAACAAAAAACCAAGATGTAGGATTGTGAACGATTCTTCGAACGATCCTCAGGCTAACCATCCTTCCAACTTCATTTCCTGTTGTATTTTAAGTAAGTGAAAGTAGAGCTGGCACACGGCAACATTCACTTGTTAAACAGTGCTGTGTATTCTGCTGTGCTACAGTTGTGTTTTTATTAGTTTTTTATGACATCTTACATAAAAACCCTGTGTGTGATGCATCTTATACAGGGCAGCAAATTAATGTTTCCTAGAAACCATCATGTGAATTTGGCTTTAAAACAACACTGGTTTAATTAATTTGATAAGTTGTATTTATTGTAGCTATCACAAGAACATCAGAACATGTCGGTGAAACAACTGGATTAACCTGGCAATGCATTTGGAACAAAAGTGGAAATTGGAGAGAAAAGCAGAGGCAGTGGATATAATATCTCAACATAAGTTGATTATAATTTACTCAAAAAGCTCCCGTCTCCCTCTTACCCTTCAGGCCCTGTGGTTTAATACAATCAAAAGCTCTGATTGTGAACATGCTCTATGTTTGTAGGAACAGATGGGTATAATTAGTGTCTGGACAGGCACAGGCTCCAAATCTGGGCCATTTTATTTATATGAGAAGACAAAAGGTACCGCTAATATTATTTGGAGAACCTTGTATTGCAAGAGATTTCAAGTTACAACAATTAACTCCCTGTGTTTTCTAGCCCCTAAAAAATCAAGAGTCATCCAGACTCGACAGGTTGCTACAGGTTACTGGTCCAACCAGGCAGCTCATTTACGTACACGTATTCAGCTTGTGTTTGTGAATATGAATGAATCTGATATCCGGACCCTATGAACACTAACACAAGGCTTGCCATGTCATGGTGACAAAGCATTTCTGAAGGTGTGGAGCACCAAAAAACATGGATACAATCAAACCAAGTGTTGCATCATGAAGCAGAGTGACCGGACGTTCTAATTCGTCTAAAGTGAGCAGCAAGAACATGATGACTGGTCAGTCATTGTGATGGAGAGATAACTGAAACAGTGGCTGTTGGGTAATTTCTGTTATCATCATGTGAGAATAAATATTGATATCCTTCACTCTGTACCCATGAGTGTTATTAAACACACAGTGACTCGCATCACAGGGGTCATACAGGATTCTGATAACAGATCCAACTAGTGCAAACAAAACTCTTCCCATTTGTGACATTAGAGGGTATTGTCAGTTCATTCAATGATGTTACTTGGGCTTACGCTGTTTAGTGTCACTAAACCAAGCAACTCAATCCCTGACCGGTGTTGCATCAGAGCGGTACAGTCATTTGTCACCATGAATTTGCATGGTGGACACTTTCTTTTCAGAGGGCAAAAGCATGATGCAAGATTCCCCTGCGGTTGCCTTCTGCAGGATGTGTTGTTGTGTCTGACACCCACATTTTTCTTTTTTTATTCAGTAAGTCAAAAATAGAAAGCAACCATCACCAACAATATCAAACCACAAAGAGCTGAGTGGTTATCCAAACATAGATAACAATAGACTGGATGTAAACTTTAATGCTTATTTTAGATGTATAGAACTGCTGTTGCATTAATGACCTTTATAGTCATATTGGTAATATTACCTGCACTTATTTGTGCGATGGCTTTCATAGCTCAGACTGCATTCTCTTATGGAATGACATTTCATTTTTAAGGTCGTTTTTTTCTACATGCAAAGCCTCATCATAAGCTCAGTGGTGGTCAGAAGAAATATTTAAAGGGTAACTCCATCAAATGTAAACATTAAAGCGTGTTTACAGGACTTGGGGAGTACGACTGAATGTGTGAAAAAAAATTACAAATCCTTGTGTGGATCCAGAGGAAGCTACATGTAATCTGATAAACTGCCTCCAGTGATGCCACTTAGTGGCTAAGATGCATTGTGGGTAATGTAGGCACCCAGTATGAAAAGAATGACGAATATGTGGAATAAAATTGGAAAAAAAGATCTCTCTGGTTCTGCTGAATCGATTTGTTCATTTGTTTTTTAAGCTGTCCATAATAGGAGTGCAATGCAAGCGGACTGCTTTTCAAAACCTGACACCTACAATACCCACAATGCAACTTGTCCACCATGACATCAGTGACATCTCTGGGGGCAATTTATCAGATTACACGCAGCTTCCTCTGGAGCCACAAAGGCTTTAACTCTTCAGTATATAATGTTTTTCACTTAGTCGGATGCTTACACTCAAAAAAATTATAAGAAGCAAGAGATTGAACTGTAATTACCAGTTTTTCAGGAAATAGCAATAAATAAGACGAGACTCAGGAAACAGACAGACAGCACAATTTGAAAGGGAGTATATTATTTCTTTGGACAGTGTTGCACTAGTTTTTGGGTTGGAGAACAAAGCAAGCAACCCCTAAAAACATTCTCACATCACTGATTGGATGATTTTCACACAGATTAACCATTTTTCATATGATATATATTTTTTTTTGACAATTTGATTCACAATCTTACAAAGACCTGTAGACTAAACAAATCTCCATTTCAGACAATGACAGCAACATCTGATCTGAATTGACTAAAATGGAAACTGGAGAAATCAAACTCTCTCTTCATAGTTCCTAATAGAAAAAGAAAATAATTATCAATATTCTGTTATATCATTTGACATTTCCATTGAAATAATGCTCCCTCACTGGCCAGCAGAATTCAGGCTCATTTAACAGTTAAATAAGAAAATAAATAAATAATTTAAGTAAAATAATCTTTGTGGCATAGATTGTCTTCTATTTTATGTTTTCTACCATACTTAATATTTGTCCTTTACATAGATATTTCTTCTATTTTAGCCACGTCATTACAAAACAATAACATTCTGTAGACACATTTTTTTCATCAACATTTCACGATAGATATGCAATGGTCATGACTGCAGAACTGATCATACTAAATTACCTAAAGTAGGACAAAGTCATACAATCCTCAACATTTTCAAACATGTTACGCTACACAAAAGGTCCAATAGATTTTTCATTACAAAATCAAGAAAATACATGAATGCACTATGAAATGATTCAAACAATTTCAGATGTATGCAAGCACAACTGCCCTGCATTTTCTTCTCCTAACATTGATACTGAAGTTAAGTTTTTTATACTGTCCTTACCATGTTTTTCTAACAATTTTCACAGCCACGATTATAACAAAGAGGAGTCAAAAACAGCACTTTACGGCACGAAATCACAGTACCGGAATGTATAGTATGTCCAGCAGCAAACCATGCAAACACAGTCACACCCCATTCACTGCGACAGCTAGCTACACACGCACACCCACACACACACACACGACCTCGCCATCCAAAACACACACACACACACACACGCAGGCGTCCATAAAAACACATACGCACAAAAACTGATTACAGACATACACACTGAGGTTACAGCTACAACAGTGTACACTGTCCTACGCTAACAGCCCGAAAGTACAAAGAGTCTAAGATGGTGCATCAGAGTTCACACGGTAACAATGCAACACGACTATTGTGACTACTGTCACTGTCAGCTAATCACCAGGATCAGTAAGGGGGGATCTGAGCAAGAGAAAACACGAAAACAAACGGCGGAGCGGTGAACTGAAAAATGAGAACAGAACGTTTCATTTATTTGAAATATCACGTCGTTTGCATTATGATATTTCACAAAAGTGGGACATGTCAGCTTTGTATTATTCCACCTACAGTATAATGCAAAGCCCTGTGGAAGCTCTACATAGTAGAGTGCCTGCTCACATTTGTCAGAGATGATTATCAGTCGGATTTTTTACTAAGATTCCATGCTGAAAACGTCATGCAATCATGTCAGAAATGGAATATGTTTTAAAAACGGAATAAAAACAGACATGTGATTATTGAGTGATTTTTTTCAGAAAGTAACTTTGCCGCTGTGAAAAGTCAGATAAGGCCCGTTAACTCACATAAATGCATGTGTGTCAAAGTGATATACTGCACGTCTCCTGGGTCAGATACTGCTGTAGCTGTTACCAGTGCAGTTGGACCAGCAGAGTTAGTGGCCAACAATCAAAGAACTCGTTCTGGCCAGACAGCTCTGCAGTGTCAGCTGACAGCTCGCCTCCCACACCCATCTCATCCCATTGCACTGATTTGGCAGTCTATTTAAAGGCCTTTTTTACACTCACATTCACTCTCTACGCTGACATGTGCTGCTGCCGGGACTAGTGGCCGAGCACCCTGAACCCCAGTCTCCACCTACTTTGGTTCTGCTCCGTTTTTAATGCGCCCTGGAGGGACTTTAAATCCCATTGGTGGAACATTTGAAATGCTACCTGCATGTTAAGTGTCGTGTTGCTGTGTAATTCGTGCCAAACTTCCAAAGCAGGGAATATGCACAAGAGTAGAACCATACTGCCGAGTCGAAGTGCACGGCTATCTCCATTTGCAGAATCACAGAAACTTATAATGCAAGTGAGTGTTGACCAGGCTGGGGATGCTTTCATGGGATGTTTCAGAATAAAATCGATTTTTCACTCTAGCCTACAGGACCACAGAGAGCTAGAGGCTTTAGGTGTGAGCAGATCTGTGTCACAATAGATGCAAGTTCCACAACTAAAGCAAACTAATGATTTGTGAGCAACATCTGTGTCTTACTTCTTATCTCAAAAGCGTCGTCCAACGCTTGTATGCAGTCTGCTGACGTGACTAGTGCAGACATCAGTGCAGAGTTGCAAACCGCTGTCAGAAAATAGGCAGGATGGTTTCGAAAAAGTATTAAGTAACCACTCTTTTACTCTACATGACCGTAAATCCTTGAGTATTTCCTAATGCAAGGTGTCAGCTCCCTGTACTGTCCACACCTGAGAACGGACAAAGATAGAAGAAACACAGGACAGGAGTGAAGGTTTACAAAATCAAAAACATACAATGTGCACAGTTTAATAAAAACAACTCAAGGCAAAGTAAGCCTTCTGGGCAAACCAGATGGCCGTTCCTGAAAAGAATGGTGCCAAAAACTGTATATTTTCCTCACAGAAAACATACAGTGAAGTGGATGTATTCAATAAAAGACACAACAGTTGGCTATGTGACCTGTGACAGCAGCAGGACTCGTCTGTGCATCACAGCCCTGAATCCCCCGTGTCGTTCCCTTTCTCCCCCGGAGCAGACAGCTGGCTGCTGCTGCCCTCTGCTGGGCGTCCTGTGGACTCGCTCTCAGCTTTTGTGGCGGCGCTGGACGGAGAGTCATCGGTGACGTTGAGCTCTTTCATTTTGGCCTGCGCGGGGCTGCCGGAGCGGCTGTGGCTGCCGCTGCGATGCCGGCGGTGCTTGCTCCTGCGTGGACTGGGGCTGCGGGATCTCGTCTTCATGAGGACAACGGTGCTGTCGTCTTCTGAGCTGAAGTCGGAGCTGTCTGAGGAACTGTGGTCAAGACCTGAAGTGGGAAGCTGGATCTGAAGATAGATGAAGAAGAGGATAAGAGTGGGATGGAGGAGGTAGAATATAGAGCAAGAGAAGCTAAATGTCAGTGGAGGTTAAGTGAAGATGCAGATGTAGGACGGAGCAGCAGTGAAAGTATACAACAGATGTGAATTATCTCTAAGAGGAAATACACTTGATTGACTTAACCTCAAAGGGGCAACGTCAGAGTTGTGATTACCTGAAATGGCTCTGTTACACCCACAATGGTGCTCATGTTGTTGCTATAGTAACCCAAGATAAAGTCCCCTGAGCCTTTGGGCAGTTCCTCCTCGGTAAAGGTTACCTGGAAAACAGTAACTCAGACGTCTATTAAATGTGAAAGAAAATGAGCGCTTGAGAAAATTCAGCACGCATCAAGATTACCTGATGTTCTTGTCGTTGGAAATCAGCCTCCTCCTGCTTGGCCCACACGTATCCCACATAGTCCTTATGGTGCTTGAAACCCACCTAGAGAGGCGGCAGCACAATCAGAAAGAGTACTTGACTGACAATAGTAATGCACAGATATGATTGTTATGCTGGTCCTAATGATCTGCTGTCACTGGATCTTGTTATGTGGCCGTTAAAGGTAAGACTAAATCTACCTTGTAGAGTCCGATCCAGTCCCAGGAGCTGCGAGCGAAGTTGGGCATCACTTTGAATTTCGCTACGGCATCCTCAATACTATTCCACTCATCCTCCACCATGATCGTGACCAGGGGAACATCCACCTTGTACGGAAACTACAGAAACATTTGCACAGAACAAAAATACCGTGAGATAAACTTAAATGATGATAAGAGCCGAGCACTTTTCAAGTACGGGAAAGGAGAGGGAGTCAGTTTTGTGAGCTAGCAAATACCCAAGACTTGAAATTACACACTGTGTGTTTAATTATCATGAATTTACAAAAACAATATGTCATATGTGCCAATTGAAATCATAACTTTGCTATGTTTTGATTGTATTTTACTTCAGCAAAGTTCTTCTACAGCAATTTGAGTTTGGACAATATTAGTGATTGTTGTTTGATTCTCAAACTACAGTTTTGGTACTGGGACCAAAGCGAAGTGTTGCAAACCCTAAATCATATTAACAGTGCACCCTGACGTGTCTCACCTGCAGGGTAAAGATGGAGGAGACCGGTTTGTGGTCACTGACGGTGTAGTCCATGTAACTGCGGTAGTAGTGCTGTGTGACTTTGACCCCGCTGGTCAGCCCCGACATGGAGCCGCGCTTCCCTGCGTTGAGCGCCGTGCCAGCAGGCGCGGTGGCTCTCAAGCGCCACAGGATTCGGTCGGTCCAAGCTGGTTTGCGCTTCTTCCCACTGGATGGGGGGCATTAAAAGAGAGGGATGGAGAAGAGAGAAAAAAAAGATCCATCTCGTTTAAATCAGTACATGGGGGGAAAAAAATAAGAGGCACTTTCATGCTTCCCCTCAGGCTGGTGAGGACCTTTCAGACAGGAGAGTGGAAGTATAACCGAGCCAGACTCTGTGATATCTGGTCAGTGGCCCAGAATTCATAACAGCACCCCCCCGGCACCACTAACCTCGTGTCGTACGTATTTGTTCCAATGTCAAATTTGTAGGTGGGAGGGAATTTCAGCGGCCCCTCCTGGAAACCCTCCAACACCGTCTCGCTGTCTTTGGCCATGTTGAGCTGCATCAAAGAGAATTAGCAGACATCACACACTGAGGACTTCTGTTCGGACTGAACTGATGGCTCTGTTAAGAAGACAGCGTGTTTCTCTAGCGCCCTCTAGTGGCAATACATACACAGTGCACAGTCCATCACACAAGAGAGAAGTCATTTTGTCACGTACGTCCTGACATTTTAACGACCTTTCAGCGTGTGAAATGTCTTCACAAGACCTCTGATGTAAAGTTAAGATTTTGCTATATAAGAATATTAGATAAATGAATTTTCTTTATACAGTTTGTAAGGTCGCCTTTATGTTTACCTGATCCTTCTCCCACAACATTGGAAACTTGTTGTTATCGATGGCTGATTTCACCACTTGCATATCCAGGTCATTGATGCGGAAGTTAAGATCCCCAAACCAGAACACCACGCTGTGAAAAAAACATAAGAGTCATAAATTCATGGTGTCAGCGTGCAGGTGTATGAGTACTTTTGCAGCGCTGATTGCAGAATGACTGTGATGCCGTCTATTTCTACTACTGTCAGACAAACAGATGAAACTGTGTGTGTGTATTTATGTCTTTGTTTGTGACCTACTCGTGGTCGAGAACCCCGGTGGCAGCCTGGCCCTCGAACTGCTGCTGCTGCAGGATGCTCTCAAAGTCCTCCATGCGCTGCTCCGAGTTTTCCATGTGAGCCGGCAGGTGGCAGTTGAGGAAGCAGATGGTGTGGCCGAACACCGACATGCGGGCGCTGACACCACCTTTATTCCCCTGTGAGCGCCGGCAAGCAGAAGGGAAGCGAAGAAATATTGAAGAAAGGTAAGAAACACACTTGTGAAGGAGAGGGAAGGCTTTTGTCTTAATTCCTTCTGCAAGCAAAATCAAATAAGTAAATGGATCAGTGATGTAAAGCTCCTATACTCAGTGACTGGGAAGAATGCCATCAATACTTAATGCTAACGGTAAAGTGCACAGTGGGGGGACAGGATGAGTCTGTGGGTTGCTTCCCGCTGTCCTCCCGACTGCTGTGACCCACTAAAACACAAAAGATGTCTCAGTATAAAATCTGCAGAATCTGCAGAGTTCAAACAGGGAGAGTTTCGCTTTAGACGGAGTCCTCCAGAACTTTATTAGGGCCGTTTATCCAAGGATTTACGTGAAGGCACATTACAGTTCCCATTGGATGCTCCACGTGTTCCTGAGCCTGAATCATGTATTAATGGTTTGTCACAAGTGTTTGATGATCACATTTAAGGGCTAAAAATACAAAAGTCACAGATTCCACTACAGTTGTGACTCAAAATATCTGTAAAGATAACTGCAATATGATTACGTTCAGCACTAAAACATGTTAATAAACATAAAAATGACTGAATATGAGAATACGCACAGGCCGTGGTTCACCCTTGTTTCTTTTTTAATGTGCTTTGCTGTCCGAGTGTTGATAACTGCTGGCTGTGAGACAACAGCATCTGTGTCTTTAGTCTCATAAACCTGGATGAAACATCATTTGACTAACAAATAACAAGAGCTGATAATATGGTTGGACTGCAGGCGCTCCAGTCGCTCATGTAGATGTCATTTGCACCAGATTATGCCCAGCAGATGTAACAACCACAACATCCTCACCGGTTCTTGACAAAGCAAATAACCTGCGCTGCGTGTAGAGGTTTGTAGAGCAGGGACAGAAATGCAATCTTAAACTTTGTCACTCCAGCTGAGATGAGATGTCGTCCAATGTACAGCTAAGTATCCATGTGTGACGTTTATATAACACAGTGCCGATCACAGAACGGTGTCAGTGGCCGTCTCACCCAGTAACCCCCCAGGCCAGTGCGGGTGGTTTCAGTCTGGACTCCGCGGAGGAAGGGCAGATGGAAGTACTTGGCAAACACCAGCAGTAACAAGCCCTGCATCCGCTGAGAGGTCACCTGAGAGACAGACAGACGAGGGGAGGCAGAATAGGATAACAGTTATCAGTCATGCTTTGCATAATTCTGAAGAGACGGCAGCTCTAAAGTTCAGGGTAGCTGTATAAATATCTGTTTAACATGCACAAACATTTCACTAAACAAATTCTCCTAGCTGAATCCTGAGAGTTCATCTCTGCTGCTCCGCTTCACTCTCTCACTCTTCCCTCCTCTTTCTTTCTACCCCCCTTTGCATTTCCATTTCGCCCTGCAGGAGCCGGTGGCCCAGCTCTCCCGTTACTTTACACCGAGCGCTGCACATTAAGGAGGCCGTGGCTCGCGGTCTGCCCTCGCCGTGGCAACAAAACCACACGTGTCCACGCTGCAGGGGCTTGATGGTCAGACCCATCCCTTCTGCACCATCGTTTCATCGCACTTGCTTCTGCTCCTGCATAATAATATGCAGATTTTGACATTTGTGTACACATTTTCGTGCCATACAAAAGGGGGCTGGGATATGACAAGTGCATTTGTTAACTGTTACAAGATGAGGTATTTGCATGTTGTACCAAGCCCCTCACCAGATACTAACGTTCGCCCCTCCCTCTCCCTCTCTCCAGCCGTCCACACATCCCAACCCCCAACTGCAGGCCGAAGAAGCATGATCACACGCCGCCTGAAATGCCTTGTGGGCAGTAATGGAGGCACACATCTCCACGTGACATGAGACCCTCTCGCTTGTGTACTAACTGCCTGTTTGAGCAACTTTGTTGCGTAATGGATTCTACTGAACCGTAAAGTGGACCGACTCTCGTTGTGGTATGTGTGTGTTGGACACAGACAATGAGTGTGTGTGTGTGTGTGTGTGTATATAGCTTTGCCTGCATGTACTGTGGCTGAAAAGCATTTCTTATCAACATCAGTGAACATCGGAGGAGCTCCTGAAGGCTGCCGCGCTACATTTTGGCTACAAACAGAAAAGACATTTAATAACAAAGACAAGTGTGTCGGAGTGAGAGTGCGTGTGTGCAGCGGTGTGTGTTTGACCTTGTACAGCACACACGCGCACGACTGAGGAAATGAGCTGTGAGTAACAAGTGTGATGTTAGAAGGGCGGTTTGTGAATCTGGAAGACGCCCAGTGAAAAATAAGGATTACTCATCCACGTCTCTGATGCTGACGAGCACAGAGACGTCAACATCCTCCTCCACTGTTCATCACACAGAACTACATCATTCGCTGGATTTAGCTGGATGTGCTTAACAAGTGAGCCTTTTAAAGGTGTCATTTGTAGAATACAGGTACAATTCAAAGGTAGCTCCAAAAACATAGGGGGCAGCTAATCACCGGAGCAACTGACAACTGCTGCTCTCTGCTCGCTATCCTTGGCTGTAGCTAGCTACCGTTAGCTCGTGGCTCAGTCTGACGTGGATCCAGTGGTAACATAGCGGCTCTGACCAAGACTATGACTTCAAGGATGACCAGACTCAGTTGGGAGGAGCGAGAGAGGCGTCAGAGACGGACATCAGCAGCAGGTTTCACTTCTTACTCTGTGAATCAAAGACTTATTTTCCCCTACCATAGTTGAGCAGAAAAGATAAACCAAGACTGATTATGTTCAGTTTGAATAAATGTGCTTGACGATGAGTTAACGAGGCAATTAAACTCGTCTTATCTCGGCAAAGGTAGGTGACTGTTATTGCAGTGCCTACAGATCTCTATATGTGATCTAATCCAAACACTTATTATTGTTAAAAACTATTAAACTTAACTTCACAACCTCTCAGTATTCAAAATGAGTGTTTGGCAGTTTCAAAGTGTAAAACATAAAATACACAGTCAACACATTTTGGGGAAAGGTCAAACCAATAAATCATTAAAAAAGTCTCGCTGCGACACATTCAATAGAGAGCGCCGTGTTGTAATTAGAGATTAGGGCCAGGGATAATGTGTGCATTTAAATTGTGGCTTACTCAAACAGAAAGGATGGTGACGATCAGCAGCTGTGTAGTGAAGAAATGTCTCCGTGTTTCTGCAGCGAGGGGCTGATTTGAGGGAGCCTTCTTGTGCTCGCAGCACTTACAGCTTGAACCTGACAATGAGTCCTGGTGAGCGGTGACGGCCTCAGAGTGGAAACAACTGACGAGGTGTCTTGTTACTTCGTGTCTGTCCACCATATCATGACTAAACAGAGTCCTACTGACAGCATCGTGTATCTCCCTCCACTCACGACAAAGTCCCGACTTCACGTCCACGACATGAAGTACAGGAAAAGGTCACGTGGAGATGATTTCAACAAGCTTTAAACTAACGTAGCAGACCATGAAATAGCTGCAGGACGGAATCAGTCTCACTGTCAGAGGCCCATCAACGCTGACAACGACGTGATCCAAAAATAAAACAGCATCCTGGGAGACATTTGTCTGGCTGTTTCGGCTTGACAGCTGATCACGCTCTCCGGCTCACCATGCCAACCGAGCCGAGATTCAGCCAGACGAACACCAACCACAGCTACGCTATCTGCCCTCGCACACACACAACATGGACAATACCAACACACCAGACGGTTCTGGAGAGAATAGACATTTTAGATGATTTCCATGTACATTTTTCACCTCTGTATGGATATTTTGCATATTTTATAAGCCAAGCTTTTCATGTTTGCTCTGGGCAGGGTTTCTACAGGTATCAGACGCTTAAATTGAAACCTTTTCAAGACATTTTTTATCCTAATTGAAGCTTTTTCTTACTCAAGCTTTGCTGGTAAGTATAAAGGTATTTAATATAAACATAAGTGGTCCCGTGCAGATGCAGGTTTTACACAGGAATATGGTTATTATTATTATTATTATAGTTGGGTTAATCTACATTTTGCAAACAGGTGTTGTAGGTTTAATGGTTTTTACATGAGCGATGTAGACCGGCAGAAGAGCTCGACCCATTCTGACAAAATAAAAAGATGGATGAATGACATTTATAAATGATTTTTGTGGCAATCGAGATGTCACAAATTCAAACTTAAGGCAATTTTATGACTTTTAAGGCCTAATATTTACAAAATTTAAAGTCACATTATGTAGTTTTGCCACCTTTTCTAGCTTCTAGTTTGGTGGGGTCCTTACTTCCTTTAAGGTTGTTTTTTTTTATTTCAGTTATGGAAAGAAACATTGGAAAGAGTTTTTATTATCAGTTTTGTAAAAATTTTTGAGTCAAACTACAGATTGCACCTTTAAGGCCTACACCTCAATGGAATATTTATTAGGGAGCCTTTGCCACATCCCCTTCAATTTGTCCATTACATGAAACCTTTTCTTAGTACACTACCTTCCCACACTGGTAGGAAGACAGTCAAATCAAGTCAAGTCTATTTGTATAGCCCAAAATTGCATTACGTGCCCCAACGGGCTTCACAAACCCTCATTAGCTGTTAGATGAGGGCAAACCACTGCACAGTAAAAGTGAGAACATACAGTGATGACATTGAAAATAGCAGAGTAGTGACTAAGGAAGGTATGCAGGCAGACGGAGACCAAGAGACAGCGAGTGCCTGACTTTGCATTATGAGCTTGGCAGACAGCGGAAGACTGCAGATACGCTGACATTACACGCATGTTATAAATCATCGCCCCATCCGCAGCAGCAGGAAGCAGAGATCTCATCTAAGCGTTTTAATAACCAGACTGTGCATATGTGTTGATAATAAAAGTCGTTACTGACCAGCACGTAACCAAAGGGGCTGAGTCTCTCCATGCAGACCTCGCTCCACTGGTCTGTGAAGAGGACATCTTTCAGCCTTTTGTTAATCATAGAGTTCACTTCCTGCAGCCTTGAAGATAAATGACACACAACAGCACACAGGGGTCAACAGCAGACAGAGATGTAAGAGGAGCTGATGATAATGGATTATTAAATAGGAGGAAAATCGCAGCCATAAGGGGCCGAGACGCGACTGCGGCCGCTCATTAGCTGCGTCGTCTGCTTTGTCCACGTGGGACAAGTGAGCGTAAATGGACACTCGAGCTCTTATGTGGAAGAAACCGGATGACTAACCGCACCACAAAACACTCACCCGATGATGTACATGTCTGTGTTTCCATCTCCCACGTTCAGCCCCAGCAAGAACGTGATGTCATCAGGTGGCGTGGCCGAACCCACGTTCCAAGTGATGATGTGCACTCTGTGGGGAAAGGATGTTATGTCATAGCTCTTATGAACAACCGTGTCCTGCACACCTGAGTGTCACAAAGTACACACTCTGAGTGAGACGGAAGAAGCCTTGTGTTAATATGTACCAGTGTAACACCGACATAGTCCTTCCTTTCAATTTCCTACCACGACATGTCACAATTTGTCTATACGATCATCATAACGTAATTAATCCAGTCATTCTGATTCATACGCAGAGGAGAGTGCATAACATTACTGAAGAAATCTAAAAAAAAACACTGATATCATGCAGAAATTCCCATCATAAGCCTGTGAATATTCTCATTCATCCAGGTCATAGTTATCTCAAGGAAACTGAATCGAATGCAACTGGATTTGGTTTTTGTCTTGAAGACGTTTCACCTCTCATCCGAGAGGCTTCATCAGTTCCTGCTCGCTTGACTAGGCTGGGACTAGTCCAACTAGCCGGTGTGGAGGTCCAGCTATTTAACCTCTCAGGAGGCGGTCACAAGGCCACTGATGTCTATGGGTCGTATGTGCTCCATTATTGCCAACGACAGTCGTTAGTATGGTCGTTGGGGATGGTGGAAAGTTGGTTTCGACTTCGTTAGTGTTCTATTGTGTTGTAACGACAGTCGTTGGAGTCACATGAGGCCCTTTGTGCACAGCCGTTGTTCTTAGAGGCTAAAGTTGTTGAACCTCCTGGGAAGACCTGAAAGGGCAGCATTGTAAATTGGAGATAGGTGGTGTCGCAGACCCCCTCCTCTGTTTAGAGATGGTTTTTCAATTTTTGCATAGATGGCTTCTTTTACTCCTCTTTCAAACCATCTATCCTCTCCCATCATAATATAAAAGGCTGTGTAAGGAATTGTATTCAAAGCTTGTGTGTTGATAATTATGGGATAATTATTGCAATGGGGTTTTATACGCTGGGCACACTGGAAGCTCTGTGGTTAGCAAGGTCACTTCATACGACTGAGAGCCGCTCTGTGGGACTTCTGTGTTGTGCTGGAAGCCGGCGGTTAGCAGACTCCATTAGCGTTAGCTATTACAGCTCTCTGTTAGCGGTTCAGAGAGAGGCACCGAGATGAGGCACCGGAGAGCGTGAGCGTGCATGAAGTCGCTTCCTTTGGACTGTCGGTAAAAATCTGGAGTCCAGCAGCATTTAACAACCCAAGAAAAAAGCATTAAATACATAATTTGCTATGAATTCTGACATAGAGCTCCTTTAACAAGAAGACCTGGATTAAAGTCTCTAGACCAGTCTGAAGACATGCAAGTTCAATTAAATTAGAACATTTAAATCAGCCATATAAATGTGAACATAAGGATGTCTGACTGTATAAATACAGTGTTAGCTGCCTCTCACCCAGTATATACACTTGGAAAGGCACAATGACAAACAGGATATGCACTTCAGAAAAGGGAAGTGAAACATTTCTACTCCTACTGTAAATGTGACACATGTTTGAGGAGTTACAATAAATGCAGTATTTGCAGCGTCAGGGAAATTACATCTGAATTCTCCGTTTACCGGTCACAGTGAGGTGGTGGTACACAGAACACAGCACATTCAGGGGCCAACAAGCGCCGACATCGGTGTTGTTTCAAGCTCCCCAAGAACATCCAGAGAATGTTCTATAAAAAGCACCGAGCTATCTATGGTTGCAGTGTTATCAAACTGTCCCACGGACTATTCTCACAGCCACAGCACGGCACAAATAACAGCTGTGGACGATAGAAGGAACAAAGCGTACGTTTTGGTTTGCAAGTTTTCAAAGCTTAAATCGATATATCAGATGTTTTCTGTGCTACAACACGCAGAGAGGTTCCCTCGAGAACAAGACTTAAGTGTTGTTCTTCTTCCTATTCTTTTTCTTCGTTTGACCTGCGTTGTTCATTGACTCAGTGACCTTATCAGTTCCAGAAATCCAGTTTACCCTGTGGTGAATCATTACTACAGAACAAAGGAGCAGTTAGACACACCCTTGAGAAATAAAGGAACATCCAGTGGGAAAGAAAGACACAAACCTTGAACAGGTCATCAAGGTGAGGACATCTCACCCTTTTGAAGCTTAAATGGAAACGTTTCAGCCCCAAAATGAATCATATTATGTCATTTAGAAAAACATGAAATGTCTCTGTGACAAAACTGGAAGTGCTACTATTTTAATTAATTATGAACAATTTGCCGATATGTTTCCTATAATCATGCAGCCCTGAAGTGTTGACTGTCTTCCTCAGCTGCCTGGGAACTGAAAGCAACATTCAGACATGCTGAGACATGAACGCTGGGACACACACAGATCAGAGAACTTGCCTGAAGTCTTCCACAGTCTGGGCCTGAGTGTCGGCTGTACCTGCCACAGAGAGAGCTCTCTGTGCGTGAGGGTTCAGGTGAGGAGGCACGGGCCTGCTGGCGTATGGGTCGGGGACTGAGGCGGCCCTCATCGGGTGGTGGCCAGGACCTTTGGGACCAGCCTTCATGCTGGGCCCGGTGCGCTCTGCGAAGGGTTTGCCTGCTGCGGCGCGAGAGGGTTTGGGACGGCTCGCTGCGACGCCATCAGGGGCGCTCTCCTCCCGGTTAGCCACCGGAGCGGGTTCATCTGCAGGCTCAGCTCTGGGCTCGGTGACGTCAACGGAGCCCTCGACTTTGGCGCACCTCTGGGGCCGCCGAGGCCTGGAGGGAGCTGCAGGCTGAGCAGCGGCGTCTGGAGCTGCTGTATCTGACGCTGGAGCTGGAGTTGTCGTTGAAGCTTCTGCTGCTCCACTTGGGTTGTCCTCTTGCGTCTGGCTTTGGATCGGATTATCTTGGTCCATTTCTTAAGATTTCTGTGAGAGAGAAGACAAGAGGGTTTCCACGTGTAAGACCAAAGCACAGTCTCTGTGGCCGTTCAAAGACGACGTAATGAGATAAGAACTAAATGAAAGAAGGAGCTGAGGAGGTACAGAGACATTTCTACCGCTGAAATGTTAACATGCAGCCTCTTTCACAAACGACAAGTCGGTTCAGCTGATTAGTCATGAGCTCCTATTGACCCAGCACGACAACTGAGTGAGTCATCCAGGCTCTCACCATTATGACTTCAATTACCTGCCTTCTCATAGCCTTAGAAACAGATGAACACAGCTGCATGTGCTGATGGAGGAGCACGTCTGAAAGAACAAAATGCATCAAAACAGAGAAGAGAAAGGACGAGAGGAGGTGTATTCTTCTCCCGTCCCCAACCTCTGAGAGCTCCTGGATGGGAGATTTGCAAGGAAAAAAAAAAAAAAAAGCCCGGACACAGTTTATCATCCTCTCTAGTTGTGCCTAAGCCGCCTGCCAGTCCTCCAGTAACCAGGGAGATGCTCAGTCAGTTCATATCAGCTCAGAGCACCTGCCACACTAACAGGAGGAACCGCTGCACCGTCCAGAACAGCACAAGTCAACAGCGTGGAATAAACAACAACACACAGAGCGAGGGAGCTGCACAGAGATCAGAGCAGAGGAAGGAATCATTCAAGGAAAAAATCCATTCAGTTACCGTGTGAATAAATGTCTGCTTTGCCTGCATTTTACATCCCGGGCTCCATAATTGAGAACTGAGTGATCACGGTGATGAGCATGACTGAAAATTGAGCCTCGAGGCCCCTGAAATACATTCAATAATCCCAAATCTGAGGATAAAACGATATGAGGCACTATATAACCCCATAAATTGTTCATCACCCAAAATAATTCTCAGATGTAAAATCCCTATGAGACAAAAAAAAATGGGGACATGGTCTCGTGTTTGTGGACATTTCTGAGCCTTAAAAAAGAGCTGATTTGGGCACAACACCGTGGCAGCCCGACCCAGATCCATCAGTCAGCGGTGGAAACACGTGAGAAAAGGAGCAAAGAAGGTCCATTTCATGTCCTTCGTGAGGACACCTAACCTCGCGTTCAGGTGCACAGACGTGAACGAATCACGGACACATTCTTGGGTCAGTAGGGAGCGAAAAAAACTGGTCTCTCTCGCAATTATTCACACGACCTTGAAGAGACGGAGGCCACGACTTTCACGCAGCGAGAGAGGGGTTGTGCTCAACATGTGCCCAGAAACATCTCTCCGTCCACCAATAACCTGCTGCCTGGCTGGGTATAATGTATTCCTATGGTCCATGTATGGCATTTAGTGGAGGGGGGGGGGAGTGTGGGAGGGCGACTGGGCTACACGTGGGAGTGGGTGGGTGCAAAACGAGCCGAGGGAGGCGAGAGGGAGAGCCGAGCGAGGCAGCCCATTCAGTGACAACACTGTGTCTCTTTGCAGAACGTCTCCGAATTGATCCTCTCACACTTCCCTCTGGCACTGTCTATTTTTCCAAGCTTTAATCCCCCTTTCTCCATCTCTCTCTCTCTCTCTCTCTCTCCGTTATCGTCCCATTTCTCTAATCCTTCCTCTCTCCCCATCTTCTCCCGTACGCTGTTGTTCCATCTCACCCACCTTTCGCTGCGCCGGCATCGAACCGCGCGCCCCGTCGACCAATTTGGTTTTACCCATCCTGTGTTTTTCCCTTAAATCAAGCTGAGCGCCTGCACTATTCCTGACCTTAAATCTTCCCTCTCTTGTTCCCCCCCTCTGTGCTCTTTCACGAGGTGACACCGTTGCTCCTCCAGCGACGTGCTCTGTATTGTTTCCTTCAGCCAACCGCCTCAGAGTCACCGTCGATGACGTCAGCGTTCCCAGCGGCCACAGTCACAACGACCGGACACAGATCATAATCAACGGTAATGTGCGTCCGGAACATGGGGAGAAAAACTGGAAGATGAGAGGGAAGGTGTGAATGTGAACATGTTTAAACCATGTATAACACATGACACGAGCACGGCTGGGAACAGGGGGCACAGTACAGGATGTAATGAAGGTGATAATGGAATAAATCAATATTAAAACGTTAGACGTGGACACTGATTGAGGTAGAAGCAGCACATGCAGAGGCTCCTCCGTGTGCACAAAAATGCTCCTTTTCTTCACGTGTGACCGAGCACGAGCCGAGTATTTTCCTTTTCTGGGAACAGTCATGTCAGACGACCACTTCTTATTCCACTCACGTTCACCGAGCAGCAGAGAGTGGAATGATTTGATAATAACAAATGTGTCATGGTGTTTACATGCGCCCTCCTGAGGGGGTGAGAGCTGAGAGAGCCAGGAAGGATGTGGTGTAACCCAAACAGCAGGCTCTCGCCAGCCTTCTTGGCTCCTCTGATGGGATTATTTGACAACACAGATAGTTTTGGGTGACCGAGTCAGTCGAGGGTCAGTAACCATATTTCATGTCTAAAGGAAGGCGTCTGTATCTTCACGCTGAACGATCTTTCCTACTCGGTTGCGTAATGTTGACAGTGATCCCGACCGTAATGTTAAACACGTTTTCCCACCTCTTCGCTGTTTAATGTTGAAATTACAGCGGAGCAGAGTGTTGGTGTTCTGGGGGCCTCCAGGGCCATATGCCCCCGTGACAGGGATACTAATGATGACCCGGACAGAAATGACACCGGCAGCTGCTGCCACAGCTGTAAATGGCTCCTCCCGGTCCTAGTGCCACTAAGTATCACTCCCCTGTATCCAGGGGGCCTCATCCTTCTGATCAGGTCACAGCCAGGACTGTAGGATGTCAACATGATTTTCCTTACCGTCCAACGCTGAAGGAATTGTGCTGACAACACTAAAGTAAAACGTCTGCCCTGCAAGATTATGTCGTAAGTTGCGGTTTCATAGTCTGTCAATTAACAATTACAGAATTCAGCCAAATGGAAACATTTGCTTTATCCTGCTTCTCGCTGTAGATTAAAAAAAAAAAACGGTCACCACGTTGTTATAAGATGCAAAAGACACGCGTACACCGAGCGGTGTCCAGTAATTGGGATAAACATTTTCATTCAGTGAGATAATCTGTGTGTGAACCTGGCCATGGAATCAAATCCAATGACAAAAACTCATTAGGGATGATAAAAATAAATCCCCCGTGCCTGGACTGGCATGCATGTACACCAACATCTGCACGTGCGTGAAAACACTATCGTACGGAGAAGTCGTTGCAACGCGTCTTCCTTCCTGCACAGCTCCTGGTTTTCCAGATGAGCATGAAGAAACAGGTGCAAACAGACTTGCAAAAAACGTGCAACAGCAGCTCCGCAGCACAGTAACTGCTGCTGCGGCAACAACTGAGAAAACCTGTTAGGTGAGCGATAATCAGTGCATTTGCTGGAAAACGAAATGCTCATTTTGGAATCCGACGTGGCTACAGATTGTTGTGCTCGCAGCCACGTCCTCCCTCAGTGCATCTATCACATTAGATAAGATCGTCGCGCGAGGAAGTTGAACATGCGTCTCCAACTGAGGCGCTGAAATTTGTGGCACTGTAAGGGGCCACAAATGAACACGAACAACCCAGAGAAAGGCTTTTTTTTTAGTAGTGCCATTTCAGATCTGGCACACACTGTTATGCAAACAGTTTCAGGGTAGCTGACATAGTATTTGGCCCAAGGTAGATGTACACATTTATACACAGAGACAGAAATGACTGATTTGTTCTTGGCTGAAAGAGGACAGCGGCAGACACTGGCCTAATTACACTCCTGGCTTCAAGGACGTTTTTTCAGGCTGCAAAAAGAGGATGAAGGTCATTTTAATTCATTGTTTTGCCATCAGATACTATCTCAAGACACGCGGGTGTGTGCATGTATTTGTGTGTGTATGTGTCGGAGATGAGGGTGGGAATATTAGAACCGGATCAGATGTTTACTAGGGATAAAAAACTGTATGAGATCTTCATAGAAAGGATATCACTGTACATGGTATTACAGTTATTAATATTATTATTATTATCATCTGTTATAATGACTCTTAAAGGAAGGAAGGGACCAGGGATTATTATAATGCCCTGTCAGACATGAAACCTGACATACATTTTCAATGTATGTATTTTATAACACTTATATGATAGAATTCAACACCATAGATAAGGAAGTGTTACCACTGTAAACCTTGAGACTGGTGTATCGCTGCCAGCCTACATGTTGTTGACACATTTCTAACATCTCTGTCATTGGAGAAAAACAAAAAGGTTATTTCCATTATTTATTCTTAATTATAATGTGTTTTTTTAAAAGGCTTTAACACACAGCTGTGACCAGAGTATCAGTATTTCCTCTCAGGTAAACACATCAGCACCATGAGGATCAGCTGTCAGGTGTTTCTTCACAGGTGATAAAGCGAAAGTAAACAACAATATCTCCCGTGTTGGCGTTCGTGCTGTCACATTACACATTCTCCAGAAAGGTATTCACGGTTGTCGCTGATTAATCATCACCTTTACCTGTTTGTGGCTCTTCTGTGCTGACGGATCTCCAGGAAAAACCGTTTGTTTCTGCAGATGTACAGAGGTCGGTTCGGTCCGGAGCCTCGCTGCTGCTGGAGGGTGTTAAATCACAAGAAAGCAAAAAAGACGAAGAAGAACTTTCCGTTCCAGATGAAACCATCGGCATCCAGCCCCTTCCTTCCTTCCTTTCCTTTCCTTTCCTTCCTTTCCTTCCGTCAGTCCGTCGCCGTCCTCAGCAGCAGCGGGGTGATGACAGCGGGCGGGAGCAGGTGGGTTCGGAGCGGTGCTGGCGAACAGATTTGCGGGGCAGGCTACATGTCAGAAACGTCTCCGCTCCTCCCGCGTTTAAAGACACAGGCAGCAGCAGCAGCAGCAGCAGCAGCCTGCCTCCCTGTGCCCTTCAAATTAAAACAGACGTCCGGGACAGAGAGACAGAAGCAGAGCGCGCTTCCGTAAACGAGCAGCCGCTGCCCGCTAACGATGTGGCTGCTGATTACTGTAAAGTCCGTCCGACCCACACAGACCTGCGGCAGCTAGAAGCGACACGCGCGGGCTATTACGCCGTGTGTTTGCGAGGAGGCAATTCACGCTCGCGCGACGACTCCACACCTGGTTTCCATGACAACATTATCAAACACCGACCGCGAGGACGCGCGCCGCGTTCCCCATTCAACGGTGTAGAATTTAAGGGTCTTTTCTATGTGGTGAAGGTCTATGCTCGAAGCGCCACTGCCCCCTAGTGGTGGGTGAGGTGAAGTGCGAGGGGTAATTAAGACCGGCAGTGAGGGTTTCTATGGAGGACTGGGACTGCTTAAATCAGAAATTAATAAAGAAATGGATCAGTAAATAAATTAAAATATCATTAAATATAGAATTTAGAAGAAATGTAGCCATTAATTGATGAATAAAATAAAACACAAATTGACTTTTCTGCTTTAATTTGCCTCTGTGTTTATTTACCTTTTTATTAATTAAACTGTTTATTCACTTTCTCATTTCACTACCTACTGTATCTATATTAATTTGTTGCTTTTTACATTTAGTTGTTTATCTATTTATGTATTAGATGAATAATACTACTAATAATACTTATTTATTTCTGCATTTTACTTTTGCTTGAGCGGGCAAGGTCTTAATGTCGTCTCAAGAACCTCACTGATTAGCTCAGTTTATATTTGTTTTTTGTTTTGTTTTGTTTTTTGTTTTTCACACTGCTAATTTCTTTGCATTACGTTTGTAAAATAGTAACACAGATGCAACTTTTTGTACGTTTTGTTAGTAACATAACAGCAGATTTACCTCTAGTTCTAATCACAAAGTCACCTAAAAACATAGTAATAACATGGTAACATAGTGGCTCCTCTCTGTCCAGTTGTATTTACACAGTAATTTAGTAACAATGATGCAGCTTTTGTGAAGTTAATTAATTTCTTGTAATTTGGAGAATCATAAGTCGTATCCTTTCATTCATATGTTGCACCTCAATCTGTATTTTGCACCACCATTATTTCATTTTCTAAGAAAGATGTATATTTACTGTATATCTATGTATCTTTACTATGTATGTAAAGACCTGCTGTATATGGTATATTTGAACTATCTATTTATTTTACAATATAAATTCTGGCACAAACAATTGTTTTAAAACTTGTATTCCTACTGTCTGATAGCTTGTCAGCCACCTATAAAGTTTTACAGTTACCTGTGTATCAAGCTCAAAAATCAAGCCCCAGAAATCACAATTTGTCCTCAAAGGGCTTTGCAATCTGGTGACATATGTTTGATTGCGGGGCACGTTGACAAAGCATGCTCTCCTGCAGCTGCACAATGACAGCCAGAGGAGCCCCATTTAAGACTGTGCGGGGACGGATTCGTAAGTGCAGAGCAGGTTCCAGAAGCACGAATGTGTTCGATGATTTGAGGCTGAGAGGAACCGTGTCACCAGATTTGAGTGAGCTCAGCAGCAGGGCTTTGTTTCCTTGCACACCTCTTTGAAGATTTCAAACTCAGTGAGCACAAAACACAGGAATCTGTCTCTGTCACACTGTGAGATTCAGGATGGAAACTTGGACAGGAAGTTCATCAGGACGAATCCTGGATGACATTAACAAGCAGCTTCATTTAAAGTCAATTTACTGTTTATTATAAACAAAATTAAAAAAAAAGATTATATTTATTATGTCCTGCACTAAAGCCGCTGAAGGGAATGTATTTTGATGCCAGTTTACCTCTAGCAGGCCAAATCACCTCTACGCTGAGCCAAAGCACGGGATAAGGTGTTGCCATGGCAACACCTGAGGGTACCTCATCAGTCTCCATGACCTCTTAAAAGCCTGTGGCCTTTATAAAATGAATGAGTCAAAACCTCTGCATCCTAGTGTGTGTGTGTGTGTGTGTGTGTGTGTGTGTGTGTGTGTGTGTGTGTGTTTGATGCCATAGCGTGTTAGGTAAAAACTGTGCAGTACAGTAAGTGTAGTGAAGATGGTCGCCTGAAGCCACTGGTAGTACACAGAAGTATATTTATTACTGCAGGATGTGCTGCTGGAAGCTTACTGCACACATACTGTATCCTCACACAATGGAAAATAACTCATAGCATGTCTATATATAGCACAGAATCGTGATGTAACATTGACTGTAAGATGCTGTAGGTCTAGTTCGTGGTTGTGTATAATAATGGGCTCGAACATGATACACTGAGGCATCTCCAGCGCTGAAATGTCATAAGAAGTGACTCATTTTGGAGTATATGGTCCATAATTGCATAAGTGACGTTGTAGTCTTTTGGCCTGATTTCTCTACAGAAAGAGGTAAGTTGATATTACTCTGCACGATACATCTTAAACCAGACTTCTTTGTCAATGGGCCTGTTCCAGTGTGACCCAGCAGTGCTGTATGTCTTTCTTTTTTCTGCATCTGCAGTGAAACACACTGACAAAAACACAGGTTTTTGTGCAGTATATAGGTCAGGTGTGTGTGTGTCGTAACCTGTGGTTTGAGGTTTCCTCATTATATCCATTCACTGTTCCTCCGTCTGATTTGTCTTCGCATGGAGTGTAACATTTTGGAAGTGGACACAATAATAGAAATACTCATCCACACTATACAATATAATAGAAACCAGGAACCCTGCAAGAAATACTTCCTCTGCTTGTAATGCTTACAGTTGATTCAGAGGGATTCAAACCACCAGTTTTCCACATTAAAGCGTTTCCTGCGGACACAACCAGCTCAAGGTGCAGCAGAGGCTCTTTGATTTTTATTTTGATGATTAATTTAAAGTTTGATTTAGCTTATTTGACAAATGGCCACTACATTCACACTGTGCTGACAAGTTTAGTTACTTTTTGAATATTTTAAACTACATTTATTACATGTGGTGCCCTGAACATGACTAAATATGTTTTATCTTTTAGGACTCTTCTAACTCTCTGCCTCTGATTGGCTACATCCTGCCCGTGAAGTAATGCACATGTGAAACTCTCACCAGAGGCAGATGTCTCACTCTGTAGCTAACACCTCGCGTTCAAGACTCAGTGTGAAAGGGGAAGCTGCAGCAGTGCACCATATGAGAAAAAGGATGTGTCTTTTGAAAATGAAAGTATATAAACCTGTTCTACCAGGACCCCCAAATAAGAGTGTGTACCTGAAAAGCTGCAGAGTATGACCTCTTTAAACATTTGTGAGGATGAATCAAAGTTTGCATATCAAATCTGTGGGATGAACTGAATGCTGATGGGGATCTCGCAGATAACCAATCAGCTGCCTCTCCACGCCTCCTTCTCTCTCATGAGGCAGAAATATTTGACGTGGCAGGAGATCCGGACGTGACATCGCCTCGCATCATCTGCACTCAGCTTCAGTTCACCTCACACACACACACACACACACACATCTGCAGGTAGCTGCAGGTCCGGGAGCAGAGCACAGCAGAGTCCTGGTCCGCGATCTGAACCGGGACGAGGAATCATGTGGCTGGTCGTGTTGGCCGGTCTGCTTTACTGCGCCTCGGCTCACGATGTGGATCTGAAGAAGCTGGACGGGCTCGCAAAGGCTCGGGTGGAGGTACTGTAACACTTCATGATGCAAAGACGGATATAGGCTGGATTGTGTGTGTGTGCATGTGTGAGTCTGATGTGGGTTCATGTGTGTTTGGACGCGTTTTATTCCCCTACATTTCCGTCAGGGGCGCATGCGTGACTGCCTCTCCAAGGGGAGTCTCTGCGTTTTACAGAGAGCACACAGTGACAGACACAGACAGTGTGTTTGTTTGTAATGCATTTTATTTAACTAAAACCTTAAAAATCTTCAAATAAACATGTTTCTACCTGTAAATAAGCCGGCTGTGCGTCAGAGGAGGTCTGATTCCTGCACAAAAGTTTCTGTAACTCTATCATGCTTTTTCGTGTGGGAAACCATGCCCTTCTCCCCCCAGGGTGGCACCAAATCCCCACCCTGCCAGCATCACAGAAGAAAAGCTTGTTATCTCCTGTTTGCCATCATTGTGTTAGTCACACCTGCTACTCAATACCTGAGGCTCATGTTTCTGGGCTGGGCGTCCGTCCCCAGGGGCCTGAATCTGTTTTTGTACAAAGGATTCAACAACTGCAGTGACACCAGATCAGTTTTCAGCGAGGAAGTTCACCCAAAAAACTGCAGCAGAATGAGAACATGTATCTGTGGCCGAAAATATGGATCCCAAAAGTGTGAGAGCCGCTCGTGATCATTGCTTGTGTCTTCTCCTTGCAGACATGTGGTGGATGACAGCTGAACAGGCTCAGGGAGGTAAGTCACTCTCGGTTATGTAATCACAGGAACAAAAAAACAGACAACACACTGAGCGTCAGTAAATCCACGCAGCAGAGTGCATGGGAAACATTTCACATCTAGTGACAAACATTAATCCCGTCCTCCGCCTGCAGGTCAAAGCCTTCGTGGTCCAGGACATCCCTCTTTAGTATCCTTTGACACGCTGCTCTCACTCGTTCTTCAGATATGTCTGTTTATAAGCTGCACACTGTGAATGTTTCCAGCATTTTCCTCTCCGTCGATGATCCTTGACCATCTCCACCTCAGCCACAACCTGGTGATGAAGCATATTCCTGGGGCCGACCCTGAGCTTGTCCTCCTGAACCACTACTACGAAGAGCTGGATGTGAGTCTTTGTTTTAACTGTGAGGTTTATATTTGCATTTTACTTTGCGTGGGGCGATATGGACATTTCAATTGCGATAGTTTAAAGCTCTTCAGTGGCACCAACACATACTGGAATCACATGCATGTTTGTAGTGAACATGCTGTTTGTGAAAAAGAATCAAGGTTATCATAAATCATAGTTTCTCCCTGCATAAAGGATAAATAAATGGTTGGAAACCTTATTTACCTGTCGGAGTCCATCATATCTACACATCCAATTTATTTTGTGGGGATACGATCGACAAGCCGAGCCTTTAAGGTCACAGGCTCCCCTCTGTGACAATCCAAAATGTGTCAGGAAGTAAGTGTAGGACTGGACAGTATCGAGCATTTTCAAGCCACTCGTGAGGATATTAAAGGGACACTCTGGATTTATTTCTCCCATCTAGTGGTTCAATTTTATTTTGCATCCAAACGAATACTGCTCTCTAGCGCCTCGTGTGTTCAAACGTGCGTTGCAACCTGTTGGAACTACGGCAGGCGGGATGTGTCAAGATTCAAGAAGCTGTGACAACAACGTGTCTTCAAACAGCACTTCATCAAGTTTAGTTTCGGGTGATGAGGTACGTTATTTCAAATAAACTTCAAACTGCAACTGACGAGCGCGTCTGGCTAAGCTCCTTCTCCGTTCCACAGTCACGCTGGCTCTGAGTGAAAACGCCTTTAGCCTTATCTGTACCACGTAGAGCTTTTTGTCCCTCTCACCAGTTCATCGTTTTTTATAGAGCGGAAGGACATGGAAGCCTCCGTAGAGCTCGCCCGTCCTATGGAAATACAGAGAAGTGATTCTTCCCTCAGGAGGAGAAGTGAGATTGTTGGCAGAGATCATTTTACACCAATGAGGACTTAGTCCACGTTTATACATAGCAGGGTATTTAGAGAAACGAATATTTCCTCCCCTCCGTTTTCAAAAATAACATCGTGCACACAACATCGTTTTCAAAAAAGTTGTCATTTACATCAACCCGCATAAATACGCCGTCGAGCGCCATTAGAACTCTGCCAAACCTCTGGGCGGCAGTGTAGGGAGAAGGATAAAGCCATGCAGGCCAATCAGAATCCTCAGAATCAACAACAACGAATAACACGAGCGACTTCCTGTTCCTTTCAAAACAACGCTCGCATGACGTTAAGCATTTTTCTGGCGCATAGCCTAATGAGCGTGAGAAGCTAAAACCCCGTTTCTCCCAGTTGACACGACAACACATGATAAGTTTTCCAAATTCTCCACTTTGCCCGGAGTTTTTAGAAATAATCGTTTTCTGTGATTAAAAACAGGGTTTTCGTGTAAATGAGAGATGGAGATGGAGATACTGCGTTTCCCTTGGAGATATCGGTGCTTTATTTATGAATGAAGACGTTGATTACTTAAAACACTACACAGTGTACCTTTAATGATTATCCTGATAATGGAAATTCTCCCTGATCAACTTATCTCAACTGTTTTTATCCCAAACCTTAATAAAATCTTGTATTCCCAATATATAAAACCTCATATGTAGAAGGTGATCAGGGATGTGGGCCCCTTTGAGGCCCTTTCACACATGCACTGCTACCCTGACACTGCCTGGACATTCATCTCCTGGAGGAGCTATATGTGTTAGAGCAAATCATTCCGACTGGACATTCAACAGATTTTCCTCAGATGTTAATTCTCCGATTCTGCCCATGTATGGAGAGAACAGGTCCTCGTCTGGAGCGTCTTCACAGCGAGCGAGTGGGCGTGATGCTGACGGCGTGCAGCTGCTCTGTAGCCTGTACACAGGCCCTTCTCACAGCAGACATTGTGACTTTGAAAGGTGTGAATAACCTGGCTCCATCCTGTTAAGTGACCCTGTAAGCCAGGTCAGTGCGTGAGCATGTTCCCTGGAATTAGCTCGACTTAGGAATGAGGAAAATCCACCTGTGCTTTTCCTGTTGTGACACGTCAAAGTGTCTGTTTGGGGTTTTTTTCCCGTTGATTTTGAGACTAAAATCGAACCCAAAATGCCGACGATTCAGCTCTCAACCAGTCTTTAATCAGCACAGCAGTTTTCAGCTGTGCTGACGTGACTGCACAAGGGTTTCCTCGTGATCAATTAGCCTTTAACATGCTAAACTTAGATTAGCTAACACAATGTGCCATCTGACTGCAGACGTGATGGTTGCTGAAAATGTCCAGGTCAAATCACCATTAACAATCAGCCATTTCCAGCCAAAATAGTCTTTTACCACATTAATAATGTCAAGTCTGTATTTCTGATCAATCGAGCAGGGGAGTTGTATTGACATCGATCCAAAAACAGTCTTTGTTAGAGATGAGTCTTCTTCTTCCTGCGAGCTCTCCAGGCGCCCTCCCTCAGCAAACAAAGTATTTCCAGTAGGTGAGAATCTGCAGACGTGGACAAACTCCCGGTGCGTGCTACATGTGTGAAAGGGCAACTCCCAGTAATGTCTGTGACTGATTCTCTGGACACTAAACATACGAATGAACAGCCACGGATGTAGGAACGGGCCCTGAATTTGATTAAAGCAGCCATGATGTGATTAAATGTGACAATTATGATGATCAGTGTCGATGTGTTAATTTCAAAGACCAGGGGTTTAGATTTGTGGAAGTGGGGCGGACAGGATCTCATTAAAACATTTACTATAGCCAATTCTAAAATTATTCACACTATGGAGGGTTTTTAGGGACAAAACTCAACATAATTATATAATTTTTTTTGTCAACCTGGGAGCAGTGATCATCCAGCTGAAAACCCACATCTGACATTTTCATATGAAACTTGTGGAAAATAAGTAACACACCCAGCTGACACATACAGTAGAGACATTAACATTAATGAAGAGGGCCACCAAATGTCAAATAATTACTCTCTTGAAGCTTCAACCAACTCCTGCCTGAACATATTCATAACTCACCTGTGAGTCACTAACTCTGTCACGCTCGACAGGTAGTGTACGTGAGGTTATTTGACCAATTATTATAATGCCCATTTCATTTTAAACCCATTAGAGCGCCCCCTGCTGTGGTTACAGTTAGACTTGTAGTTCTCGAGACCGGTCTCGGTCTCAAGACCACTTTTCCGTGGTCTTGGTCTTGTCACGGCCTCGACAGTCTTTGGTCTTGGTCTTGATACTCTCTGGTCTTGGTAGTGTCTTGGTCTCGGTTTAGGCGGTCTTGACTACAAGTCTACTCAAGACATAAATGCATTCATGATGTAGTATGCCTTTTGTTCTACAGTTTGAATGTATATGTTTATGTATCTGTTCTTTGTGATGTCTGTGTTATATTGTTCTTGTCCCACTGAACTACAGCTACAACTACAACTTGATAAAGTGTGTTATAATTGAGATGCCATTGCACACATCAAGGTGACCAGTTCTTCCTCTTGTTAATGTACAATTTGAAGTACAATTTTGTACTATTTGTACTATAAACTATTTGTATTTTGCATTTAATTTAATGCATTTTTTGGTGCACCTGCGTGCGGGTTCTACAACTCATGCAAAATGGCAAAAAAATAGTCTTTTTTTGGTCTCGGTATTGGTCTCGGTCTGAGCTGAACAAGTCTTGGTCTTGACTTGGCCTGTCTTGGCCTTGGTCTTGGTCTTGGTCTTGGTCTTGGTACTCTCTGGTCTTGGTAGTGTCTTGGTCTCGGTTTAGGTGGTCTTGACTACAAGTCTAGTTACAGTTCATACCACAGAACTTCATCATCCAGTGTTTGACTGTGAGAACATTTAGTTTTTATGTCACAGCTTCTCTCACCCCTGGATTTTGTTTTCTCAGCTTCACTATCGACTGTCCAACAGACTGAAAACGAACCATATTAACCTCCAAAGTGTTTAAAAACAACTCTGAAAATCTATCACAGTGAACAAAATGCAGCTCATCGTGGAGCATCAACAGTGAATTGACTCTTGGAGTGTCCTTGTGTCCTCCACAGCGGATCGCCCTGTCTGACATGAGCCGCTCCGAGATCAACGAGCTGCTGGAGAAGCTCGGCTTCTACAAGAAGGCTCAAGCCGAGGACGAGGTGCCGGAGGAGTTCCGCTTCTCTCCCGCCAAAGACAGCCCGTTTAAAGACGAGCCGGCGTACAAGTCCTCCTCTGCGTCCCTCGTCACGGAGAACACCTCCTCAGAGCCCGAAGCAGAAGCCAAGCACACTGATCTATAACCCGTCCCGAGTGGAGAAAAAGTAGGAATCTCACTGTACCATTCCGCCCCGTCGCTGCTCCACGACCAGCTGGTTGTTGCAGATAACGACAGAAGGAATTCTGTTTTAGAATAAAGCCAGCAGATCATGGATCAGCCCGTGGGCAAAACACAATCATAGCATCAGCAAAAAGCCTTTTTAAGAGAAAGGCCATCAGTCTGATTTTGCACATGTTGTTCTTGGTGTTTGTTCTTTATTTTTGCAGCAATAATAACCTAACAGGCCACGTTGTGAGTGCTTTTCTACTCCCCACACAAAGACTGGAAGTGTGTGTGTTTTTGTTTTTGGGTCCATAAATGTGTCAACGGTCTCATTTGAGTTCTCCTGTGTGTTTGTTGGCCTCGTACCTACTGTGAAACTGAATGAAGCCTCAGGTTGAAAACCGACCGGCCTCGAGGCTGATGCTTTGTGTCCTGGTGGGTCGGACTGACGCACACACGAGGATTCAAGTGGAAGTGTTGTAAAAATAATAAAATACTAGAAAAAATAATCTCATCTCTGGTCTCATTCCTTTCTGTGTTGACTCATCTTCTCATGTTTGTATCCTTTTACTCCTAAATGTAGATTTTTGCACACTGCAGACTCGGCTAGATGATTAATTTAAGCATATTTGACACTCGGGATGAATAATCTGCTGTGAAATAAGAGAGAATTCGGAGCAATAATCCCCACACACACGCATTCGTTTCTCAAATTGGTTTAATTTGAAGTCACATTTACCTGTGGTGCACAGAAACATGAAATTATACTGTGTTTTAAGCTCTTATGTACATCACTCACTGCTTCGTGGAAGGTTTTTCAGTTGGCAGCAAAGTCATTTTCTCTACATCTACTAAAAACAGCTTTAAGAAATCTTTTTCATCAAAATAAGCTCCGATCTTCTCAAAAAGGAACCTTAAAATTTTACAAACTGAATAAAAATCTTCTTTTAAAAATTTTCCTTAACCTCTCATATACCACAAAATATTAAATCGGCAGCTACGTTCAGTCCTGATCTCTTATAAACTTTAAAAAGCAGAAAGCCGGCTTTCGTCAGGCCTGTTAACTTGTCCTGAGAGTGACCCCCAATTTGTTTTACAAAACAACCCGGTAGCTCGAGCTTATGGACTCACTTTAAACAAAACTTTTAAAAGCATAATGTACACACTAACAAAAAATACAAAATAAAACTTATTTAAAAAAAAAAAAAACATCTACTCAAGCATAAATAAGGAGCCCTCTAAGAGAGCTGTGTGTGAGTGTGTTCGGCAGTATTTCTGTGACGTTTTGCACAAACTGCAAGTTAGAATAACATCATGACGATACAGTAATACAGTGGCGGGGGTGCAAATGTTGAAAAGAGTCTGAAACGTGTTCTCAGTAGCTCAGAGAGTTCAGAAAAGGTGAGATCACGCCGAGCTGAACTCTCGCATCCGTTTGAACGATGAAGAAACAACATCCCTGTGCTCATGTATGACATCGTAACACACTAACTGATTACACCATTATGAGAATAACTTAATTAAAATATTTCAAGCAACCCAAGTTTGATAAAAAAGTACCGAAATGAAAGCCAAATAACGCGTCGTAAGGTCGGGTATATTCTTCTTCTTCAGCGATGGCAGGAAATTACAATAATCACAAAAGTGTAGCAGAGAAAATGTAAGTATAAATAACTTAAAAAGGGGAAATACCATAAAAATATTTCTCGTTTTCTCCGCGTAGTGACACAGCCACCGCATTTTAAATATCACCTGGTACAAAGCTGAGTTTGAGTACAAAGGAAAAAAAAAAAAAAAAGAGATGTAACAGTTTAAAGCTTAAAAAGGTAGTCTTATAAAAACTTTGGCGCTCTGTCGCTGGAGAAAGGTGGACTCTGTGTTTAACCATGCGTGTTCAGAGGAGAACTGAAGTGATGAATACACGTCACCACTGCCAACAATGATAATAAGCAAACTGATACACAAACACAAACACACACACACACCGAACACATACACACAATCCTCGACTTGTCCACCAGAGACGTGCGACTCCGTGTCCCAGCCTGTACATGTGGAGGCGGTCGCCAGGTGAAGATGGAGCCGGGGACGGGTCAGAAACTGGTGCCAGGTCGAGGAACGTCACTGAGCGCAGGTCAGAGGTCGCAGGGCCGACCCATGGACATCTCGTATCTGCGCAGGTGGTTTACCAGAGACTGTACGTAGGTGAAGACGCACTTGGAGTCGGGCTTGTTACCCATGATCATCATGTCCTCCACTTCCAGCAGAGGCATGCAGTTGGCGTAGGTCCTGAGGAAGAGGCATACCAACAGACGGTGTGTGAGAACGACGTACAGAACGGGAGAGGACCAGCGACGGAGCGACTTCACATCTAATCATCCATCAGCTGCCGTCTCAAGATCGTAAAGGGTAACTCCACCAAATTTACACAGCTATGCAGAGAGTGACCACATGGTGGCATCATCTCCACACACTGTAAACCCTCTGACTCATCCTACACAAACAAAGACAGCGCACAGCTTCATCGCTCACATGAGGAATTAAATGTCAGCGACATAAAATATGTTTTGTTATTTAAGGAGCTGTAGACATTCAGTATTTACTGTCACAGTGTCGTCTTTAAAAGGCTTTACAAGTTAAGTGCATAAACACCTCTAAAGTCACATTTGATAAAAAAGTCAGCGGACGACGCGGCTTTCTGTTCTCTGCTTTGTTTCTTAAGTCCTCAGTTTGAGACATTGCGATGCAGCGGTTCCTTTTAAAGTGCTGAGCTGCAGATGGTGCTGGCTCTCTGCCTGGGTCATAGTTTGGCTATGCAGAAATGGACACATGGATACACGCACGCACATACGCACACACACACACACACACACACGCACACACACACCATGTTTGGTGCTTTGGATCTCAGCAGCTTCAGATTAACATTAAGGATCAAAAATATCCAAAAGTAGCCACTAAAGGAGTTTTCCGAACCACCGTGTCTGATATACAGTAAATCCTATCAGCTGCTTAAAACATGCCGTTACACACACACACACACGCACACACACTCCATCCCAGGACCAAAGTGAGGTCCCGTCGTAGGTTCACCCCCTCCCTCTCTCACCATGGGTTCAGATTTAGGTGGGGTGCGACTCTAGGAGGAGTTTTTGGTTTTAACCAGGCCCTTCGTCACCAGACCCCTGTAGAACTCCTGCAGGTACGTATACACACACTTCCAATCCGGCTCGCGCATCTTCACCATGTCGTCCACATCCAGAAGCTGAGGACAGTCCACTAGTTTCCTGTTTCCCGCAATCGGCAGGGGGGAGGAGAGGAAGGAAAGGCGAAGGAACAAAGAAGAGGACGAGGAGGACCGGGGGTTGAAGTACAGATGAGAAGAAGAGAGGAGGAACAGGACAGAGACAGTGGACAAAGTGTGGGAAAGAGAGGAGGGAAGAGGAAAAGAAAACAGAAAAAAAAACAGCAGTGAGCAGCCAAACGAAAAAGATGGAAGGTGAGAAGACAGAGGGGGAGAGAGAGGACACAAACAGAAACAATAACATTACATTCTCTGTGATCACAAACATATCCATGAGTCGACATGCTTCATGAACATCATGATACGTACAGCGTGTGGCAAACACACACACATAAACACACATGAGACAAAACAAAATGTCGAATGAGCGTCGGGTGGCGCTCATTCAGCCTTTTTGTTTCTTGTTGTTTTTTTTTTCTGTGCACTGAGACGAGAGAGAGTTTGGACCGTTTCAATACGACTACGTCAAGACAGTGAAAAAAAAAACAACAAGGATTCTGCAAGAAAAAAACACAATACAACAATATGGTGACTCTAAAAAAAACAACACACTTGTGCAGTGGAAGGTGTGTGTGCGAGTGTGTGCGTTGGGATTCGAAGATGCTGCGAGGGGGTCAGGAGGTGCCCGAGGGGAAAGTGAGTGACGGTGCAACACAAAGGTGGAGAGACAGGGGGCCGTGGGTGGGTGACAGTCCAGTGTCGAGAGGAGACGATGAATTAAAACATCAGCAGGGACGTCGTCCTGCTGGGAGCGTGTGAACACACATACACACACACACACAGGTGGGTGGGGAGCATCACAGGTGTGAACGGTGTGATGCAAGTGGGATGAGAAAGAGAGGAAGGAAAACAGAGAGGAGGGAGATCAGGAGGGATATTATTGGAGCTCGTCCGTTTGTTTTTAACCTGGTGGTTGTTTGGGGAGGGTTTTGCTCGCGGGGTCTCTGGTTTAGAGCAGATGGAGGGAGTCACAGCAGTTAGAGAGTGGAGATTTAGAGGCGGAGTAATGAGAGCGGTGGCGGTTACGGAGGATCGTTCAGCCTCGAGGAGGTGGGGTACACCTGGGAGAGACAGTGACAGTTAACACCGGGACATCAGTCGAGCAGCTTCCACGCGTTTTTTCGGTCCGTCTCTGCGCTTCAGGCTCGAGAGTAATACTGGATAAAAGTGGGGAGTGGGTCTTTACAGAGGATTGAGAGAAAAGGAAGGAAAGTTTTGGGCTTGGATGGAAGAAAATGTCTACATCTTTAAGCTTCGGAGGAAAGCTCGGCCTGCGGTAGCGTCTTCACTGCAGTCGACGTTCTCCGGCAAAGTCACTCTTTGCAGTCCAGACTTAACGACAATAAGCACTGATGTGGTTAGTGGACATGTTACTCGGGACAAACTGGGTGTTTTTCGTGCGCACACTCACTCTGCGTTGCTGAAGGCCACCTCGAAGTTTTGCCTGCGGTTGCTGGGGCTCAGGGCGCCGTAGTCGAACGCCTCGGGGAAGAAATTATGCACCAGGGCGCAGAACGCCATGCCGTTACTCCAGCTGGATGAAAAATTCTGAATGTCCACATGCTGATGGGAGAAGACAAACAGAGTGAATACAGAGGCAGCGGTGGATGAATGATGGAAACATTCCCGGAGCAGGAGAATATAATCAGCTGCAGCTTCAGCGGCTGAGATTAAAGATGAGCACTAAGCATACACTGGGTTACCTCATATGAGCGGGTCTTGGCGCGGCACCAGTCGAGCAGCATCTGCTTGATGGAGTTGGCGTTGGGTACGCCAAAGCTGGTGGAACGCTGGACCTTGTTTACCTTGGCGACCGCCTGGTTTCCAGGGCTAAAGGAAAAGTCGGGGTGTTTGTTAATATTTACACGCTCTGACCTGCTCCTCTTCTTTCTTTGGTAGTGATATTCATCCTTACCCGCCTCCCTCCTTCTCCAGCTTCTCTATCATGGCCTTGCGAGCCTGCATGGCGGAGGTCTTCGGCAGAGTCTGAGCCCTCATCAGCTCCTTGCGTCTCTCCGCCTGCCTCCGCTCCACGGCGGCCAGCCCGCCGCCGCCGCCGCCGCGAGAAGACGAGTCGTCCTCGCGATCGAACACACTGAGGGCACGGACACGCAGAGTTAGCCGAGGGATTTTACACTTAGCGTCACCACCGTGCCGACGTTTCTTAACCTACCTGCCCACTTTTTTGCTGGTGTTGGAGGAGGAGGATGACGTGGAGGAGGAGAAGCTGTACGATTTTGACTGCACCGTCCCTCCTGAGATGATGAACAGACACAAAGACATATGAACGCCGGCGGTCTCGAGGCCGTAATCAGAACCAGAGAGGTGAATAAAGTGATGACTCACTGTCTGTCTTCTGCATGTAACTGGCCTCGACGACAGTGCTGCGTGACGATCTGCTCCCGTCATCTAAACACACAAATACACACTTAATGAAATTATTTATAGATTGGACATTTTATTTGTTTTCCATCCGCTGATACTGTTTGCTGTTCATTATCATGCAGTCGTTCCCTTCTTCCTCCCAGGATGCCTTTTGTTTTTTTTGCAGCTGTAAATTAAGACGTCCCTGTAAATAAAGACTTGAGTGATTAAATACAGGTTCAAGAAAGGTTTATAGAAGGTTCAGGAATGGAAACAGTACCAGATTGGGCGAAGCGGTCTGTCTTGGTGACTTGGCTGAGGCTGGAGCCGTCCGCTGACTTCTCCACCTTCCTCATCACCACCTCTCCGGCGCCGACCCCCGGGCGACCCTTCTGCGCTCGCTCTTCCCTCTGCTGCCGGAGCTCCTGCAGACGGGTCTCGCGCTCCTTTTCTCTTTGGTCTGAGGTGGAGAGAAGGAAGAGGAGGAGGGAGATGGAGAAAGTGGAGAGATGATGTCAGTGGAAAAAGAGGAGGAGGAGGAGGACAAGAGGTCCCAAACAAACTGCCAGCACCTCGTCTGACTGCCACAGAGACGGATTAAAAACAGGGCTTCCAAATTTGAGGGCGATACATTTCGGCGTTCTTTCCACAAACACCTGCAGGTGGGTGGCTCGCCGCCGGGCCAGAGCCGTCAAGTAACACACACTGCACAAACACCGCAGATCAAAGTGAGCAAACACACTCCGATCATCCCCTGTGGAAGGCTGTGCCAAGTGCAGCGATGTAGAGAATACCGATACCTTCACACGTGCACAGCTTTCATCCGAGTGTGTACATGTATTTAAACATCTATTCTTAAACTCACTATTTCGTTCTGTCTGATATTTTTGGATGTATCTGGGCGCTCTCGGACCCTTTGCATGCTCACTGCAACTCAGCGCACTGATTTTTTCTCGGAATCCGATTAAAAGGGTTAAACTGTCGGCTCGATGCGACGCGACGCCCGGTGAAACAGAACGGACCGGATTTGTTCTGGGTGACTGTGAAACAACACTCGACGGCAGGATTCATGCACATCAACCAAACTGTCAACGTGTCCTTCATCATCCCACACAAGGATAAACTGCTGCAGTGTAGGACGGTGCACACACACAAAACACACACACGCAGGCAAGTTTCAGCTGTTAATGCACACCGCACACCAACCTGTCCTACCCATTTCCTCTTGAGTGCATCCCAGCTTGACCTCTGAGGGCAGAGTGGATAGAGATAATGTGGAAAATTGCAAGTTTATTTAAACATTTGTAAAGAAAACCCTGAGACAGATAACAAGGAGAAAGAAGCGCAGCCCGATTTCCAAAGAGTTGGGACACTGGGACGAGTGATGACCTGCCAATCCTTTCTGAGATGTATTTAATTGAAAACAGCACAGAGACAAAATGTTTAATCAGTCTTTATTGATTGTAAGAGGTATGCATATTCTGAATTTGATGTTACAAACACCTGTTTGAAACATTTAACAAGTTGATATGTAACAGACAGAATGGTTGGGTATGTAAGTGGCGTCCTCGAAAGGCTTTTACAGTGTCCCGACTTTTTTTTGGAAACAGGGTTGTGCATTAAGAATCATCAGGCTTGATTATAATGAGGATGTGTGTTTAAAGAGAGGAAGAGCGCAATCACGACGAACGTATTAATGGAGCATAAACGTCCATGTGGTTGCCGTTACCTCTCTTTTTCTTGCGAAGGTCTCTCATGGCTGCGCGGATCATCTTCCTCTCCTCGAAGTCTTTTGACTCATCGAGCTGCGGCGGGAAAGAAAAACACACAAATGGAAACAATGAGACGTCGTTCCTAACAAAAAGTGGCACGGCTCTATTTAAGCATGCGGTTCTAACGTAGCGTTGTGCACACACACACACACACAGCACGCGGCTGTACCTTTTCCAAACATACCCTCACATAGCTGGGGAGATTTACTGTGAATACACAAATGTTCTGAATGACCGAAGCTGATCTGTTTGTTGCAACAAAGTGGTGCTACTGAAACTAAATCACCCAGAATTACAACTTGGGCGTGAAGTACCATTTTGTCAAGGAGCTCCTCGTCCTCGATGGCGGCCAGCTGTTCGGCAGTCAGCTTTCCGGAGCGCTCGTCGGGTTTGGCCTGAGCGCTGGAGCCGTTGGGGATGGCTGGGACTTGACACGGGACCTGGACGGACGGTCCGACTGAGAACACCGGCTCAGAGGCCACGACGGGCTCCGTTTCCATCTGCGTGAGACACGTAACACAAACAAACACGGCGTGAGTAAGAGCATGTACATACTTAAGGACACACAGCTACATTGATAACATAATAAGATCGCAGAGTTTGGAGTTAATGTGCCCGGAGGTGGATATGTGAGTCCTGCAGGCAGAATCCTCCAATCTGGAGCTCAAGTTTAAACTTGTTCACTTGTGAAACCAGGATGAGGGTTTAAAGAAACATAACTGAAGCTTCCAGATGTAATAAGCACGAGAGGACTGTGGTTAAAAACACACTGCAGCCATAATAGGCCTGAGCGTGTGAGGTAGGCTCACTCTAATAATCTCCTTTTGTACCCAGACTGCCCACTAACCATATCTCATCATTTCTTCCATCCCCTCTTCCCTGCAGCCGGCCGGGCGGGAGAGGGTGACGGCGAGCGCGTGAGAGCGAGAGCGACTCTGCCAAGTAACTGTTAACGGGGTTCATGGAGTGTGACTGACACGCCGAGTGTCTGAATGATACTGAGCCGCTGCGAACTCAGAGTTTATGTGACAGGTAAGGTACACCAGTACAGCTGGCAGATGGGAACGATGCATTAGCAGATATAAACTTTGAGGGGGAAAACATCCAAAGCCAATCCATTCTGCAGAGTGCACCAAAGAAGGAGAGTAGAGGAGGAGGCAGAGCGCGGTAGGTCGTTAAGGTAAACCTGGCTAGCTACCAGCAAATTCTGAGGGAACGTAAATCTACAGAAACACCTCTTAAATGTTCATATGGCACTGGATGCCTGTGGGTTCTAGCTGTGGCTTTAATGCTTTAGTTGTAACCAAGTCCTGGTCCAGTTATAGCTCAGTCAGCTGGCCCCGTCTCGACCCACAGCTGCCCGGCCCGTCTCCCTGCGGGCCCCGGCTGGGCTCACCAGGGAGGGACGATGCCCAGCGCGGCCACAGCGCCGTGTGACCAGGGGTGGCCGCTGGTTTTAAGAGTTTTCTGGACACGGGACAAACCGGACTGAGAGCCACTTGACCGACGAGGAATGTTTTGGGACACGGCTCGGCCAAACAAGGGCTCCGAGTCAGGCAACGGGGGAATGTGTGTGTGGGGTGAGCAAAATCCTAGATAACCCCGGTGATGGGGTCATGTATAATTCAGCTTCAGTCTACTTACTCATCAGCATGAGTCACTGCGGCGTAAAAATGCTCTTTTGTTTGGTTTCTCTCTAAAAAGGGCTGTAATCTTTTTGAAAACCGCAGAATGATACATAACCAATATCGCACAAAGGCACTGATAAGGTGACCCCCTCATTAACTCAATCATCTGTTACGAGAGCAGCTGATGGGCAGATCCAGCTGTCTTTGCAGGATTAGACAGGAATATGAACTCTGACTGGTGGAATAACTGAAGATAATGCCGCAAATACTCCATATCCCTCAAAATGTCACCAGTGCACTGACAAACACACACACACACACACACGGACTGTAATGTGATCCCAAGAGTACATCAAGCAAACAAAGGCTAAAGGCCGTGGTTGTTATCCTGACAGTCGTGAAACTGTGCATCGATCTGTGTAACGGGAATGTGAGAGCTTAAATGTTGTTCTTGTGCTGAAGCCAGAGCAGCAAAGCTCTTCTTGAAAGAGTTCACGTTCCTGCCAAAGTGGACATTGTGGATGCTTTTATGTAACTTAAGACCGGGGACACGGTTACTGTTAAAACGTGGTCACTCTTTCCTCCACCAGGAAGTGTCTCGTCTCAACAGGACACTTGCAGACACACACACACACACACACACGAGTGCTAGCCAGGACACGATCGGAAACAAATGGTGTTAGAGGACTGGAATACCTCCGTGACAGATCGCAGCGAAGTCCTCCACATAAACACAATCTGTCAAAAGTGACTGACAGCTGAGACGGTCAAGCTCGTTTAAAAATGAAGTGAGAACATAAATGTCAGATTAAAACCGATGGAGGGCTTAGAGAGGGATGGAACAGCAGGTCGGCGAGTACGTGAGCAGAACACCGTGTCGCTGGCATGTCGCGTAAAGCTCATGGCCAGCTGATCCACAGGTACTGTCACCGTCGGGACAAGAGACATTCCCGTTCTTCAAGCAGCTTATGTACATTAAAAAAGGGGGTCACGATCAGAACCGTTAACAGAGAGCAGTACCATGCTGTTGATACAAATGTTTGCCATCAGAGAGGGAGCGGAGAGGGAGCGGCGGCTTGCAAAGGTGGGCGGATGAGGGACGGGCGAAGGCTCCGATTTCTGAGGTGTGCTCGTCTCAGTGGATGCAGAGTCTGAGTCCAGGGTGCATGATGTAACTTCCTGGGGGCCAGCCGGAGCGTCCTCGGGTGCACTGGATGGAGAATCTGAAGGGTGAAGGGTGTAGGGTGAAGTATCAGGTGCAGTGTCCTGGGGTGTGCAGTCTGGAGGATCACTGTATGAAGTTGGAGGTTCACTAGATGAAGTTTTGGTTTCACATGGGATTGAAGGTGAGCTTTCCTCACTGGGGAGCTCATGCAGTACGGGATCAGGTAGCCCCATCGCCCGACACAGCACCTCCACTTGCCTCAGCAGCTTTTCTTGCTGAATCCTCAGCCTCGCGTTCTCCTCCTGCATCCTGGCGAGGGCCTCGGCCAGAGGAGCCGCCCGAGCCGCCGCCTCCTCCAGACGGGCGTCCACTCGCTTCCCGAAGGCCTGCAGGTCACTGTGCATCTCTCCGACTGCACACCGTAACGTCAGTTCAAATTTGCTCTTGCAGAACTGCTCCTCTTCATCCTCTACCTCCTCCTCCTCCTCCTGAGCGAGCAGATCGCCAATCACCTCTTCCAGACCGGACTCGGCGCAAGCACTGTCCGGGCTGCCCAAAGCCTCTGGAGCCTCTGAGGCCGGGAGGAAGTCCAAGTTCACTCCAGGCATGGCCAGACCAGTCCCACTCAATGATACACTGGCCAAAGTCCTTTTAGATTAAATCCACTTTTATATCCCCAAAACTTGGTGAGCAGGATCAGAGAAATCCACCGGCTGTGGCCTTCTCAGTCCGTCTGTCTGCAGACTTCCCGAAACAATCCCTGATCTTTATACCCCCCCACACATCGCCGGCCAACACCCTGACAGCCAATGAGCATGCGAGGAATCCCGTTTCCCGGGCAGCAGTAGCCCCGCCCACTTATTTCCAGGTGCCGTGGACATGTCTATTTATCTCCAGCCAAGCCATTATTCCATTGAGTCAGTCAGTCCTGGGGCACCGGTGGAGGCCAGAGGGGGAATGGTAGGGGGCAACAATTCAGAAAACTCACCCCTCCCTCTCTCAGCGCTCCTTTTATTTAGAGCCCTTGTCCTTCACACCTCGACTGGCAGGCAACGAGGGTTTAGATGTGGCTCCGGGCCTGGACTGAGCCGAGTTGTACATTAGCGCTCTCTCCCCCCTTCGAATTGCTTTCTGACCGAAATCCAGCCGAGTCATGACTAATCAGGTCAGTTGAGTTGTGTGGCTGTGATTCAAGGCAGACCTCCAGAGGGAAGATCAGCCCATGAAGGACAAAGTAAGTGTTGGGGGCCATGACAGGGCGCAGTTCTCCACGGTTCTGGGCAAGGATGTTGGGAAGGACATCGCAGGGCCTCCCAAGATTTGGTTTTAGGCTTACTGGCGAAGCAGCGGGGTCCCAGCTGTGGCTCGTTTGGATGCTTCAAGTGCCTTTGTGTTAAATTAAGAGCTCCCCAAGAGTGCTGACAGAAGTCTGCAGGGGGGGTTCGTCGCTCATAGATGCTCAAGTAAATGCCGACTAAAGATTTATTGGCATATCGCAGAGAAAATCGTATTGTACATACTGTATTTCTGCATGCAGTCAGAATAGATGCATGAGGCTGCACAAACCTAAGATTCTTGATCACTGTCCGTGCATCACAAACATTAAACTGATCTTGAGCAGAAGTCTTCACTGTTACCTTAAACATATCATCAATATTTGTATCTCTCAAAACAAAGAAGCAGATAACTCATCTACGATCATAATAATTTGGTGGAGCAAAGGGCAACAGTGTCCTCTCCAGGGATTTATAGGTAAGCAAAACAGTTCCCAGGAAGAATCTGGCCTCCGGGGAGAGCGGAGCGGAACGTGACAGGCAGCAGGGAAAGTGGGTCAAAACCCGTGAAGGACACGGCCCCGGTCTTACCACGCATCAAAGCACCGGAGCACTTTAGCCGGGGTGAAGCATGAAAGACAGGGAGCGAGACAAATAAAAAGACTGGGAAATAAAAAGGCAACAATTTTCTAATGCAGTAGTTGGATTAAATTATATGTGACAGCGTCTGCGGCTGTTGCAAAAACCCTCCGCTGCTATTTACAAGAGTTTCCAAAAACTGTGTCGGGGCGGCGTCCAACTGAGCTCAGGAATAAAAAAAAGCAACGTAGTGATCCAGTCTGAGGAAGAACCAACATAGCAAAGAGGGAAAACATGTCTCTCTAAGCCTGCAATAAAACATCAGGAATAAAAACACATTGGCTTCAATCTGTGACTCATGTGAGCTGGTTGGGTAACCAGAATGTGTCAGCAGCGTTAACAACGGGATCCTTTCTCTTCTCTGTGTCCACGTTCACGCAGCAGCGCTTTAACAACGTGACCCGGCGGTAATCTCTATGACAAGACGAACCGTCTGACTGTCCTGTCATCACCCCGGTAATAAAACGAAGGCATTATTCATGTTTGTTGTTCAAGGCCGAGCACAATGATCGGCACGGACGGACGGCCGAGACGAGCGAGAGCAGCTGCGATCACTCGGAGCGGGAGGCATCATGATCAGCTGCTGGGCTCACCTGTCTGAAATAAACTCTGAAATACTGCGAGCTTCTTGACCTCGCCATTAACTTAATCTTCGTCTTGATTTTATAATAAATAAAAAAAGAAGCAGCTCCGTCTCTTTTACTCACATTAGTCCTTTACTGTTTAAAAGTCTTTCCATTGTTTATTTCAGCTAAAATGTTTCTCAGCGTCGATTCTCAGAATAGGTTGTAACTTATACTCAATCCACCGCGAGAGCTGATGCTATCAGCACCAACATGTTTTATTGGATTTAAAGAAATACCGCTAAGGAAATAGTGGAGGTTGTGCGTGCTCGAGTCAGACCGCCGAGGAGAAGCCGGGACCACCCAGACAGATCAGAGTCCCAGGCAGGAACCGCCGCGGTCAATAAACAACAATCAGCAACGCTAAACAGCAAGAGCTTATTAAAACCCATGTAACGCCGCATATCCACACACTCTCCTCGCTGAAATGAACACAAGGCCACTTTAATATGAAGCCTCTTCTCTGCTCACACAGCCTTAATCTTTGACTGAACCAGGCAGAGTCAGAACAGGTGGTCTCCGGATCAGTCTGAAGGTAACCAGCCTGCGTCCCACCTGGCTGATGCTAATCAACTGTGTCTGCTGCTGGTGCTACAATCTCGTTAGCAGAGTCAGTCCGGTCCTGTTTAGCTGTTCAGCTCTAATGCGAGCAGCGGCACAAATGCACCAAAGACGCACAGAGGACGCGATGAGATCCGATCACTGATGTGTCCTGGACAACACTGACTGATCACCAGCTCACCTGATATCTGTCCGGTTCACTGTAATGCAAATTACGTGTTTGGAGTCTCTTATCTGCAGATATGAGCAGCCGATGTCTGTCAGTATCCGCAGACTCCCTTAAAAAAATGAGCAGATTTGAGGGTTGTTGCGTTTCTTTCCTCGTAAAGTCAGTTTGATGCAGCAGAGCTAAACCAGCCCGTCCGGTTCCGCTTGTCTGCCAACACACTGTTTCAACAGATTTCACAATTTACACTAAATTTATGAAGGAGGGAACATTTTATCGAAGGTTAAACATGTACGTTTTTACTTACAGTAACTAATATGTTGCCTATAGAAAAGTCGTCAGTCTCTCTTTCAACATTAGGCATTAGATCCAGTCACAAGTCGTCTCAAGGCGCGGAGGTGTGGAAACGCATTCTAACGCCACGTGTATACGCCAGGCGTAAACAAGGCCTCATGCTCAGTGTTTGTATGGTCAAACTGGAGCAAATCAGGTGAAATATCAGCCTGTCAGCGCGCGACAGCCACCACAGCCTGGTGGCACGAGCACGCCGTCACGTCTGGTGCGTTATATTTTGCCCTAACTGTTGTGAATCCCAGAGTAAAGTAGGATAGTTTAAGGTTTAACTAATGAAACAAATGAGTCCAATCTGTTCTGCTGGAAATAAATAAAGAGATCCTGAAGGTAAATGAACCATTTTACACGGAAAAGCACTCACGCAAAGACGTTACCTGCATGTTGTTGCAGTAGCACTCCGCTCAGACTGGTATAAACCTCATCTGCAGATTCTGTCCTCTTCCTGCAAAATCCCCTTTTCCATACGCCAGACGCTGCTGCGGTATCTCAGCTCGTGTGTTTGTGTGTCTCAACGAGGGCCTAACTGATGGAGACAGTCTCGTTCCAACACCTTAAATCTGCCCTGCAGCCTCGCGGAGCCGCCTCCCAGCTCTCATTAACAAGCTCCCTGCTTCCACAACCAGATTACCGCTGCGCCTGACACAAGGGGCTGGAATAAAAGAGTCATTAAAGAGCAAACCGGACACCGCTTCTTCTCTCTTTACCCTCTCAATCCCCCTACTTTCCATTCATGAGGACACTTCCTTTCATGGTGGAGAAAGGAGGACGAGGAATGAAGCAAATGGGAGTTTAGCAGCTCCTCCTAACCCCAGAGGTCACCCGTTTGTACTCCCTGCTCATTCTGACAGCAGTCACTTCTCCGCTGTCACTAAACGGCCCTGACCACGTTCAAGCTGCACAAATTTGGAGAGAGAGAGAGCTGCATCTCTGGGTCGTAGCCCGCTGAGAAAAAGATGCGATGAAGAGCTTGTGTCAACATGTGTTTTAAAAGGGAGCTGGATGAAGACAGACAGGTGTGATTTAGGAAACATTTCCTTGATGAATCGCGGTGGGCACGGCCCGACGGGAGAAAACAAGGAATGCCCCGAGCGCCTCCCTCTCCCTCGCTCTCCTTTACATACCCTACAAGGACAGATGTGACTGGCTACCCACTGTGTGTTTGATAAACACTGTTCTTCCCTCCTCTCCCTCCTTTTCTCACACTCGTGTCTTCCACTGTCCCGGCTCACTCGCTTTTCAGGCCTTTATAGGTGATTGTGGTGATAGGAATGCAGGAAAAACAGGGTGGAATTCAATTAAGCGCGTTGGGACTGAACAAAATGTTCAAATCTTTAATTGGAAGGAAATGGGAAGTGTGTTTAATTCTTGTTGGACAGGGTCTGTGTGGATTCTGTGGCGCCTCAGTGTTGTGATAATTTCCCAGCAATGAAACTTGCAAAGACAGACTGTACCTTGATGGAAGATCCGGAGGAGAGGCTGGATGAGGAGACCTTGAACGGCGTCGCTCTGAGGCCGAGGGTCAGCTCTGAAAAAAATACACAGCAAAGACAGAAATAAACATGTTTTTTCAGTGTAAAACATTTACATTCAGGAGTCCACAGTTATGGCTTGAACAAGAATAACCCGTCCTGGCCCCAACATGCATGTATACAGTCGAGACGTGTGCATGTTCCTGGTGGTAGCCATCAGTCAGTTGCATAAGCTGCCACGGTGTCATAAACAACACGGACTCAAGTCTAATAAGACAAGCGAGAACGTGTACATGACGGCACCTTTAACATAAACAGTCCTCTACGTTCTCCTGAAAGAGTCGGCACACGCATCATAAAAAAGCTATATCATAAACTACAGGACTGATGCACTCCAGCGCAGCAGAGTGTACATTAAAAGATTCCTAGGTGCTTTTAAGAGAAATCTGAGACACGATCTCCGCCTGCCTTCAGTCAGCAGGAGACGGGCAGGTTCCCAAAAAAGGAGCCCAGAGTCATTAAGGCAAATTGAGCTGAAAAGAAACCTTATGACCCTCGTGGAGGAGCCCAGTGGGGCTGCCAATGTCTGCTGAGGGTGGGTGGGGGGCGGGGGATTGGTTGTAAGAGGTGAGGAGGCTGTAATTGCATAGGTCCGGCTCGAGTCTTAAATAAACTGTTTGGGTTGGAGGTCCCGGTTGCCGCGAAGAGCTGAAACTCAAGACATCTTGTTTGGACAGAGCGTAAGAGCAGCTGTAGCAGCTTAGCTCCTGCGACGAGAAGAGGTTCCTGCTATTTCTGTTTTTGTTTCAGGCAATTAATGAACCTCTGCGGGTACAGTTTGCACTATGAGTACGTACAGTACAATGCAGGAACACTATGTTTTTAGGAGACAGGCCCACTGCTAACCGTCTGTCAATGATCTGACAATATTAGAAACTCCCACTTTTGTGTCTCTCTACCGAATTTAGCACTTAAAAGTTGACATCATGATTCAGAGATGTACGAAAAATCAGACACTATTAGTTTGATACAGCTGATGAATCCATGCATTCATTTTTTGGACTATTTCCTGTGTGCAACCATGTTTTCATCTGACTGCACACTGTAGGGAAAACTTTATTTTTTTCATCTTTTCATCTTCAACACGGCTCGCTGACGGCCTCGAGCTCCAGGTGTTGACCATGAACTGCATCATCCCTGGTTCGCGTCCAGCCTGTGGGCCTCTGCTACATGTTTCCCATCGCTCTTCCCTCATTTCCTGTCCTCTCTCTACTTGTCCTCTGCTCTACCGTGTTCATTAAGTGCTGTTGTGATATACGTCTTCCTCGCTTGTTGTGTCCCTCCACTGAAAGCTTAAAGTGCTAAACATCTCTTCCTCCCCATTCAAGCTGAGGACGTCCCTAAAACGTCTCGCCATCTGGAACATCTTTTTCCTTTCAGTGCACGTCCAAATGACGGATGAAAGTCAGCGTGTGTCGTTTTAGTTCACAGCCGGACCGAGAATATCAACAGCGCATCACAAACAAAACGCTGCACTGTGCGGACTTCACTTGTGCTGCGACAGTATCACTGTTCAGTCCGGCCTGAGACGGCCACTTGTTCTTTCCTTTGTCTCAATATACTCTCTGCTACTTCTGACCTCACCCCCCCTCCGCACTCCAGCGACGCGCCCACTCTACAACAAACACCCTTCAGTACAACCGTGCTGCTTCACATTCAGCTCCAACATCCATCCCCACTCATCCATGTGCTCGGCTTGTTTAGCTTCACAAAAACCATTGTCACCATCCCACTCGTGACTGAATCCTCGGTGCCGTCGCCTCCCACAGCGACTTGGATTCCATTGTGATGATACGAGCGAGGAAAGGACAGATCTAGTTGCTAAATTAAGATTCGCACAGATTGAAAGCACTGTATCGACTCCAACGGGAGCTATAAAGGATGATACAATCAACTTTTTACCTAAAAAGCATCAGGTGGATAAACAGACAAAATAAAAGGTGCACTTTGAAAAATCACATAATAAGCGAGTCAATTTACTGAGCTGGAGTTTGAGCGTTGTCGCTGTAAGGTCGATGCTCCTACCTGCTCTCTGCCCCAGAGCGCTGGTGTTGATGCGCGGGGCCATGTTGGTGATGGGTACGATGTTTCCCCTCTGAGAGGACGTCGAGGAGGTGGCGGCGCGCCCGTCCTTGATCTCGATGGTGAGGAAAGTCTTCATGTCCGGGTCTTCCTCTCCCTGGGTGACCTGCTGTCCGGCTGCTCTCCCTGGGGTCCTGTCTTCCTTTGAGTTACCGGAGGCGTGCACATCTTTTTCAGCCGGATGCCTCGTCCCGCCCACGGAGTTCTGCCATTGGCCGGCTGAGGACAGGGGTTTGTTGGCCACGCCTCTTGCTTGAGATGTGGCGTGACTCTGGGATGCGGCAGAGGTGTGAGGCGTGGAGGAGTCTCCGCGGGGCCTCGCTGGCCTGTCTCCAGATGTGCTGAGGGATGCTGCTGTGTGTGTAAACAGCTCGGTAGCTCTGGAGTGATTTGTCTGGCCGCCGCCGCCGCCGCTGCCAGAGGTGGTCCCATTCCTCAGAGGCGCTTTCTTCACGGCCGGGACATTTTGGGGCTCCGTGAACTTACGCATCCGATCGCGCACAGAGTTGGTGCGGCTGAATTGTTCCAAAACGACATCTTTCTTCTCAGGTGCTGTAAATGCATAAAAACAGGAGGGGAGGTGAAATCACAGAAACTCAAACTCAGCCTCGATCCGTTCCACCACTCAGGCCGAATTTAGCACACGATAGTCTCCTGCTCTCATCTTCTCCTCCTCCACATCAAAAGCCCTCGACAAATCCCACTCCTCTTTTCCACTTCTCTCTAGGTTTCGTTCCAGCCTCTTTATTTTGCTCGACTTAACCCCCCCCCCCCGTTTCACCGTCTTTCTCTTCCCATTCTGTGGACTTTTCAGGACATGTTTCTTCCACACATTTTTTTTTTCTCTCTCTCTCCCTGATCCTTAATACTGTCAGATAATGTGTACAAAGCCAATGAGATTTGGCTCGGGCCCTCCGACGGAAAAGAACACTAGTGATTAGAGGAGAAGATATTCACTGAGGTCATCCTGACAAAAGGAAAAAGGATGTGATGCTTGGGAGGAAAACCCACAGTTTATAGTAGAGTGGACACAGCGAAGAGCACGGTCACAACTGGTGAGTATTAAAACGTGTCTTCTCTCCTGCGAGCGCCTCTATATGGTCATATACTGGAGTCTGACAGGATGTAACACAGCTGGTGTGAGATTATCACACACTTCCCCTGATGAAGAAGGCAAATGTAAGGAGCAGTCCATCAATTAAGCCATAAATCTGTGGATGTAGAGTTACGTTTCATCGTAAGTTAATCAGCTGAATACTTTTTACAGTGGAGCCTGGATAATATGCAGTTTGTGGGGGCGATAATAATATTAGGGAATGAAAATTTTGATCAATATATCCGCTGATATTCTCCAATTTTTTGCAGTGATCCCTAAACTTAATATCTATAAATGACCCCAAGCAACATTTTCCAAACTGTTCTTTTCTATCCAATCAACAGCGTTGAAGCCAAACATAGTGAATAAACAAACATTTAAAGGAGAGAGATGCAGCCAATTATCTTAATTTAGAAGCTGAAAATGACAGATGTTTGTTTTTTCCTTGATAAATGTCTTGAAAAGTGACGTGTTGGACTCGTTTCTTACCAGAATCCTTTGCTTTGCCATGAGTGAGGGGCAGATCGCTGTCATTGGTTATCTAAGAAGGGGGGGAAAAAACAAGAAACACGACAATCAGAGATTAAGGGTTGACATGCAATGTGCCTGGGTTGAAAAACAAAGAGCTGCTGTACTGAACAGCTTAAACATGGCAGCACATTCACGAGGGGCTGCAGTCTGCATGGATGGCAGTGGTGACATAATCCTAAATACAGATTCAACCGGTGGTGTTTTCATTATGTAACGTTTGTGTTTGGAGTGAAGCGCTGGGCCTCTGTTCTTTTTCTGGCAGAGGGGCCATGACGGGCCCCAGAGTGTTTACATTACTCTCAGGAGACCGAGCATGAGCGTATATCGCAGGGAACAATAAAAGAAGTCCGGGGCCGGCCTTGGGTAAACACATTTAGAGGAGCGACGCGGCGGCGTCATGGCGACCCGAGCCCCCAAGATGGTAAACGTTGCTTAACAGTTAAAAGTCAGCGCAGCTCTGTGTGTTCTCTGCGCCGCGGGATGAGGAGAGACAGAACCGCTGGCCCGTAACACTGCCTATCCCTCTCTGACAGCAGGTGAGGCTGACACGCCGCTGAGGTGAAGCAGAGACAGTCAGGTGCACAGTTTGTTTGTGTAGCCAAGTAACAGGAGCTAAACAGCGCCTAATATGAGCCCGGCGTGACGTGTTTATGGATGCCGATGGGACCTGGGTGTCACTGAAGAATGGAGGGTCCGGGTTTCTCTGTCAGAGATAATAATAATGAAATGGAAAGAAAGAAATGGAGCGTTTGGACTGGTGGTGCGCATGAGATGTGCAGCTCAACACCACACTCTAGTGGTGTAGTGATGACGAACACTGTGTGTTGTTGCTTGTCAGCTGACTCTAACTGTTCTGAGACACAGACGGGAGCTGTGAAGCTGCATTTTCTCCCCTCTTTCAGGGTTTTCCTTTAATTTGTCACCTGTCCGTATATTCCAGACTCAAACACGACAAGCGTCCATCTGACGAGGACGGAATACTCTACCTTTTGTTTCTGGTAGTCGATCTTTCCCTTGGCGCTGCCGTTGAGCAGGCCGTTCGCAGGATCCTTCCGAGATAAAACGGCACCATCAGGCTGGTCCTGGTCGACGATGTGGTCCTGGTCGGCTCGACCTTCACTTCTGCCCTCGGTTTCTGAATCTGTGCTGTAAGTTGAACCGCTCATGGCGACCTCCGCCTCCTCTGCTGGACCTCTCTCCTCAGAGGACATGCTCACGCTCCGGTCAGACGTCCCCGAGTCCGTCCGTTTCCTTGACAAAAGGCCGACGCTGTCTGACGCCCCAGAGCCAAAACGGGGTCTGCCACCAGAGTCTGAGACATCTGAGCCCAGTCTCTGTCTGACGTAGGACTGGGAGCTGACGCTCCGCTCTGATGCCCCAGAGTCCAGCCGACCACGCTGGGAGGGACTCTGGCTCCTGTCTGAGGCTCCAGAGTCCAGCCGGGCTCTGAAGGCCGAGCCCAGACTCTTCTCTGAGGCCACAGAATCCAGATTGGACCTGGAAAGCACAGAGGTGACGCTGCGGTCTGAAGCTGAGGAGTCGGACCTTTGACGGTGAGACAGGACCAGGTCGGGCTCTGCGGTCACAGCCTCTCTCTGGGGCTGGATCAGCGGAGGTCCAGAGCTGTCATCCTTCACCAGGTGATCCAGAACCAACACCATGCCTGAGCTGGAGCCTGAAACAGAAAACGAGAATGAAAGATGAGCAACAAAAGCTTTTTCTGATTTGACTTTCATGCAATTCGTCCTCTCACATCATGAAACTAAAGCAAAGAAGGTTATTATCGTGTGAGCGAAGGAAGCAGTAGGTGGTGAAGTCTGAGATCGAACTGATGGAAATGAAATACTTCTGCGGCTCCGGGGCCCCGTGAAAGGCCGGGCCAGAAAGTATCGCTCGGGATCACAAAGGAGGCACGTGGAGACTTGAGGGGATGTAGGCATTTCCTCCAGACTAGCCTCAGTTCCTGAGCAAGATCTGCGAGATTGTGATGGTGGATGTGCGTAAAAGAGAAGGAGTGGCCAAAGCTGAAGAGAGGGAGCATGTGGCCTAACTGTAGGTGGTATGCAAGTCGGGGAGGAAGTGGGGGTGAAATGGAGACTAGGACAAGTACTTCCCCTCCCCTCTGTCCTTCAGTGCTCCCTCTCTCCTCAGGAAACCACACTCCAAACAACACGGCGGCGCCCACATCCTCCCCCTGTGATGGTCTCTACCTCTAACACCCCGCGGTGCTTCTAGTGATGGAAATACCTGAGGTTGTGTACGTACCGCAGATAAAGAAAACAGAGAAAACCGAGAGCGTATCAGATTCCCACATCCCCGTGTACACACCGAGGCACGAAAACACTTCTGTGTGACCCGCGTTTGCACCGACTCTGCAACCGAACGGGGTTCACCGAGTGTGCGCGCCTTTCATTTACAAACCAAATCAAAGAGAGACTCCGGTCTGAACGGCGGCCGCGGCGATCTCTCTTCTAACCTTCCGACGAGACGCGATCGACTGTGACAGCTTTTATTGCGTAACACCTCCCGAGAGGAAAAAAAGATGCTCGCTAAACTGCTCACAATCGATTTATTTATGGCAGCAAGTTGTTGATTAAACAGACCAGATGATTATGTAACATGGTCCACTAGACAGCAGTGTCTATATCTAATGATGCACTCAACCCAAACTCAATTACTGCTCAACTGTAGCTGAAGAAGTGAGAGCCAAAACACGTGGCCTCTTCTACAACTCTCACGTTATTGTTCATGTTTTTTTTTTTGCCATTGGGATGCTGCGATGTCCATTGTGTAGTGTTTTCTGGGAAAATCCCTCGCTGCTCCTGGGTAATGAAAGGCTTGCCATTTTTTCTCTGAAATAGCTACAAAAGCAGCTCGTGCACTCGGCTGCCAACAGTCAATATATAGAGCGCAAACAAAAAAAAAAAAGGCCAAGCGAGGGTTGTCTTTATACTTCTTTCTCACTGAAGCAGTGACCTGAGGAGAGCTCGTGTTTGTCCTCGCTGTGAACGGGTCATCACAGGTTTACAGACTCGGCCTCGGCCTGCTGATGAACGGGCGTTAGCGTGGGTTTGTCACACCTTGGTGCTGCTTGAGCACAACTTTATTTTTTTGCGAACTATGCCCTAAGTACTTTTATTGTGTAATCAGCTACGCTTGACATCAGGTGTTAGAGCGACTGTGGACTGTGTACATAGAACAGTTTACTTGGGTACGGAACAACACTACTGATGTGAAAGCTGATTGGCGGGTGAGAGGGGATGGGGGAGTAATCATACTCTGGCATGGTACAAAACCTAAATGCAGACCAAGGTCTTCACCTTCAGACCTTCACAGGACTTCTGTGTGAATTTGGCATTAAAGGGATATTCCGGTGTAAGTTTAATCCATGGTCTAACACATCTTGACACCGAGTAAGACTCCTCCTCGAGAGGTCAAGTTAGCTGACCGCTAGCTTAGCTAGTTTTAGCAACCTCAGAAAAGACCGCACGAAAACAATACACTGCAGCTTACGCCTCCATTTAGAAACCGCCATCAAAAAGCCACAAATAATGGTGAGAACAGCACCAAACTTCAGCAACAGTACATGTACAGTCCCAGCACACAGTACGAAGCATCAAACATCTGCTAGCTTTGCTGGATTTGTATTAAAAACACAGCTCAACTCACCCTCTCCTCCAGCAGCCTGCCTGTGTGGGGAAGCCCTGACGAGTGCAGTAGATTTCCTCAGCTGAAGGATGAACATGTCTGATTATTACTCCATTACTTCCGTTATTTTCCCTGTCAGCTCTCGATAAGAAGAACTGAGCATTCCATGGAGTAATAATCAAACATTTTCATCCTTGAGCTGCGGAAATCTACTGCACTCGGTAATCGACTCGTCAGGGCTTCCCCACACAGGCAGGCTGCTGGAGGAGAGGGTGAGTTGTGCTGTGTTTTTAATACAAATCCGGCTAAGCTAGCAGATGTTTGATGCTTCGTACTGTGTGCTGGGACTGTACATGTACTGTTGCTGAAGTTTGGTGCTGTTCTCACCATTAATTGTGGCTTTTTGATGGCGGTTTCTAGTTGGAGACATAAGCTGCAGTGTATTGTTTTCGTGTGGTCTTTTCTGAGGTTGCTAAAACTAGCTAAGCTAGCGGTCAGCAAACTTGACCTCTCGAGGGGGAGTCTTACTCGGTGTCAAGATGTGTTAGACCATGGATTAAACTTACACCGGAATATCCCTTTAACTCAAAACTTGAAGTCGAGTGAGTTTCTCTCCTTTGTGACCTCGAGGCTCAGCAAACATTCAATTTCCTAAATCACAGCCTTGACAGCTATAGTTTCAGCTGTACATCTGGACACATGGTCATTGAGGTGAAGCATGTAAATATAAGCTAGAGGTATGCGTTCTCGCTACGTTCAAAGACCAAAGAGAAACCTGTCGCTGATCGTCCAAGTAAAGCTCTTATTTTCTGCCACTTCCACTCTGCTGGACAGAACCATCGGCCCACCCTGGCTACACCGTCCTTCCCTGACCACAATCGCCTGAGCCTTTGTTGATTGGTTTAAAACGCGCCTTCCTTCTTTGCTTTTCTATGGTGGTCTTTTTAGGTTGGCCCGAGCTTCACCCCGGTTTTAAATTGTAAGGCAGGGATAAATAAGGAACAGCGGGAAGTTGCTCCGCCACGTCGAGTCACATCTAAGCCATGGTTTTGTTCTGGTATCAGCTTAATTTAGCTGAGGTGTGGCGGCCTGGGTTTCCCTCTCTGTTGCTTCCCATAACCCCACCGCCCGAACCCACGTCCATGAGAAGGACGCTGGGAGTCAAGTCCGAGGCAGACCAGGCCACACAGAACAACACTATTATGGCTGTCAGCCTCGGGCCAAGTGCAGGTCAGCCGGGCTCGGGCTCCAACAAAGGAACAAAAACACTTTCATCTTCAGCCAAAGAAGATCAAAGTTAAATTTAGTGTCCTATATGAGAGGATTGTGGGGGATTTTCTGAGGACGTCTGTCCTTAAACTGGAAAAGCTATACGTAGCTTTGCAACAACATTTATGACCTCAACAATGCACTCTTGACGTTTTACGAGCTGTTCCTGGAGCCAGCAGCTCCGTGCCTGCTAAGTTTCAAGGATTCGAGTGAACGTAGCGAGTCCATTCCCTCCTGAAAGCTCGCATTCATACCGCTTTATTAATGGTCGTGCTAACAGAGCGCTTAATGAAATTACCACACACTTAAGAAGTCAAAGTCATTAAGCCCCGTGGCTGAGAGTCGACTCCAAACAGTTAATAAAGTTCAATGAAGGCGCTTGAAGAGCCTGAACTAATATGACCTCCTGACCGCCACCTCAGGAGAAAAAGCCTCCTTTAGCGGACTATTTTAACAGGCAGCGGAGAGGAAATTGCATCAAGACGGACGTATGCAGACACATGCAACAGAGGCGGTCAGTGTTGGCGTCGAGTTAAAGGCGCCTACAGAAACCTGGTTTTTACAGTGTATAAAAGATGTTCTGTTTCTGCAGATCCAAAGGTGCGGGACATGTATGGAAGTGTGCACAGCATGAAGAGAAGCCAGAAGCAGTTTGGTACCGAACAAGTGTTTCTCACCTATTCTTCTTTGTTGCGTCTGCTGGCCACGTAGCTGAGATCTGTTACGCTCGCTGTGACTCTCCCGCTCTGTCTCCTGTTGATGAGAAACAAAAAAAAAAAGAAAAGGGTCACACATGAATCCAACCAGAGTCATCCCATTTTATTTCTCTGGTCACGATGTCTTCAGATTTTTCTAAAAAGGGACAAAACGCTCTGAGAACATCAGTCCTACGATCGCCTGTTTGAGCACAGCGGGAGAGATCACAACGATCTCTTGTTGGAGGTTGAGGTCAAACGCTCCAGCCATGATGAGCAACATGCTCGGGCCAGCTGGAAAAGTAACGATCTGGTTTATTTTCCCTTCGTGTACGTCTGACAGGGAGGGAGAGGGACGCCCTGAGTGTCAAAACAGCCAATATATAACAGCCAGCTCCGTCTCCGTCAGGACTACCTCTTAACCTGCGCCGAGAGAGGACGGTGGCAGCAGGAGGGAGATCTCAGAGGAGAGGCAGCAGTGTTTTGGCAGATGGAGAGGAAACTGGTGAGGTTTGGAGGGGAGCGCGTAGAGGGAGGAGGGATGAACGTGAAGCCGGCACTACTGTTGGGCCTCTGGTGCCTGACCTTGAGCTACTCCACGGGAGAATCAGCTGCACAAATAAGGCTCCTCTGAGCACGTGCACACACACTCTTTAAATCACTCCCACACATATTCCTAATCCACAACACCCCGAGACAAACGCTTCTATTAAAGGGCAAAAAGCTCTCGTGTTGTGGAGCTGCAGGTGGTTTGCATCACCGTGTAGCCTCATGTGAAAAGATGAACAGCACATGATCGCCTCAAAGGTGTTCTGGATCAAGAACAGTCCAACAAAAGTTTGGGTGGATCCTAAAAAAAAAACCACACAGGACATGACCTTACATACTGAAAATATAATTTACACCCTATTATTACTTTAAAAAAGCTTCTTAACACACATTCACAGGCTTTCAAGCAAGAAAAAGAAAGCACACACACCCAACCACACAATCGCACGCTACAATCACTGCTCCATGTGTAAACAGTGTTGTCACACACGGTGGAGCGGCACAGCTGTCGGCAGCAGCTACACTGTGAGAATCTTACAAACCCTCGTTTGGGTTTTTACTTTCAATCAATGCGAGGTTTGATTAGAGAGAGCCGCGGCTGAACGTGGTGATCGAACACAGCCGGCGTGAACAGAAACGCGAGCGAGAAGCCGAGGCGAGAAACGGACGGGAAGCGTTCTGCTCCGTCGGCTGTGACCTTCCCCACCTCGAGGAGCAGATTAGAGGGCCGACCGCTGAGGAGAAAACGTAATCAGACACATTCGCCGGAGACGGCAGCACAAACAGTGAGGTGAATCTGGAACGGCACTGCTCAGGTTGTAAAGGTTATAAAAATACTGTCACCAAAAGACCAGAATCATTAAATCTGATACAATACTAGAAAAAGAAACTCACTTTGGATCACAAGGCGAAAAGAATAGAAGTCCTACGCACACGGAATAAGATCAATTCTGACATCCACCTGTGCAGCGCTGCCTGCTCGTTCTCTGCCTCCAGTCATACGGAGGGTTCATGTTTCATCTTTCAATACAACAGATTGTACAATTTATAGGACGTCGTACCGTTTTAAACACATCGTATAGAGAAAAAGTATTGCAGTAATGATAATTCTGACAATCTTAGACTATAAACAGACTGTCCTCTTCAGAAAAATCGGCTGATTACAACTCATATTAATTGTTTTTTGTTAGGTGGCGACCTCTAGTGGCTGTAGTACTTAATACAGCAGCAAAGGAGGAAGTCAGGTGACGAAGTACAAAGAGCATCAACGGTGATATATGTCGTTAGGGGTCATTGGCAAACGATCTTTTGATTAAAAAACACCACATAATCAAGCTGTCATACAATGGAGTTATATAAGATAGATAAACAAATAAATACAGTAAATTGAATTAACTTTTGTTGCTAAAATGGAGAAGAGCATGTGAGCATGAAAGAAAAAACACTTTCCTCACTAAAACTTTATTCAAATGAAGCTAGAAAACTAAAATGTCCTATGTGACATCGCAGCGACGTAGAACCGGCTCCAGTGTCATTTTTTCCAATCCTTCCACTTTCTTTCCATATGGAGCAAAAAAAAAAAAGTGTCAGCACAGATTCTGGGGCAAAAAAAAGTCATCTCAGCTTCTCAAGGAAATGGTAAATGGTTCTCACACAGACCGAGACGCCACGGTGGAGACCAGAAACTGAGCGAAACGCTCATTTAATGAGTCATTACGGCGTCTGATGAGCTCGGAGGACACAAACGTCCTTCCGCAGCGACACAAAAGACCGAAGGCACTACAGTGTAATAATGTGAGAGGTCGCGCACAAAAGGGGCTTCTGAGCGGAGTCACTCAATCAAAGAGTCACAGGGGGAGATAATTGTGTTTGAGCCATAAACACAATTAGAGAGGACAAGTCTCTCCTCACCCGCCCCTCCTCTGCCAGGAGTCGGACAGACAGCCATCATTTCACAGCTCCCACCAAACCACAGGGAGCAAACTTCTCACAGACAGTGAGGCAGAGGGAAAAAAAAGGGAAAAATAGTGGAACTGGAGACGGCGAGCAGAGCTCCGGACCTGCTGCCAGCCACCGTGCTGTCATTAGCGGCTTCCCTCGCGGCCCCTGACGGAGTGGAACCGACACTAACGCCGTCCCACTCCAACGCTCCTCCGGATCCGGATCATCCCATCTGGCTTCAGGAGCCCGTTTGTGTTGGACTGTAAATTGCACAAGCTTGAAGCCGGTAAACACACAAAAGCAACTGTCCTCTCTTTGTGACCACAGCAAGGCGTGGGCCATCTGGATTCCTCTGAACCCTCAACTCCACAAAAAATAACAACAATGAGGCTTCGAGGCTGAGCCAGCGCCGAGGCCGCACACACACACACACACCTCCTCCTCCAGCAGACAGATGAGATCAACTGCAGATTAACACGCTGAGCTTTTGGATGCTCCGGTTTTCCATGAAAGTTAAATCCATCACTTCGCTGGTAAGGTCAGACCGTTTGAGGGTCTGCCGTGCCTCCACGTGGACGAGCGGAGAAAACCTGGCGGCTCTTTTTCCATTACTGCAGCCTGAGGAACCACACGCTCGGCTCACCTCCAAGAGCTGAAATACAGTAGCTGGAATGAGGCAGCAATCATCTAAGTATCACACACACACACACACACACACTCAGTCTGGTGTGAGGGAACCCGCAGAAGCCTCATTCCTATTCTGACTTACTGCACATCATCACATGCCAATCTAAGCTTTCCTCCTGGTGTGTTTTCACAGCGGACTCACTGTTCGTCTTTATCTCCATCTCGACTCCAAAGTCCGCCAAAACCCCCTCCGTCGCTCACGCGAGGCCCGGCGTCAGACGGTTAAGCTACCTCTTTCTTCAGGCGTCTTCTCGCAACATGTTTATGATGAGATCAGAGCAAACAAAGCTCAACCCACCCGCAGCAACCTACCTGAGATATCAGCGACGTAGACAGATGGCACGGAAGGTTAAATCACTAAACACGCATTAAATGTTAAAAATGAATCGCGTGCATCGTCACGGTGTCGTCGACATCCTCGTGAACAAAACTGATCCGACCCATCAGCAATAAAACCATCATGCACACAAACCTGGAAGGTAAACACAGAAGTCAGGTACGTCCCATTCTCCAGTCAGGCAGAACGATCAATGAGGAAAGATGTTTCAGAAAAGACGAGGAGAAAGAAAGTCAGAGGAGCGTTTTTGGTCTGTGACACACGACAGCAAAAAAGATCTGAATGACATTTACCTTCTCTTCTCTCAGCTGACTGCCTCCCTCTCTCTCTCTCTCTCTCTCTCAGCAGAAACCCTCTTGGAGTCAGGACATCCGCTACTCTGCTGCTCTACTCCCTCAGCCACATCATACACACACTCCCTCTCTCTCTCTCTGCACACACACACACACACACACACACACACACACACACACCACCATCACCACCAACACACAACACACACACACATATAATACCAACAAGCCACTCCCTTGACTTCCCCTCCCTCCCATTCTGTCTCCACAGGGATCCGACCCCCCCACCCGCCACCACAAACACACACACACACACACACACACACACACTTTTCTTACAGGTTACAGGGTTGCCTGGTTGACACATTAACTTCTGACACACTCTGCCTTTGTTTTGACCTATTTTTTCTAACGTCTCTCGCTGCTGTATTACTCGAGACGAGAGGTGATATTCAGCTGTAACAGAGCTCCATTTACATTTTTTTAATATTTTGCACTTTATCCTTTTTCCGACCGGCTTTTCTTTTCTTTTTTTTTTTGTTGCTACATACATATAATTAAAGTATTTTTATAAGCCGTTACAGTCGGTCTTTTTCCAAAATGCACACGAGGAAACTTTTCACCGTACGTCAGCTGTTCCCATTAAAAGACGCTCATTAATTCCTCCTGGGCTGCTGGATTCTGGTGAAATTAACAGCTAACTTAACCCACTAATTAAACACCAACACACTCTCATATATTTTCCAGGTCTTGTTGTTCAGTCTGTTTGTTTCAAGCTTGCTCTCGGTGTCCACGTTTTGCTCGGAGGCCTATCTCGGACCTCCATCTGCCACGGGACAATCGCACGCAGCTCAAAGAGATCCGCTGCTGTGATGTGAGTGGAAGGAGCCCCGCTGCTGCTGGCCGATGTTGTTTTTGGCCACGTCCCCATTCCAGCGCAGACTACGCTGCTCAGGCACAGCTGGTGGGCTGCCGGTCTGTCTGTCTGTCTGTCGGAACCCCCCACCCAGACCTCCGACCCCTCCTCATCGCTCACACCACCTGTAGCTCACGCTAACCAGGCCGCAGCGCCGCTCAGCTGTCTTACAGGAAGTGAGGTAAAAAAAAAGGCTTGAATGTTGGAGCATCCTGTGACGCCAACATGCTCTCATCGCTTCCTATCTGAGGACAATACACACACTTACACACACAAAGGAGTGCATGCGAGCGAAGCACAGGCTGCAACACACAATGGGAACGATACCGACAACCTTTAGCTTTAGTGGCGGGAAAACTGGGGGCTTTCACATAAAACCATTATTGTTAATAATGAGACTGATTGTATTTTCCTTTACGGCGTAGAGTTACAACAACAGTGAGAATTAACCTCGTTTTCTTCCACAGAAATCTCATCCACTGGAAACAGAGAAAAACTCTGATCAAACACGGCAGATAAGATAAGATCTGAACCCCGGCGGGCCCGGACAGGTCGGTCTGACGTCTTCACATCTTGTTCCCCTGCAACAGTCGTATAATTCAATCTGCTGCGCCGGACGAGATAAAAAAAAGTTGGGTTCAACTCTGAAAACAAAATCCGTCATCATCCACTAGAGGGCCAGTCGGCTGAGGGAGACGTCTGAGAGGAGACGGGGAGTTTTACACAGTGACTGAAGCAACATGTGATGTGCTCTAACAGCATTAAAGTTTTTGATCAAATCACATAAAATTACATTAAGTCTTTGTAGTGAGCGTTCAAAAAAGTGTACTTTTCAATCCCAGAGTGCAGCTGTCTCGGAGTGTGAAAGGCTGCACAGACAGATGTGCACAAAATCACAGAGTCCCTGTCAGAAAAAACACAATTTACTGCCTCGCTAAACACCAGGCGCAAAGTAAATTTTATCTTTCTCCTCGCCAGAAACTTCACGAGGATGTAAAGAAACAAAAACACATTCCTTGCTCCGTGGCAGCCCAAGCATGTGTTTTGTGTGTGTGTGTGTGCGTCTGTGTGTGTGTGTGTGTGGTGTGGCCACATTCATGACACACAGTGTGTGTGACTCAAGTCACAATGCCTGGTGTTGTTGTTTGCTGCATTCTTCATTGTGGCAGCAGAGAAACCTCAGCGCTCTCTGTTACCATGCAAACAAACGCGGCGCCCACAGATCGGTCCGTCCGTCGGCTCATTTCTGCAAATGGAAGACTGATTTTTTTCTATTATTTTAACCTCTATTAAACCAGGATGTAAATGTAAATGTTGATAGCGCAATGTAGTAAATATAGAATAATGAAACAATCCGCGTTTACGTTGGTTCCCTGTAAACCTCGCTGTCGCTATACAGGTTTTTCTGCCACCAGGTCACCTCGGAAAAGGAAGTTTACCTGGGGATCCATTTATATTATGGACTTAATGATTGAATAAAACTCACATGTGTTGTTGCCATTTCGTGTCTGAGTCTTTGCAACAGCAACAGTAATACCACTCGGACATTTTAAGATAGAAAAATCTCTTTTCCAAGTGACGTGTAGAGCTGCAACAAATGATAATCGATTCATCGGTTTGGGTGATTCCAGCTTCTGAAAAGGTGAGAGGTTTTTTTCTTTGGGCTTTGAGAAACACTGGTCGCCCTAACAACTAATGGATGAATCAATAAAATAATCGACAGATTAATCAAAAGGAAAACAATCATTAGTCGCAGCCTGAGTGACAAGAGTGAGTATCAGACATGAGTCATCAGCTGTAATGCGACAGTCATGACTTTTAATCATTTTCCCTCCCATACATGGCAGTGATCGCTCCATTACCTCTGCTGTACTCACCCCAGTTCCCATGCTGCCCTGGGGCTCCACGTTCTCAGGCTCCAGGCAACGACCTGGAGCTCTACCCCGCTCCACGGCGCCTAAAGACAACACACACACACAGACAGATGGAAGACGGTCACTCAGTATCTCATCCGCCGTCAAACTTTCTGTGACCTTACACAGATGTGAGACAAGCTGAGGCGACAGGGGACGAGATAATCTGAGGTGCCCTGACGTGGCCCCGGAGGAGGAGCCCGGGTGCATCGCCCTGCATCACCCGGGCTTCAGTTTCACGGTGACAGGGGCCTCACACAAACCAGACAGCGCTAAGGAATGACAGGAATCCACTATCTGATCCAGCATCGCAGGTAGATCTGCCACAGTAACTATGGCGACCGCAGACAGACCACTATCTGTCCCGCGTGAATTATTCATACACACTCTTTAACATTATGTATTTACCCTCCGAGGTTCCTTAAAATGTAATAAAATTAAAAGGAAACTGGCGGTGAAGAAGTTTTTTTTATCTATAAATTGTATTTTGAATGTTCAGCCAAAGTATTTGACTCTTTGAACTCCTGAAATTATGATCTTCTCCTATATTTTCACAGCACGCTCTCCAGATAAATCAGTTTAAGTGTTTTAGCTGCCAGAACAGAGACAAAATGCATCATCCTTAAATGCCGCGTGTCATATTTTCCTCACCTTGCTGCTGTTCGTCTCGGACCTGTCGGATGGCCGCTCGGATCATCTTCCTCTCCTCGTACTCGCTGGCGGCGCGGAGCTTCACGCAAAAACACACACACAACATCTCAGCACACAGAGAACAAGCACGCAGTGTGATGTGAAACGTCAGTTTTGTCCATCGACACTCACCATTTTCGTGAGCTCATCGATGTCCTGGATCGATTGCAGTTTGCATGACAGGACGTCCAAGTTGTCGCTGGTTTCTGGCCTGAAAGAGGGAGACAGTGAAGTTGTTATAATGGCGATAATTATTCTGACCATCAGCGGAAGGATCACAGTATCGTGAAATAACAAAATACCGACTGCATCCTCAGGCCTCTCTGTGAAGACAGTTCCAAGATAACACACAGTTTTCTTGGCCGGGACAAAGCCCATCAGAGGAAACACTCCCAGATCGAGCGTGGAAAAAGTGATACTCTGGCGTAACAGATTTGACAGCAATGACACAAAGGGCCTGAGAAAGGCTGCTGTCATCCTCCCTCTTTTTCAGCCTCACACTTCTCCATTTCTTCGACTCATTCCTCAGGTTCTCTCATCATCTCCGCTCTCCTCCAGTCGTGGGTATTAAAGGATGTGTGACGCGCCGTGGAGTGGAATATTTTACATTCCACCGCCGAGAGGCACGGCGTAACGCAACTTTCAGACGGACTCTGTGCTTCCCGTCGCGGCTTCAGTGAGTCACCCTCCTTTGTTAGTGTAACTCAAGTCATCTGAGAGCAGCGGTGAATGGAAATGATTAGGCCACCGGTCTTCACAGTGACAGAGGCGCTGAGCGACAGCAGACGGTGGAGTTTCCTCTTCCGTATCCGATAGTTTGAAATCATCATTGTCATTAATTAACTGTAACACTCTGGTCTGCAGAGGTCAGGATTTCACCCACATGAAACCTCAGACCATCAAAGTTTTAAAGGTGCAATATATTAAAATTTGCCACCTGTTGAATTTATACTTCCAACACTAGCGTAACCGCTAACTGCTGCTTACCGTTTTCTCTTATACATCCATTACTGTAGCTACTGTTAGCTCAGTTAGCAGTGCAGCTAGTCACTATCTAACATTTTTAACAGAATAACCGTGAGATTGGATTCCTCCAATTCTCTTTAAAACACAAACGACCACATTGTTTACAGTAGGGATGGCGAAAATTAAAAATATTCTTGACCGACCACCGAGCCTCATTAACCGGTTGAAACCAGTTAACCGATCAGATTAAAATGTGCTTGTCAAATCACGACAATGACCGCTTTAAGACGACGGAGCAGCGAGATGCAGCCTCACTGATTCTCCGTTTCAACTTGTGGCGAAAGTGCGGACTTCAAACTATATACCAGTTTTTAAATTGTGTTGATAGGCCGAGTAAAACCGGACTTGTGATAAATAATGTGCGCGACGCTTTTTCGCGAATATTGCCGCAACGTTTAGTGCAGGAAGAAACGGTAAAAACGGACTTTTCTCAGTAACGTGTCCGCAAACAGGAAGTGCTTGCAAGCAAAAAAAACCCCACGTGATACCCCCTTTCCTATTGGTGGAAAAAGCCACCACATCAACCAATCACAAAATGATATGGCAAATCACGTGATTTGGTTGCTGGGGAACAGGGGGAAGTTGTGGGGAGGGACGGCGACGAAGAGTGACAGCGATACTGACAGCGACAGAGACAGCGTTTATTTATTTATTTATTTATTTATTATTTCTTTTAACCGACAAGATTGATCGGTTAACGTTGATACGGTCATCCATCGGTCAAACGGTCATCGGTTAACATCCCTAGTTTACAGTCACATCAAGACGATCAACCGAAGCCTGTTTGTCCTGCGTCTCGAGTTGTTACCAGCTTGTTTATTGACTAAATGAGAAAGGTGAGGTTAGAGCTGAGTTATCAGTTTATGCACATTCCTCAGGTGAACGACAGGTGCGGGGGAAACGTGTGTTACTGACCTGTGAAGTAGGCCAAACAAACGATAAGTAGGACAAACAAACGGTCTGAGAACTAAATGCTGACGGGTTGGGGACAAACGTTTGAACGTGAAAGTATTCATTAAATGTGCAGGCGCGATGGAAAAATTCAAAATGTGCTGTGGTTGCAGCCGTCTTGTCCCATGTGAACCTCCAGACTAATCCTGTTTCCCGCTGGAGTTGTGAAATGCTGTAGTCGGGTTTATGGACCGGTGCAGTTTGTCATTAAGACAGCTGTGTGTGTGTGTGGTCTCACCTGTGCTGGTTCTCCTTGTCCTCCTGCTGTTTGAGGCGCGTGGGTCGGAACCTCTTGCTGGCCAGAGCGGCCTCCATGTCCTCGATCTCCCTCCTCCTCAGCTCCCGGATGGCTGAACGGATGAGGCGCCTCTCGTCCAGATCCACGGTTCCATCCAGCTGCACACGGAACACGAAAATACAAACAAACAAAGGGCGGGGCGTGAGGACAAATGTTTTACGAGAGCCAAAGATTAGCCACTTGGGGCTTTTATATTTGCATCTTTCAGCGAGTACAGCACAGATGCATTGTGGCCACAGTTATATAAGAATCCACTGAGGCAGAGACGGTCGCAGGCTTGTTCTCGGTGTAAGTACAGGGCGGTCAACAGGCAGGACAACTTCTGTCAGTCACCGTCACTCGTCCTCTGTAATTAACCCTGTCGGCTCTAACACAGAAGAAGATTTGAGGAGGATTTGTGATTTTTAGCCATGTTAGCTACTCTAGAGGAAGCACTGTGGGTTGGTTGAGCCGCCACTTTGGTCCAGAGAGAAATATCTCCAACTACTGGCTGGACGTGTTACTGTGAGCAGGTGAGCGTGCTGATGTGAGCCTCCAGCTCATCTCACCTGCCGTGCCAAAGTGCAGCCTCACAGCTGCTAGCATGTCTGTGGACTTTTAATCTCGAATGATTCGGGTGTGTGACATCCAGACAGTGTTAGACTAAACGGCCCGGCTCGGATTTAAATGTATGGCAGAGAGGCACGGGGTCAGCAGGGCCGATGAACGGCTTATGGATTGGTGATGACAAGTGATCTGACTTCGCTAATTCTAAAAGACGGGACCACACGAGCAGAGGACGAGAAGCAGACACGCCAACAGCTGGTGCTCGGCCAGTAAGAGAGGAGTGCGATGAGCTCTGCGTGTCGAGCCGTCGCCCAGGTGTCTTCCTCTCTGACTTTAATTCATCCCGGCCGAACAGCAGCTGGGCTGCAGGAGGCCCCAGAGACTCAAACGCTGAAGTGGCTCCCTTAAAAACACTCACTGAGGCATTTCATCGTGTGAGTGACTATTAGCTAAAGAGTTTATTTTTTCAAGCAACAGAGGAGTAATTAAGGTGTGCGTGTGTGTGTGTGTGATGGATGCTTTCATGTCAGCGGCAGCCGGGAGCATGGGAGGGCCGAGGGAGCCCCCTCCTGTCATGTGAGAGACTGATCTCTCTGTCGGTTCGACAGCGGGAACCTGTCGGCACACGCAGAGAAGAGCGGCTGCTGATCCTCTGCAGGCCTTTCTGATGCACTTCACGCACAAACACACACTTTCAGGTTTCCTGCTGCACCGGTTAACTCACGCAGAGTCGAGACACAGAACCTTTAGCATGCCGACTGGTTTCTACCAGAGGGGGCTGGATGTGGCTGTTAAGCTAAGCTTTACACCCTGATGGGTTGAAAGGGGTTGATGTGCCCCCCCATACTGGGCCCGGAGGAGGAGGAGGAGGAGGAGGGGGGGAGTCTCATAAGAGATGAAGAGGCCGAGTGGTTTTGAGGTCTCGCTGTGGTTTTACAAAGTATGCAGCCCGAGCTGCACGAGCTCAGAGGGGCTCTCATATATGCTATAATTTGTGGAAATTTAAAGTGCTGAGCTGACTGAAAATAATGGGTAAGAGGAGAAAGTGCTCAGAAAAAGAAGAAAGGAAATGAGGAAAGCGGAGACGGCGAAGAAGAGGGGAGAGGAGAGCGGCCGTCAGGGAGGAAGGATGACAGAGTGAAAAGGAGAGAAATGACAGAGAAGCCGGGCTCGGGTATGCCTAAAAATGGGCAGAGGAGAGCTGGGTGGGAAAGGCCCGGGCCTCGCGTCGGTCATTCCTCGCATTCCTGCTGACTCACAAGGAAAGAGATGTTCGTGAAATGTGCCGATCAGGAGCTGGGTTCGGGTCCAGCGCCGGCAGTGAGATGATACGGCGACTGCGGTGAGATTTTCAGCGTGAATGCGAGGAAATCCCGAGGAGAGAGCAGATGAGAGCACACTTGCTCGTTTCTATCATTGTCCGGTGTGTCTCTCTCCCTCACACACACACATGCCCACACACACGAAAACACACTCAGCAGACACTCGAGGGAGCCGTCTGTTACCACACTGTCAGGCTTAGTGCTGAATGAACGTCCTGATGCGATTATACGGCCGGTTCGCTGCCAAGTTTTAGGACTGACTGATTTATTTTTTCATTACTGAGATATAACAGAACAGCCTCCACTCCGAAACAGGCTGCTTGTGTTGGCCTGTGTACTGAACAAGAAGCAAAATAAAAACCTTTTAAACTCGGAGCATGTGATTGACGGCAGAACCGAATCCGTTGCAGTAATATTTCCACAAACAGAGCGAGGGGAGTTACAGTCGCTCTGCACTTTTACCTGCACTGACTCAAGTTTGTTTCGAAAAGGACCAATCGGTGCACAGATGAGTCAGCTCGGATTGGCCGTAGCATGCACACTATAAATTCTCCTGGCACAAAGCCAGCAGCCGTAACTGACTTTTCCTCTCCGCGTTTGAAAAATGGAGTCCACCAATAACTTCCCTGCACAGGAAGCTGATGAGTGGGCGGAACCCGAGCAAATAAAACACACCTTAAAAGTTGGGCGCCTGCCAAAGAAAACAGAATAACCATTAAAAAAGCGCCAGAGACGGAAAACGTGCGCTCGCGTGGAAACAGAGTCCGTTTGACAAAAACCTCCGCGTGACAGAGCGAGAACTGTGTCAGTGGGAGGGAGGAAAATAAATCAATGTGGTTACACAGTGACAGCACCTCACACCGCTGACCGGGCCCCAAAAGGCAGTTTTCAAACCGAGCCACAGACCAACTGTCAGCTCCGGCTCAAAACAACAACAGCACTGTGACCCGGAGAGCAGCCGTTACACCCCGACAGACACGTCGAGTCAGGAGCAACACGCAACACATAAATGTGTTTTACTGAAAACGGTGAAGTCATCAAGACGTCACCGAGCTGTCTGCACCTTTAATGACGGCGGGAGGAGGAGGTGGAGGAGGTGGAGGGGGCGGCGGTCGTGTTGCAGCCTGGTCTGCTGGAGCTAACAGAGGCCTCACTCGTCACCGGCTCTGAGGAAAGCTGCCGTCACACCTGTCGGCCTCGGCAGAGTCACCTGACTCGGCCGGTGAGATGTTGGGAGCAGATTGGAGGAGGTGTTTACGACCGACGGGGTGAGGAGAGAGAAGACGGTCCTGCAGAAACCAACCAACTCTTTTTGTTCAAACTCGCTGATTTAAACCAGGCAACGATGATTACCTTATTTGACGGGAATTACACTGCGGTGAGGAGAAAGATACAAAAACATGTTGTAATGATTCACAAGCAGGCCTGCTAAGGCTTGTGCTGCACCGTTGGCCCCTTTGAGTCACATCCTGCCAAGCAGAAGCTCTCTATGGAGTCAAAACCTCAAAATCTATCCAAAGACATCCGACTGAAGCAGCTCAATCAATCAGAGTCAATTAGAAAGGGCTCATGGTTTAGCTTTAATCCCAACCAGCTGGTGACGCACTCCTGAGGACGGAAACACCCTCTGAACTTCATCTGCTGCACAAGACACATTTAAATATGACTTGAAGTTTGCGAGGCCGGTTTAATTTAATGCGCCACATATGGAAAACAGCCTCAGAAGTGGCCAAATATGGCAAGAAGTCAACGTCCTTCAGGTAATTAAAATGCACTAAGCTGCCATTTAGTGGATCGTCTGCCGCGAGCTGAGCTAAACACACATGCTGTAAGGACCACCTGTGGGTGCAGCGCTGACACGGGATTAAGTTAAATCTGTGGAAGTGAAAAGAGTCGAACCACTCAGACAAATAGAGAGCAAATATTGTACAAGTTCAGATTTGTCTTAACGTCGGCCTCTTTATTCAACTGAAACATCTCAACGCTTTCTCCGGTTTTGGCATCGTACATTTCTGCGGATCATGGAGGCCTCAAGTTTGCGTTTCATACTTTTCATATCAACACTGAGACGGTGCCGAGCCAGAGGCCGCTGTCCGAGACGCCGTTTTATCGTTTATAAGCCCGAATCCACTGGATATTTTCTACTAGACGTCGGGACCTTTTCCAGCCGTGTTCGCCCGACAAACTTTAAGTGCATCTCCTCAGTTGTGTTGCGAGATTTACAGCGGGGGTCTGGTCAAACATCACAGACCCCCCGGCCCCGTCTGAGAGCACAACGACCCCTCAGGCCGAGTCCTGACCTCCCGACTCCCACCGTGCCGGGCTGTTTATCTACTTTGCACTTTCTCCTCTGTGAACCGTGACGCGTCGATCACATCGCCCGACACAAAGGAGTATGTATGTATGCTTTCTGCCGCGTGCAAGTCCACGTGCAGGTACTGTGTGTTTGTGCGTGGAATGAGGGCTATAGTAATAATTTCCAGAGCAGGCGGAGGTTAGAGTGCAGCCAGGCAGCAGATCGGATCAGCGCTTTAAACTCGCTTGTGTCAAGCCCACAAGTGAGTTTGCCCTTATAAGGACACGCGGGACACTCCTGGTAGCAGAGCTGAAGTGGATTACCAGCTGCCACCGAGAAAGCCGGACTGAGACAGACACAAATAAACAACCGAGAGAGAGACTGAGAGTGAGGAAGGTGAGGAAGTTCAGAAATATTTTTTTTTTTCACCCCTGAATCTCTTTTATTGCCTCGCTCTGGGGCAAAACTCCAATCTGAATCAGGTGGACGCCTATAAATCATTTCTCGGCGCCTCAGGAAAACAATGCACACACACACACAGACACACACACCACACCCACTGAAAAATGTGAATATAATCAGGATACACGAGAGCGCCGCGAGGCACGGGACGGCTCGTTTCTCAAAAGAGGGAGTTTCAGTCACCTCCTGGCTGAAAAACTCACAAAGAAACAAACCAGATTGAGGGTTCACGCTCATTGTGCCGCAGCGACACTGAGACTTTATCGTCCAGTGTCGAGAAAACAAAAAGAAAAAAAAGAGGGAGAACCTGCAAAAGCCTCGGAGGAGGAAAGATTACCGCACATGTGGCGACGTGCTCCTTGCGAGTGCGGCTGCACGTGTGCGAGGGCTTAACCTTTATTAATAACCGGGTGGTGGGACGGCGCGCGAGCAGACCTGGGAAAACAGCGTCCCCTTTACACTCGAGGTAGCAGACATAAAGAACGGATGGATGGATGCAGGAATGCATGTGGGTCAGAGGGGGGTCCAGGCATCAGCAGTGTGCTGCAGGACTGTAACGATGCACTGAAGACAGATCTGACCCACACGTGTTGTTACCGACTCGAGGCTTTACATCAGCGCAGTCGACTCCACAGGCTGATTAATCGGCGCACACTTGATTGTGCACACATGTTCAATGCTCTGATCCAACCTGCAAAATATTGACCTTTCAGCTCCTCGCGGTAATCTAAAATCTTGCAGCATCGTTGCATATATCTCAAGGAAATTGAATCGAATGCAACTGGATTTGGTTTTTGTCTTGAAGACGTTTCACCTCTCATCCAAGAGGCTTCATCAGTTCCTGCTCGCTTGACTAGGCTGGGACTGGATGAGAGGTGAAACGTCTTCAAGACAAAAAACAAATCCAGTTGCATTCGATTCAGTTTCCTTGAGATAACTATGACCTGGATGAATGAGAATATTCACAGGCTCGTTGCATATATAACTCCTCTGACTTCCACAAAAGGAGCGCGTTTGCCTTGGGCTCGATCCAACGCCTCCGCGAGACTGCGTCGGCCCAGTTCGGCCGTCTGGCTTCCGCTCGCTCTGTCCTCCCTGGATGTGATTCTCTTCAGAGCTGCAGGTCAGGTCACAGAGAGGGATCCAGGTCAGCTGCAATCCAGGTCGAGACAACCGTGGCCTACATTTTGGAGCTGGCATCATCAAAAAGGATTTCGTACGAGCAAGCGTAGGCAAAAAAGCTGTGTCATTGTTCTGCTACAAACTGCCAGCGGCGCACACAATATCATTAAAAGCTTCACAGTGCATGCAGTGGCAACAGGCTGGAAATGAGGGCATGTTTGTGGGCATTTTGCTCTGATCTTGGGTCTAATGTTGGGTTTGTTTTATCATTTCAACGATACAATTTTGCACCAATAAAATAACCACCTAAATAAAGGAAACTGATGCAGAAAAAACAGAGATATTGTCTTGTTGTCTTACATCTGGGAGACAAGATTTGCAAGCCAGGGCATCTCTGCAGCAAAACAGTACTTCGCTGTAATGTTGTTTTGCCACATTAATGTTTTGTCAGATTAACCGTGCAGCCCCGGAGCCTCAGAGATCACAGATCTGGGTGCATTGTGGGAATACAGTAGCAGCGAACGCAGCCTTGAGCCAATAAGCTGCAGATGAACGACGAGCCACGGAGGTATTTCCGACTCCACATTCCCAGATGTTTTCGTCCTCAGACTCGCAGCTTTCGGGCTCAAACCGTCGCCGACTCGAGTGACATCACTTCAAATCCATCAGGTTCTGTGAAGCCTCCTCTGGAGACACGACAGGTTTTAGACGACCTTTTTCCACTTATGCCGCAGCTGCACTGGTTTTCCAGGTCGAACTCGCACTAAAACTCCTCTTTGCCCAAAAGCCGTCTTTGTTTAAAGTTATTATAATCATAGGAAGGAGGGAGGAGGAAGGAGCTGTCCACAGTTTGTTAGTACAGACTGCTGGTATCACACTCGCGGCCGTAAGCAGAAGATCTGATACAGTGTGACAGATTTCAGCAGGAAGAAGACCAGAGATAAGAAAGGATCCTGTACTTCAGTCGGCCTTGACCCTGTGATAAGATCCAGGTCACAGCAGAACCTCCAGCGTGACGACTCTTCTCCAAATATGGGACATCGGTCGGTCGAACCGAAGCCCTGCGTGACCGGCTGTTTTGGCTTAATGAGGGCAGCCGGGAGGTGAGAGGGACGTCCGGAGGCGAACAGAGAGGGGAGTTAAAGCACTCTGGGAGGCTGCACGGCACAAACTGTTTGTTCTAATAGATCCACGAGAGCCGGGCCAGGCTGACTCTGAGAACTCAGAGGGTACGGAGTCGTGCACAGACAGACAGACAGACAGACAGACGGACGAAGCCAAAAGACATTTAACAGATCAGCTGTTGCATCTGAGAAATGCCCCAACATTAACAACAGTGGGCTGGGAAGCCAAACATCAACATCCGCTGGACGCTTTCTCGTGGATCTCAGGAAATGGCTCTTTCCTGGGGGAGTCGACGTATGAAACGGCAGAACCACAGTGTTTGTACATTTCTCTCTTCCCCGACTGCGTCTCACATCTCACATCTCTCTATTTCCCCCCCATTCGAAAGCCACCGTCCTCGCTCGAGCCGGTGAAATATGATATAAATATGATATGATTAACTTTTATTCCCTTCTGGTTTAATCCAGCGTGCGACTTTGGCAGGCGACCCTAAACATCTCTGATCCCGCAGAGCGCTGCGTGCCGTTTCCTGTAGGCCGTTCTCCTCTGTAAACAGAACCACGCCTCAGTATTCCAACGTAAAGCCAAAGACTGCTGAAGCTGCGCCGAAGCCCTGCTGCGTTACCTCGCAGCCGAGGAGACGAGCACATTAATCAAGTTTTGCACCAATTAAAAAACACTCAGAATCTTAAGTCTCTTCTGTGTGTTACACGTGGAGTCCACAGTGCAACAGTAGCCTCAAAGCAGATTGTTCACATCTGGTTTGTGTCTTCTTCTGAGTCTCAAACACCTGCAACGGTCTAAACGGGAGCTTCGGGGCGTTCGTCCCCCTCGGAGCGCCGAAAGGACGAAGGCTCAAACTGGGATTTCACTCGCTCAGACGCCCTGGTGGCTAATGAAGGAGACAGAGGGGTGAAAAGCACACGTTCAATCCCTTATCCAGACCTTTTCCATTTGGCAGAATGATGATCCAGACAGACGGAGATCAGTCGCAGAAAGCCTCTCTGCTGGATCACTTTACCGCACAGACGGAAAGAGACGAGAGCGGCTCTGACAGCGGCGTCTGTCTCGCGTCAGCAGGTTCACCCCTCGGATGACACTCGCATTTATCAAGGCAGAATTTACTGTCTCGCTCCGTGAGTCTGCGCTGCACAGATGATGTGACTGAGGTCAGTTTCTGACAACAGAAGCAGCTGCTGCTGAGTCCGTTTGTCAAGCTGTGACGTTTTGGCCTTCGTCTATAACCACACGTCGGTTCGGTTGTTTCTTCACGCTCAATATGGAACCAAAAATACGCTGTGGAGGCCGTGACCCAGTGGCGTTCTGGGGGGGGGCTCTGAGTAACTCTGAGTCCGGACCCCCCTGTGGCCCCCCGAACGAAGAGTCTGCATCAATAATAAAATGACAGATTTCTTGCTGTGTGTCCTGAAGGGAAAGGCGGAAATAAAGTGTCTCAGCAGTTTACTACCCAATTAAAAATGTTGAAATTGTAAACACTGTTTTAAGTCTCATTTATCTTGTCTGAATGAGGCATTTGTGGGTTGTATGTGCCCCTCTAACAAAAAAAAGCCGGCCCCAACCTGGCCCCCCTATTAAAACTGGTCTAGAGAATATCCAAAGCGGGACAAATACCTTTTGAGAGTGTTGTTGGTTGGATGTAAAAAGGCCCTGACCAGAAGATGGCTTAAGAAGGACAAGCCAACAATAAATGAGTGGATTGATATAATTTACAATATATATGTTATGGAGAGAATTACATTTAAACTAAGAAACCAAACTGATATTTCTGAAGAGAACTGGTCAAAATGGCTCAGTTATGTGGTGACTGCAAGACCTGCTTTCATATAGATTGCAAAGATGAGATCAAACCCTCTATTAAGATTTTATTTCTTAAATTTTTCCCTATTTTTTTTCGAGCAGCATCCTTATATTTTTATGTATGATGTGCTTATGTTGACTCTGCTGTTTTACTCAACGCACAATCCTCCCCTCGTCATGTTATGTTTGTGTTATGTTGTATGTTTTTGTGCTTAACTTAATAGAAAAAACGAATAAAAAGTAAATTAAAAAAAAAAAAAAAACTGGTCTAGAACCGCCACTGCCGGTGACAGTGGTCACAGTATCTTCGATCTCGCCCTCCATAAAACTAGAATCATCAGCCTGAGAGGGTGTGAGCACATTTCTTCAATCGTCTAAATCACAAAATATGAGATAATGATGATTAATTTTAAATACGTTTCGAATGTCGTCTCTGCAGAACTGCGTAACTCACAGACGGGGAGCATAAACAGTTATAAAGCAGACGGTTTACACTGTGAAACACCTGCTCGCCGGCCGCGCCAAACAGTTCATTCACTTACTGTAATCACATTAACTCGGTGACACTCAGGCTTCATCACCCTCTGTGAGGTTTGTTTCTCACACCAAGTGTTAAACTGCCACATTCTTTCTTTAATGACATTTTCAAAATGACAAAACGAGCGCCTGACGTCGTCCGGTGTGCTCGATGAAACACTGCTCGTCATATTTAAAACGTACACAACATCTCAAAATGACTAAACAATAGCAGGTATGCTCTTTAACAACCAAATTCGACACGGCGAACTTCATCTGAACTGTAAACAGGCGGTAAATGATCGCTGAAATACATCTACAAGTGCGCTCATTTATTAACGTCGGGCTCGAAAAGGCCAACGGACCAAAAATAGACTTTCGGGGAGTTGATATGAACATCATCTCAAAGTTCAACCGCCTTTCTTTTCTCATCCTTTCAGAGCCAAACATGGCCGGCTATTTATAGCAGCATCCCGCCACAAAAGTTTCCTGTTTTATCAAACAAACAAAGCGGCTGCTTATCTCTCGGCTCCACGGCCGCGTATTTGGATATCGACGGTCAGAGGCTGAAGTCTGAAGGCCGTAAATCATCTGCGACAGACTCGTGCTGCCGCTGTGACGCCGCAGATAACTCAGTTTCCACAGCGTCGGTTTAGGAGAAGAAAAAACCTGTTTCTTCATCGCCGACACCTTTGAAACTTAATCATAGAGGAAAAGCTTTGAGGAAATGTGCGGGGCGTAAATACCTGTGAGAATGATGACAGGCTCAGCAGGGAGAAGTTCAGGTGTGCACTGCGAGCTGTGTGTTTGGAGTTTAGAGGAGAGAAACACTTTACAACAACACCCCCGCAAACACCCACCGAGGTCAAAGGCAGATATGTTCACCAACCGTCGGCAGGAACGCAGAAGCAGCAGGTGTTATCAGCGGCCGAGAGCATAAAACACTTCAAGCCCTTTTCTTTTTGTAGGTGTGTAGCTGTATTCAAAGGAAGATGTGTTACATGCAACAGCTTGTGTCTGAAACACTCTGCAAGGAAGAAAAATGGTCAAGTCCTGCAGTATCACGCACGCCGCTGCAATTTAAGACGTTCTGTGGAAACTTTACGGCCAATTTATATCACGAATCAATCTGCTGTTTATTTTCTCGGTTAGAAAAATAACCTTTCCGCTTCAAAATTTCAGAAAATACTGAAAATTCCCTGCTGCTTAAACCCATTGTCATGTTTCATTTGTCCAACTGTCCAAAAAATCTAAAGTTTACCATCAAGTGTGACAAAGAAAAGCCTCAAATCTCCACATTTGAGAAGCTGATGTTGTGCAGTTTGTCCCTAAAAGCTGGTAATTACTCCATTATCATAATAGTCGACAATTACTTTCCTGTTGATCGGCCAGTCTTTACTTTCAATGTGACAAAATATGGTCAAAATGAAAAACACTGTTAAACAAATATGACCCGGGGCGACATTTGTTTCAAGTGCTGACAGCATAAAAAAAACCACTCTGCTCATATATCTGACAACGTCCCAGACGGTTATATAATGCAGCATCATTTTTCCGATTTATTCCTTCTTGATGATGAGGCTGACATTTTGGAGCATGTCTCAGGGGGGGCAGAGGAACCTGGGACAGCGCTGAGAGCCAACAAAACAAACCCATTCTTCCCCTTCGGCTGGAACCGTTGAGCCCTTGTCACCGGACAAAGGGTCCAGAGGGCCATAAAACGAAGGCCCGGGGGTCCCATAGATCACCGCGGCTGGACCGCAGAGTGAAACTGCACTATTTTAAACATGTGTGAATGCTTCTTGCTCACCAGGGAGAGACGACGGTCACAGGGCTGGCAAGACAATTACAAATCATTATGTGGAGTCTCGCAGCATGTGAAATCGGCCCGGCAGGCGCCAGAGGCGGAAAAAAAAAAAGTCTCCGGGTCAATTCAAAAACCGAGAGGACAGACCACAAACTGTAAAAACACAATAAGGCAATCAGATTCCATCCACTTGTTGACATGTGACGGAGCGGCGCAGCAGGGAGGGGCTGCACAGATAATTAGAAGGGAGATCACGGCGCTTAAGTCGAACCTTATTCTTAGTTTGGCAGGCAGGTGCACAAACGTCACGGCGGCAGACACCTGTGGACCCGGCTCGTCCTGCAGGTCTGACCCGCATGCACGCAGGAAACTCTTCACAGCAGATTCGAGGGAAGAAACAACTGATAATCATCACGCTGGCAGTCGGCTGATAAAATCTATTTATAAGTGATAGTGGTCGGAGCGGTTTGGTTGGAGGGAGCTTGGAGGTTTTTTTGTCTCAGGAACTTAAGCACCAGTCAGACAAGTGACCTTCTTCCACAGAAACTGGGACAGCGCCTGATTATTCCTGTGGATGTTTAAATTATTGTGGCGGTCGAGTAAAAAAGAAAAAAATGCTTTTCCCGGTTGCCATGGAGGGGATTAAATGAGCAATATAAAAGGCAGCCCGGGCTCTGAATAGCCGTGTAGAGATGGGATTAGTGGCGTTAGAGAGGCCGCCGTATGACCTTCTGACTGTTTAGTTCATTAAGTACAACGCAGGCCTGGAGTCTGTGTTCGTTATCCCACTGTTATTTAACAGGAGCTCCTCCACCCGGCTTTTACAAGCAGTTTAATTAAGCCCGGGCATCTCGGATCTTCTCTTTAAAAGTGTCCCAAATTCTTCATCCGCAAACTCTCCACAAAACAGAGGCGTTCGAATTCACAAAATGACTGAAAACACAAGCGGCTCTGTGGAGCCGAATTTAAATTACGACGCAGCCACACATGAAGTTTAATCAGAGTTTGCTTCCGCTGTGGAAAACGCTGACACTCGAGTCACCGCGAACACCATCAGTGAAAATGTGGGATCTCGGTGACCTCGGAGCCGGCGGTCACAAACTCAGGAGGCGTTTCGAATCTTCCTCGGCGATGTGTCGAGCGTCACGCGGCGATGAAAGCACCCTGAAACGTCCGCTCGATACGGAGGCCACACGGGACGATTCAGACAATAATAACAAGCTGAGGTCTTAACATAACCGAAGTGAAATATTACAGAGACAAAAGGGGCAAACACTCGTAAATCTGCATCGAAAACACGTCTGATATGTCCTCATTTTCTTTCCACTGCCAGAAGTCTGCAGTGACCATTTTCAGCCCGTTCTTTGTTTCTTTGTTCCTCTATAAATAATCTCGTAAATCTACTGATCAAAGCAAACAGTCCTCTGGTTAACAGTCAATCATTACGCTGACGGATCAACATCATTCCCTCTCGTTCTCACACTGTAACGATGTCACTACTTGTGCCTTGAAGTGATTTATGTGAAGACAGCTCTTTGGCCAGACGACTCCGGGCTCAGGGGGGGGAAACGGTCCGCTGTCTGTCTTTATACAGTTGAAATAGTCTCAGGCAGGTCAACAAAACGTCACATCTCCACTCTGCCTCGTTCCAAAGCAAACAGCCCTTTTCTTCTCATGTTTGGTGATCCTAAAGAACATGAATCTAAATGTTTTTCCAAAACGGCCTCTTCTTGGAGAGCGGGTCTTGGGAAAAAAGCAACTGGAAGTCGAGTTATAATCACACAATCGGAGCGCTAAACTTGGATTATTTAATAGAACAGGATGACGAGTATCAGCCAGATGTTTCATGCCTCTGTTGCGTATACGTGCGGCTGTGAGTCAGAGGAAGCCGGCGCCGCTCGTGTCCGAACAAGAACAAGCTGACTCATGCGCCCTTGTAAATGTGTCTGCGTTACAGGTGTCAGACAGACGAATGTGACACCTTTCCTCTGCCTCGGGAAACGATTAGGACGTGACGTACGCCGCTGTGAACCAGGAAGCCTTTTCTTTCTTATCGGTTCGCTGCTCACACTTGTGACACAGTGTCTGACAGAGGTGAATCACCTACAAGTGAAGTGAGTGTCACTTTCTTCACCTGTTCTGTGGGAGAGACGTGTCTGATGTGTGTCATCACGAGAAGACTGATCAGTTACTTGAATCACTTTTTTTGAAAATAGCCTTCAAAAGTAGAGTCCGACTGATACCTGGTGTTTGGGGCTGATGCCGATATCGATGACAGGAAGTTAAAAAAACATTCCAATATCGATATACAGGCCGATACACAGACAGTTTTTTGCAATTATCGTTCAAATGTATTGAACATAAACGTGTGATAAAGACGTGTAACAGAGGCAGATAATAATAAAGTATGTCGAGCATCTTTCTCTGCTTTATCTATCGATCGTCCAACATATATGCTGATACCGATAAATCTGTTCTCGGCCGATATCAGTCGCGTTTGAATCAAGAGTCCGGTGACATCTTCAACTAAGAGAACCAAGAGATTTTACATTTACAGTGATATAAAACAGGGAAAAAACAACAAAACAGTGGTCTTAAAAGGGCGGATCAACATCCCGATCTTTGGCAATCTGACTCATTGATTAATCAGCAAGACAAGAAAACACAGTGGCGGTGATATCACACTAAAACAATGTCCTCCTCGCCTGATATCTAACGATCAGACACTTTATCTGATCTGCATCGAACAGTTATCTACACGATCCTTTCACCTGCCCATCATTTTCTCAAGTCAATCGATCGATTACTGTATGAAATGTTATGCAGGCCAAAAGGTGACCTCTCTAAAAGTTGTATTTTTTCAATCACAAACCAACAAATGTGATCAGCTGATTACTGAGGATGCACTTTGGTCTGTGGAGACACGACATGTAAACACCTGTCAGGATTATTACCTGTCATTTATAACTCAATAAAGAAGAGCAATGTGTGTGTGGTGTTGTTAAGTTGAATAGAAGAGTTTATGAGTTTATGGTTGTGTCTTATGATTTAAGCCGTTGTTGACTTCCCTTTAGTTTAATGATCATGTTGTCACACAGCAGCTTCTGTAGAAACAACAACAGACCTGCAGCAGTTTAATGATAAATCAACATTTCCTCATTCCACACAGAGGAGTTAACAAGTCAGGTGCAGAAATATGTCAAACTGACTGCAGGGTGTTATATCGATCTGTTTTAAACACAACACAGTGGTCACCTAACCTTCATTAGTTCAGCTCAGAGCATCTCCTCATGGTCCGTGTTACTCACCAGGGCTCTCAGGGAGGACTCGTCCAGCGCAGAGTAGCTCTCCACAGACATGTCGGTCCTTCTTGTCGGGCTCAGGTGAGACGAGAAATGTGGGTCAGAAATGTGCTCTGCCACCTGCACGATGTCTTCTAGCTCGTTCTGTCGTCTTCTTCTTCTTCTTCTTCTTCTTCTCTTTTGTTTTTTTTTTTTAGCGCAGTTTTTTTCAGTCTTCAGCGAAACTTCCTCTGAGCTCAACGGAGATAAAGTCGCGTCCCGCTGCCGGAGAGCATATTTTAGTTCGTCGTTGTCTTGAGTTGCAGTGAAAGCGCTGACCAGGCCCGCACTCTCTCACACGGGGACGTTGGCAGCTTTTTGAACAGAGGATTCCCACTGAAAAGGTGTAAGCCCCGCCCCTCTCCGTCCCCCCGGCTTCTCCCGGCGCTCATTCAAAGCGCGCCGCTCTGTGGGAAGACGCAAAACAGCGTCCGTGTATGAGAGGCGATTAGTGCCACTGTCCACACTAACGAGTTGAAACTCAAATACAGGCTTTGTTGAAGATTTAAATTACATCATACATTTTATTAAATAACATTTTCCAGTGGTATTCAATGGTATTTCTTAAAATGAAGGTTTTTCTTTGTGTTTTAGCTTCTGTACAAATATAAAACAGCGTTTCAGGTCACTTGGAAAACTGCTGCCAGGGGGAAGATATTCAGAAAATACCTTTTCCAGTGTTTATTTGTAGACAGGAAAACTCAAGTATGTTGTAATTATACCTGGACACAACCATAGAGGCGAAGGCCCATTCATTTTCTATTAATCTTCTCCACTGGTCAAAAATCCCACTTTAAACCCGATCAGGTTTTTTTGTGCGATGGGAATTTGTACGCTCTGCATTTACACCCGGGTCAGTTGACTCACATTATCACAGTGAAACAAATCATTTGTTGTGACGCTTGAAAAAAAAAATTATGAGTAGTTACACAGTTTTGCTTTCATCTGGCAAAACATACAGAAGTATCTGCTGCCATACCACCAGACTACACAGCAGCTTCACTCCTAAAACTGTGAGATTCTTCAATTCATCCTCACTTCTCTCCTATGTAGAATAAAGGGACTTTCACGAACCTGGTGTTTTAAATGATGAATAATTTAACCTTTTTAACCTTTAATAGCCATTCAATGTATTAACATTATGTATTTACCTCTTTATATGTAGGCCAGAGGTTTTCATTGTTAGTGTACCTTCTTTCTTTAAATTCAGTAATTTGAACCTTTGACTAAATGAATAAACACAACAAACCTACGTTCTATCCTGGTGCAACTTAAAAAGTGAGTTCTGATCAAAGAGGTGAGCTAGATGTTTAAAGAGCTGTGAAACAACATTGAAATAACACAAACTGAAAGCATATATCGTCTCATTATACATTTAATAGACACACAAGACGAAGAGCATCAACAACAGTTGTTCTTAAACAGGAATAGTCAGCCGGGAGCTATGAGTGCCTCAAGTCCATCCGAACACCTCACCAGGTGATTTCACCGATTTTGCAAGTTAGCTTGTTGATCAGATATCAGTGAGGAAAGACTTTCTCAACTGTCTGCGGCACGTTGTTGCCTATTTTGCATGTACTTCTAAAGTGGACCCTATGTTACAAACAAAACACATCTTATCAATCTTTAAATCCTATTCAGAGGAGCAGCACACAACATCTTTATACTACTTAAAAGAAGATTGGACAGGAGACACTGCTTCAAAAGCCATCTCTTCATAACAACACATATAGTTCTATAGTTATGATTAAAAAATCTAAATATTACTGAAGGGTATTAAAGACCAATGTTCAACAGTATAAAAAGACAAATGTTCAATAATACAGTTATTTTTTTTCTTGCTCAAAGATGCATTAATTTATCAAATCAGTTCCTTAAGCCCTTTTTAAACAAAATAATCTATCAAAGTGCTTTAGGGTTACATAAAGATGCAGAAACCAACAGGAACACTGAGAACGATCCTGACAGAAACGATCAGGGATGGAGACAAAATGTCCTTGGCTGAAGTAACAAGGTACAGATTAAGTCAGACAAATGCACACCGACAAAGTCACGCGTCTGTGTTTGATGTTCCCGATGTTCTTAACGAGCCGAGACGCGCCTTGTACAGTTTAAAAAAAAAAAAAAAAGAGACCAATCAAATCAAATTGAGCGTAAATAAAATCAATTTTATAATTTATCTGTTAAGGCTAAATGTAAGACATACAAAACATCTGAAACAAATCGTGAACAAAAAGCAGAATATGCATGAATAAATCAAATTACTTGCTTGGACTTTAATAGCAAAATTCATCAGAATATAATCTGCAAGGTACTAATACTCACACAGGCACTTATCAGATAGGTATATGTTTTTCGATTTTTAGAAGTGTGCAAAAAGATAAATGAAAAGCAGAGAAGAAGATTTTGGTTTTTCTATTTCTCCAGATGTTCCTGCTCTCACTCTTCCTGCTGCTCTTCATTCTGCTTCTTGGGCAACTGCAAATGGAAAAGAAAAAAAAAAAACAACTGAAAATCCTTTAGCAGACGCAAAAGCACGCCGAGTGGAAGAAAAGAAAAATCCACCCTTTAACCAGAACTGACACTGCGGTAATCATTCTCCATTGGTCTTATTCACATACGAAACTTCTCTCAAATATGTGGTCAAGTCTAGAGATAATGCATTCAATTCAAGTCAAAAGAAACCTGAAGCGTACCTTTGTCATTGGATTCCTTATGTTCCCTCTCCCTTCTTTATTTTCTGGTAGATGTAGTCTGGTGGAAAAACACATTCAAATCAGAATATTAGTATTATATTATGAAAAAAAGCCCAGATCATTTGATTCAAATGATAAATAAGTTGAGGAGGGCTAAAGTAACTCCATCGATTCTTTTACCCCTTTATAGATGCAGACGCAGATTTGTCAGTGTCACAGAAAGACGGCCGAGCCTCTTCTGCCTCTCTGCTGTTCTGAGGTCGGTCTTTAACAGAAACGTCACAGTTGGACGTCTTCCTTTGACTCGGCAGTCCGATGTAGCCTCTCTGCCACTCCCTCGGGTTTTGTCTTGGTAGTGTGTCTCTGTCGAACCCAAAGTCCTCCATGAAGTCACCTATATGTGGGACGGGACACACAGTGTGTGTAAATAAACACATGAATGCACAAAACCTTCTAAATATAATAAAGGGAAACTGGTTTGGTATGTGTAATGTTTGTGGTGGTGTTTAAATTTTAATATCTACAATGAACAACGCAAAAGATAATAAAATAATAAACATTTTCTGTATAATTTCTGTGTTTTTTTGTAATGACAATCAATTCTATACATTACCTTGGTGTTTTACTCTCCTCTGAAAATCCGGAGACATCTGACCAAAGGTTTCTTGGCTCGGTGGCTTTTTGACAGATGCTTTTGTGAGATTGTTCAGTGGATGAGCCGTCTGAGGACGCATATCGCATTTGTCCTAGGTATAAAAAGACCAACAGAATTGACGAATTTGACAGTGGCAATACACATTAATCAGCATCACTGTAAATGGTCCAGTAATGTCGCATAACCAGATATTAAACTAGCGAATTAGCCACACAAAACTTTCCTTTTTGTTAAATATTCAACATTCATGATCAGGTATTCAGAAATCTTTACAGGCTGGTTGTTCAGGTCATAATGTGGAAAATCTCTACAGCTGACATATTTCAAATAACATCTAAGTTTAACTCTACTGCCGCATAATCAAGAAATCCTCCAACATGTCAGAATAATTCAATAAAGAGCTTGATAAGTGACCGACCTGATGGTGAAAGACGACAGCCTCTTCTAGAGCGACGCCACAGAATTCACATGGAATGACCACATCGCCCTCTAGTGGGCTGGCTGGAGGACTGTAGGAGGCCGGGGAGACGGACCGAGGGAAGGTTGGAATGTTTGAAGCCAGCGTGTCAGGGACGCTGTGCATCAGCCCCGAAGCATTCCTGCCCATCCTGTCCTCTCGGGGTGGAGACACCGGCTGCTTGCTGAAAGATGCAAAGGCGGAGGCGGGGCTGCACCCAGTCTGAAACACAGACAAGAAAGATATATATGTGGTGGAAATCTTATGTCTTATGGGAAGGTTAAACCTGCTTACATCAAGTAATCATGTCACTAGTAGATGGAGATGAGGGCAACATGTTTAAACAGGCCAAGGTTGTAACTGGAGTGTGAACCGTCTGAAAAGATAAGGAAGGTAAAGACGGGGTAAAGACAGGTATGCTAATGTTTGCGTGCCATGTGATATCTGACTGGATCTGAGCATTTGTGCATACACAGATTTATTTCTCAACCAGAGAGGCAGCCTACGAACAGGTTCCTGAAGAGAAAAAAGTAGGTCACAACAAGTCTTTCCAGCAGTAAAGTACCTTAGAATAAAAAATGGGTCAGAAATCAGGTTAAAATATATCAAAATATCAACAAGTCCTCCTGAAGAGTAAACAGGGTCTGTTAGGCTGCAGGATCTGACATCGCCGTGCTGGTGTTGATCTGAAAACATGATTAATGTTGCTCCAGGACCATCATCGCGAGCGACCAATCACCGTCGCTTTTGTAAAGTCACAGCTTTGAGACATGGGAAAAAGACCGGAAAATAAGGCACACACAGGAGAAGTCATCCTTTCCAAGATGTTGTTTACACTGTGAAAGGGTATATTCTGACCAAAAACATCTTCTCCTGAATAATAACCCATATTTTTCTTGCCTGAACGCAGCCCAACCAATAAGTAACGTTAAAAAATGAAGTCAACAATAGAATAGAACACGGACTCTCGTCTCAGCTGCAGTGATGGAGCAACATTAATTAAGATGTTCCAGGAACAACAACAACAGCACATGATATCAGATACACCCAGATGGTTTGGCTGGTTATGTCGGTCAATCTGGTTTCGGATACATGTTTCACTTTGGTCATGTTCTCACGCCTGCTGACATGATGCACTGACCTGGAATTCCAAACACTCTGCCTTCCTTTTTCTAGTGATGTGTTATTAACTGTAGAGCTGCGCAGTTCTTTGAGAAGAGCAAGGAGATGAATTCTCAAAGCAAAACTAGCATTTGATTAAGATGCTGGTGTGTCATCTATCACAGGAAACTAAGTCATCAACCACCAACCCGCTAAATTGGCAGATACTATCATACAAGCAACAAAGAAAAACTACTGAATCCGCAACTATTATAGTTTCGTTTATCGGTCTTCTTTAGGCACACAGAGGAGTACTTAAGTGTATATACAGATAATCACTCTGGAGGATGATCAGCTGCTCACTTGTATTTTCTCCCTGTTTAATTCACTCTATAATGCTGCAATGTCTCCTGAGCTGCACTATTTTCAAGAAAATCTTATTTTCCGATAGATGACTCGAGTCTTCTTACAGCTGTAAACACAACAACTTGTCAAAGCAGCTGAAGAGCCTTTTCATCGCTGAAAACCAAGATTCGATTTCGTAAATGTGACACGTATCTTTCGGACCACTTCTCAGTTTACTGTGACTGTAGTGCTTTTGTCCATATCAGGATCCTGTAAGCACAGTGACCCAGTTTAGCAGAGACCTGATCAGTTTGTAGGCGTGCTGTTTGGATGCTCAGATCCCACAGTAACCCAGATAGCTGGCAAACACGATAAAAATCTAGCATCATGAATCATCTCTGAGCAACAGTGTACCCAAAAGAATAAAATCACGTCTCTAACCTGATGCAGAATGAGGTCTTCTTCAGGAAAGAGCTCTTCGCAAAACTCACATGGCAGCATGGTATCTATAAAGACAATTTAAAGTAATCAACAAACTAGCAGCAGAATAACATCAAGTATTCTGATGAAGACTATTTCATCACTTACCTGTTTGATCGTGGTCCTGCACGGCACTCGTGCCTGTAGTGAAGTTTGGGTAGTTGTTGTTGGGCGGGGAAAGTGGAGAGTTTACAGAGGTGTTCTTGTCGATCTTGTGGTCCCAGATACCACTCCACAGGTTGCCCTCTACGCCTCCAGCCATCGATTCTCCATCACTCTGCAGACTGAGAGCCAACATGTAGTCCAGGCCTGATGAATCCTCATCCAGCGTGAGCTCACTGTGTGGCCACGCACTACTGCTGCTGCTGCTACTGCTCAGAAAATCACTCTGCCCCAGCACTACGAGAACAAAAGATCATACAGGCACTTCAGTAAACATTTAGAGCTGCGAGGAGAGAGGGATCTTTAAAATGTTTTAGGATTTGTTCTACTTATTATTTGACAAACCCAAAAGGTAAAACCATAATTTATCACGTTGACATTTACCAAAAAATGTCCTTGTTGCTGATAAAAATTGTATTGAATGAAATGAAGGAGAGCCAGATTTAAAATATGTTCTTCAGCCCTCTGTTAGCGATCACATTAACCTCATATTGAGCTAGTAAAATCTCCCCAAATTGATATTAATGTATTTTCCAGAAGGAACTACTGCATGTCCTCTGCCTTCAAAACTAATTAGCTCCACCAAGGGGCTTATGTCTTTGCCTGTGTCCATTTCTTGGTTGGTTGGTTTGTCTACAGGATTATACAAAAGCTACTGAATGGATTTCCACAAAACTTTAACCATTTGCATGGATCCGAGTAAAGTGACGGATTGAAAGGGAAAAATCAAGAGTAACGTTTACGTGATTGTATGTTACAGACTGAAATTTTAAGACATTTTCAGCATGATGTAAAAACACTACAGGAGAGCTGGACATTTAAAGGGACCCTCCCTTTGTGATGTTTTTCACCACTAGTGGTGCTATGGTGCAAATTTTACACAAGCGAGTCCCCATTTTGTTTGTTTGAGGCTGGTTTCACGCTATTCTGCTGATTTACACTGGTGACAGTAGCATGCAAAGAAGTTTAACAAAACGCCGTCAGATGCAGTAAAGAAGAGAACAACTAGTATATAAGATGTATGTAAACAACGCACGCTTTACAATGTTCATTAGAAAAACTATACAAATGTTTTATGGGGAACGAAAATTCATTGGAGATGTCTGTTAGACTGTAATGATACACATATTGTGTTTTAGTAAGAAAACCTGTATCCAAACATTACTTTTGTTCATTTACAGGACGACGCCTCAGGTCACCATAATTGCCTTTACAGTTCTTTTCCAAGCTACACTGTTCCATTTTTGGCCAACACATGATCAAGCTTGGTGGAGCATTTTTTCCACGCAGATTCAACAGCTCAGTGATAAACTCACAGTGGCTAAACGGTGTATTTCTCTGGGTAATATTCTTCCAGTCTGCTTGGCCTTGAGATCCCCTTGAAGTGTTATAAACACTGGGATCAAATGGTCGGGGAAAGGCCTGTTGTTCTGCTGCACTGATGTTATTATTCTTTGGGCCTCTCTCTTGACCTCGTAGGTGGTTTCGGATGGAGTGGGCTTCAAACCACGGTCCTGGAGACTGTAGGTCCACTGGACTGCGACTCGTGCGGCTGTTGTTCCTCTCTTGGGGTGGCGTAAGGCTCCCACATAAGACGGGATGCACAGCTTTTTCCCTGAACATGACATTGCACTTGCAGTGTGGGCAGGGCTCCGTGCGTGTGCCGCAGTAATCCTCATGTTCTTTGGACTGACTGTAAACAATCTCCAGTTCACAGTATTGGCAGGGGACCAGCCGCTGAGAACATTCAGAGCTCTGAAAGAGTAAACATTGGCGAAGATGCATAATTTGAGGATTTAATCAAGTATGATAAATATCAGACTTATAAATTGAAAAGGAAAAAGCTCGTCAGAAATACCTGGTGAACATCGACACGATTCTTCGAAATCTTCAAACCACACTTGCATGTAATCTGAAATGAAAGTGAAAATGCTTTTAAAGCTGCAATCAGCAAGTCTCTTCCTGTTAGCCATTCCCTGAGGGGTGAAGAAATGACGTCACTGATGATTGCACAGTGTGCTTACTCTAATTTTGTACTTGTTCAAGAAGCAACAAAGGAAAATAAGGTGTCACAAAATGGAAAAAACACAAGAGTTTCCTCTGTTGAATGTAATGTTTTCCAGTTCTTCTCTGTTATCACTGTTATAACACTTGCTCAAGACAAATAACTGAGACAAAATGGCAGTTTTACCCCACATCTATTGCATCTGCATGTTGAAGTCTGCAGTGTTGCTCTTCAGACTTTACCTGTGCGTGTTCCTGCTGTTTGTGTTCCTGCAGATCTGAGTGGGGCACTGGCTCTTGGCATACATCACACAGTGCGATGTTTCTCCGACAGTGGATCTCATGGGTGGTGAAATTAGCCTCTGGAATGTCATGTTTGCTAAAAAAGGAAAATACAAGTATGAAAACCTGTGTTGACAAACACAATAAAGTGACTGATCGCGTACTGTGTGTATCATACTTACCAATTGCCACAGAACTGTGTATTTTCATCTGCCATGGCTTTACCAAAAGCCTGCGGGCAAAGTGTAACGTTAGTTAAAAAATGTGGCACAAACAAGCTTGGCTGACATGTCAGGTGACAACGTTAATCCAGTTCTGTTTCGATGATCTTCACTGTTTATAACAAGTATCATGCATTATTTAGCTATAGAAAGTAATTTATGATAAATTATTTCGACAAGTGGTACGTGATTTTTGTTGGTGTCTATGTAAATTGACATTCAAATCTGTTAGCGGAACCAATTTAAAAATAGCCCTGTCAAATATCAGGGGTAGGTTAATGCAAATGTTGACAGGCAGCTACTGCTGTCGTAGGCAGATGAAACTGGTTGACAGCTCCTTCGGTTTGCTCACCCAGTGCTTCCAGGCAGGTCGCTAACGTTAGCTGACAACTGTGGCCTTGATTCACAAGGAGAATCCCCGTCAACTTCAATCAACGGGCATCTTAAAAAACCTCGAAAACGTTGGTCACTGTTCGCTGTGTTGCCTTTAGCTAGCTACGTAGCTTAGCATTAAATACACGGTTAGCAACCACCACGTAGCGTTTATTCAGCTAAGCTAGCTAACTTTACATACTCTTTACGGAGAAGTCGTAGCTAAGGTAACGTCCGGTTTTTGGATCCTCCCGCCCGGTCAAAGCAAGGCGAGGACAGTTGTTCTGATATTATCGTCTGCCAATCACTTAATTGCTCGATAATATGTAACCAAAAATAACCCGTAGACGACAGCTAACCACTTGATAATAGCCTGTAAAAAAAAAAAACAGTTGGCTATTTCCTCCCTGCTCTGCCCATACGCAGAATCTTTGAAACCCCCATGTAAAGCCTCGCAGGTTGTCTATGAACACAATCACGTTTTCTACTCTAACAGTGGCAGAAGATAACGAAATCCCACCGTAACAATTTGTAACAATGCCCACAGTCTAGATCCACTTAATATGATGGTGATCTGTACTAGAGTTTAAGGGTTTAGCTCGCTGTAAGTCCATCATCAGGGCAAAACGCCCGGAGCACAAACAGGAGCGAGGCTGATTGGTTGACAGTAAACACGTGACACGGTGTGCTTGTAAAAAGGTCCCGGGTGACGCCACTGCTTTAGACTTGGATCCGATATCTCAAATTAACAATAACAAACTTTCTAAAATTACGGTAAAGGTGTAAGAAATATACATAGTACTGCCCTCATGCGTTTGAGCCTGAGCAACTAATTGCTCTGATTACGTAACATTGTCTTTAAACTTTCCTGTCTGTACCGGAAATGGGAATGTGTCCGTTATGTAGTTTGTTATCTGCTTCATCCGTACTAAGTCGATAGCTTCAGCTGCTTTTACCAAAACTACCTTAAACAGTTTTTTTGGAAATGTTTCAGCATGAAAGGCTGTCAGACCTGGAAGAAAAATGATTCTCGCCTCTCAGGCAGTCTGAGAAACATCCGCCGATTTTTACGTGGCGACGTCAATGAGATCAGTTCCCTGCACAGCCGCTGAGATCAGCTGATTGTTACTGTTATAATAGTTTATAATAGTCATGGTGTCTTTGTATTTATGTTTTATTAAGTGTGTAAAACGAGATACTATAACAGAGGTTGTACAAAAAGTACTTATACAATAATTGGTCATTATGGACTACAATCTTGTCAATGCACAAACTTTTCTCCTTTTGCTTTCTTGCTGATTGATATTCTGGCCAATATATTGACATAAACTTTAAACAAATGTAAATAATTTCCAACATTTGTATTCATATGCACCTGTGTTAATTTAGTGTGTAATAGAAATATGGAATAATTGGCATAATTTAAAAAAAAAATCTTCTAAAATATCCTACTTTCTATGTTCACAAAAGCAGATTGCACAAGTTCACAGTCTTTCAAACATTCAATAAGCACAAAATGAATATAAACACAACATTATCCTTTCAGTGTTTATTGAGTTTTTGATCTACCAATACTGCCATATTGGACATATTCATTTTTGTAAGGCACAGTTTTGTTCAGATAAAACACTGATCTTATTTACAGCAAATGTTCGGACGCAGTACGCACATCTTCGCACCTCCTCCCAGTCGAAATGACCACCCAATGATTGGACCATTATTGAAAATATATAAAACTTTAGATTAATTTCAAAGCCCTTCTTCCTTATTTGAAATGGCAAAGTCAACAATTTATTGTAAAACATTATATTAAATGTTACTCCATGTCAAAAGTTTCAAAACAAAATTCTGAGAAAAAGAAATACTTTTCAGAAATATGTGACACGGTTGAAATAAACGACTTATTATATGTTCAAATAAAATCCTTAAAATATCTCAGTCTTGGAAAATATATTGATACACCTATAGATGATTAAGTTAATGGTTGCTGGCCTGATATTATTTTTTCAAGCAAGGGTTACAAGTGGATAAAAATTGCAATTAAAGTAAATTAAAAATGTTTTTTCACATTGTTTTGAAAGGCTTTCAACTTCCTAAAAAGCAGTACATAATCAAATGAACACTCTACTGCACCAAGTCACACTGGTCGGTTCTTGGTGATGCATCAAGTTATCTAACAGCTCTTAATGGGTTACATGATTGTCTGATATGAATTGAGGTCCAACATGAAAAAGGTTATGGACCAATTCCCTTGTTCAAAGTCTGAAAAATAAAACATTTATCAGGAATAGTAGCTGCATTCGTATTTCAAAAAGGATGGCAGAACAAACAGCCCTGCTGTTTTAGCCAGTGAGAACAAAATGACTATGATATATGCACCAAGACTAACAAAGATATCTGATATTCGCTTTTCCAATCCGGGGGGGAACATTTAGATTTCATTTTTTTTTCTTTTTCTTTTTTTTTAAGTACCAGCATTTGAACATCAAATATGCAGGGCTCCACAATTAATCTGCAAATCTGCACCACAGAAATGAACTATAATGACAGTAAAGCTATTTTAAAAGAAATTCTCTTGACAATGATTTCTAATATACATCCTTTCAGTTTTAAGTGGCTACTAATAATAACTATCAAGCTCGCATTTTACTATTTTAATTAAGAAAATAGCCCAAAAATGTGCAAAACACAATATTGCATGACCAAATTGAAATAGCTGTAATGCCGTCGATGGTGGTTCTTTCTGTGGGGCAAGAACAAAGGCATCTCACAGTCGCCTATCATCGCATGTTTTCAAGTGTAACTGTGTCAAAGAGCATGTCAATCGGAAGCACGTTAGCATATGTGGGATATCAGATACACAATCAGCATGTGTCAGAAAGCTATATACTACTTACTGGTGCATTTTTGTGGCTGCCTTCATGCGAGACCGAAAATACCAAACTTGTATTGTCACAGCTGCAAAATCCACCCAAGACCTGATTCATGTCTCTGCTTTTCTTGCCATCTTCCCTGTTTCTCCCCACTCTATTTAAAAAGCTAAAATTGGGGTATTTGGTCAGTCATTGTAATTACAATATCTAAAAGTTAACAAAAACAAAATTGCCTATCAATAACTAAAAAGTGTTTAGAAAATCAAAACACTATGCGCCAACTTCTGAAGGAAAAAGAAAGTTGGTTTTCACTTTAACTTCCAAATGTCCTTGGTCCAATAAAAAAAATCAGTAGGTTGCTCTTACAGAGTCATTAACCACAGTCCTGTGAACAAATATTCTTACTACACTACTCTATCTTATATGATCTAGTGGCAAAATGGAAAAAAAAGGCTCAAAGACAGCATAAAAACCAACGGAAGGAATAAAAGGAAAAGTACAGTACAAACATTCAGGAAATGAAAAGAAGAAGGCACAGATCATAAGAGTTGAGACTAGAAGTCGTAGAGGTAGCAGAGGTCACAAAGACAGACAGGGGAGAAAAAGAAACTGTTAAAAAAAAAAGGGAAACGTGTGGTGAAGGGTCTATCTGTCCTTGGATCCAAGCTTCTCGATCAAGTCCTGGAGGGGAGCAAGCTCTCGCCTGTCGATGAGGTTGAACTCCTGCAAAAACAAAACATTTGATATCAGATTGGTATTCAGGTTTGTTCCAATTTTTAAATTATGACCTGACACAATCCGACGTAGTGTTGTGATTCTGTATGAAAAATACGACAGCAGTGGCACTAGCATTGACATGATCTGGTACCCTATATTTTATGTTTCCAAGTGACTAAAGGGGACAAACATTGTGGCCCAAGTGTTCGACAACATTATGAAAAGTATCTATAAAGGGCACGATCTCTGTTACAGAATAAGATCGTGTTGTTTAAGGGCACTGGTTGAAAAATACCAGAATTCCCTATTAACTTACAATACTTTAGTGTAAGTAGGTGATCATATTTTAAGGATAAAATCATTTATCACATCACACAGGCCAAAATCCTCCTGGCATCTATTAAGATCCCTTAAAACATACAATCTGGATTGCTGGGTTCTTCTGTTTGTTCATGTAATGGTTTTGTAGCTTTCATGTATAGGTCTTTTATGCCTATGATCCAGTTTGACAGCGTTCAAACCTGTCAGGACGGTTGCAGATAGAGTATCGATGCTTGCATAATAATTGGCAACTGGCAGAGATGAGTGTACAACGACAGACCACAGAGGTTATTTACGGCCAGATCGTGTTAAGATGTCTTGTGATTTTGTTCTCAGCACTGAAGAGAGCAGTTCTTTCACATCAGTGTTGGATCAATGTTGAGCCTTTACTGAAGTAATGTAGCTTGTAAAAGGGGCTCTCTTCAGAGTCACGTCTGCTGCTTTGAAAAAGATCAAGATCTCATCCTGAGACATCACTTAAACCTCCATTCATTCATAGCCCTAGTTGAACTCACACACAAGTCACATGAGTCTTTTAGAAAATGTTACAGGAATATTAACAGTTCCTTAGCAGACAGATTGCCACAGCACCTTTTATGGGAAAAAATACTTGGGTCTTCTCTTTAAGCATGTATGGATTACATGATCTCACCTGAACAAAGAAAATGAAGTGCTTGAAGGAGGTGTTGAGGTGGGCCTCCTCCTGCAGCTGCATCACGGAGTCGAAATGTTGGTGGTAGATGTGAGCGTAGACCCTGAACAGACGCTTCAGGATGGTTTTGGCCACAGACATGAAGTTCTTTGGAAAGGGAACTCCTGTGGGACAGAAGGTGGTGGAAAATGCTGATGTTGAGAAGGGGATATTCAACCTCCACTTATCATTTGATCCTACACCGTGATGTAAAACAAATGTTTATTAAGACACTACTTTTAGCTTAGTTGAAGTCGAACTCATAGGACTTTGCATTCTGTATCAATTCTTTGCAGTCAAGCTCTGACTGAAGTCTAGGATCCATAGACTGCTGTCATCTTCACTTTTTGTTTGTATTTGGGGGGCGTTTTTGCTTCAGTCTGCTTTTCAGCATGTGAGACACATGATCGAGTTGACAACAGTCAAGTGACTGACTTGGACAGTCAATAACGTCTCACTCTTTTTGACCTGGACTGCACTGTCTGTTTCCACATTCAATATGTCAAAACAATTACAATCGCATCACTGTTCTTGAGCAGACAAAGCAGAGTTAATTCCTAAAAGGTAGAAGTAAAGTCAAAGAAAGGGAACTGTCAACTTTGCAAGTGGAACGATACCATCAAATTGAAATTAAATGGTGCAGAATGAACAATGAAAATTAACACAAAAACTAACTAAACGTGCGTCTGCCAAACTGCCGAAAATAAAAATTCTTTATTGATCAAAACTCACCAATCTTGGAGGGAAAAAGTGTCTCATCATCCAGTTGATCCTGCACCCAGGTCATCAGGTAGTCAATGTACTTGGGTGCAGAGCATTTGATAGGCTTCTTAATATTGGTGCCATCAGCCCAGTGGTACTCATATCTACAGAGGAAGCACAAAACATTGGTACCTCTCATATATTTGACTCGATTCACTTGTTACACGGACATGAACATGAATGCCCTACAACTAGCATGCACTAATTATACCTTACTGTCAGGACAGGAAATCATCATTTAGTCGTAGAAAAGCTAAAAAAAAAAAAAGAGCCACAGAGGGACATGCAACAGTATCTTCAGCCATATTCTTGATGGCGGCTATGTCAACAGGAAGTGAACCCTGGTCTCTTCCTCCTGATTACAGACTGAACACAGTCTTGGCAGGAGAGGGGATAGAGGAAGTGCCAAATCTAGATGTTAACTAAACAGCTTCTACACAGACCACATGCAAAGTTTAATTCCTGTTTCTCTCATATGACTTTCACATGACGTATTTCAATTTTGTTATACGTCTCAACCGTTCAAAATCTGAATTTATAGTTGGGTTCTTTTTTACAACAGACACATCACTTCCCAATTCTGGACAAAGTAATGTTTTATTAACTAATCTATATCATGAAGGTGATTTAGACTTACATGTGTTGTCATAAAATACCAGTGTATTATCATTTTCACTTTCATTCACCACTTTGTTGCATAGAAAAGTTTACCCCGTTTAATTTCCTCAAACTCTTCTCCTTTATTTAATAAATGCCTCTGATCAGAAATTTTGTTTCAACCAGGTCATGTTCCTGAAGTAAAAAAAAAAAGAAGTTCAGCATGACTAGAACGCTAAGAAATGTCAGAGGTGTCTCTCACAGCCCACAAGCACAGTTACATACAATCCCTAATTATTCTTCAATAAATTGGTTCTCTTCTGTTGTAAGCTAATGCTTAGCTGCCATTAGCAGAGTGCTAGTTAATAAATGGCTAATGTATTTACCATGTGTAATAAAATGGTTATTACTGTAGTGTGTGGTGAGACACAAATCCAATTACTCATTATTGATTCTGTTGGTCATGTTTTGTAAAGTCCCTTAAAGTACAAGGGCCTTGTGTGACACATCTCATGTGAGGTTCCTTGTTTCCTGAAATTACGTAAACGCATTCATCAGCCTAAATATTTCCCTTATTTCAGCGGAACTTGCCAAATGACGTTAAGCTCAATTCTGAGCTATTCGCTGCATCACAGCTGGGTGAGTTTTAGATAAGATTATATGTGGGGCGAGCCAGCAGCTCAGTTGGAAGAGCACAGGCCCCATGTACAGAGGCCCTGTCCTCGCTGCAGCGGCCCAAGGCTTGAGTCTGACCCGTGGCCCTTTGCTGGATGTCATTCCCCCTCTCCTTAATCCCATTTCCTGTCATATCTCAAACTGTCCTATCTATCAAAGCCATAAAAAGGCAAAAACAAATGTTACATTTATGTTATGTAACATTTAAAATTACATACATATCTTTGGGGTTGCTAGCCTGCTAAAATAAATACAGAATATAACATGTTCAACTTTCTAATTTCTTGGTCACACACAGATTCAAAACACAGGCGCTCATTTGTGCTCACTGCCATTAGACGGTACGGCAGCAGCAGACCACAGCCGATGCCAATCCCTTTATCTACCAGCTGCAAACATAAAAAGGACACTGTTTTGGCTGTTACCTTGGTCCAGCAGACATCACAGAGCAGCTGGTCTCGGTGCAGAACTCAGTGATGGTCCCATACAGCATGTTGATCTGGTTGAAGAAATCCACCGCTGAAAAAAAAGGTTAATTATAATTTTTGTTGTCTTGGAATCTTCATGCTCATAACAATAACAGACTAAATAGTTTAACTCTCCTTTACATACATTGGTCTTTTAATTTGACGTAGGCACTCGCCTACTAACTCGTGTTAGTTTGTGTTGCTCTACTTCTCTTCTTTTACCACTCGATGATGTAAATGTTCAACCTCTGCACAAGGCTCATTTATGTTTAGAAACTTTAAATGGTAGTTGGTGCTGCACAGAGTGGCGGTTTCTATAAATAGGTGCATTGCATTCATTCACTCACTGTTGACAGCGATCCACTCATTGAGATCCTCTCCCTCGGGCAGCATGACAGCCTGCCTCAGGTTCCCACTGCCCAGCGTTGCCTCGGCATGTTTCAGCAGCTCGTACTGGTGGGAGCCCTCTGGGATGTTCTTCTTCGGCTTGAAGGTCTTGGATGAGCGACTGCCACTGCAAAGAAGCAAACGTGGAGCTGAGCAGATGTCTGTGTGAGCAGGACAGTGACTTTTTTTAAATGTAAAGGCTTGTGTGGGGGTGGATGCTCCTCTCAGGCCTCCACATGTGAGGAGCCTTCCTGTCTGGCTTGTGCACTCAGCAGCTGGACGAAAGGCATTGTGGGGAACATCTACGAACTTGATGCTGAAATGATACTCGTGATGTGCTCAAACGGTTCTCGTGCCGAGTTGTCTTGGCTTGTTTTCAGCGTGAGAGACTCGTGACTGTTTAATCTGTGTCATGTAAATAAAGTTACGGTGATTACCAACAGACAGGAAATGTGACTGGCTGTATCAAAGGGGGTCACTGTAAACAACACACTTAATTACACTGCCCGACGTTAGCAGCCTTCCAACGAGGTCAGACAGCCAAGGTGTGGATGATGACTAATGTTAACATGTCTAGTCTCATCTGAATAAAATTTAAAAAAGTTATTATGTTAGCCCAGCTGGCTAACAAACAGTAAGCTAGCGTTAATCACCAGGCTAGCCAGAACGTAACTGGTTAAAAAAAAAAAGTTATACTTGGCGAGTATTGAGAATCTATAAATACACACAGCTCACTGATAATGTTTTCGACGAACAATACCAACCCTGCTCAAGATAAGGTGGTTGAAATAAAAGCAAAAGTTTCTAGGATAACAACGCAGTTAGCGGACTTGTTTTCTGTAGCGGTGTCTTATTTTTAGTTACTTCCCTTGATGCAACTTCGAAGAAGCTAACGTTAACCGCAAGCCCCGACTGTAACTTAGCGAAGCGACTGCGAACTTTACTCACAACAAGAAGCTCATCTTGGCGAAGGAGTCGTCGGAAGAGCCTCGGTTACAACTCCTAAACCCTGGTTCGGTAAACAGAAGTTCGTCTTATGATTAGACAGTAGGATCCACTTGTCAACGATGCGTGCTAACAGTAACGTTGAAGCTAGCGTGAACTGCACCCACAGTGGCTCTTCCTCTATCGGCTCTCTATAGGAGCCGTGCAGGCAGACTGTCGCCCCCTGCCGGCTGCACGGTGCTACTACCACCCTCCACATACACTTATAACTGAGCTTATAGCTTCATGTCATCACTCTTTAAAATGTGTCTTTATTTAGATTTATTTAGACACTAAAGCCCAGTTTTGTTTTTTGGTTAAAATGTAGGATGTAGTTATGGATTGGGAGAAACTTAGTAGAAAGACACTGGTGGATTGGTTGGATTGCCAGCTGGGTAAATAGGGTTCAGTTTAGCAATTACTGTGATGATCTTAAAGTATACATTATCCCAAAAATGAAAAACTGTTTTGCTGTGAAGCTCCAGAACTCGACTTCCCATCGACAAGAAGGGGGTGACTGGATAACGACTGAATTTTCAATTTTGAGTGAACTTATCCTTTAATAGTATAGAATAGAATATTCCTTTATTGTCACTATACACACGTACAATGAAATTGTGAATGGCTTTCTCCTCAGGTCAAGAAGAAACAAATAGTGCAAAGTAAGAAAGGGAAAATACTGTATACAAAATAAAATCTATAGTAAAAATTATACCCATATATACAGTTAAGAAAAACAGTATGAAAAATATACGAGGTAGCAGCTTTAACAATGTAAATGTGCAGAACAGTGGTGGTGCAAAATAGTGCAAGTGTGTCAACTGCTGCTGCAGCTTCTGTGGGTGGGATTGTTTATTATGTGGTGGGGGGATGGAGGTCACAGCTCTGTGGTAGAAGATGTTTCTCAGTCTGTTGGTGGTGGATTTAATTGTCCTGAACCGTCTGCCTGAAGGCAATTACTTTAATTTATATTGTCCTCACACAGTACAAATTGAACTTGGGATGGTGTATAGTCTGGTGTGTGAGCTGGACATGCAGCAACAGGGTTCAGACCCAGTGAAGTCTGGAGGCCTACCAGCACTTTATTGCCCTGGGCCCCCTGACAGGTTAATTCATCTATGGTGGAAAGTAATGAAGTACATTTATTCAAATGGCCTCTTAAATACAGTTCTGATGTGTGTTCATGGCTGTAGCTACAACTGAGAACCAAGGTCGTGTCCTCTGTTATTTTTCTGGGAATTTAGGTGTTTTAGAAACCTGGAGCAAGTTTGCATACATTGATGGGTATTTTACTGGCTGGTCAAAAAAGCTGTTCTCAGAGGAAAATAAGCTCCTCAGAACAAAGTATAGGTCTATTGTGTTTCATATGACTGAGCCTTCAATTAAAAATATTTATTCCTATCTCATAATATATCAGACTTTGATCTTTTGTCTGCCTGCTCATCACTTTGTGATCTTGGTTATTTAATTGTTCTATATAGATTATTTGTTTTTGTTTTTTAAGCAACTAAAAAGTAGTGTAATAAGTAATTGATTATTCTCCGTGGACAGTAATATTGTAATGCAATATATTATATATTAAAATGAATGTAAGTAGTAATATGTGATATATTGCATTTTGAATGTAACACTGGTAACCAGATGCTCTTGAAAAAAGGTAAATAGAATGAAAAGCTCTCAAGCAATGTTCAACAATGTCTGATGTTCAGACATTGAAATTTAAATAAAGTTGTCTGCCAAACTACTTTTACTTTATTTATATATTTCTAGCTTGTAATACTGTACTTGTAATAATTTTGAATGCTGTCACTTGTATTTATAGAGCAGATAACTGAGACCTGCCTGTAGATGAGCAGCTCAGTGATCTGTGCAGTAGAGGTGTGGCAGCAGATAAGAGTGACGCATGCTGCTGACGTAGAGGAGGAGGGGGGGCGCTTAAAAGCCTCCCCTCTGCTCTCCCTGCTCACAGACGTCCCTCTGTCAGCCCGGGCGGTGCTTCCTCTCGTTTCGTAATCAGCCGCGGCGTCTCGTCTCGTCTCGTCTCTTCTCGTCTCCTCTCCTCTCAGCCGGTCAGAATGGCAGCCATCAGGACTCTCAGGAAACTGTGCCAACACTCCCAGCATCAAGTCTGTAAACTGCACACGTCCGCCTCGAGGTGAGTGAGACCCGCCAGCTGTGCATTTCAACACCACTTAAACAGAATGCCCGGCGCGCTTCTTCCCAACACGGAAGACACTGATTCTCAGTCTATTATATGTATAAATATTTCTTCATTCGTGTCGTTTGTTTTTATCTGTAATATATGATCGTGTATTTACACACGAGGGGGTTTGTTTGATGATACAGAACCGGGCATTCATAAATTACCGCAGTTGGCCACATTGTCGGTGCGCCCCTAGCGGCACGCCGGTAACATTGCAGCGGCAGGCAAGGCTGATGAAATCGGTCTGAGCGCTTGCACCCAGTGGGCTTGAGGAGCCAGGTTTCAGCTGGAGACCGGGGTGTGGGAGTGCACACATGGAAGCGACATGCATATGCAGATCCATGAGACATTCAGTCGAGACACGTGAGAAAGTTATGTCAGAGAGGACGGCATCCCGTGCAGGTGCTTATTGCAAACGTGCTGAGTGTAGCATGACTGAGATATATTGAATAAACTAATGTTTCACGCACAGCTTGAGATCCAAAAAACCTCATGTTCTCCCTGCACATGATCTTGCAGCCCGAGAGGCACGAGATGGATCATTAAAGACCTTTCATGTCATGCAGGACTTGTTATCAGATGCGACTTGACTTGCAATTAAACAATAAAAATGCATAAAGGAATATATGCAAGAGAATGAAATGGATTAAATAAATAAAGAATTCATTAATAACAAAATACTCAACTCTCCTCAACATTAAACATGTGAAAAGAGAGATTTCCCTCTCAGCAGGCAGCTTTATTTTACATTTAAACTGAGGTTAAAGAGCACTTCGCTGGCCTCTAAAGCCTCGGCACATTTTTTATCTGGGACCTGGTACACTGGCCCCATGGTCTCACCCCACTTTGCTCAAAGATGTGATACTTTTCTGTGAGGTTTAATTAGTTTGGGCAGAATAAAAGGGCGGTTACATCACTTTTGATGGCTCATTAATTTTCAGTTATTAGCCACAGTTTCCTGACGTTATGTAACGCATAACCATCTTGGTGCCTTTTGAAAATGGGACAAAGCGGCAGGTCAACCCGGTTTGTATACAGTATACAGACGCTACTTTATGATTACATCCTCGTAAAATGCTGCTTTGCTTGTTTGGTCTTGTGTCGACCAATTACACACCGACTGCGACACTTCAAACACGGAAACATACAACACTACGTGCAGCACAAGTTTCTAGTGGAGCATTTGGTTCTGTCAGGTGGAGACGTGCTGGGTCTAATTTTAGGGGCCTGAGTTGGTGCTCGGGCTGAAGGGTTGAGATTGATGACAGGTTTCTGGTGTCAGAAGTCCTTCACCAGGGTCAGAGAGACCACGTCCAGTAGATAATGGACCTCAGATTAGATTAGTAGAGGATATTCAGACAGTACAATTGGAGGAATGTTGATCAGCTTATAGTTTTAGATACTTTTTGTGATTTCTAAAACCGATTAGGTGAGATTCATTCAACACACGGTAAAGAATAAATAGTTAGTAGCAGCCCCAAACTCAGATTGGCAGATTAACCTTTTATTTCTTTGTCTGAATCACACCTTGTGTTTGACCGTTTGTCCTCTGACTCCATTGTTTTGTTTTTTTTACATGCGTACTCTCAGGCCGGATGCGGTGGTCATCTCAGGAAAGAAACTAGCACGACAGATTCGGGAGGAGGCCCGGGCCGACGTGGAGAAATGGGTTTCAGCCGGCCACAGGAGACCCCACCTGAGTGTGGTTCTTGTAGGAGACAACCCGGCCAGTCACTCCTACGTCCTGAATAAGACACGAGCTGCATCTGATGTCGGTAAGAAAATGAGAAAAAAAAATCCACCCACATACCTCCATATGTACGTGTGAATGCCCTTATTCTGCATGAGAACAACAAACACAAGCTTGCCTTTGTTTTGTTTTAAAGTTGTTTTCTCACTTTAACCTCCCACAGGAATCTCTAGTGAGACAATTCTCAAGCATTCGGACATCAGTGAGGAGGAGTTGTTGGACCTGATCGACAAACTCAACACTGACCATCGTGTGGACGGCCTGTTGGTCCAGCTGCCTCTGCCAGGTACAGTGAAACGGGAACAGTGGAACAGAAACATGCACCTGTACAGTGTTGTCATTTGGGTTCTTGAACAAAGTGTTTGAGATCTCGTTGTCCTGACTGCAACTCCTCCTTGTTTTTTTCACACAGACCACATTGATGAGCGCGTAATCTGCAATGCAGTTTCGCCAACCAAGGATGTGGACGGCTTCCACGTAGTTAACGTGGGCCGCATGTGCCTGGATCAGTCCACCATGCTTCCCGCGACTCCCTGGGGAGTCTGGGAAATTATTAAACGCACAGGTAACAGGAGTGACCACTTACCACCACCTTCCTCTTGAGACTGAAACCCTGCAGAACAAACCATGTGACATCTGAATTCTCATCTTTCAGGTATTCCGACACTCGGGAAGAATGTCGTCGTTGCAGGACGCTCCAAGAATGTGGGCATGCCCATCGCCATGTTGCTGCATACAGACGGCCGTCATGAGAGGCCCGGAGGTGGGTTACAGTGCATGATGGTTTTATCGGTGTGTTTTAAAGATGGTGGGTTTAAATATAAATGGTATAAATTGATCGATATTCTCTGGCAGGTGATGCCACGGTCACCATTTCTCACCGTTACACTCCAAAGGAGCAACTTCGCCAGCACACTCAAATCGCTGATATCATCGTGGCCGCTGCAGGTCGGTGAAGGTTTTGCATCCATCGAACTCTGAACTGAACCAGTGGATTGTCTTCTGTTTCTGGTGTCTCACTGTCCTGTTTTGTTCTGTGAACATCAGGGATTCCGAACCTGATCACCGCGGACATGATCAAAGAGGGAGCAGCGGTGATTGACGTTGGAATAAACCGAGTGCAGGACCCAGTCACCGGAAAGCACAGACTGGTTGGAGATGTTGACTTTGAGGGTAAGGCTAGACGGCGAACATGATCTGCACACTACATCCTCGGCGTCTCGTGTATCTGTGACGTCCAAAAGTTCACACATTCTTTACTCAAAGTAGAAGTACTGATTCAACTTTTTTACCCCAGCTCAGTGTTAAAAGTATCTGTCTGAAGGACTTTTCTACAGCCAAGCTAACTGAACCTCACATCATCCATATTAATATAATTCAACAACTATTAGATGTAAAGGTAGAAACAGTAAGATTTGTCTAAGCTGTTTGTAGACGCATCAGAAAGATAGTTAATTGATGAGTCTCATTCCAGGACATGAAGTAAAGACAGTTAGGGTTTGTAAAGTGTCCTGCGCAAAGCAACAAACTGACAAAATAAGAAAATACAGACAGAGGGCTGCAGGGTCTCTGCAGATCCGAGATTAACACGCCTTTTCTCCCCAGTGGAGTCCCCCTCTCTGTCTGTTTCTTCTTCTTTACATCATTTCATCCTGCCACATCTGCCATGTGTGATATGCATCAACAGCAGCTGTCTTGTGATGTTGGGAAGGCGGCGTGCAATGACACAAAATATAAATAATCGATAATTTCCCCTTAAATGCATTTAAAACTAATCTAAAGAGTATGTCCTGAAACTGTGATAAGTAGAAAGTAGATATTTGTTCAAGTCCAAATTTGGCAGAAAAGAAACTTAAAATAAATTCAGTAATGAAGTATTTGCACTGTGTTACTTCCCACATGCGGTAACGTCAAACCCTTCCTGTGTATCTCCAGGTGTGAGACAGAAGGCGGGCTTCATCACCCCCGTCCCCGGAGGTGTGGGACCCATGACTGTGGCGATGCTCATGAAGAACACTATCAAGGCAGCCAAGAACGTCCTGCTCTTTCCCCCAGAGAGGATCCGCATGGCGGCTGCGTCCTAATGGGCCGAAGGACATCCCAGCAATAGTGACACATTCCAGCTCTCCCCTCTCCCCCAACACCAACACCACCCCCGTATTTTTTTTTTTTTACTTGGAACTACCTGAAGAGCTCCACTTGCACACGGGGTGGAAAGATGATAGCTTTAAGGCTCTCGTCCTGCTGACATCTTTAACCTCTCCTATCTCCAAGTCCAGCCATGTTTAGACTGTTACATTCACTCATGCAGCTGTGTGTTTTTATGTAACAGGATTGTAGGTATTTATCATTTGCGATGCATTTATGTGGACTTGCGGAGTTTCAAGAAATCTTGAAAGATTGTTTTATTTATTGCTACAGTGACCCACTATTTAAACACGAATGGTGGCAGGTTACAGTATTTAACTCTAAGCTGATGAGCAGTGAATGCAGACGTGTTGAGGCTTGTCTGTTCTCTGCATTAGTTCAGCCTTGTGTACTAAGAGTGATAAGGGCTAACATCATCAGGAACAAGTATGTTTATCAATATACAAGCTTTAAAGATTCACAAATGCCTTTGTAAAAACTTTGAAATAAATATTACGAATATCTTCTCATGTGGACGCCTTGTCTCTTCCCTGTCAGATGGACCAATGAGCCACTTTCAAATACGACCCACCTCTCACACACAGTATCATTATAAATAACTGCCCTTTAGCATTGGTATTAAATATCTCCTCACCCTCTGATCCAGCTTTCTACATTTAGAATGACAGGCATCGTAATGACCACAGATCTCTATGGGCAAACGGTATCTCATCTCTAGTGATTTACAAGGTCAAATTCTCCCACAGGTGCTTGCTTTCATTTGTTAAGATCTGGTGATACTGTTTTAGGTCACCTTAACATCCTGATTGAACCTGATGATATGTAGATAAGATGGCCCCTCGAATATTTTTCCTTTTTTAATTTTCTCTGTGTCTTTATCTTTTGATGCTGTGGGAGGTTAGCGAGATGTACAGGGAGAACCTATCCAGGAGGCAGGTGGTGAGTTTGTGTGGACCTGCTTTTTCTTTTGATCGCTACAGGAAATTAAATCTATTGGATGGGCCTGTGCAATCTGCTCCCATTTACCTTTTATATTGCCTAAGTGGAGATCGTAAAGGCAGAAAGGGAGATTGAGGGGACACATTTATATGATAAAGGAACATTAGTGTTTGGCATGCCTTAAACAAAGTTGACTTGTGATCCCTCATTAGTAACCTGTATCATTTTATGCATTTCCACTCAGCCTGGAGGGTAAAAGATAACATAAAAAATAACCTACATAAATGTTCCCTTTTTTAAACATTAAATCATCTTTTGAGCCCTCACAAGTAGCTCCAAACAACTCCAACAATAAAATGTTGCTTACACGTAAATGAATTCATATTAATAATCCATCAGAGAGAAGCCCTTCTGCATAATGAGTATGTTTACTTTGCATACCTTCAATACAATTTACTGATAGTACTTAATTACTGTAAACTTTGTAACTATATACACAGTGCTATTGACACTTTAATTAAGTAGCTATATCTTCCACTTCCAGTAAAAATACTTGTTAGTGGAAGAAATAGTAAAATATACATCAATGAATAAATAATCTGTAGAATTAAAATGTCTGCATTCAAAATTTTACTCTACTTTCGCATCAAATATAGTAAAAGTACCGAATATACAAGCTTTTTTTCATTATTATTATTTTGTACTTGATACTGAGTAGATTGTTCCGGAACATTTTAACTTAAAATAATATATAATAACTTATTTGTCGATTTTGAATAAGTAATCTGAAACTATAAAGCAAACAATAAATATACACATCAAATACATGTAGTGGAGTATAAAGTAAAATATCACCCTGGAGTGGAAGCATGAAGACACCATACAAATGTGTCTGTAGGACACACTGAGGTAGGAACTAGGAACCTTAATACTGCATGCGCCGACGACGGAAGGACATTAAAGACGGACACACTTTCGAAAACGGCAAGAGCAACAACACCAACTCACTTCGCTTCTGTCTACTGATCTTTAACACGATTTTTAAGGTGTATTTGTCTTCGTTTTATAGTTTTTAGTGTGATGGGTCGCAGCAGATCCCCTGTAAGAGCCGACAAAGAGAAAAAACACGTGAAGAAGAAACGGAGACGGTCTTCTTCTTCGTCTTCTTCTTCTTCGTCTTCATCGTCCTCCTCGTCCAGCAGCAGGAGTCGAAGCAGATCGACAAAGAAAGCACCGCACAAAACACAAGGTTGGGACTTTATGTAAAGGAATTAGCAAGTTTTGATAGCAACGAAAGTCTTATTATCAAAGTACTCCGTTAAACGTGTTCTTTGCTTCTCCCTCAGATGTGAAAACACAAAAAAAGAAGCGAAGAAGAAGCTCCTCTTCCTCCTCGTCCACTTCTTCTTCCTCGTCGTCGTCTTCCTCCTCGTCGAGCGACGAAAAAACCAAAAAGAAGAAGGGCAAAGCCAAGAGAAAGAAGTCGAAGAAGAAGAAGGCGAAGCTAAAGAAACAGAGGAAGAAGGAGAAGAAGAAGAAAGAGAAGCTGAAGAAGAAGGAGAAGAAGAAAACAGAGGCGGTGTTGTTAAGTCCTCCAGCAGAGAAACCTCCATCTTACCTGGAGGTGTGGCAGAGTGAAGAGGGGACAGTGGAGCTCGGACCTGGTGGGACATCACACTGGGTCTTACTGCTATTTCAGTCTCACAGATACTAATTCTATTAACACGGTCGTTTGGGTGTTGTTTTGTGTTCAGTCCTCCAACTCCAAGTTTTACTGTATATCACAGTGTCAGCGTACACTCAGTGTCCACTTTATTAGGTACACCTGAGCAGTCACATGTTTTTATTATTATTAAAAACCGTTATCATTATTTATTCCAGGAGGGTTGACTCAGAGCAATGCTATCTTTTTCAGGAACACCCTGTTCATATTCACACAGTTACATATTCACACCTGGAGGCCGCTCGGGGTTAAGGGTCTTCCTCAAGGGCATCTCAGTGGTAAATAAGGGGGAAATAGTTTACTTTAGGGCCATTTTCAGATACCCCGTCTTTTTTTGCATACTGGTGATATTTAGTGCATCATGCTACGTTCTCTTCGACAGCGATGACAGACGAGCAGAAGGCCCGACTCGCCACTAAAAGGCCTCTCACGAAAGAGGAGTACGAGGCCAGGCAGAGTGTGATCCGCAGGGTCGTAGACCCAGAAACAGGACGGACCAGGTAAGCCGGTACATTCCACTTGTTTAAAATCTATAAGGGTTGAATGAGCAGTTTAATCTGTTCAGATTCACAAAATAAACAAACTCTTAACTTCCATTTCAGTCTCCAAAGTTGAGTATTTACTTGTGTATCTCCTGTATTGTATTTAATGAGTGTTTTCTTGTTGCACTTTGATCTGATGCTGAACTCTGGCTTGTCACTGATAGACGGACACACACACACACACACACACACACACACACACACACACACACACACACACACACACACACACAAGCTTTTATGCAAATGTACTCATTAACCTTTCCTGTAAAATGATCCACAGCTCAGGTTTTCATGCTTAACGTCTGCGCGTTTTCTTCCAGGTTGGTGAGAGGAGAAGGAGAGATCATAGAGGAGATTGTCAGCCGAGAAAAACATAAAGACATCAACAAGGTACAACAGAAAGATTCAATTACTGCTTTTGTGAATTTAAACGTAAAGATCCCTTTTATCGAACACAATTCTTCCATTCATCCCATAGCAAGCCACCAAGGGAGACGGGAACGCCTTCCAGAGGAAACTTGGTACCAACAGGTAGAAGATGCCGTGATCTGCCTCAATAAGCTGAATTATATCATCATTTTAAACGGCTGCCTGTGATTTAACTGTATGGTATCAAAGTACACTAAGTTTAAAACAGGAAAAAGAATCTCCTCTTGATTTGCCTTATTAAATCCATGTTGATCACAAAGGAGATCTAAAGAGAAGCAGATGAGACTTGAATGTTTTGGGTCAACTGCCACAGGAACAAGGTGAAGGTGTCCCAGACAGTTTGCACATTCGATGTCTGTTTACACTGATAGATGCTTATTTATTTTACCCATTTTTTTTTTTTAATTAAAAAAAAAAAGCAATTCAGTGATGAATCCAGACTGAACTGCCAGTTAGTCTGTCAGCTGATGTGTGACTGTTGACCTTTCAAACGTCTTCCTCGTGTAAAACCAACGATTTGTATTGTACTTAAAATCAGTGACATTATGCAGCTGAGTTAAGTGTCTAATATCATATCGTCCTCTGTGACTCTGCAAACCTTTTAAAAAGTTTTGGCACCGTACTCTACGCCCTCTCATAGAGGTCCCTTTACCTCTACGTCTCAGATTTAGTTTCTTTTTTGGTTCTCTGAAGAAATCTTCATTTGTGTGGACTGAATTCTTTAAAATAAACAGTTTTGAGAGAACTGCAAAGTATTTTCCCTCCTTGTCATTGAGCTGTGAACCATAATATAGTCAACACTGAATTCAGGGGGGGAAAAAAAAAGCCAAAATGACCGAGTTGTTCTTTATATGTTCTTTATACACTGTACATAAAAACACAAGGGGATGGATAAAATGAAGTTATCCAAAACCTACAAGATACACACCCTGTACAATGAAAATATTTACCAAGGTATGTGGTGTATAGATATATACAGCCTATAAATGCTAACTGTTGATCTAACAGTTGTGGCATTGCATTAACCCCGGGGAACGAAGCTTGAGATAGTGATGGACTGCCTAATGGTGGTGAAATACGTCAAACTGGTCTCTCCTTTGTACATTTCCTTCAAAAGGTAAAGCAAGCCAGAGCCTTTTAAGAAAATATGGCCTTTTCCTATTGAGGTCTACATGAACAGTCGATCCTTTTTTTTTATGGAGTCAATTCAGGAGTGAGCAGCGTTCATTCTAGGCCTCACAACACAATGTAAGGCAAAAAAGGGAAATGTAAGGCCTCTGGTAATGTGTGTGTCTGTCTGCCCAGAGGATAACTGCACTGCTTTACATTCTCTGGATTTCATCATCCAGGTAATCCAGATTATCTGAGGGAGGGAAGTTAACAACTTTAGATAGAGTGCATCGTTTTTTCAGCATCGTCTGTCCTTTTTGTCTTATTATTACTATTAAATGTACAAACAGCCTTGGTTTTGATCAGCAGCAGCTTTTTCGATATATATGGCTTCAAGCCGAATCTTTGAAGTGGTCAAAATGCAGAGGGACAGTAGTACAGCGTGTAATTGCACCTTTCTTCACCGGGGTAGCTAGAAGTGAGTCCTGGTTGAAGAAGTTATAGGTATGTCAGCCTTGAGATTTAAGCCTTCCCTCGTTAATTAAAAAGGGATAGCCAAAATAATAGAAACACCACTCAGTGGAACACAATACAGTTCAACAGCGGCACAAACCACAGCCTCCGAAATGATCTTTAAAGGTCCGGTGTGCAGGATTTATTGGCAGATTGCAACCGAATGAATATCCCTTTTTCACCCTCCTTAGCGGTGGCTACTAAAAATGCAAAAGGCCCTTTAAACTGTAGATAAAAGAAAAGGCTCTTTCCATTGTAAATGCACAAAAGCTGCATTTTAGACAACTCGGAACTTGAACATATCAAACCTCCTACTAGAGAAAGTACAATGGATCATCGCTGTAAGTCCGAAATTCTTCTTGTAAACTCGGGGCACATCCCTTTACCCTGACTTCATGAGGGAGCGCGTGTCTGAAACCGTGGGGAGAGGGTAGGAATGATGTATTTGTAGACAACAGTATTTGTACTTGGCTGTTACCTCATGATGTTTCTTCCTCTTTTTCATTTATGTATGCAAGTAGGCTGAACTCCTGAGGTATGAAGTTGCTGGAGATCATTTTGTCACAGTAAGCCAAGGTTTTTGTTAACGTTTGGTGTCGTGCACTTCGAACGCTTGGAGGTCAAAATTTGGAAAGTTCAACTAAGAAATTCCAACCTCTGAGGAACGCAGCACGAGTTTTCAGGTGATCATACACTAAATTAAAAATATTATATTCCACTTCTGCCCCTAAATCCTGCACACTGGACCTTTTAAGTTGAACCACTCCAAAACAGTCAAGAAGTGAACACCAAAACCTCCGTGAACATTTGGATTTGTTTGCAGGACAGGTGGAACTAGTGAACCGAGTGCGATTATGTGTCACTTTTAAATTAAGTGACTTAATCTCGGCCGTCACACTAGAACACAAACAAAGTTAAAGACTGCTCATCTGTCCACAGGAGAAAGTTTACTGTAATATTTCAAACCATGATCACCTCTTGTGTGAAATCTCTCCTTTTTTATTTTAAACGTCGCGTGTGCACCTGTGCCTTTGTTGAGCGGTGAGATGTGTTCAGGTGCCCTCTGCAATTTGACGTCAGTAGCACTTACGCCCGTTGAGCTGATTGTCAGTGCACAGTGACATTAACTCAACGCGGTCTGTCGGATGTCGTGGTGTGGTTGAGTAATATTGCACGTTTCCCCTTACATTTGAGCCCATATCGGCCCGTTGCAATCAGCTCTGTACACGCCTATTAGAGGGACAAATAAACATCATTTTGTGAATGAATAAATCACACATTTTTACCCCTTTCGGAAATAAATGGCGAACAGCATAAAGTAAATCCTAGCTCTGTGTGTACCTACTTCAGACAGAATATTGTACAGAATTTACAATTTGCAGATTGTTCTTCCTCTAAAAGGCGCAGCAGAACAGAGAAAAGAGACCTTAACCTAAGGAGGATTATCTATGAGCACATTCAACGCCTCATTTACAGCCGTGGGATAAAACGGAGAGAAGCCATATCCCCAAATTTCCAAAATAGATAATAACAAACATACAATATATGACACGAGATATAGAAGTTTTTCTGTTGATACAATTCTGGTGATCTGCAAGAGAAAAAAAATCATAAAAATACAATACTGTGCCAGGCAAAGACCTCTTTGAGTTTTGGCTGCTGCAACTGAAGTTCAAAGAAAACAAAAAAACAAAAAGAAAAGAAAAACACAATATAGCTAAAGTAATCTTAAAACACATTTTGTTCACAAAATCAATACATTTTAAAATATCTATAGTCTTAAATAACAACAATTATCTTAATCAATCAATAAAGTGTATCCTGAATGAGGTGGTGTTTACCCCCAGAGTAAAGAAGACACTTAAAACTGGTCTTCAGTGGACCAGATACCAGATCTGCACTGTAATATAACAACTATGTACAAGCCTTGTTAAGGCATTCTTACATACTTACACACTCTGTTCCATTTTTACACAGGAGACCCGAATCATTTCCTCCCTCGTCATGTACAGCGTATCATTCTACACTGTTTGCTTTGGCACGTTAACGTTCAGTAGTAGGAGTTTTTTTTTCCCTATAGCTGAGTCATATATTACTGTCAGTGCACTATGATCAGATGTGGTGAAATGCTATAAAATCCCAGGAGCAAGTTTCAGCTGCGAACATAGTTAAAGGGTCATTTCGCTCGTTTGCTTCGTGTGATATTTGGATGGTTCTTTGGTCCGAGGGACGAGTGTGAAGCGAGCAAAACTGGACTGTGCGGTTTGGTGATTATTTAGTCAATACATTGTTTTTAAATGTTTAGAAATGATGATCCAGGAAAGATCAATTTTCACTTGATGGCTGTGTGATGGTTTGGTGACACCGAGAAAAGAAACACAATCCAGTTTTACCTGATTCTCAGCTCTGCTCCGAGACCTGAACTCATCTGACTATCACATAAACTTGACAGCTTTCAAACCATAATGCTCAAAGTTGATCTCTTTAGGAGTTGTTGTGCTTGCAGTTGGCGGTTACAGAGCAGTATCTCGGATCCGACACAGGCTGACTTTGTAACCGGGTTTGTGTTCTCGCATGGGGGCGCTTGTGTGTTTGACCTTCTCCCATCTAAAAGCCTGTTGTAGGAGGAAAAGCTGACCTTGTATTCAAGACGGATAAATATTTACTAAACAGTAGAAACAGTCTAGATTCCTAGAACATAAGCTATGACTACTTGTGTGCATGTTCCCGTTTCAGGAAGATGCTTGAAATGCCTGTTGAGTTGTGTGTGTGTGTGTGTGTGTGTGTGTTTTATAATAAATACAGCCCCTGTCCATAAATATTGGTGTTGAGTGTGACTGGCATTAGTTTTTATAAAGAGCTGTTTGTAGCACCTGTTGTTTATATTGTGGTATTTACCCATCTGGTGCAAACTGTTCTCACTCTTCGCTTGTGTGTTTGTCAGGAGTCTCTTCCTCAGCCCTGTATTTGTAAGTCACTCTCCAGAAAGGGGACATTATTGTCTCGCTAATCTCATTTGGGGCTGAAAACGCCTGGATCCAGCTTGGTGCTGCTGCTGCGCCCCCAGCAGCTGGCGGTGATGCTCATGCTGCGCTGCGTCGCTCCCTGGCTGTGGCTGTGAACGCTCTCCAGCCGCTCGCCGTCCGATTGGCTCTGCGTGCGCTCCGGTCGGTTGTGGATGCTGCCCGTCGGGGAGCTGGGCGCCGGCTGGGAGGAGATGGTGCGCAGCAGGTGGTTCCTCTTCCTGAGGAAGTCGCTGTTGGCGCCCAGGCCGAAGCTGCCTTTGCGGAGCACCATGCGCGCGCTGCTGGACTTGGCCGGCCGAGAGCGGTGGTTGTACTCCAGCTGGGACAAATGAGCCGCGTATCCCTCTGTGATGAACTGTCGAGAGGAGCAGAGCAGAGACAGACTGTCAGCTGTCAACAATCAGAGATTTTGTACGTCCTGGATCAGTTCGATTATTTTTTCTTATTTAGCCAAATGAGTTGAAAGTGTCAAATGTTAAGCTTGTGAATATTCTCATTCATCCAGGTCATAGTTATCTCAAGGAAATTGAATCGAATGCAACTGGATTTGGTTTTTGTCTTGAAGATGTTTCACCTTGAAGACGTTTCACCTCTCATCCAAGAGGCTTCATCAGATGAAGCCTCTTGGATGAGAGGTGAAACGTCTTCAAGACAAAAACCAAATCCAGTTGCATTCAATTCAATTTCCTTGAGATGTCAAATGTTAAATAAGTTTCACTGAAGGTTGGGGTTAGGTTAGTGTGGCGTTACCTACAGCTACGCATAAAACTGTCAAATGGTACCTGGCACTGGTGCTGCATCTTCTTGGAGGGTCTACCAACGATGTATATCTGTGAGGACGGGAGACCGATGGCGGTGTAGACTGAGATGTCTTTGGTTGATCCGTAGCCGGCGAAAATCTTCAGGTTGGCCTGCAACCAGTCAAATGAACACGAGAACTGTTTGGTATTGTGTGTTTTCTTAACAATTGATTCCTCAAAGATCAAGACTACACGTAGACAAACTAAGTTACTTCTAAAGATGACTAAAGACCCCCCCCCCCAATCCTCCCGTCCTCCCAGTCTGACCTCTGTCAGGGTTTTGAGGAAGTTGGCCTTGTGTCTCAGCGGGTCGTGGACCAGGCCGTCGCAGAAGGAGACGATACCATGAGGGAAGTTGTGCTGAGACAACCAAGCCACCACCCGCTGCTTCTGCATGTCAGGTCGTCCTGTCACATAGATGATCAAATAGCCTAAATCCTGCCAGTGTCTAAAACGAGAAAGGAACAGGAGAACATGATTAAAAGAAACAGCGCTACATGCAAATATGCTTCAGTCCGAAAGAGACTCTCGTTTCAAACCCAAGAAACGCGAGAAGCCGAGCGGCAGCAAAGTACCTGACGACATCCACGGCTCCTGCCCGCACTTTGGGATCGCTGCCCATGATCGACACACTGGCAGCGAATGACCCGTCGATGCTGAAGACCACAAACTCTGTGCCTCTTGGAATAACTGTCAGGTAGCTGTCTGCAAACGTGTGGTCGCCCCTGGAGAATGAAAAGAGAGTAAGAAAATGGAGAAAAAGCAAAGACCGGGTGAAGTGGTTTTTTTTTTCCCCGGCTGCTGTTGTACCTGACGACCATTTTCACCGGGTAGACTCCGATGCCCAGACGTTTGTCCTCTGGGATAACAAAAGACACGCGGCCACTGCTGTTGGTCACCTCCGTGTTGAAGTACACCCATTCTCCTGACGGAGGCTGCGTCATGATGTGGAGGTCAACCTGCACAGGATTACAAAACCATGGTTGAGCACAAATTACCAAAGCACCACTGACCGCAGTCGTGTGTGCGCTGTTTTGATGACAAGAGAGTGATCACCTTCTCCCCGGCCAAAGTGACCATGTCGAGAGGGCCGTACATGAAGCGACCCGTCACGACCTGCTGGGAGTCTTCTGTAAACACTGCGTCGTTCACACGGTGGTTGGCAGTCACGTTCTGTCAAAGGAGCGGAACAATCACGCTTATTTGATGTTACAAGGTTATGGATGCTGATTTTATGGATGAGAATATGGTAGGAATTCAGAATTTTGTGAGTCATTAAGCTCCCCGATTGTGAGAAAAGCTTTTCTGGGTCCGATCCCTACCCTGATCTTCACATGAGTCCTCTTTCGGAGCCACTTCTCCCGAGGTTTGGAGGGGGTGAATTCAGACACTTCTTTGCCGTCGAGCTCCAGGATGCTGGAGTTTTCGTGCCTCATGACCTACGGGAGACATTTGAACGGCTCGACTTCAGCATCTCTGACGAGGACCAACATCGCGGCTGCTCAGATAAAGAATGGTGTTTTTTTTTTTAAAGATGACTTACCTGTCGTAGGAGGAAAGACACGACATCTGTGGACTCCCAGTAGGATGCGTGGAAGAGGTGCGGTAAAGCCACGGTGGGGAAAGCGGTCAGAGCATCGGGGCAGTACAGGGCGAAGTCCAGCCGCTTCGTGCCCCACCAACGTGCTGCAACTACGATGGGAACGAAGTGAATACAGCGCAGAAACGTAAGACCAAACTGCACAAACTAGCGTGAGTTATGTGATGCCCCGCTAAAGAGAAGGACAATTTCAGTGTTAAACCACAATCAACACCGATCCCAGCAGTTCTTCGGCTAAACGAAGGAAATCAGGAGTTTATGATGTTATTTACAGGAAGGAAGCAAAAAACACAGTTCAAGATGACACATGATTATATGAGCAACTGAAGGTGGGGATTTATGTTAGTATGTTAGTCCAGATTATGGATTTGGAAACAAAAGGCAAGGGTCTGGATTTATGCATAATTCCTCATTAGTGAAAGTGACGGCCTTGTTTCCTTACGAATCAATTATGAAAGAATAAAGAGAAGGAAAAAGAGGCTTTCTGGAAGAGCAGCGTTGGAAGTTTTGGATTTGGACACAGTGTAAACCAGCACACAGAGAAGAGCTGTAACCTCACGTTGGCGTCCCCTCCCTTAGAGAAATACCTTGCTCCACTTCCGCCTGGGAGTCCAGAGAGACCAGATCGGATATAGCAAAGTCCAGCCCGGCGGACAGGCAGTTCTCGTACTGACCAAGGGGACTTTGACCTTCACTAGTCTCTGCCTCACTGTCCAGCTCTGCCGCTAGATGTGCATCAGGAAATCCTGCGGCCTGGCCAGCCTCTGCTCTCTTACGGGACTTAGGAGGACTTTTCAGGAAGAATTTGGTTTGTGACGATAAGGCGAGTTGGGACAAAAGGCTGAACTTTTTGGATTGGTTAATTTGGCTAGAATTGGCTACGGGGGAGAGAACACAGAGAAAGAAATCATATGAAAAAAAAGGATGCACGTTGTTATGGTATGTTTATGACAGTTTAAACAGTTTGAGGAGGGATGCTGGGATGCGTCCAGCGTCGGTAAGCTGCCTGAAACAGAACTGTGAAAAGCTGAAGCTGAAAAATAATTGTTAGTGCAGTTAAGGCGGCGTGTCGCTGTCGAACGTCCTCCTCGTGCTCTGGTGTCGTGTTTAGTTCATGTGCAGCTCCGAGGCGCTAAAACAGCAGCGTGCAGAACAATTAAGTGGAGTACAAATAAATGCTTTGGTAACAAAAGTGGAATCGAGAGGGAGGAGGGGGAGGACTTCGAAGGACAGTCTCACATAAAACACAACAGAATACCGGTCATCTCAGCAAACATTGCACTCGGGAGTAGACAATGCAGGAAATGAGCTGAGGGAGGCAGGTGTCTACATGCATCGCAACATTAGATAAATGCAGCACTCGTTCATTGCATTTACATTGAGACAGTGGATCAGAGTCAGACAGACAGTGAAAAGTGGCGCTAAACTCGCTGCTCTTCAGGACTCTACTCGCTCATACTGGGACTTTGAATTTCAACAGGAAACAGCCTCGTTATAATGCAGGTGTGAAGTAGGAAAAAGGAGCGGGGTATTCATGTCTATCAGGCTGAGTCGACTGCTCCAGCTGTGGCGTGGGGTGTGTGTAGAGTCAGAGTAACGGGGTTGAGAGAGAGAAGATGAAGGAGGAGAGTCGGAAGAAGAGAGAAACAGGGAGAAAAGTTCGAGAAGGAAGGAGAGTAACTACCAGTGTTTGTGTGAGTGCAAGGAAGAGAGAGAAAAAAGGCTGGTTGGTGTTGAGAACACTTACTGTTGGCTATGTTGGAGGCAGTGTAACTGTCTGCCATTCCTGAGACCTGGCTGGCAATGCTGACCTCACTGGCCCTCCGCTGGCCCCGGGAGAGGGGGCCCGTTACGGGGGATGAGGGGTACGAACTGTCCATGAAGACACCACCATGAGACTGAACAACATCCGCTATTGAGCCGAAACAAGGAGATCCCATTAGACAGAGACACAGGTAAGGGGGAACTCACAGTGATGGAAGGCAGGGGGGGAGGGAGACGTGGGGGTTTGGGGGTGGCGGGAGAGAAATGTGACGGCGGGCAGGCACCATGGTTTCAGAGGACATGTGAAACCAGAAGGCGGCCAAGGTCAGATTTCTGTAACCGGGCGCATGAGCACATAAAACACTCGGTGAATGTGAGATCACAAATGTCCACATCTGCTACAGTCACACCCACATGTCAGTATCTCATATGAAGGTGATGTTTATCTAATAGCGAAGTAGTATCATGTTATAGTCCTTTGTGGCTTTGCAGGCACGGTGATGTGTATTAAAATCAGATGACCTCTGACCATTATCACAAGGAGAAACACAGGACGGTATATCCAGGATGTACAGATAGAGCTCCACGTACAGCAGCACACTATGCAAACACAACATCACAGGCAGCACAATCGTCACATCAAACCTCTCTGAGAGTCAGACGCTAGTAGAAATAACCTCCGTCGACATCATTAATCTTATCATATTATGGAGACGATGCGTACACAATAAGACCCGGTTAGAAACCACAGCACAAACACAAATGCTCGTGTCCTGCAAACACTGACATGAATATATGATGGGAGGGATGAGATGTAACACCACATTAAGATGCTTGTCAGATTTTCTAAAGTATTTCCATGGCAAGTTGTTACAAATCTGTATTATTTTAAATTGTTAAGAGACCAAGAATTCAACCAGGAAAATGGATTGTTAAGAGTAAGTAATTTAAATTAAACTTATATCAGAATGGGCAATGGGAATACTCAGAGAGGACACATAGGCATTGAAAGCATCTCGGACGTGACAGCGATAAGGATGGATCAGACGGACAAAGAAACACAGCGAAAGGGGGCGTGAGGACAGATGCAGGTGAATGGGAGAGGCTACACACACTCCATAGTGGCGGGTGTGGCTTTGAGGAAGCCCTCCTGCCAGTTTAGCACAGGCACAGGGATGCAGGTCTCGCTGATGGTCTCCTGACAGCGAAAGGACAGGGGAGGCCCGCTGTCAAGTAGCAGCTGAGCGTTGCTCTGGACTGTCTCCACTACAGAGGGGAGGTGGAGGGGCAGAAGGGGGGCAGAGGTAAGAGGGAGGGAGGGAGGGAGGGGGGAGAGTGGTTTGGAGGTAGAGAGTCACGTATGCAGATGTGGGGACAGGAGGCCAAAAGAGGAAGAAAGAAAGAAGACAGGGAAGACACAAAAACATATGAGACAAGAACAACAGAACGTGAGACAAGAGAGTAGAGTCAAGCCCTTAGTCGAGCCCACGTCTTTAAAACCTCCACATGTATACTATCACATAACACTATGCTCAGATCGCATGTAATCTCAAAACATGATCTTGAATTTGATATAAAGACTTTATCGGTATCGAAAACTTCGGTATGACCTGAGGAGATTCTGAGGACACTGACACAACTTTCGTCTGAGGTCCTTCAGTCATATCTTCAAAGCTTGTACAGCTTATTAACCCACATGTCACTATTTTTTAATAAGCCTCAGGAAAATATAAACCCTCCGCTTACTAATAGGCCTCAAAGCTTCATTCATAACACTGACATTCGAATTTTAGATGATTAGATTCTAGTGGTGGCTGTGTTTGATGATGTGAACTTCAGACTCAGACTGTAAAAAGTCACAAAGTCATAATTAATTGAAAAAGGCGTTTCCAAATCACAACGTTTTCAGCTTCAGTCCAACTTTGGGAGGGAGTTTTGAACAGCAGCTTCACTCGAAAATCTTAATAACTTTGTATGTAAATAAATGACAGTCACTACAGTCCTACTCAAAAAATTCTGTGTCCTATTTGGAAGGGAATAGCAGGCAACAGGTAGAGGCTCAAAGGGTTTACTCCACTATAATGACCAGTCCAAACAGAAACCACCAGCAGGACTATGACCACATTCAGATGAATAAACTGCTTCACAAAAGACGTTGAAGCACAAACAGTAGAAAAATGTTTCATTTTTCTTTGAGACAATGTTTTACTCTGCGTGTAAAGGAACTCACGGTGTGCTACTGAGATGTTTTTAAGGCATGTGTTGTCTACGGCATGCATCCATGGGAAACAGGACGGTGGGTTACAGTCAGTGTGTGCAGTGTTCATTTCATTTCTGTGAATTCTACATTTGTGTCTGTGCATGTGAACCCGAGTCGAGGCTAAATCAATTCCTCTAAACTGTCGCTCAAAACTGAATTTGCATTAATGAGGCTTTTGTACATCATCGGTGCGGAGGGCTCACCCAGTAGGGCGGAGTTTCCGTCTCCCAGGGGAAAGCGTTGGTAACGGGGCACGTTGAAGGGAGGCAGGAGGTGAAATTTCCTCTCCAGCAGAGGCTCCAGTCGAGAGGCCGAGGGATCAGCTGGGTGGAACAGGTTGTAGACCTGCTGACAGGCAGGCCGCAGCTGAGCCACTAGGGGGAGGAAGTGAACCAAAAACATGAGAGAGGAGAGTGGAAAGAATCTACGAACCCATCCCTCATCTGTCTTAAAAATAATCTGTAGTCTTGATAAACACAACCAAACATACAATTAGCATTTTCCTGACTAACTGATTAATAATTAAGGCTCTAAAATGTCAAAAAAGTATCGCAGTCCTGTGTCCAAATTATCTTACCATCCAGCATCGGAATGACAGTCTTTCTCAGGGCGAGTACCAAGCCCAGCGGAGAGCCAAAGAGGAAAAAGTCGGACACCTCAAAGTCAAACTTCCCCAGGGAGCCTCCGTCCAGCATAGTGCTGCTGCTCGACCTGCGTGAGACTGTGTCGTTCCTGAGGACGCTGGAGTGTAAGCTGGAAGGACAGCACAAAGTCATTTCCACGAGGACTAAAAGTACATAAAACAAGGACGGTCAAAGAGTTCTGTCATCGCACACTCAACACACCTGGTCAGGAAGGCCTGGTGCTGTTTTATTGTGTCCAGTTCGTAGGTGGACGAGTCGCTTCTCTTGCGTGGCAGCTGTCTCTTGTTGTCGTCACCCGTGCCGGAGCGAGGGATGTCGATGTTACTGCGACTGAGGTGGCGGCTGCCCTCCAGGGTCGGAGAGGCCGACCCGTGCCCGCTGTTGACAATGATGCCAGGAGAGAGGAGGTCCTGGTCCTGAAGGGGCGATTCGGCAACATTTGATAAAAAAAACTTAAAACACTTCAGAAAGAATCCATATATCTTTGGGTGGTGTCAGAACAATGTCAGTTTCAGAAGTACTAACTAAACCATTTGTAGATGGTGAGTTGAGACATATTTTTGACACTTTTTTTCTCTCTTACCTGCACACTGACAACACTGCCCCGACGACTGCTGTTCTGGCTTTCATTAACCGTCTGATTGCTACTGCACAGTGCATCGAATCCCAATATTCCTCCCACACAGTCCCCAATGAGGCACACCTAGAGCGGAACAGGGTCAGACATAAAGTAAAAAAAAATGAGTTAAAGTTTGTCTAAAACATCTTTACACCTGCTCTGAGAAAAAAAAAAGCTGTTTTCCAGGAGGAATATTAGGAAATATCATAAATCATGTTGGTGTTTATTACTATACAAATGTTTGCCAATGTTTACAAATGATATTAATCAATATTTTGCTACAAAATTCAAGACCAGGCTCGGCTGTGATACTGTGATCATGTACACATAACTTTGAAAACATCAGAAAAGGAACAACTCAAAACTTTTGGTATCTGAGGACAGGACAGTAACCGACCTGGCCGGAGAAGGAAGCCCCGTCCAGAGACTTAATGAAGTCTGCGTACACCTGGTTGGCTCTGACGATGACGGTGGCCATGGCCTCCTGGTACTGCGGAGCCGAGGTGGCGAGGAGGGGGAGGGCCGCCAGGGGAATGTGGTCCTGGCTGCTGGACAGACAGCCCTCATCGTAGCTGTACGGGCTCAGGCTTTGTGAAGGAGCAAACATAAATACATTTAATTGTGAATATATTTGACGGATCACGGGCGGTCCAAAGAGGACTGTGAGGAAATAAACACAGGAAGAAGGGGGGGTCACGGCCGTGAGCTGCACCTGGACTTTTTCCATCAAAAGCAAACCGCAATCACAGTCAATAAACAGAAACATTCAATCATTACCCACAATGCTTGCAGCGTGCAGAAAAATGCGTGCATGTGCGTCCTCTTACTTGGACACCAGGGAGAAGGCCTCGGCACAGATGGCAGGGCAGGGCACCAAGCGGATGGCGATGCGTCCCAGCGCAGCGGGGTAGTGGACACGCATGACTGTGTCAAAAGCCGTGCTAATCGTGTTGACGTCGGCCTGCTTGCTGTTCTGGTCGCCTCCGCCCGTGTCCAGGATGTTCCCTCCGTGCAGGACCAAGATCAGCACGTGGATCTTGGAGGGCTGCAGACACTGCTGGGACGAGCTCTCCTGAGAACAGAAGTGTTTTCTGGATGATGAGGAACAACTCCTGGAGAATTCAATAAACGCTTATAAACAGATGACGGATAAACAATAATGTCCGAGTTATTTTGCAAAAAAAAAAAAAAACATTGTTTTGTCAGATTTGTGAATCATATTTGTGTTTGTCTCTTCAAACATGGACCACAGAAGAAAATGTGAGAGGGGCAGAGAAGCATGAAGGGAAACAGAACAGAGCCAACCTTCACTCCACCTGGACAACTGTTCAACTAACAGCAAACAGCGACAATACTCCCCGAGGACAAGTTACATTCAACTGAACAACATATTTTGATGCAAAACATTTCCAAAGAAGCACTACATGTACACTCAACACCACAGCTGCAGGTACACGGGAGTTGAACAGAGGGTGGTGAGGTTGAGGTGTACACATGGATTCAGGTTCGGGGCAACGGCGGGAAAAAAGGGCAGGGGCAGTAAATACTGGGTTTGTTCAGGGGGACTGGGAGGTCTCTGTAGAGCTACTGTAGCCCACAGTGTGCTCGGGCCAACATGTTTACTTACTGACTGGTGCCTTGTTACCGTGATGGTGGGAATGGGAGAGCTATCGGCTTTGCCGCTAACAGAGCCACGCATCTGAACACAAGAGGACAGAGAGGCTCAGGGACAAACATCCCTTCTGTTATCTTCCAAACTGTAAAAACCTGATGCAAATGTTCATGAAAATTAAATCAAGTTACACAGAAGCTTCGGGTCCTGATGGGCATTTCCCGGAGAGGATCCTTCAGGAATATTTACGTCAGACATGGTTCTGCGTCAGAGACGGCTGCCTCCGGTTTTGTTTAGCAGATAAACACTCGCTGTCAGACACACATACCTCATCTAGTCTTTCCTCACTGGCTGCTCTTTCATAATCCAAAGTCATTTCCTTGAACAGCTCACCTGCAAACACACACATACATTCTTCAGTACTGAGGGAGTGCGACTGTCCACGATGAAGTGCGAGTGGTTTTCATCATACCAGGAGTTTCTTCGGCTTCCGCGGCTTCGATCTTGTCCATGAGGTCGTTGGAATTCCACTTGGAGATTTCCTTCGGGAGGACCTCCTCGCCGTCTGAGAGATCCTCTGCAGGGACGACACAAGATAGATCGTGATCAGCTACAGTATATATGTAGATTCGTCATTACACCATCAGCATAACCAGTTTATAGTGATGAACAGTGTTATATAGGTAACATTTGTTTATATGATGAAACAGTTGACCAACAGAAAGTAACCTTCCGAACAAGATATTGTAAAAAAATAAACTGACTAAATAGATAAAAGTTATCACTTAGAGGACATCAGATGCATGTCACATGTGTGCTGGAGGACAGTGGATAAAAAATAGTTTGTTTTTTTTCATCATCATGGATTTATTAAACCATTACCTACAAGATTCAAGCTAGTATGTATATTTTAAATCTAAATAAACGTACTGATAGATTGTGTTATCCGCCCACTGACGCTAATCTGAGATTTAAAAAAAGGAAGGTTCAGGATCTCAAAACGAATATCCCGTTTCATCCCATAATTTCTCTCTTGGGACATTTTTGTTCCACTGCCAGCATCTTCATGTCTCAGAAACAGGCAGCCGCCTCCTGTTCACTTCAGCTGGGAGATCTCATCTAAAACTGAAAGTGGCAAATGTTGTGCGACGTAATTTATCTGTGCTACAAATGAGCAACACATCTTTTGTGTAGAATGGTAATAATTTTATTTTACCGCATTAAATACAAGCTTGCAGCCGGTTTCTCATAAACCCAAACACCAGAGTGAGACTGTTTCTGATAGCAGCCTGACGGTGTGTCCTGTACGCCACTGAACATAAAATGGCTTTTTCTTAACTACTTTTTTACGTTACCTCCTCAGTTGCTTTACATGTAGAAGCCCAGTGGGTAAAAACTAAGGTGTGAAGGCAAGGAGGCATCTTTATTTCATCAGTGGACTTCATCAAATTCAATTAAATAAATTTACTACATTTTAAAAACACTGGTTCTGATAATCAGAAGAAATGCTGAATCAGGTATTATGTAATCAATTGAACCCTAACACAGACTGTGCACATACTTTTACTTGTACTTATAATACTGAGGTACATTTATTGGCAGAAAATAACTTTTGATACTTAAGCTTGTGAATATTCTCATTCATCCAGTTCATAGTTATCTCAAGGAAATTGAATCGAATGCAACTGGATTTGGTTTTTGTCTTGAAGACGTTTCACCTCTCATCCAAGAGTCCTGAGGACTAGTCTCAGCCTAGTCTAGGGAGCAGGAACTGATGAAGCCTCTCGGATGAGAGGTGAAACGTCTTCAAGACAAAAACCAAATCCAGTTGCATTCAATTCAATTTCCTTGAGATAATTTTGATACTTAAGTAAATCTGATATCAGATACTTTGGTACTATGAGTGGTATTTATATCTTTATACCACATATTTTACTTTTACTCAAATACGACTTTTGGGTGCAATTGACAAGGAAGAAATTACAGCAGACATATTTTTTTGTATCTGTTAGAAGAATAACTAACATCTCAGCTTTACAGGACAAGTGTGTTGTGTATCATCATGCTTAAATTCAAACCTCCCATTAATAGTCCATGTGGGTTTCTATGATGAGTTTTCCTGAGGCTTTCCTTTTATTTATCTTATTTTATTTCATTTATTTATTTGCACTGAGAAAAGACAAGCCACACAGAAAAAGGCGAACGCGACAGCACAGAATAAACTTGGAGATGCACCTCAAGTGTCTGTAACAGACGATAACTGCAGGACGACGGCGCCCACGGACAAACTTTAAAGATAGAAATCTAATATCAGCAATCTGAGCCGAGTTAGTCTGTTTCCAAATTTAATTTGTGTACCACCATCATGTGATTCATCCAGGCACACAGGCACACACACTTGTGTTCACAGGCACTGTGTCTCGTGTACACTTCATTTTTAATTAAGTTCAATCAGTTCATTTAATAAAATGTAATGTGCTTTCACTTCAGTCACCCGACATGCAATAATTCACCCGGACAAACATGAATACTAATTAAAAAAAAAAAAAAAAAAGCAATAAATTATCACATGTCAACACAATTCAGTCTAATGATTTCCAGGTACTCAAAAATAACAAGAGCAGCTAAACTGGCATCAACATCACAAACGAGAGCACAATTTTATTCTTATTTCATCATTATGATAAAATGTTCTGAGACAATTTAACCACACAAACACTGATGAATAATTTGTTGGGGGTCATTTATTGCTTGGATGTATCATGACTTGTAAAGGACAGTGTGTGTGTGTGTGTGTGTGTGTGTGTGTGTGTGTGTGTGAAGATGATGTGTCGGTCAGAGGGGACTGATGGTCAGAGACGATTGTGATTTTTGAACTAGACGTCGGGATGAGACGCCCGGCCGGCGTCCTCGGCCAAACTCATCCGGCAGAGAGAGAGCGTGGCTGTCGCACCGCCACACCCACCTATTTCAACTGCAGCCCCAAAGCATGCTGGGTATCTGGGAAGCTTAAGAACTGATCTGTGGTTAAAGAGACGCATGCAGAGTCAGGAGAAGAGGGAGCAGGCAGTTCTTGGAAAAACTGAACACAATGAACTATTCTATACTCCGATCCCAAAAGAAATAAATTAAAACTGCGGTTACCATGAGCGTCGAAGAACTCTTCGTCCGAGCTGTCTTCCGAGTCTCGCGCTATACTCTGCATCCTCCACTCCGAGATGCTGTGACGCGATGGGCTCACTGAAAGAGCAAACACGAACAAAAAAATCCATCATTATTTTGGGACATGTGTTTCAGCCTCTCTCTTTCCCTATTTAAACACACACACACACACACACACACACACACACACACACACACACACACAATGACAAAGAAACATTGCACAATCTCTCCCCAGCCCACACACACACACACAGTGTTATATAAACATGCAACAGTCTCAGTGGTGCATTACTTCATCACAGATGGAGTGCTTGGTGGTCAGAGGGGTGTGTGAAAAGTGAGGCCGAATGTAACACGGACGAGCTACATGTACACCAGCCACCGAATGCCAGTTGAGGAAAATGGTGATACTAGAAGAGGGGCTTGTCTATCACGTGTCCTCAGTCTTTCGCTTCGTATGTCATTAGTGCGGAGGAAGAGCGGGGGGTGTCGCTCTGAGGGGGCAGCCTGGTGAAGGGGGGGGGGGGGACCCAGCTGTAGCTGTCAGCGCACAGAAAGAAACAGCAGCGGTGGAGGGGAGGGTCAATGTGAAGAGCGTCAGCCGGCTCGAGTCTGTGATGTCAGCGCTGCAGCTATAAATAGCCCAGGAGAAAACCACAGGGGGGAGTTACGGGGGTGAAACAAGGCACTCCGGATGAGAGTCGGGGTCCAGGTGGCAGCTACAGTGAGCTGCTGCTGCCTTGATGTAGGGGCGACACTGGAGAGGAGTGTTTTGATGAGCGCGGACATGTGGTTTGTGATGTCACAGCCGGCCGCTAAAAATAACCAGGTGAGATCCGCCGAGTTGTTTGGGTGAGGCGAGGTAAGTTTGATAGTGCGGCGCGTGTGGGGGCGCGAGCAGAAACGGTCGAGTGGAGTGAAAACATTCTAATTAACATCGGACGCCGGACCGAAAAGCAGAGTGTGGCACAAAAGCAGAGCGTCCTTTAACTTTGACTTTATTAACACCAAATCAACAAGAGCTCCGAGCCCTTCAGTGGCATCTGATTCATTCAGTTTGTGCATTTTTTTTTAACGCTGCTGTTACGATACTTCCTGTAGAGCTACAGAGTTTTGACGAGGTGACATGAAGCAGAGAATTTAGGCAAAACATTTTGGAGCACACTGTTCATAGAGACTGCAGAATGAATTATGATGCGAAAGTGGTTTCCACGGATTGGGGTCGGGAAATCTTTTTCTATTTTCGTACTGTACAATCATCCAATCGTGGTTATTGTGGGTAACGCCATAGGGCAGCAAGAGTAGGAGGGTTTGGGCGTACTGACGTCACAGCATGCCAGTGAAATGCCAGCATGGAAGAAGTCTTTGCGCTAAAGAAAAACGGAACATGTTGTATTTGGGGATATTTTGAGTTTTACCCAGGTGTCTAAGCCTAAGAATATCACATAACCCTGATCTGCAAGCCGTGTAAAAGATGTGTTCTGATGGTAAGTTAGTTAAAATCGCCTTAATGTCGGCATAGCAAAAAAAGTCAACAGTCAATCATCCCTTTCGTCGTCAATATGCAGTTCTTGGCAGAAAAGTGAGCTAATGACTTTTAACAGCTTCCTCTCAAGTTCTCAGAGGAAACAGTGTTTTAGACTCGGGCTAATTTTGGGTGGGTCACTTTTCACAACCAACGTAACAGCACTACAGTGTGACACTGTTGAATTCTTCACATTCTGGCCTCCGGCATCTCAAATTTCACAACTGGCCGTGTTTACTTAGGAAACCGCTCGACTTTGTTGTTAGTGTACTTCAACCTTTAATGTGGAAAGTACTCAGGTGGCAGACTGGATAAATAGGGCATGATGAGGTGTAAATATAGAGGTGATAATGTGTGAAGGAAGGAGTACGGCTCAGGACAGGGCACAGCTCCAGTGAAAGGGGCTGGAAAACTGCATAGGGAGAGCCGCGTAAATGCATAATGACGGCAGGTTCCTGTGATAACTTTCACACCGGTGTCAGTGTCGGTCTCACACGCTGTCGTACAGGTGAAGATGGCGTGCCCCTCACCTCCTCTCTTGGATGAGCGGGAGGATCGGGATGAAGTGGACCACTGCTTGGTGAGAACGCCCCGCGGCTGGAGAGTCTCTCCTCCTTGGCTGACGACCACCTCTTCAGCCTCAATGGAGTTGATCGCCTCTTTAGCCTCCTGCTCTTTGTCCGGAGACGGAGCACCTCCGTTGGCCTCTGTGGCCTCCTCCGCCTGGCTGAACTGGGCCATCTTGGTGGCCAAGGCCAGCTGGGTTTCCAGCTCCAGCTGCCGGATGTCGTCCATGGTCAGACCGTACCACTCATCCTGCCAGCACCAGGCCTGCCGGTGGGCACGCACCATCACCTTTCTCAGTCCTGGGGAGAGACGATGGAAAATATTACACACACATCTTGAAAAATCATAAGCTGTCCACATAATAATCCTGTCAAAGTATACAAAGTCACTCCATCACATAAAGGACTGTGACATAATCTGATGCATTCTCACCAACATCATGGATGAAGCGTTCGATCTTAGACTGCATGCCCCAGTAGCGAAACTCCACCTTGCACAGTTTGTAGGCACACATGATCGGGGTCTTCCCCGGGTTATTGTTGTACTCTTCTATCCAGTCGTCCCGCAGTGGACCCCGCTGGGTCTTGGCTGACTTGTAGAGCCGTGTGTCCTCCTCCGCTTTGTACTCATGAGGGGGTATTGGATCTGTCACTATGTCGATTGGGTCTGTCAAAGATAGTACAAATCCAGAAATGATTAGGAGTCATGTCTTTTCAATGTACTGAATTAACTGTGTTACTGACGCTGTGTCTTTAATATCATGTGTGGGTGAGCGAGTGGAACCTGCGTGGCGTCAAATTCTTTTTCTGAATTTCAAGCTGACAAGCACATGCAAGAATCATTCATTGACTAAAATGATTACATTCAAAGTTGTAACTGGGCCACTGCATGCCCTCCAACCATTCATTTATGAGCAGCTTCATACTCAATAGGCATGCTACCAAACAACAGAGAAAGAACATGTGCAGTACCACTAAACTGCCACAAGTGGGCCTCACCTGGTCCTTATGTTTGAGACACAGAAGGACAAATATCAAGACACAATCAGACTAAACCTAATACTAACTTGTCACCATAAATAACTATTGCAAGATCAGGTTTCTCTAATTTAGCTATTGTATGCTCTTATTTTTGATCTTTTTTTTTGTCGCAGTGGTTCCAGATTAATACCAAACTTTCTCACCAATAGTCCTCTGCCTCTTCTCCGCTGCAGACAAGTTGAAGACATCTGCCTGGTTGCCCGTGTCTGGTTTGTAGTAGGTCTCAATGTCAATAGAGAACTTCTCAACAAAGGGACAGGTGTATCTGAAGGACGAGAGGCAACAAAGTGAAGTCAAAAAGAACAGAACAACCGTCCCGACGAAGCGAGAGTGCATTATGGAGTTGACATCTGCCGTCATTAGGCGACATATTTTGTCAACTGAATGGCTCGGGATCAGAACTATTATATTAAGAATGACAGCACCCTCTCACTGCCGAAGATAGAAGACGTGTGAGCCGTGCCCATCTGTTGCATCCGAGGCGTCTGAAGTAAAGCTGTCACTGGTTGAATAGACGTGTCAACAGGCACTTGCAGTCTATCAATATCCTGACGGTATAGTCAAGGGCACATCTCTTTTCAGCACCTCCACGTCTCTGTGTTTGTCAGGCGCCACGCAGACAAACACGCCGACACTCTGAGAATGAGGGGCCGTCAACATCTAACAGCCTGGGAGCGCTGCTGGCCGCACGCCGATCTGACGGTCGGCTCTGGAATATTCTGACAACTTGCTCCGAGGTAAATTTTTCTCTCGGCTAGGACGGCAGCTAGAGCCGGACTTCAGACTGGACATAATCACATCAGAATTACACTGAATACAAGTCGGATTTGAATCACCATCGATCCTCTGAACAGGCGGGGGTTTTAAACCTTGTCTTTGAATGTGTGTCCATCAAACAGGCACCCATACACAGAGCATTTCTATCATTAAACGAGAAAAAAAATCATAGATTTGCACAGCTTTGGCAGAGTTTTAATGCACTCTCACTTCTGCTCTGAAGGGGTGTGGAGGAGGCCTTCCTGCAGCGGCGAACCTCACCTGGTGCGGGTGTAAGGGTAGGCGTTCCAGGACTCCTCTTCAACCCTCAGCGCTGCTTTGGGCAGGATGGAGCGGAACCAGCTGGGAATGTGCATGCCAATATGGTAGACCTTGTGGGTGTACTGGCCCGTCCCACCCGGTCCATCTGTGTAGGGTTTATTTTCTAGAATCTCAACCCCGCTGCCTTCACCACAGCTCTCCTCTCGGCTCTTTTTCTGGAGGATGAATAATCACATGAAGTTGAAGGTGTTCAGTGTTGCAGTGAAGAACATGAATACAAATTACCGTGACTCTGAATCCTTTAAAAAGGAATTAAAACAAATGCATGGACATGGATAATAACATACGCCGATTCCAGAAAAGTTGGGATGCTTTGGACGTAAATAAAACAGAATGTGCCGTTTTCAAAAAGGATGATTAACAAAAACAATATATTTAAAGTTTTAGCTCATCAATGTCTGATCTTTGTAAATAGATGCTTATGAATTTGATGTCAAGAGGACGTTTAAAACCAGTCGGAACAGGGAAAACGAGACTGTACAGTTCGTTCACAAATTATTGCATTCTGCATTCTTGCATTTTATTTACTTTTTAAACAGCGTCTAAACTTTTTTTGCCACCAGGGCTGAACAACCGGTAGAGTGAAACACAAGACGACACAGGTGTCAAAATTAATAGCTTCCTGGGAGCTTTGTCAGCTCTGAATTGCAAAGCAGGAAACCCAACGCAGCCACACCTTTCCCATATTTACATTCCAGGTGCACGGAGGAAGACGGGCTGGGTGGAGTCTGCAGCTGCAGTTGAGCAGACTTACAGCTCGGAGTATGAGGCATGGCAAGAGGAAGACCCGTCATTGTTAGGAAATCAGTAAAACAGGAAACCTAAACAGTAGAGCATAGTCCAAGTGCTGCTGCTGACAATATCTTAAACACGTGGAGCAAAGAGCAAGCACCATAAACGTCACAGATTACTGACGCATCATCTTTCCTGTTTCCCTTATCTGCCTCAGTCCGGTCTTTCACGTGCAGCACAAAGCACGTTAAACGCGGTGTTTAGCGCGGCGCCTGGATAATGGAGAGACAGATTTCTCCAGTCAGTCCGGTGGAGAGAGACGACGCAGGCGAGGCAGTGAATCAGCGGAGTCGGGGAGGAGGAAGCTATGAAGCGTCCATCGCTCCGGACCTCATTACCTCTGACAGGTCATTCATTAGCCAACCGCTCTGCTCTCAACAGCCCCGACAGAGCTCCGAAGACACAGCGCAGACGCCACAGCACCGTCAGACTGGCTGTACATGCAGCCGGTGCACAAGGCAGTCGGTGTAAATGTCAAATTTACAAGCATCCAAACACTATAAAAATGTCTGCAGTTGTAAAAATACACACATGTAAACAATAATTAAAAGTCCACCTGAAAACACAACGAAGCACACCGTATATTTCCATTATCAGCTGGCTTTTTAATTAGACTGGTCAGAAAAAAGGGTCAGTGTTTTATTGTGGGCACTATTAGGATTATATTTGGAAAGATAAATTGCTGGACTGGGCCTTTAATTAGGCTGCTGACAGGTGACTGCAGCCCAGAGCGACGGATGAGTCTTTCCAGTTCACCTGGAAAAAGATTACAATAACGCTGGCCAGGGCTCAGCCGTTCCCCCGAGGCGGCAGGAGGGAAGCGAGGGAGCAGATAACATGCTTAAAGTTAACACTGAATGAAATGCTGGATTCTTAATGAAAGCAACAGTGTGCTTTGTTCATCTGTGTACAAATGTATGTTGTACCGGGTAGAGAATGTGTCATGCATGTATCCTGGCATCAAACCCTTACAAAACACAAAGCCTACGCCATCAAAGCCTACGGTATATGTTTAGATCCGACTGCTGTGACAGGATGGGAGTCACATCCTGATTTTTTTTCCCTCCTGCCGTCAAGTTAGTGAGGCGTGTTTCCTGTTCGAGATGCCGCTTTTCACTTCGCCCCACAGATCCAGTTGCTTAGTCAGAACGTGATGGACGCGTGCAAATGAATGAGACACAGCGAGATCCTCTCATATTTAATTTCTCACACACTGCGCGCTCGCTTTGTAAATTACAGCAAATCCCTATGCGGTGGTGATGGATTTTACAATCAGCCTCCAAAAAAGAAGGCGGCGCTGTGCGGGTGATTAGGGGTGGGGCGCTGGCTGCGGAGGTGCAGATACGGCCAGGCTGTCCAAAGGCCCTGACTTCATCTCCGAGGCTCACACGGGGGATGGATCGCAGGCAGGCCTACATGCTGCAGTTGCCCTGGTAACATACAGCGATGAAGCGAGGGTATCCACAGACGCCAGCAAAATCTCTCTCTTTTCCTTCCACCCCTCTCTCTCTCTCTCTCTCATTTCTTCCCCTCCCTCCTTCGCAGCCTCTCTTTTTATCCTCCATTTCCTCTTTTCATTCACTCCCTCTCTCGAACAAAACCTGACCACCAGCTCGCTGCTTATGTCACGGTTGCCATGGTGACAGAAGCCTCACAGCAGGAGGCTGTGCAACAGAGGGTGAGGTCAGGGGGAAAGGTAACTATGGGTCACTACTGGAAGAATTCCTCTTCCTCTTGACTTGCTCACATGCTTGAGAATGCACATCTGAACTGCACCAGACTTTGTGTAAATCTGCGTGTGCACGTGTGACGTCTTTGCACGATGTCCCGTCTGACTAAAGCTAACGCAGGGCATGCAGAGGGTCTACAGCGTACGACTCTCCACGATGCATGGCAAAGGTGCCAAAGAAGTTATCAAGTGAATTGAAGTGTGTTGCAGAGTAACTGGTATTGTATTGTGTTCCCTTATTTGTTTTTATTTCATTTCATTTTTGTAAGTACACAATGTTGTGTCATTTTTTTTGTTTTTTTTCAGCCAACTAAAATGTTTTTCACACTTAACGATAATAACGTTTGCGTGGGGCGGTTACTAGTTTTTGCAGTCTTGACACGCCTACTTGCTTCGGGGCACGTCTGATGATGAGTCATGTTCCCAGCCACTGACTCAATTACCTGTCTGTTTGGTCGGCCACAGCGTGGAGACAACCAACAAGGTTGTTAACGGAAAAGTTTTGATGTAATCATCAAATATTTTTCCATTTGTGCAGACGGGTCAAAGAAATGCCTTTACAGTTATGCAATATTACGACTCATTGCTAACAAATCATTCAGGTTCTGATTCAGACATAACACTTTCAGACAACCTGTTTTCATAGTAAAGAGTAGGAGAGGCCCTCAGGGGCACCACAGGTGTGAAAAAACCGGTAGCTTGTGATGGAGGATTGTACCAGTAGGTGAACTTTACTTTGAGATAATTTTGTCAACATCAACACGCATTCATTTTAGTGTAAGATTAAGAGCTGTAGGAGAGGCCTCTCGATGGAAAGGTCAACAGCTTGAAGGCATGCTAGGGTTTATTTACACAAGGCTACAGTACAACAGTGGTGCTGCTATGCATGATAACTTAACTCAAGTAAATGTTAGTCACTTATTTTCTGTAAGTAAATACATACGTCAGGGTCCATTATCTTTGCTTTGTGTTCGCTGTAAAGGGGAGTTAATGTCCAAAACAATACATTTAACATAGTTATCTGCTTATTTCGCTGGAGAGCGCACCTGGGAAACATGATTGTTTTTTCACTGATGAAAGCACATCACCGCCGCAAAGCATCACAACAAGATTAACTGACCCGGCAAAGAGCCTCAACCTGATCAAACAGGCACCAAACCTCAACCTGCTCTTCAACAAACGTAAAACCACTTGTGACTCTCATTACGTAACCGTGCAGCTCAACACCCGACACAACTGCTGGATGTTTAGTCAGCATGTCCCTCGACATTCAAATGATAAAATGCACCTAAACTCCCTGATGTGTACAACATGTCTTAACAATAGTAAGTCATTAATGCAGACTTTGTGGTTATTTACCACAGTGTGAGTCACTGTGATCGCTCTCTACACCCCTTCTGTTTTACGGCTGCTCACGGTGCACCTGGCAGTACCACGGGATTAAATAAATCCTCCTTCATGTACACATGTACAAAGACGAGGCACAAAGGAAAGTATGTTGCTTCACAGGATCACTAAACCTGCGTAAACCAGTGTGTCCATCTCCGCTGAGGCTGTGTGTGTGTGTGTTTGTGTGTGTGTGTGTGTGTGTGCCCGGTTTGCAGGGAGTGCATGGTGCCCCCACCCCTCTCCTGAATAAAAACATGCAGCCTGCGATCGGGTGGAAACAGCCACGCTCAAAGAGTTTAAATTGGATAATCTATCGGCACACAAGCTCTCTTTGTTCCGTTATTCCACCCGCGTCACATGCCGTGTGACCAATCATTTCATAATTGGGCGCACCGCGATCGCAATGACGAAACATCCTCTGTTAATGCATCTCCTCTCTGACTGCTTACTTTTGTCCCGTTTTTTTCCAGCCACGGTGTGTGTGTGGGTGAGACTTTGGTAAAAATGGTGCTGTGACCTCACCTGGATCATATAGAGCTGGGCGATGCGGTACTCCTCCACACTCATGGGCATGGGGATGCGATACTCCTTGATAAGCATGGTGAATCAGAGGTGAGGTAAAGGGGGGATTGGGGAAAAGAATGACAAGGGAAGGGGGAGGGAGGGACAGAGGGAAGGGAGGGGGAAAGGGGACAGGAGAGACTCGGGGAGGGTCTCCTATATGTGACTTGTCAAATCACCAGCTGAAGTCCACATTGATGGTTCCTGTGGGGGAAGAAGAAAATAAAAGCATGTAAGCTGCGAATATATTAGGAAAAATAAACACTAGAAAGCATCCAACCAGCAGTGTTTGTTACAGTCAAAACATGATGGTAACCCTGACGGTGGCCTCCAAAAACACTAAATGGCTTCTTCCAAAAGTCTTCATCAACATCCATTCCTCAAAAGCAGAAACAAGGATCAACCAGCAACAAAAAACATTCACCACAGAAAAACAAAAAAAAACAACAGCAAGCATACTAATTTCAGACGGTGCGAGATTCCTCTACACGTATCCAAGGAGAAAGGCTCATTCTCGTGGCTCGCAAGAAGCAGAAGATGAAGAAAGCCGGAGTCATTCGGGACACAGATGCTCAGTGTAGTTACTGTACGCCTGGTCCAAGCCTTGGAGCATCAGCACTGTGTCTCCATCCAGCGTCTAGGATCCTAGTAAGGCATTTCCCAGGATAAACTTCTCTTCTTATACACAAGCCCCAGCTCAGTGTGCATGCGTGTGTGTGTGTGTGTGTGTGTGTGTGTGTGTTGGGCGGTCGGCCGAAGTCTACGGAGAGCACCCGTGCCTTGCCGACGGTCCCAACAGCCACCCAGTCTCAACCAACCCCTCAGCACCGTCACATGGGGGGGCTCACTCAGCATAAGAGGGATTATGGTTGAGTGGGGAGCATTACGTAACGTCGTAAGAGCCCCCCTGTGCATGATCGAGGCTTCACAAATAGCAGCCCTGGATTCGCACAAAGCGTTGTTTTCAAACCACTGGGCAGATCGGGGTAGGTGTGGACTATACATAACCAACGTGTGGGTGGCGTGAGTTGCAGAAGTCTGCTTTTGACCGCTCAGGGAAAACAAGAACAGCTCTCCAAAGCCAAGAAAGTACAAAACAAGATCATGACTGTACGGACTGTGAGCTGAGGTGACACGTTAACTAATCAAGAGAGGAAAGGGAGATATCTACTAGTTGACAGAACATTTCTATCAAAAGAGGCACGCTGTTGAATATTTGAAAAAACTACACAAGTGACTTTAGTCCTTGGAGCAGAAAACAACTCGTCTATATTTTTTTTATTTTCAAAGTGGATTTGGAGCAGTTTGGGGGAAAAAACAACCTCACTTATTCATAAATTCAACAACAAATGTTAAAGTTTAGGACCTTGATCTGGCTCCCTCTTGTTTTGAAAGCCTTGAAAAGAAAAGACACAATTCCCCTTTTTTTAAAAATACTGCTGATTGCAGGACGCATGATGATGCGGTAATGTGGTTTTCTATTCCCTCTATTTGTGGCTATGTAAAATCAATAACAGGAATATGACGATGGTGAAACAAAGTGAACTTTGTCTTAGTGACGTACCACCAGGATACAGAGCAGCTTCTTTCCTCAGGCTGTGAGGCCACTCAATGCTTTCTCAGCGATCCGTCATGAGAAATACTTTTCACTTTTTGACTTATCTGAGCTGGTTTTCACAGCAAGCTTTAAAGGGTAACTCCGCCAATTTTACACATTAAAGTGTGTATAGAGGTCTTGGGGAGTACTACTAAAAAATGTAGTATAAAGCCTTTTGTGGCTCCAGAGGAAGCTGCTTATTATCTATAAAAACTGCATCCAGTGAAGTCACTCAACGGCTAAGTTGCATTGTGGGTAATGGGGTGCCGTGTTTTGAAAAGGAGGAAGAATTTGTGGAATAAAAGAGGCAAAATCTCTGGTACAGCTGTACTGATTTGTTTTAGTCCATAATGAGTCCATCAGTGTTACAGGAGTACAATTCTATACCAGTGGACTACTTTTCAAACCCTGGTGCCTACATTACCCACAATGCAACCTAGCCACTTAGTGCCATCCCTGGAGAAGATTTATCAGATTGCGTAGTGCTTCCTCTGGAGCCACAAAAGGCTTTATACTATTTACCCCTTTAAGAATCACTTTAATTACTACATAGAAAATATGTTTGCTTTTGTATGTCATATAGAAGCATCAGTATAAATTTAGACTGTTTCATAACCGGCTAAATATTCTTGCATCACATTAAAAAGGGGGGTAAGTTCTGTATTGAGATGTGGCTGGTGGAAGCACAATGCACAGAATCAGTCACCATCGGACTTTACTGTATATCTGACGCAAGACAACAACACCGTCCAAATGTGACTACACATCATTGTATAACACTCACTCTTTCCTGACCTGTGGAAGCAACTGGACCTCAGCAGTCTGGCACCCGCCCCTTCTGTGTAATCACACTAATATTCCCACTGCGTCACTTACCCGGTGAACAAAGGCCAGCTTTGGTGAGGTCACAAGGGCTCTGGCCCACCACCTATTGAGCACTTTGAGCACAATTGAAGACCTATTTAAAGTGTGCTTCATTCTGGACGTCGCGCTTTGTCTCTCCCCACTGAGAACACATTTACCCATCCAGCTCTCTGAAGCACTGCCAGGACAAAGGATGCAGTCTGTCTAACTTCCCAGCCTGAAGCATGTGCTTACTAACAGCCTGGGAGGTGTTCTGGTTAAAACAGGGTAACAATGTCTTCTCTGCATTTTTTATATAATACCTATGCTCTACACAGAAGAACAATGCATTGACAAAATCAGAGCAGAACTTCATGAATTGCTGAAAATAACTGCACTCTTGAGAAATGCTGGGATAAAACTAGGCTAGCCCAGAGAGGCCCAGAGGAAAGCCTGCGGCTCAACAGCCAGAGACCTCTTTGGTTAGCGCCAGGCTTTAGAGGTGAAGGTCACAGCGCTCATCTTTGGCTGACGCTGTTGATGATAAACAGCTTCCCAATCCACTTGAAGCGTGGTTCAACAACGCGGCCGCGGTTTGAATGCGGGCTGCATCAACCTGTGTTTTCTGAGAATTCCCCAAAGCCATTCTGGACGTGACAGCTGGACCGATTTGGAAATGATTCAGTGTGACATGATAAGACAGATTCTCTTACTGTTGGATTATCTGCCAGAGAGCGACTATTGTGTGAATCCAAGTCCAGCCAGCTGCCAGCAACCGGCAACCCACATACAAAAAAAAGGACATTAGGTATGTAAAAACAGGGAGGACGAAAGAGAGAGAGAGAGCGAGAGATCCAGGAAACACAACAGGCAGCTTAACAGGGGGACTCCGAACAGTTGTAGCATTATCGTGTCCAGCCACCATATGTCACCACGAGGAGCCCGAGGTGATGATGTGGTACAGGGACTTTCAGTGACGTTGATGCATGTGACTTTTACATTTTACTATTTGATAAAGCTGCAGCTATTACTTAATCGAATCTGAATTAATCAGTTGATGTGTGTTTTGATTAGTCTGTGAAATGTTGCTTGACCGCTCAGGAGGGATAAAGAAAACTCAGACACTGATGACTTACGTTGAGGTAGTTTATACAAACTTGCAAGGAGGAACAAAATAACAGCACAACTGTATGCACAGTGCATTGCCATGTTAATCCTCCAGAGTCTCCCCGATGTTCCGATTATATCTACAGCTCAGAAAGCATCCCTCCCGTATATGGTTATCTGTTTAACAACAAATAAGGGAAAAGTTTCTGCAGAGCTTCTCACCTCTGGCCCAGTGAGGAATAGAAAGAAAAATGCGCAGAAGACAGTAAGTCTGCTACCATATAAAGATGGAAGGCCATCCCACGAGTTTACACAAACAACAGCTTTGGTTTGTCACGGATCGAAGCTGCTGTAGATGTCTACAGAACCAAACTGCTAAGTTTGCAAAGATCATGAGAGATATAAACTCACAGATCAGATGTCACTATGCCCTCATCCATACCGTATCGGGCCTAACGTTTATACAGGGTACGCACGACATCCTATCTTGTGAGGCCAGAGTGTTCTGGACCTTAGATTTTTCTCCCACACTTATGGTTTTATGTCTCATTGCCAACATCTGAATTTTTACTTTTTAACATCATTAATTTTATCCTGTTTTTTTTTTTTTTATAAATGTATTCTTCCTTTGATTTTGACTGTACTTGATTTATTAAACATCTGTACCTCGGCACCACTGTAAACACAGGCTCTACCTCAATGTGTTTAGATCTATAAATTAGCAAATAAAAGAATGAATGAATGAAAAAGGTCAACACACACACACACACACCCTTACTCTCCTTTTTTGGCAGATGGGAGCAACAGCCAAAGACGGACACGCCCCAACTGTCTCCACGTGTGTTTGTCACACATAGTGTCAGTTTGGGATGTGGATACTTAATATTTAATGACAAATTGCAACACACATATTTTTGTACTGTGGCTTAGATTCAGTATGCAATATCCTCTCCTTTAATGATTACTCTAAAAGATTAATGAAGCCGCTGAATTGGTCTGATGGCTCCACAAATGTAATCAATATGTCTCACTCACAGCAGGATTGCAGACACAGACTTTTTCCTGAAAATGCTGTGAAGTCCCTCATGGTTAAAACCAGCGTCTGTCTGACTCTTTCCTTTTGTGCCCGATGCAGATGCTGTGCACAGCAGCGGACCTGTAAAGCATGAACCACCAGCAGCCTCGAGAGAGTGCTGGCACCATGCTTGACCCAGAAAAAAGCACTCTCACACACGCAGCTTAAAAATAGCCTGGTCACAATAATCCTAGCATACGCAAGCAAAGTGCTTGACGTTGTCTGTTCAGAGAATATGCTCATTCCCTTCTAAAAATACGGTCTCTGCCCCCTCTAGGCAGTGACGCAATAGCAGCGCACGCCGCTGCACAGCGCTCATCACAAAGCAGCCTCCGATGTTTCTGTTCCTCTATCGACAAAACCTAAGCCACTGATAGCTACTTTGAGTAGGACTGTTTTCTGTTTGTTTCTCTCGCAAAACCACTGGTTTCGTAACCTGTTAAAATATGTGGCCAGCTGTGGCAAGACCATCCACCCCGAGGTGTATAATGGTGCAAGTACCTCATCTGTGACCCTCTCAGAAGGTGTGATAAACCACAGGGCGTACTGAACAATCCTCCAGGCAAGAGTACGATTGACTAAAATAACATAACATTACAAAATTGTTCCAGGAGATCATAATGTCAGGAACTAGGTTTTAAATTTCCGGTTATTGACTTTTCTGCATCGAGACATAATCTTTAAGAGAATCATTATGCATCTAAGAATCGATTTTTTTTCTTCTCAGCCCTGCTAAACAGCAGCTAAAAGTTTTGTTAGAGGCACAGGTCTGATCGCCGAGTCGATCTAGTGGACATTTTCAGTTAACATTATATTTAATACCACGAGAACCATGAGGCCGGTAAACACAGCTACATCTGTGTGACTCCTGGAGCCAGAATAAACCAACAAGCGCTCAAAGATGAGCACATCTGTTAACCTCTGAACAGCTTGAAGTGTCTGAACTAAACAGATGAAGCCTGCTTTACTACACAAAGCAAAGACTGGATTATCTCTCGCAGACCAGAGGCTCTCGCTTACGCCTAATCATCAAATCTACCTTTCGCTCTGAGATCCACTTTCTTGCCACCACAGGCTGTCCTATACAACATTAAACGAGAGTTGCATTCCTAACTTATAGCTCGGGACTGGAAGCTGTGAGTACAGCAGGCAGGTTGATCACAGGACTGAGAGTAACAGCTGGGCCATGCTGTTGACACAAAGCAGAAAACTGGGAGGGAGGTGTTGACTCACAGGAGGCTTTTTCCGCAATGGTGGTGCTCCTTTAAATTTAGCCCTGTTTTATAGAGCACCACTTTGGAGCAGAGCAACAGAGGAGGTGGTGAATCCCGGCGGAGCTGGAGGAGGAGCAGGGGTTCCCTCATGACTGACCCGCAGCAAGACCCCGTTAAAGTGGAAGTGGAAAATGTTGGGCCCCGGACCGCCTAAAATACCATAGATCAGTTTCACACAGTGTTGCCTCGACATTGCAGAGACAACTTTGGCTATGACAACGGCTGCAAACACAGTCTGTGACAAGAACCCTTGATTGAGTTGATGGGCTTATCCACCAATCCAGTTAAAATGTCAAAAGGCTTAAGACAATGCGGTGTGTGCCGCGGTGTGTGCGCTCCGTGGCCAGAGCGAGGGAGTTTACCATCCATCTGCAATGCCTCAAGAGGCCATGGGGCATATTTCAGACAAGCACACTGTACAAGGATTCTATCCCGTGAAGTATCTATTAAGGACAAAAGATGAAGCATCATTAATCCAAGGGTATAGCTGAGATAAATATAAACTATGTGGCACAGATTACTGAATACAAAATAGATTTACACCCTACAAAACCTGCCTGCTTTTGGGCTAAATGAAGAATGGGAAATGCATTCTTTCCCCCAGACGGACTACTTTTATCCTCATCTATAAATCCATCTTTATTAAGGTGTTAGATGGTCACTTGGGGAGCTTTAATCTTTATCTATACCACATTTGTGATTTTGAAGGGTATTAAACGTTTTACCCTTGATGAAATGTATTTTCATCTCAAACCCTTTCAGCACACTGAACAGACATCAACCAGAGTACTTCTTTACAGTATACAGGTGCAGTTTGGGTGGAGGCTACTGGACAAACACGGCATTTTGCTTTGTTTGACTTCAATAAAGCGCAGAAGGGGAGAGCAAACATCTATCTCTTCTCCAAATTCAAAAAAAGCGGGCAGGGTGGTTTGCATACTGTACCACACAATGCGCAACTGAGAAATGAAGAGCAAAAGCTGTGAAAACATTCTGAAGGATCCGTCATTTATTCTGCACGACAGGCTCCCCTGTGAACTGAGGCTGAGCCGACAAAACAGACAAATGTAGAGATGCAACGTAACGTGATCGCCTAAGATCTGATCAGAGACAGGGGCACCGTGAGAAAGCATCAACATGAGTAACCAGTTTCATGAGTAATGTTACGGTCATGTAAAATGCAGGGGATAAAAGAAAATCACAACAAATAGTAATGCATCATCGTGCGCCACGTATTGTACGTACATTAAGCTCCCATGATGCATCTTAAAACAGGCCATCGCTGCTCCTCTCTCAGAGGCCGCTGCCCCTCAACAGGCTCAGTCAGTGGGATGCACAACCTGCCCTTGTTCTTTACTCATCATCGCAGTGCAAAGGAAAGGCTAAAAATACTCAACACCCTGTGAGCATCTCCTCCATTGTGTTCCTCCTCCTTCTCCTCGTCCTCTTCCTCCTACAGCAGAACTGCTTCTAAAAACGATCCTCGTTTACACAGAGAGAGAGCGAACACGAACCGAGCGTGGCATCATGAGGAAGGCAGAACTTTGCAAAGAAGATTACTGCACAGCAAGAGATAAAAAAAAAACCCATCCAGCCAAACAAATTGTTAATCATCCACTAACTGTGAGTTTTAGTCAGCAGACGGATTAGGCGAGCTATTCTTTAAGTTTACAGCAAATGATGACTCTAAAGCATGTCACAGCTAATCATTTACTGCTTGAGAGTGCCACATAGAGCGATAAATGATTGACCTGAAACACTGCTGTCGCAATTATCAGTTATTTTTGCTTCTAACTATGGTTAGATTTGAGTTTCATCAAATCTCATGGCAGATTAGTGAACCTCGCCACATCAGAAGCTTTGGACCAGTGGAAAATATGTAAAGTTTTGATTAGATACCCCGACAGCATGTAATTAAAAGTCCACATAAATAAATCTGGTGCCCAGTGACTGCTGAGAACTTTAAGCTGCTTTAATAAGTGGAGCCATTGTTTTCTTATGCCTCAGTGGTGCTCATCAGCCCACCGTTTTCCAAAACGGGCCCGTTACATACCGACCCTATCTCTAATCAACGCCACGCTTCACTCTGAAATCCAAAATTAGATGACCTTATATGCAAATTACACTTGGATTAATCAGTTACGTGCCAAGGTTAAATGAGGATCTCCCATCGCTGTCATGCTCGTCGAACGCTCAGACAGCCTGAATTAACTGCGCACAGAGCAGCCTTATGTAACTCAGGCAGATACAGAAACGGAGAGCATCCCTGCCCCGGCAGTTTTCATCCATCCCATTAGCTAATTCATGTAGCCTACAGACCCTCGGGCAGGAAATGCTTTTGCAGATTTAGACAAATCTCTCTCAAACATCTCCATCAGCCCCCTCCACGAGTGTTTGGTCGCAACGAGATGTTGACTCAAATCAAGGCCTTCTTGCTAACGTGGAGCCTATTGCAGAGGGCTTGCCAGCACAAAAGCTTGGCACCAAGTCTTTGAGGAATAACAACTAATGGATTTCCAGTATCATTGCTACTAGAAATCTCCCATAACAGTCCAAAGCGGCTTTGACTGTATGAAATACAACCGTGATGCGGCTGAGACTTGTTATCCCAGTGAGACTACACCTACGTTAAGTCTTTGGCAGGTTCACGTGTATCAGATATTCAAATGATCTGACTGACAATCAACAGGGAAAGGAGTTAAGAGTAGATTTTTGTGATTTTAAAAAATAAAATCAATTGTTAAATAAATAAAGGGTTATTCATGTGTTAGCAAATCAAAGTCGCACAATAACACAAACTAAATTGCCATTCAAGGCTGCTGTAGACCAGCAACTCACTTTCTCTGCGAGGTGAATCACTGTTTTTGTAGAAGGAGTCTGGTGGTTTTCGAAGAGAGCGATATAATGGCTTCAGCTCCACATCGGAAAGTGCTGTCTGACAGCGAGATTAAGCAGTGAAAATCTTGTAAACACTGCGTACAATTAAACTGATTTTTTAAAAGTAAATTCTTTAGGTGGACCTTGATGTTTAGAGGCTGCTCCGACCCGACACCAGCACATCGGTTGGCTTCCGTGCCGATACCTCCGCCTGCTTCATCAAACTGGGAAGGTGCTGACTGACATCTACTGTAGTTAATCCACCTCACATCAACCCAAGTACTTCACACAAATCTGGTACAAAATTAATTTAACTAACCCTTTAAGCATGATGAGTTTTACTTCTGGAATACAAATTAATAAGCGCTGACAACTAAAGTCTTACTCGAATAGAGAGCTAAACTTCTGAAGTGTCAAATGTCGGTATTTCAGAGCATGTGTAAATGTAAACAGAAACCATACTGCCCCGTCTACCGACTCTATTTTTAGCTCCCCACATTAACTTAATTAGGACTCCGATGACTGGCAGTGTGACGTTTTGAATGTCAAATAAGAGGAATGAAATGGATTATACTCTACAAAACTTGCGAAGAAAAATGTTTAGCCTGAGGCAAAAAACGTATTCCTTTTCCTGCCCCTTTATTCTCTCCATCATTGCATGAACGGGGGGTTACCATGGAGACACAGAGGGCCCTTTCCTTATTGGCTGACAAGATGAAGTCAGAGTGACGAGGAAAGTAGAGACCAGATGCTGCCGGGGCTGATACTTCTTTCTCCTGTTTCTTCTGTCTCCACTTTCACTTTTGTCGGCCTCTGTTCATCCCCACCGAGGCTCATTTCACCTGCAGTCTGGTTTCTGTTTTGTTTTTTTTTTTTTTTTTTTTGGATACAGTAACAACCTGCTACACTGACTGATTCTAACATACTGTCAGCCTGAATATATGCAATGGTGATAAAGGTGTTACAATTCACTACAACACGAAAATACAGGATTAAACAAAAGACACACTGGCTCAGGCACAGGCCGAACTTTACAGGGCACCATGTGAGCAGGACGAGCATGCAGATTTAAAAAGGACTTTGTGTTCACTGCTCATCCTGAACTTTGGTTAAAAAATAATGTCAGGACATGCATCACGTGGAGGGTTAAAAATACTCTATGCCCCATGCAGCTATGATGCAAGTTCTCTTCATGTATTTTAAAATTAACCTAGTGGACCAATAATGGCTCCCTTTTTAACGATCTAGCAGTGAGTCAGAATTATGTGCAGAAACACAGTAGAATACCAATATTCACTTTATTGAATCCTTGGGAGGAAATGGGTCCTGGTGCCCCAATTTCTCATGCTCTAGTAGCTGAGGGGAAAATAGATCTGAAAAGTGAAGTGAAATGGGGACAGAGGAACAAAAAAATATGCAAGCGTCAGACTAAAAGTACATCAGAGGAACCGTGAGAAACCAAATCGTGTTTACTTTTTGTTTTTATTTGACAGAAGGATTTCGGTTCCCATGTCAGAAACACGTTTTCCACACGTATTCCTTTCCGGCCCAGCTCTTCAAGATAATCTACAGACCTTGTTGTGAACAGTTTAACCTAGGAACTATTTCTTCCTACCTGAACTACACCCTCCAAGTGTATCATCGAAGGAAGCATGAGGCGAATGAGAGGCTGGTGCTTGTGACAGCGTTGGTTAGCTAGTTAAATAAGCTTAGTTAGCTAGCAACTGGTCCGTGAAAACATGCATGCTTCCTTTCTGTGTGATGACAAGATTAACGGGAGTCGTACGTCAGAAATAAAATAGTTCTAACACGAAACTGCTCACAACAAGGTTTGTGGATCATCTTGAGTAACCAGGTCACGATTTCTGGAAAGAGACGCTGCTGTCGAGTTTCTCTGATGTATTTTTTGGGCGCCACAAGCTGAGCACAATCCAGTTCCATCATATATTAGAAGAGGCAGACATCTCTACGGCTGAAATCTACAAAATCTGGCAACTCGCACCGAAAAAATCTGGATGGATAAGTGGCACAACAGGAAAGAGGAAAAATATGTACTTCCAGACCAATACGAAAAAAACAACTCATCTCATAACAACAGTCTCCGTACATTTCAGCCGTTGCTCTTATTCTGTGTTCTTCTATGAGTCTTAAGTTTCTGATTTAAAGAAATTCAAATCACTGAGTCATCAGTTCAATGAGACGGCCTGTGTGCATTTAAAGAACACCGCGCATCGAGGCAAATTAACTGTCAGTGATAAGAAAGCTGCTCATAAAAAGCGGAGGCCGCCCGCCCGCCGCCCTTTGGTAAAATACCTCAAACCCTCTTGTGCAGCATGAATAATGCAGGCTTCCCAAAAGTGCTCTACCCAGTGACCAAAGACAGAAGCTGTCTCTCATGCTGACCATAAAAGGCCATTTTCAAAGATGCTCATGGTCCTGTGACTTTGGCTAACATTTCGATGGGTGCTGAGGTCAGGTTTACAGCGCTGTGGAACCGGGCTTTATCACTCTGGGATTCTCTTATCGGAGCCTGTAAAAACCAGACGCTCTCTATCAGTCTTATAACATAAAGGATTCTGACGTCTCTCTCCCACAGAGAGACACAACTGTGAATGCAGACGCGGGGCTTTGTCTGGCACATGGAAGCGAAGAATGGGCATAACACAGAGAGACTTCCCATTGAAAGCCTGTACACCAGGAGCAAAAGAGGGAGAGGGTTGAGGGGGGAAGTGAGGAGGGGGAGCGAGGGTCTGAAGGAGTCTATTTTTAGCCTCAGAAAAATCAGGTGTCTGCGGCCAATGGAAAAGAAAGGGGAGCGTGGGTATAGTGACATGAAGCAGCGCTGTCGCTTTCATTTTACATGATCCGTGTGAGTCAGAGGGCGCTGCGAGGGTTGGGGGTGGGGTAAAACAAAACATAAATAAATATGAAATGGCATATATGGTCCATACTGGCATGAAACACAGGAGGTTTGCACACGCAGTGTAAAAACTATAGGGGCGAATAGCAAAATAGCTCCAATTAGGGCTGTGAGATGAGACGAAACATGCTGCGTGATGACAGAAAAAAAAGTCTATCAATTCATATTATGCTCAAGCGTTTATTTTGCTGTGTCGCCCGAATCACACTGTTTACAGCAATGTTTTCATCATTTGGACACAGGGCACAGATGCAGGAAGGAGATTTGCATGAAAGCAAGCACAAACAAACATGGAGGAGAGTGAACATGACGCAGAACGTGGCAATTACAAACAGGAGAAGGACCGGCCGAGACAAAACGGGGAGCCCGTACCTAAGAGAGGAGCTAATTCTGTTGTACGGACGTGGTGTGGTTGAAAAGTCTGACACGGACCACATAATTATACTTTCAAAATGTGGGAAGAAATAATGCTTAAACTTTACATGTGGTCATTTATTGCAATATGTGTAACTATTTGGATATTAAATTATCTTTTTCAGGATATGAGATTTTGGTTACATGAGACAGCCAGGTAATACACCTACTGGGATTCAGGACTTTGCCGTTGCATCTCTCTGCTTAAGAGCCAAGAAGTATCCTAATTAGAGCTGCGACACAGGCAAATTATCACCGAGTGTTCTGACAATTCATTGTTTCAAAAATTGCATCTGTTAAACTGTCAACATTTGCTGGTTTAAGCTTGTAAAACGTAAGAATTTGCTCCTGTTCTTTGTCATTTATAACAGTTAATGAAGAGTCTGTTGGTTGGACAAAGAAAGTAATTTGAAGAAGTCACTTTGGGCTCTTTTTTTATTATTATTTTGTTTTATTTACATTTTACAGACCAAATTATTTAAATAATCAGCAGAGTAGTCAATAACTAAAATAATTCTGAGTTGCTGCCCTGTACCTGATAGAGAGGGTGTGTGTCAGAGTGCCTCTACTTCACCTCTTGCACAAGCTTAGTATCACTGCCAAACAACATCCCCTTTCCTGACAGGAAACACATAACAGACTCCATTCCTCTTCCATAAAATGAAACTCAAGTAAGGACACAGGAAGGTGGTCGACTGCTAAAAAAAGACCTCAGCTCAGCTTTGGAATTGACTCACATTGCTAGAAAAACTGGTGTCCAAAGGGACGCGGAGACGACACAGCCGGCACAAACTGTTTCGTCTTTGTCTCATTTCCCAAACAACACAACTGAAGGCGCATTAGCAGCGTTGTGCCATTCAGCCGCTGGCTCATCAGGGATGGGTGGGGACAGGTTGTACCCCTGTTGTCCTTGTCAACAGCTCAGCACCAACATTAGCATCACCTGCTTTGTTCAAGGGAGCTGAGGTGGGAGGCGTGTTGGGGAAGAAGGACAGAGACTGTGGAGCTCGAGGTGCAGAGGAAACACAATGTTCCATTCAGTGCTTGGCTGGCACCCAGGTGCATGATGGAGCCTCATATGAAATACTGTCATGATGCCCGATTGTCCGCTGTAGATGAATTAAAAGAAAAATTAGACCCTCGGATATAACAGTCAGCTGGCAATGCATCCCTACACTCCCCTAAGAGGGCACCATAAATTGTAAGTTATCGTTCTTCAAATCTCTCCACCGAGTCTCTCTGCCTGAACGATTGAAAAAGGCATCCATACTTTCCACAAATATGTTACCGAGTAGGGAAATTGTTTCAACTCCCTTTAGTGAGCTCTGAGACACATTTAGCATCACTCTAAGCAGGAATGCACGAATCAACCTGCTTGCCTTCAAAGTTGGTCGATAGAAAGTAATACTATTCATTTCTAAAGATCGGTGAGGAAAACAACCGGATGCACAACATTTCACAGACTGAATGGTCGGGCTGATCGAGTCACGCTAACCTTATTCAAATAGCACACAATCACAAATTTGCCCCAGAGGGCTCCATAGTCTTTACAACGTGAGTCATCCTTTAATGTCAAGCCCACGCCACATGGTCGGCACATTTCGTTTGTGTTGCATTACTTATGTGTCTCAACTACCTTGTGCCATGAGGGTAAAATAAACTGAGAAAAAACTGCCAGCTAATTGTTCTGTTAAAGTATCCATGTCAAAGAGCTTTAGGCAGATGCAACAAGTGATATTTGTGTTGCTGCAATAAGATATCAGCCCACAAAGATCCTTACAGATAATCTAAATATGTCACTAATGTGAAATGGTAGGTAACAATTCATGCAAGTGACGCATTTAGTATACAGAATAGCTTCCCAAACGACTATGATCTACTGCCCCATTAGTTTAAACTTCTTATACAAATCATGTTTAATGTAGCCACTAATAGAATGCAGGTGAAAGAAAAGTTATACTAAATAAGGCTGTTTTAAAAAAGACCTACAGCCTGGTGTTGTGTCGTATAAAGCTGTGTGTGTGTGCGTCCGTATGCAGTACAGTGAATGAAACAGGAATTCATGTTCCTCATCAATCCATCATCATTATCCACTTCCATAGCAGACATCAGGCTGACCATGACGGTGTGTCAGCTGAGCACTGGGAACCCACACGGTTTATTTGAATGGAAATTACAGCCCTAAAACAGTCCCATACGTCACCAGTCTTCCCGAGTGTTCGAATCACACGCATTTCCGGACAGGCTTATCCTTAAAGCCACGTCATAATACGTTAACAGTTAAGAGAATTCCACGCATCTGAAAAACAAACCTTGGACAACCAGCTCCACTTTCACCTAATGACCTAACCACCCAACAGCCACGTCCTCCGACAGACAATGAATAAAGACTAAAGGACATATTTATAAAGCAGCTTTGTTGATGATTATGAACACCAGTGCATAAGAGAAAAATACGCCCGAACTTGTTAAAATCCCCTCCGGTGTTGTCAGAGCCCATAAAAATCAGTATCTGTCAAAGAAATGACGTCAGCGTGACACAAGTCTTTGTACCCGGGAGTTATCAGCTGTGGGGGAAAAGATTCTGACTATATAGAGTTCAAGATAACCTAAAGGGCTTGCTGTAAATCAAGTTGAATATGTTCAGTATCTTTCTGCGAGCCCATGTAGCAAACTGAATTCCCACATTAGATGCCAAGCTGTGGAATAAACTGACTTTTTCTAATATCCTAGAATCAGCTAGAGCAACCGTATGAACAATTCACTAAGTGAGACAAAAGAGAGCCAGAGAGATTACGGGGTTAAACCTTGTTTATTTTATAGATAGAATAAAATAAGTAAGCAATCTATCATACAAAAGTAAATACTTTTTCATTGTTTAACAGCTGTCTCTGTCAATACCGGCTGCATTTTATCAGCTAGCCTTTACAATTATACTGCACCTTTATCTTGGGTGGGAGTAACGGTGATAGTGTGGAGGTGTAGGGAAGCTGGGATATAAGACACCGAAGATCAGCATGGTATAGTCTTCCCAAAGTAGTCCACACTCAGGTCTAAGTAAAGAACCAAGATTATAAATGTTTCTCTGCTTAAATAACCATATTGTATTAAATGTTGTGGAGACCTTACATGAGGCAACACCGATATTGCACAACAGTTCTTCAGAAAATGCCAAATTACCACACAAACAAACAACTGAATCTATGATGACATCTTACAGGGCAATATGTGCAGTATGTTACAGCAGTCAAAAAAAGCCTCACGTAGCTCATTTTACAGCGTTTGTACCTGATGTTTCTCTGCTCTTCCTGCACCAGCAATCTCATCTGATAAGCAGCTCAAATAGTATAGACATTGAACCAAAAGATGTGGTGAGCAGCGGCATACGTCACCCAAACTTTAACTGACAGGAAGTGAGGCTTGTTTCCTCGACGAGAACACTGTTGCTCAATGGCTGTGTGCTTGTTCGTTTGTCATTTGTATTTATAATAACCACACGGGATTAATGACTAATGCTGTAAGAAAACCATAAGCAAACTGAGGGCTGTAGTAGGAGAACAGAAGACCTGTCACATGTGAGAATAAAATAAAACACTCCCTCACAAAGATTCCACGCAGTGCTATGAATACTCAAACAAGGCTGGGACATTAAAAACACACAAGCTACAGGCTCCTCTGTCAGGAATTTTCCACTCCACGGTCAGTCAGACGTACAGCATATATTTACATATTCTCAATAACATTTGATGGTCAGGAGAGTGTCAGACGCTGCTGCGACTGTATAACATTAGCGGAGTGGTGGGAAATTTTAGTCTTAGTGAAAGAGACCTGTGGGACACAAACGAGCCAACATTAGCATGTATCTGAATGCAGTTAGAAGTTATTATCCTCATTTATCAAAAAGGGTCATTGCCGTGTCTCCACTTTGCTTTTTGCGTTGGCTCAACAAGAGCATCAGAGCTGCTTTAACCCAACAAATACAACTGAGCATAACATCAAAAAAAAACATTTCCAGACACTTTAAAAAACCACAACTGTACAAACAATAGATTGATTCATAATCCCCTCTTCTGTTTCTCCTTCTGTGACGACGTGATTGTCTGGTGTGGTAGATTCAAGAGAGACACCTGAGAGTGGCAACGCTATCAGGTTGCAGCCACTCAACTACTGTCTTCCTGGAAGATTCCTTTGCTTAATGCAGATGCATTAAAACATTTATAAAAATAGATGTCACATGTTTTATGTCTCCCCAGTTCAGAATTAAAAATTACTGATTGAAACCAGACAAACATGTAAAAGCCCATCTACGGTTATCCTAGAAAAACAACACGAAACTAACTCTGGCCACTTCGATGTTGACTGTGTCGATCTTTAACACAAACAGAGCTACAAATAAATTTGCAGCCCTGGAGCGACAGTTCTAATTTTCCAGGAAACAACTCATTCAATATTTATAGCAAACGAGTGTTTGAAATCTGTTAAATTGATTTGATTACTAAAAAAAAGTCTTGGTGGAGATTCTAATAAGAGATTTTCTGAGGGAGGGGTATCACTGAGCTACACCGATCAGCCACAACGTTAAAACCACTGACAGGTGACGCGAATAACACTGATCATCTCATCACAATGCGATGTTCTGCTGGGAAACCTTGGGTGATGGCATTCATGTGAATGCCACTGACCACCACCCATCCAAACACTGTTGGGGACCAAGTACACCCTCTCATCACAACAACACTACCCGATGGCAGTGGCCCCCCAGCAGGACAATGTGCCCTGACACACCGCAAACACTGCTCAGGAACAGCTCGAGGAACACAAGAAAGGCCCCAAGGTGTTTACCGGGCCTCCAAATTCCCCAGATCGCAATCTGACAGAGCATCTGTAAGACGTGCTGAGCAGGTCCGATCCATGGAGGCCCCGCCCCCCAACATACAGGACCCAGAGGATCCACTATAAAAGGCCCTGGTGCCAGACACCACAGGACACCCTCAGAGGTCTGAAGTCCATGTCTTGACAGGTCAGAGCTGTTTTGGCTGCACAAGGGGAACCTTCACAACATTAGGCAGGTGGTCATAATGTTATGCCTGATCGGTGTATAACCTTTATTTAACTGGGAAGTTACATCCAGATTTAAATCTCCTTTACAAGTGAGACCGAGCCAAGACGGGTCAAAATAGCAGCATCGAGGACGTGACAAGACGACAACAACTAATCATATTCAACATCAACCTTGTTTATTTCAAACTGTTTAACTTAAATCCACTCAAAATGACAACACAGGCAACACATTTCTGTAGGTGCACTTACTTAAAAGTTAACAATCACATGAAAATGAAGCTTGTTCACCTACAACAAAAAGGCCTTGAGTCAAAATAATCTGTTACTGCGAATACGTTTAGAGTGATAAGAGATGTTTCTGAGAGATGAGTTAAATCTATCCAACCGCAAGGCCCACTCATGATGTCTACACTCCAAGACTCACAAATTAACTCACAGTGTATATTAATCTACGTTGGTTAGGACTAATGTGAGATCAGTGAGTGCTTGTGAGTTCTCTTGAAGACTCTTTATGCTCTATATGCTCTTTTCTTGCATTTTCTTGCATAGAAAATGTATTTCAGAAATACAGTCACCTTCCACGAGTCCTTCTCGCATTATGCACTCAAACATTTTTACTGAGCACACAGGTGATTTACATCTTTTTTTTTTTTTGCCCTGCCCATGTACCGCATATGTGCACTGTGTGAGTGTGTCTGTTCGGGGGAGGGAAGGACGTCCCCCATTAGAAAACTGGTTAGGCAAATAGTTTCAGGAGCTGCTGTGTTTACATCAGTGTCACCTCCACTAATCTGATAACTGGTATGACCGGTAAAGAAGGCAGCAACATCAGCAAAGTGAATTTGAGTCTGAGTTCCTCGTGACAAAAATGAATGGCATGAGAAAATATCTTGCTCGTCACAGACATGTTTTATGTGGTATTCGTTACAATCAGCAACAAAAGTAGCAGTATGTGTTTCAGATAAAAAATGAGGAACATAAGTAATGAGTCTCTCTACAAGCCAAAATTAAAAGTGACTCAGAAGGTAAGAATCTATGCCAAAAAAAGGCAAAGCTCGCCAATAATTGAGCTCGGGAAAGAATGCATTAATTCTATTTTTTGCAAACTGCACTTGCAATGAACTTCAGCACTGTGATTCCTGGTTTGATGCTACTTCAAAAATGTCACAGCCGAGGAAATCCATACGATCACAGAGCAGCTGATGCTGAGTGTGTTACACAATCCTCACAACCGTTGTGGCTTCCAGAAGACAGGACGCAAGTTTCAACATGTCAAAAACAGATTACACCCTTCGTGCATAATAGTACAATATTCTTCAGGCCCAGAAAAACAACACAATAACCCATCTCGGTATGTTCCTTCTATATCTTCCTCTGTCAACATTCTCCACATGCAGGCTAGATCTTGTTCTTATATGGTGAGGCTCTGAGCGGGAGCACAGATATATCATATCTTGTCTCCGATTGCAATCCTGATACAAAGACACTGCGATGTAGGAGAAGAGGCTCGCAGTGGAGGGGTTGTGCAGGAACCCCTGCCCTCATTTCAGAGCCATCATCTGGACAACAGACGCCACAGCCTCCGAGTCAGCACTGCCTCAGTGACTCACCCAGGGCCTGCTGAGTCAAATGGAGTGACTCTTGGTGCTGAAACTCATAAAGTCATACTGAAATAGAAATGAGCCTTGGGGATCAGAAACAAGCTTGCGTGCTGCAGGTTTCAGTTGAAGTCAAAAACAAGTGAAATATGAGCCACCATCTTTTCCGAGTGAAAAGCATGGTTAGTCAAACATGCTGTCATTTGCAGCAGGGTCTTAAATGAATTCACACACCTGGGTGTTTCTGCAAAGTGCACCAAAAGGGGAAGGACATGGAGCCCCCCAAAAAACGCATCAGTGATTCCAGTAACCTCAACGTTAATATGGCCCTAAGATGCAGTGTTGAAGTAACACAGGAACAGCGTACAGGATAAATAGAGGAGCATTTCACCAGCTTTAACAAGCGTGCCTGTGTGACAGCAACAGGGCCACGGCGTTAGAGCCGAAAAAATATGCTGCACTTCTTCCGTCCAAAGGAGGAAACCGTAGTTAGTCTAAACACATTTAACGGCACAGTTATGACTGTTTAAAAAACCTCGCACAATAAGATTTACTAAACGTGACGTTGCGTCAAATTTGAACTGGAGTAAACCCACCGTCAGTTAGTTACCTAGCAACATGGCAGCAGGCACGGTAATGACAAATTGACGGCTCGCGATGCTCATCACATACCTGGACCTGATGCACGCCGCTGATGCACCTCTCTGGCTTCGGCACTCTCCAGCAGCGCTCGGCGAAATCAAAGTTCATTGGTCTTTCTCCGCGTTTTTTCTGTACGGCGGGTGGAGGGGGGGGTCACCACTTTCACCAGCAACGCGGTTGTCTTTCAGCAGGAAGCAGCAGCCGCCGACTTGACGAGGTCGGGGAACGATGCCATGATTGAGATGAACGCATCGAAAGTCAGCAACTGATTTCCTTTACGTCGCCGTTTGTTTGGCCCTTCGGCAGAGGAAGGGGTGCGGGTACGACATGTAAAGATGACGCGGAGAGAAACATCATCAGTCAGGGTGGTGTGGTGGGGGGTATCAGCCGCCGTTTCTGCCCGTGTTTACAAAATCTGGCCACATCACTGAGCCGGAGAAACACACGCTGGATTTCCTCAATCGGCAGAAAAAGGCCAAAGTAGCTAATGGTAGAGTTAAAATGTCCTTGAATATCCAAGCTAACCTGGCAGGGGACGGCGGTTGGGCTCGTCCCGGCGAGGAAAAACCAAACGGCTGTGGGCTCAGAGCCGCAGCTGTCGCCTCCGTCCAGAGAACCGGGAAGAGCGAAGAGCAAACACATGAAGAGCACTCGCCATCGTAAGTTGTCACTCTTCAAGTCTGAACCGCTGCAAGACTTCACAGTCCTTTCAGGCACGACACGAAATACCGTCAGGCTGCTCCGAGTACTGCCACGTTTCCGGTACGACCTTCAAAAATAAAAGCATAACCATACTTGTTTGTTTGTGGGGGATTCTTTTTAAGTTGCACTTTGGAATGACTCATCTGAATCAAAACCTATTCTCCTGTGTGCACACACACTCTCACACACAAACAATTGCTGCTTGATTCCTAAAACACAAATCTATATCAGTCCAAATCTGTATCAGGTCCGAGATGCCACTATAAATAACGCATGTTGCACCCCATCATTCAAGACTGTGGATATATATTCTTGTTTTAGTCTTATGGAACAAAAAAACATTGGGGAAATGTATCACACAGCCATAGTGCAAAACACTATTTAGTATTTTATTCTGGAAGACTGGTGCCTTGACTTCCGGTGTTTGTCTTTCCCTCTGCTAACTTGACAAAGCTCAGGTTCGTACAGCTATTCAGCGGAGCAGTGTTGATGGTAGGGCGCCCCCTAGTGGTCTAAACTGGTATCATGCGTGCCTGCGTCGTCACATTAACAGCATTTAGTGTCCACATTCTTACACACTAGCATGTTATAGTGTTAATATGCTTCTACTCAGTTTACTCACATTAATCTTTTTTGTATATATTAACACACGTAAAGAGGATCACTGATTGGATGTCAACAACAGCATCAACTGTTACTGTAAATTCTACAAATGCATAAAATAAGACAAAATATCTAAGAACTTAACAAAAGCACTGCAAGGAAACCTGCCCTTAGCAAATGTGCATTTATTTAGTGTATTTTTATTTATTTATTTTTTACATCATATGATATAGCTTATTACTGCAGTTACTTCTACTGTGTTTTTTTTTTTTTTTAAATAATTGTATTATACATCTATTTTCAAGTAAAAGCTTCCTGTGTTGCTTTTCTTTTAAGTAAAAAAAGGAAGAAACTAGGCTGCTGCTGCACATCAAGTGAAACAGAGTAAGCCTGCTGACTAGTTTCACTTCCTGTGCAGTGTAAGGAAATTATTTACTGCCTTGACAGTAACTGACAGCTTCTCACAACCGTGTGGTTTGGATGACCTGTTAGTGCACAATTTTCTTGTAAATCTCAAATTGTTGGATAGAGCTTTTTATTTCTGTTACAAAACTAGGAGAAATATATCAAAAATGATTTCTTACAAATATCGCTGATGCACATTAGTGGAAACATATAAATGGCATAGGCGTGGTTCTGTTGTACAAAAATAAACATCAGTTTTAATGTGAGCACTTAAGATGAAGTTCAAGTAATTAGAAAAGTACACCTCCCCCCCTCCTGCAATATCAGAGATGTCATCACAGGTCATCAAAGAGATTGTTTTTCCCTCTGACCTACTTAGTTTCCCGGTTAACTAATTTTAGTCATTGTCACAGGAGAGAGCAGGAGACGATACTTCACAGACCATTCTTCTCTGCATGAAAGAAATGTTTGAAACAGTAGACACAGTTAGACACAGTTCTTCTTCTACAAGTCTTTGGTGCTGCATACAGTGTCAAACGACTAATATATTAAAGTTAAACTTTCTATTCACCAGCAGCAAATCAATATAAAAACAGTGTGTTTGCAATATATGGTGTGAATGACAAATAAAACAGCCAACCACTGTCAGCTTAAGGTGATTAAGTTAATTATTGCATTTTGTCTTCATGTTATTACTCCATCCAAAAGGTCTCTTTTTAATTATGAAACACTTCTCCCAGTAGATTCAAAAATTAGCTTTCCAATTTCACAAATAATGGAGGCTGAAGTCAGCTTGGGTCACAACAGTGAGAAGTGATTACGTCTAACAGTGACGAGCTTGCATGGCAGGAAGAAGAATCAAAACATCCCAAGAAATTTCTTCCCGCCACTTCTGCAACATAAGACCTGTTTCTTTGTCCTTCTTTATGTGATTTATACGTTCAACGCTGAATTGATTTGTACCATGGCTGGAAAGTCTATTAAATAATACATTTTAATTTAGCTGCTTTGTTTCAGTGCCGTGGTATTGGCTCACCGTCACGCTCACTGTCATGGGTTAGTGGGAAACTTATGAAGAACATTGCCATCGCTAATGTTGTTAGTAACGCTGCAATCACCAGCATCTCTGAATGGGCAAAGTAACCTCCTACACCACATCTGATTGTATCTATTGTAGCCTGACATTTGTGTACATTAATGCTGACTATAATATTTTGATCTGCACAGTAACACCCTTATTTCATTAGCAGTGAAGTACAAGTGTAATAGCCGGAGTTTAGGCTACAGTATCAAGTACAACACACAGTACAGTGCAAAACAGAGACACAAGTGCAGTATACAGAAACTAAGGCCAACGGTAGGCTTTGAATACTGTTTTGATTTATAAGCACGTCACGGACAGGCGATAAAAGGACACATTTTAAGGTCATGTGAAATTTAAAGGATAAGCTCAACCAGAAATTAAAATATAGCCATTATCTACTCATCCCCACGCTGATGGAAAAGCCATGTAAAGTTTCGCTGCCCACAAAACATTTCTGGAGCTTCACAGCAAATCGGCCTTGCAGAATTCTCTGAAACAAGTGAAGTAAACGGGGCCTAGTTTTAAAAATGTAAAAACAAACAAACAAACATAAACATAAAATGGTTCCATGTTTTTTTTGTTTGTTTCGTTTTTTACATTTTAAAACAAGCTACTTAAAAAATTAGCAGAATGCTACAATGATGTTTTGTCATGAATCTTGAACAGTAGCTTATGACCAGTACTTTGTATTTTTGGGTGAACTTAACCTTTAAACTGTAGATACACTGTAGTTTTCCACTTTGTTAAAGCTTCTATCGTCCATCACCATCTATTTAGCCTACATTTACATGTGAACAAATAACTTAACGTATGTGCATATCCAGCTGTTATGTAGAAGGGCACAGAAAGGGAGAAGGGGTTAACTGTCCCTCACACCTGAAGACAGTTTGTTTATTATCATTCACAGTCATCAGGCACCAAATTTGCACAAATGTAAACAGGAGGAGTCTACATGTTTTCCATAAAGAGCCATGAAAGAAACTCAAACTTAAAAGGTCGACCGCTAACATTATAAAACACTTGTTTACAGTTGCCTACCTGGTGGAGATTCATTCAGCGACCCGACACAAGATGGCGGCCGAGGTCCAACGGACGCCTGTTATTCTGCCCACGAAGAAGAAACACAACGGCTGATGATTGGCTGACTGCTGACGGAGGCGTAGAAGAAGACAAGACTGAACATAAACACGAGAAAGCTAGCATGACCGTCAACTAGACAGCGTCATAAAACAGAGGAAGTGTAATGTTTTCGATGAAGGACTTTATATTTGTCTGTTTGGTGACGTCCATGTTGATGTAATGCATCCGTCGCTTTGTGTTTCGTCTGTTTGAAGACATGTCACGCCTTCTCCCGCTCAGTAGCTGCATGTACAGCGTCTCCAGTCGGCTCTTATGGAGAGGGTCTCCCAGTAGCTCTCCCCTGCTGAGACCGAGCCCATCCGGGCTGCTGTGTGTTTCGACAGCCGGTAAAAAGGACCTGATAGACCTTCCTGCCCTGAATGAGGACGAGCTTGAGGAACAGTTTGTGAGAGGATCCGGACCAGGAGGACAGGCCACCAACAAAACCAGCAACTGTGTTGTACTCAAGCACATCCCGAGTGGGATTGTTGTGAAGGTGAATCTTGTTTGTGAGTTAATTTAGGTGTAGATGTCATCACTGGTGTCTGTCAGTGCACGTGGAATGGATAATTGCAGGGTTCCCACGCGTCCTGGAAAACAGTTGACCAGTTTTCCAGTCATGGAAGATTACAGCAAAAGCAAAATGTCTTGGAAAATCTTTTTTTCTTGTATATTTGCTATTGCTCTTGATGAAAGCAAAACTTCTTGGTTACTGGCGTTCAGGTAGCCATGGATAATACACTGTAATTCACAAGAGAAAAAGGCATTGGGATTATAAATTGATTAATTAAGGAACATATTAGTGTATGGTCGTGCTCCATGTCTGTTGTACCAGCTAGACCGTCACTGAAAATGTCCTGGAAAGCCTGGAAAATCTGTAGACCAGTTTTCCAGTCATGGAAAATTAGAGCAAAAGCAAAATGTCTTTCAAGTCCTTTCATTGCTGACAACAAAAAATGCAAATAGTGATGACCAAATGCTCCGAACAGCTGTTTAACTGATCCATATGTTCTACTGACCATGTTAATTTAATGTCTTGTTCCATTTTTCCTGCAGTGCCATCAAACCAGATCTGTGGATATAAATCGAAAGCGTGCTCGGGACATCATGAGAGAGAAACTTGATGTGCTACACAAAGGAGAACACAGTGAAATTCTGGTAAAGAAGAAAGAGTCTGAACTGAGGAAACAAGAGAAGAGGAGGAAGGCAAATGATAATCTGGAGAGAAAAAGACTTTTTAAAGAAGCGCAGGCTGCAGACTCTAAACCTGGGAATGACGCTGTGTAAAATGTTTGTGTGGAATATAAAGTGAAGACTTAAATAAAGGAAAGCTCCTGTATTTAAGTCTGCAGAGACTGAATAACAAAAGCTGGACCCACACTGTCTTATCAAATCCAGTTAGCCTTTTGTTTATAGCATGTTTCATGCAAAGTTGTAATGTCATAGTACATCACATAAAACAAGATATAGGGATATTTTTAATCAAGATATTGTCAAACTGTTTGAGATGTGTCATACATATTTCAATGTTGAAGGGGGGTTTCTCTAAAACAGCGTTCTCTGCACAGATTGTAAAGCCATGGACAATGTGATTGTGATTTTGGGCTATATAAATAAAGTTGATTTGATTTATATGTTTAAGGTCTAAGCTGCGGTATGCAACCTTTTCCCATAGGCAAAGGTGTAATTGGACTTAGATACCTATTTCTTTAATTTCAGCATGTAATGACATAATTCTGCCTCACTCATTTCCTGTAAGTTGTAAGTGTTAAAGTTATGTTGTGGTCTCGGTGTCAATGCTGAATGCATCATAAAACTAGGAAAACATATGTTTCACTTTTCATTTTTGTCAGTTGTTTTGTTTATTGGTTAAATACTGAATACTATCAACTACTAAACCTTGCATTGGGTTAGTCACTTGTCAGTTCATTCTCTTGTGCTTTGTTCCCATCAAGCCTATTTGAATTAGGTTGTATTGATGCAGAGTTACCACAAACTAAGACTGTTTACTTGTGCTATCTTACAATCAATATATAGTAAATGTAAGTTCAAGACGGTCGCTTTGATGTAACTCAAAAGTGGTGTTGAGGTCTTAAAAGAGTGGAAAGTGTCTAAAAAAAGGTCTTTAAAGGTATTAAAATTAACTTCAGGATTCCTTCATATACCCTTTACTTGCACCTTGGGACCTTTTTGAGGTGGGAATGATCACTGCTGCCACTACCTTTAATTTTCAAGGCTGGTTAAAACATGACAAATTGCTGCAAATTTATTTTAATTTATTTATTATAATTATTATTATTATCTGTGCTTAGTGTAGGACATCTAAAAGTGTACTGATTGAATAATGCTTATAAATGTTCTTTCTGCTCAGTATTATCTACATACCAAAATCCTTGTTTACTGTGCTGAATAGTATATGAAAAATATTAGATGTGAAGATCTTTTTAAAAAGATAAACATGAGTACAGTAAAGTCTTTCATGGGGCACATTTGGTTGTGTCTGACCGGCTCCGTGACAGCCACAGCCTCAGCCAATGGGAGAGCTACATTCACGCCCATGCCCCGCCCTTGTGGATGAACCAACCAATGAGCGTTGCAGTACGGTTTTTAAATCCACCACGCTCGTACAATGGTCTGATGTTTGTCGTTGCTGAAGCAGCCTCCGGTGGACACAGAGGGCAAATTCAGCAGACTCTCCGTCCTCTTTGGATCTTATTTTCGAAACTGACATGGCAAAAGGTAAACGTGCTCATGTCTGTCGTTTCAGTAATTCTTTTTAACATGTCCACAGGTGTTACAGTAGTTAATGTGTACTAACTTAGCTAACAGCTAATGCTATCAATCGTGAATAGAGGACCAACTTGGTTTGAACAAGCGTCGCTGATATTTACAAATAAAACTGGCCATATGTTCGGGTTATTTATAATGTGTGGTGAACTACACAGCATTGCTTACGTTTATTTATGTCCTTGTGTTTAAAGGGAAGAAAAATGTGCTGAGAACCGAGGACACTGTTGAACGTAAAGTTGCTTCACATAAGGAGACAAAGGAAAACAAACCCGCAACTAACAAGGTAAGTTTTGTTCTTTGCTTTTAATATTCGACGACTAAACCGGAAAACCACGTAGCTTTTCTTCACATTTATGTGTTAACCCGCCGCTGGAAGTGTAACAGTACTGTGGCTGTCTCAGGGAGTCCTGCAGCAACTGATACAAACCACAAAACTACACGACAGGAAGCTTTGTAATGTTTGTAAATTCATGGACGTCTTCATCCAGATTAAACCTGCCCCAAGCTGTGCACTGCTTCTGATAAAATTCAGCAATCAGGTGTTATACTTTAGACATGTAACGAAAAAATTGTCATGTGAACATGTGTGTAACTGGAGAAATGTATTCATGAGCAGCACATGCATCATTGTAAAAGGCTGATGTAGAGTGGGCTAAAAGCTGTTGAAATTATGATTCATGTCCCCAGAGTAGGGCTGAACAATTAATCAAAACATTGTCAAAATTGCAGTATCCAAGTTGTGGGAGCTGGGAATTTTTTGTTGTTGATAATAGTAAATTTGTCAACATACTAGGGGTCAACTGAGGGCCAATATGGATTATTAGAAGAAAAAGTAAATAAAAAAACTCTTTGTGTCAAACAACCAGTGATGGAATTAATATACAAAAGTTTAATTTACTCAAGTACTGTTCTTAAGTACAGTTTTCGTGTACTTTACTTGAGATTTTCCACTACTTTATACTTCCTCTAGGCTGAAAATCGGTCTTCCCCGACATCATATCGTTAAATAAAGTACCGTTTTGCTGCGAAGATGCATTGGCCTTCAAATCATATTCTCCAAACATAAGGGCTTGTTTGGTATAGACCACAGAAAAAAATATGAAGGACATAATGAATTCATACTGTTTTGTTTTTTGTACATCTGTCAGCCATACCTCCTAAAAACCACACTAGTCTTTCTATTTTTTTTTATCCTGTACATCTGGCACTGATTGGGTTCCATGGATATACTGTCCAACAATTTTAATAGGCTACATACCCAGACAATCTGAGATGGTACTGTTACCATGGAGACGTTAACCTCTCCCAGTTGGAGTTGGCAGGCAGAGCGGTGAAGTCTTCATCAGCTAGCAGTCTGTTTGTTAACTGTGTTTTCTGTTGGACCCAACTGTTTTTGTCAGCGGGGGGGAAAAAAGTGATACAAAGAGCATCGCTAAACACGGAACAGCATTTTTGGATTCACATGCGTGTTGTGAGTGGGTTGGAGCAGGATTAAAGGTGTTACATCCAGTCTGCATCAGCTACATGGTTCACAACACAGCCTAATAAAATATGACCTAATTAAATGCGTCATGTCACTCCATATGAATATGTATATAAGTCCTTAGGTTCACACTCCTATGAAAGGTAAAGGGTTTCTTTTTTTTTCACCAAGGTAAATAATTCTTCTTGCAGGATTGCAAAGGTAAAGTGCAGTCAGTTCTCCAGAGTGTACGGAGTCCAAGTAAACCTCGATCTCCTCTGAGCGACAGTTCAAGCATGCTGATCCAGGAAGGAAACGAATCTGATGCAAATAATCCCGACGTGTCAAAGCCGAAAAAAGGTGAGTACCTGATCAACTTTTAAAACATTTTGAGTCAGTGTATCTGAAAAGCATTTTTCTTGGTCTCTACTATTGCATGTGATCTTCCCCTGTGTTACCGTGTGGTCAGCAGATCCACGCGTATCACAAAAAAACCTCCTGTGCATGTGAATGGTAGCTGTGTTCCTTGACCTGGTATCTTATGACACAACTTAACTGTTTTTGAAGGAGCGCACGCTCTTGTTTGAGGTCAAATGTTCAGGAAAGCTCATGTCATTCTTTGTTTCTTCCTTGTTTTAGACGTACCTAATGAAATAAAACCTGAGAGTTGTGAATCCAAAGATCAGAAGCCTGACGCGGCATGTCATAGTCAGGGGATGAGAGAACAAGCTGAGGACCAACTTGAGCGTAAAGAGTCCACGGCGCACACTAATGCCAGGCCTGCAGCGGAAAGCAAAGTTCCAGCACCCAAAACTCAGAGCAGAACTGGTCCCAAATTCAGAGCAAAAAAGTGAGTACAGAAAAATTGATGGGTGAAGAAGAAAAGACAGACTCTTTCACAGAACGCTGCACCGTCATAACCACTCATTACTTTGATAATGTCTCTTTTCAGACCAGAGAACAAAGCTTCCCAAAACAGAAAGGTCACAGACTATTTTCCCATCAGACGGAGTAACAGGAAAACTAAGACGGAGTTAAAGGTCTGTATTAAAAGTTGATACATTATCATTTTGCATTTTTGTGTGAGAGAGCTTCTTTAGGATAATATAACAGCTAATTACTCAAAATCTCAACAGAGTGAAGAACACAGATTCATTGATGATGTGATCAAGAGGGGCATTGAAGAAGGAATGCAGGTAACATCGGTCTTCTAAGCACATAAGATTGTTTGTCCTTATTCTTTGTAATTTAACCAGTCAGCCATTGCTCACCAGTTAAACTTCACACTTTTTTTTTTTGCTTTTGAATGTCAACAGATCAAAAACATAGAAGGGAAAGGAAGAGGGGTATTTGCTGCCAAGGGCTTCAAAAAGGGAGAGTTTATCGTGGAGTACCATGGAGACCTTCTGGAGCTGGCCGAGGCTAAACAAAGAGAGGCCCAGTACGCTCAGGATCCTCAGACCGGCTGCTACATGTACTACTTCCAGTATCAATGTAAAACCTACTGGTAAGTCCAAACGTTGGACTCGCACATGATTTCACACCAAATTCTATTTGTTTGTTCAATTTGTAATCTTTCTGTTAATAATTAACCGTAACTGCACAACCAAACACTTTTCTTGGGGCGTGAGTGTGGAAACCTGCCATGGTGAGAGTTTAATCTTTATTCTGTTACCTCCTACAGTGTGGACGCTACAAAGGAATCCGGCCGTCTTGGAAGACTGATCAACCACAGTAAAACCGGCAACTGCCAAACAAAGCTTCACCCCATCGATGGAACCCCCCATCTGATCTTGGTGGCTTCCAGAGACATCGACGCAGAGGAAGAGCTGCTGTACGACTACGGCGATCGGAGCAAAGCCTCAGTCATGGCTCACCCTTGGCTCAAATACTGAATCCACGGCTGCAGGTGCTCATATTTCAGATTAATCGGTGCTCTCTGCTGTCCTCTTCATCTTCATGTAAAATATGCTATAGATGACCAGCCCTCCACAATGTTTTATAAGTATAAAAATGATTTTGTTTTAAATGGAGGCTAAAGTTGCAACACATGAAGAGTGTATTCTTTTCAACAGTTGTTTTTTATGATGCTTTTATATATTTTTTTTAAATCGAACTGTTGCAGATTGATGCAAGCTTGAAGAGTATTTCTCTTGGATATGTAATGTTTCACATTGTCCATGGGGTTTCCTTTTGTAATGAATATATTGATGATTCACTTTCACTATTGTAAATTATTACCTTTGCTGTAAATTCAGGAATAAAACACTGTTGACACTGAGTTTCCTTTCCAGCTGTAGTGTGGTTCAAGGTTTGATTTACTCATCTTTGCGCTCTACTGTGTGCTAATCAATCAAAAAATTCTCTATAGAAGTCCTCCTAAAAATGATAATTCAGTTATTATCCAATCACCCCTGTGCAAAAAAGATTTTTTTCGAGCTTCATAGAAAAACAGCATCGCAGAATTGTCATAAACAACTGAAGTAAATGGCCATTTCTTTTAAAACTTAAAAACGAAGCTCCATAACAGCTTGTCCGGTGTAGTCAGAGTCTCATGAAGCACTGAGATCCTAAACTGATTTGAAAAGATGTAATTTGACACAATTATGTAACCACTTCAGATGGGGTGTGTGCTAACACTTTTAGCGTAGCAGCCACAGTGCAGATTTCAGTTTAAAAAGCGATAAACTTTATAAGATTCTGGTAGTGATTACTCCTTAAAATTAAACCCTAAAGCCTCATTACCCTGCCATGACAATAATGTGTGTCAAGGAAGTGATGCTGTAGTTTCTGTCCCAGAGTGCATTCGTGTACATTTTTCTGTTGTGATCTGTGTAAATTGAATTAAGATTTCAGCCGGTACATTACGGGGAACTATGTAGCTTTGGAGAAGAAATTCAAACTCAGAAATATTTGTTCTTTCCATAACTAAATAAACAAGCTGTTCTCAGAGGAAAATAAGGTCCCCAGAACACTGTATGAAGCTAGAAAGGTGGCAGGGTCCGCCACATATAAACAAAGTAAAACAGTATGAAACTTTGTTGTCGTTGAAGGTCAGTTTGTTTAGGTATAAAACCAAAGACTGCTTGTTTATTTTGTTTAGGCATAAAAAAAGTCAAAGATCTTTCTCTTCTGTTTAAGATGTCTTCCTCAAACCTACATAGTTCCCCTTTAATGTGAAATAACAAAGAGGCTTTTAAAACATTCAATCACAGAAGAAAAGATCAATTTTTATTATTATAAATTTTGCAAGTTGGGGCCCTTTTTCCTTTTTTTCATGGCTGACATTTGAGAATGACAGAAAATCAGTTTAGGATTACTGGACCATCATAAAAGCCCCAAGAAGGCTTAATTCTGGAATGATATTAAAAAATTCAAGCCTATAAATACTTACATATTGAGTGAAAGCATTCAACATAATCTCCAACAGTAGTTCGATAATACTTTCCAGTTTCATTTGATATCTTCACCAAACCTTCCACATCATATATATTTCTACTATTAATATAAACCATCTCAGGTTAAAATTACTGGTACAAAACACAGCGCTTGTTAGATTGACAAATACATTGTAAAAAAAAATAAAAAATACAGTCAATATAGAAGTGGTTTGCTGATGAGAAAACTGTGCTGACAAATCCTGTTTGTCTTCTACACGTCCAGTTCTTGTGAAAGCTTTTTCTTATTTTCGCCTGAATGAAAACCTATAAACAGAAAAAGGTCCAGAGTTAGTTTTTATTCCAGAGCAATGTGGCCTGAACATGGAACATACTAGCAAAGACTAGACTGAGTCATGGCAGACTTTAATTGCTGACGACAGCAGCAGTTTGGCAGACAGACTGCCAGTTTCCAACCTCTGTCTGTCTCTCATTCAGTGCTCACACAAACATCCTCAGCATCGGCATGAATTCGTCTGGTCACAAGTCTATCATTAGGAGACAGGAGACGGGCTGTGGGAACAATCTCCCTGCTAGCTTACTTCAACATCATGTGGTTGCTGCTGACATTTTTCTTGAGACCTTGCCATCTGAGGTGTACAGCTAAAAATAGTGTGCAGCACGAAAATAAGTGTTTCACAATACTTTGCGCTACTTCTATTGGTCAGTACATTCAAACTACTACATTCAGTGAAGCAACCCGGCCTGTTACTCACAGTTTGCCTATGGTCGTCTTCTCCTCTTTTGCATCATTTATCGTTGCTGGACTGTGCTCTTTAGCTGCTGGGGTCTCCAGATCCACCTCCACCATGGCTGGCTCAGCCTGTGGCAGAATCCCACTGCAGAGGAAAGTAGAGCTTTACGGTCACTGACAACAGTTTATGCAGCCGGAAAACAAAAAGTTGAAGCTGGTCATGACACTGAATTAATCTCCCTCCCTCATTTAAAATAGAATCAATGTTGTTATCAGAAAAATATGTCTGTAGCAATGAACTGTGAGGCTTATTTTAGCTCGATAACATCAGGACAGGTCATTTCTACTGCTGATATTTACACTCTGCTTTAATTGAGGTGCTGAGTTTATTTCTGAATCATATTTTGCCAAATTGGCAACAGAATTAAAATATGTTTTCAAAAGCATTTTATCACAATAAATAGTCTTGTATGAGTCGGGCAGATATGAGTGGGATAAAAATGAAATATACGTCAATGATGGATGAGAACTAATTAATGTTGTCAGTGTGTCTAGATAGATCAATCGATATCTATCTACAATATAGGTCACTGTATGAGATTTTCACAGTACGATAACCGTTTTATACAATATCACGGTTTCGCGGTTACACAGTCATTATAATAATAGTACTATTATCAGTTACAGTGAACCTTAACAGAATAACAGCAGAGGGGTTTCCTGGTTGAACAAACGCTTTATTATAACTGCAAAACATATGACGTCCTGACTGACATGGAACTTGATATAAACTTGAAATATATATATATATATTAAGAATGACAATAATATGGCAGAATTCAGTATCCTGTGAAAGTAAATCGCACGGTACGATAATGGTCAACTTACATATCGTATACCTTAAAAACAGTGTATCGCTGTAATCCTAGTGTACAGATCAACAGAACAGCCTCACTCATTCTTATGAAATGTATTTATCAGCTTAAAACAAGAACAACTCAGATGGAAAACGGGAGTTTCCAGTGAGTAACAGATGTATTAGCGAATCTAATGTAATACTACACAACAACCCTGCTCTTGTCATGATTTTAATGTTCAGTATTGTTGTGTTAGATAGATGGAGATTCAGCTAAGTGGTCATTTTTGAGGTAGTAGTCAGAGGTGATGTAGACTGTCCTCCTCATGTATGACATGGAGGTGAGACATTAACAACAGGTGACAATATACTGTACTTTTAGAAAAGAGGTCACATGATGGTAAGTTGTGTAAAATCCTGTCTCAGACTGAACTTTAGGCTCAGTTGCTCACCTCTTGTACAGCTGCAGCTCCTCCTGGGCCACCATGAGCTGGGCCTTCAGCTGGTTCCTCTCCTGCAGAACCTCCTTCAGCTCCTGCATGGTGAAGCGCGGTCTGTTGGGGTCTGTCAGGTCTATCACCAGCTGGTTGGGTCCCGCTGTTTGCTTTAACAGGAAAAGGCATCTCTGAACATCATCTGTATCTAAATTCAACTTGTACATGACGGCTGACAAGACTGTGGACACTCACCGTGCTGGCCTGTCCGGAGGAGCTCTCCTTGATGATCCGGTCCAGTTCACTCTTCAAGTTGTCCCGCTCCATTTTCAGCTCCTCCAGAGACAAGTTGTACTTGTTGACCAGAGTCTCGAACATTTCCAAAACGCGGACTATCCTGAACTGTAAATCCGACACCTCTTCGCCCGTGTTGCTGATTCTCAACAAATCTCGTCCGATTACATACGAGATGTCATAAACATCCTCCACCGTCAGCTCGAACGCCTCCTTCTCGAAAGCCAGAGCAGGAGACGACTCTTCACCGAACTCCATGACGGAACCACACGACTCCTAAAACTAATATGTAGCTAAACTTTTCGCCAGCTAGCTATCATTTAAAAATGCTCTTAAAAACCCGGCGTTTACTTTCTTTTTTCTCTTGAGTTCAACAGTTTTACTGGCAGAAGGTGACCAACTTCAAGAGGAGCAGCACTTCCCCCATCACTCATCCGCCAATGGCGTGGCAGAGGAGGGCAAAGTATCCTAGCGACAGGTGAGTACAAAGATCGTGTAACGCGTCAAGAGAACTCCCTCCTCAACACGGTCGATCTGTTATCGCGCGTCTTCGTTTTTTTTTTTTTTTTTACGTGTCCAGACAGCAGTGAGTGAGAGCTCTCAGTTTTGAACTTGTGAGGATCAGGTGAGGAAGCACGTGATTTAATGTTTGTAGTTTTTTTTTTTTTTCGTTTGTCTTTAAATTTTCTGTTCCATGTTTTTACTGTTCCCTTCTGTCAAGGGACTGCAGATGTAAATTAGCTCTAAGATAACTCTAGTACAATGCAACAAATAAAGATTAATTAAGTATTACTTTAGATCCATTATGGAAATGACCAAATACAAAAGATTTGTTTAATTTCTTTTTAAACTTTAAGGACATGTACATGACTTCCACCTCATGTATTTGTCCGCCATGTTAGTATTTAAAGGTGCAATACATAACAATTTTAGTTAAAAACAAAAATAAACTACATTTATCAACAGAATGTGAAGAAATAAAAGCCTTGACATCATGTCAAAGACTATTATGTATTGTGTTGCAGAGATATCCATCGAGTTTCCTAACGCTCCACAAACTCGTCCAATAAACTAACAAATTATACACAAAAATGGTCAAGAAAGTACATAACCTTATACCTATTTTTCTTATTAAACAACAAAATACAAACATATACCTTCTGGACACAGGTTTCTCTCTTCTACAGAATGAAGGCCAGTGTAGTTGCCTTAATTAATCATAACACACATCTTTAATAACAACACAGTAGCATTCAACAGATGAAATATAAACTTTATTACTTTATTCTGAACAAGCATTATTTTACAGATGCACATATTGTTCCATTACGGCATGTTTTTACAACATTCATTATTTCTGGAATAGGTTTCTTCTGGTGTTTTTACCAGTATGATTTTATAAGTGTAACCACAGTGTGTGGTGCCACACTGCTGTGCTGCAAGTATACAGTGACATCCTCTTTTCATCAACTCAGGGGATTACTTACTGCTGACATTAAGCACATTATCTTAAACGGTCACTTTGTGGAAAACAATGGAACATGATTGTCCAGTTCAGCTCATTCACTACATCTTGAAACAAGACTCAGATACCGTAACAATAATCCATCAGATCAATCTGAACATCACCAAAATATGAATGGCACGAGACAGATCAGTAACTTTAAAGTGCTTTGAAAATGATTCATACTCTGGGCAATACTCCATACTGTATTACAAACACTCCTTGCCAAACTGGTAAGTGAATCCTGTACGCTATTTAGGGCAGTGATACTATTTCGGTATTTGGATCAGGCAATGTAGTTAGAAACTCAGGCACTAAGTAACTTGACATCACAGCAGCATGACAACAAATTAAGCACAGCTTATATAAAATGACACACTGACATGTGATGACTTTTTATGGAGCCACAAAACCCTGAGAGCTCATAAATACAGGCAAGAGTGCCAATGTATGGCCACCTGTCTCACATTTAGTTCATTTGAAGCTCTTACCAAGTCAGCTAAAATGCTACCAGAATGCATTGTAATAGTAGACATCAGTTAGGACGTAATTGGTTCATTCATCACAATTTCAAGTATATAAACACCATACAGATTTTGTTTTAAATAACCAAGTTCTGCAGCCATGAAACCAATTCATGTAAATGTGTTGAGAGACACAAACTGGTGTCGACATGGTGCACAAGAAGAATTTAAACTCGAGGTCATACAGAGGAAACAAGCCTTCTGATTGGCAGCAACGTGGGGTCATCTACAATCAAACCGGCTGCCACCATGGGCATTATGGCAGTGAAGATCCTGTTGAGAGACGAGAAAATGAAAGGTGACACAGGAGAAATTCAGAAGTGGAGATAAAACAGTGCTGTGAGTTTTGTGACCCTCAGTGAACGATGGTGACACTATTGATACCATACATGATACAAATACAAGCACGACTTGTTCAGAAGTTTGTTATGATGACAAATTACACCAATGGAGTGTCACGGTTCTGGCCCTCTTGAGGAGTGCAAAATGTAAACTTTGGTCTATGAAGGAAAGTCAAACTCACAAGCGTCTAATTCCTGATTCGGGCTGGTCAGTGGGAGTGGAGCAAGTTGGAGGAGACGGACTACAAACAATGGAGCTGACTTCATCCTCAAACTCTTCACTGAGGGATACGGAAGAGGTGACTGTTAACTTTTGTATCAATTCATGGCACAATTCTGATTAATCAAATATTAATTTTAGAAACAAAACTTACCTTTTGTAATATGCAAGTTCTTCCTGCAGCACAAACACCTCGGCCTTGAGTTCATTCCTCTCCTGCAGGACGTGCCGCAGCTCCTGCAGGGTGAAGCGAGGTTTGTCCGACTCCCCCTCCAGGCTGTCAGTCTCCTCGTCTGGCTCCGTATCAGTTGACACTTTCTGCAGTCAAAACACACATTCAGCATTCCTCCCTGCATGGCATGGTAACACACTGACAGGAAGCTCAGCAATTCTGCATTATTAAGAGGCACGAACACAATCTTTGTTTCTGTGAGTGAAACTGAATTGATTTGGTTCGACTTCCTGAAAAGTAAACGTACCCTGTGGCATTATGGCCTCTAGTGTTGTTGCAGGGGAATGTTTTGGTAAGCAGGTCGCTGTATGCGTGTGCATTAAGTCACACATGCACTGCACAAGCACAAGGTTAAAGTGATACATATTTCTGCCGACCTCACAGTGCTAGTGGCAATTCATATCAACAGTTGCCAGGACACAGCAGCATGAGTGAAAGTGCTTTGTGTTTAATATAAGCAGTCTTATAGTCGGTCTCTGCTATAACCACAGTACCGTGTGCCAAGGACGTTTAATTATATCTCTGCGTGCACGGGAGAGTTAAGCAGGTGTTACCAAAAACAATGCTTCTGTGTCGTTATCATCGTCATGCTCTTCCTCAGTATCTTCTCTGTTTGATGACCTTGGGAGAGGAGAAGGATTCTTGTCACGCTCAAAGCAGTTGGCCAGGAAGTCAGGGTCTCCTCCACACTCTGCCCACACTGAATCTGGTTTGATGGTGGAGTTAGATGGTGCTGCTGCCGAGGGCTGGATTGATAACATAAAACATCCACTTAGGCAATAGGAAATCTGCAAGATATAATCAACTAATTATATTTATGGACCCTTTTTTTCTTACCGTCATCTGTGGTGATGTAAGTGATGACATTACAGATGTGATAAGAGAGGTTTCTTCTATGTTCGTGACCTCTCTCTCCAGTTCCCACTCCCGGAGCTCCTTTCTCAGACTTCTGACCTCAAACTGTAGAGCCCCAAGCTCCTGCTGCTGTGCCTGGGCCGAAGCCTCCAGCTCAGCCCTCTGCTGGATCAGTGCCTTACCCTGACCCTCCATCACTCCTATCCTGCGTCGAAGTTCCTGGTTGATTCTTATCAACCGATGCTGCTGCATCTGGAGCTACAGTGGGGGAAATGTATTTGAAATATATTCTATGACTGCACAAAATGTGATCAGATTGAGTAAATTAATGTAAGTAGTTTCAGGTGCCAGTATATGATGTGCTCTATGTGGTCTTAATCCTCACCGCCTCAACATCTTCATTTCTTAGTGTCAGTTCGTGGTCTTTTGCCCGGATTTCATCCCTCTGCTTATCCACTATGTCTTTCAGCGTCATCATCATCTGCTTCTCCTTCTCTGACATTCCTGTGGGTATCATAAAAAAAATAATAAAAAAAAAACAGTGAAATAATGTTCACACATCAGTGCAATACAAAACCTGGTGTCTGTATTATAGCAAGGGTTTCTGCATTGAGAGAGCAGACTGAACCTATCATGCAGTACCCATTCATTTTGATGTACATGCTTTATTAGCAGTGTATGTGCACTGTGGCCCTGACAGTAAGCATAGCTGCAGCCACCATGAGAGTCTCGCACAAGAGCTATATTTTTGTCCGCTTCAAAAATAGTCCCCTTCACAAGCTCCTGACCGCCTCTCTTCACAGCCTCTTCTTTTAGTGTCAACATGAAAGCGTGCAGCATGTTCTGTGCGATCCCACATGACTAAATCGGGGAAATATGTGTGACGTACAGTCAGTGAGCACGCATATGGAACAGATGATAATCTGTACTGGATCTTTAAGACAAGACCAAACTCATTTATTATCCAGATTCATCACAAGATACTGTGCAACATGCATGGCAAGACTTTAAATAGCAACAGACAATTGGCCATGCTGTGTTGTCATTATGGTTATTAAACTATAATATACTATAATAACTGTATCATATACATACATATCTGTACTATGGGTTGTTTTTGTTCATTGACATTGGTGCATTCCTGTGATCCATGCCTATGGTCTATGATCAGTGGCAATGCACTCATCACAAACTACTTTAATCAACAAATACATGTTTTTCTAAATTTAAATCTGCAACCGTAAATAGTCGCACCCTGGAGCTCTGACAATGACATAGATACCGATATGTAAAGAGACAGATGTGTATCGGATCAGTGAGCCACTTTCAAGATGAGATTTGAAAATGTTATTTAAAAGGAAACTGAAAACTACTCATTAGGTCATTCCACCAGAAAAGTCAAAAAGAGAAATTTGACTTAATGGAGGTTTAAAATGTTTTGTTATTGACCAACAAATCATCTCGAAACCTCCCAAACTTTTCTCCATCAAACTCTAGTTGAGAGGCTCTGCTGCAGACAAACGCACCCTCCGGTTTCTCCTGGTCCTCCTCTGTGCCGGGGGACTCTTTGAGAGGAAGGCTCACCAACAGCCTCTTGTTCTCTGCCTGAAGCTGACTGATTTGAGAGTGCAGGTCCTGGACTTCTCCCCTCCACACATCCTCCACGAGCTCCAACTCCTAAACATAGGGAAGACAGACAAAATTTTAAAAAAACAAGTAAGAAACACCAGCACAGTAAAGTGTCAGCACAGAGTACCTGTTATGTGTTTGAAAATGGCCGATGTAGCTGAATGGACATGAGGGCAAGACAAAAACGTCACTCCAATATCCATAAGATGTCATTGTCACTTGAAAGTGTTGTTATCAGACATTAACTGAAGTTGAAAATGTGGTAGTGTAAAGTGTGAACTATATCACCCATTAAAATAACGGATTCCAATTGTAATGTGTTAAGTATTATTGTATAGTACGATAGTTTACTACAGTGCTCTTACTACACTAATGTAATGTACTCAAGCATAATATAATAATCTGGTAATATTATACATAGTGTCTACCTTATCTATTACTATCACAACTTGTGCCACATTGACTAATTGATTCATCAATTGTGATGGCCAGGGACAGGGTGACAGACAGACAGACAGATGAACAGACAGGGTGACAGACAGGGTGACAGACAGACAGACATGATGACAGACAGATAAACAGACAGGGTGACAGACAGACAGACATGATGATAGACAGATAAACAGACAGGGTGACAGACAGACAGAAAGGATGATAGATAAACAGACAGGGTGACAGACAGACAGGATGAACAGACAGGATGACAGACAGATAAACAGACAGGGTGACAGACAGATAAACAGACAGACAGACATGATGATAGACAGATAAACAGACAGACAGACAGACATGATGATAGACAGATAAACAGACAGGGTGACAGACAGACAGACAGGATGATAGACAGATAAACAGACAGACAGACATGATGATAGACAGATAAACAGACAGACAGACAGACAGACAGACATGATGATAGACAGATAAACAGACAGGGTGACAGGGACCTTCTGGTGCTTCCTCTCCTGCTTGTATCTGTCGCTCCGCTCCTGCCGCAGCCTATCCAGCTCCCCCCGCAGCTCATCGGCCTCCTGTCCGGCGGCCCCTCGGCTCACCAGCGTCTCCAGCAGCTCCAGGACCCGCACCACTTTGGGCAGCACACCGACCACAGACTCGCAGCCAAACCTGTCGATGATCCGCTCGAACTCCTGTCCGAGCACCGCCGCTATATCGTAAACGTCCATGACGGTCAGCTCCGTCGCGGGTCTGTCCAGCGCTGACATAACGCAGGTTTCTGTCCTTTCAACGTCCGACATTCAACACACACCTCTATCTTCCCTCCAAAACTCCGAGTAGACTCACCTTTGCTGTGGAAAAACTAGTTTACGCGGGCCAGCAGAGACGGGTGTGAACATGGCGAGAACTTGTTTCAGTTTGTTGACAGTTAAAACTTAGCTAACCTGTACTTTTAGTGCTGCGTTCAAGATCCGCAACAAAACTCGTACATGTCATAGTCAGCAGTAACAACCCCCCTCACACTAGCGCATGTTGAAGTCAGTGTATACATAATAAACTTTCATTTGGGTGGCTGTTGTTTAATGACAGTGAGCTAAACGACTAAACTGCTACTTGTTCTACAAAAGGACAATAAAGAGCAGGTAAATTTCCAATAAGGCGTATGGGATAGATATACTGGCTGATATGTACATAGCTTTACTTAATATAGAAAAAGAGTGAGCGAAAAAAATCTAAGCATTAATTATACATTATTTTGATTATCATTATAAGGTTCAGTTCTGTGAATGACAGATCAACAGGGTTTCAACGTGAGGTTTGAAAAATATCTCTTATTTACGATTGCTCCTGAAGGCATCAGGCCTCTCCACGTTGACTCAAATTTCTACTGCGCATGTCATGATATTCCTACCTTCTATGTCCTGCAATGATTTTAAAATATCCCAACGCTGCTTGGCACTTCAGATACAGGGAATTTATAAAAAGTAAATAAAAGGGTTTACATTTTAGTATTTATTAAAAATACTGCCATTGTAATGTCACAAAAAAGTGGATTAGTTGTTAGGAATATGAAAACATGTATAGCATATTTCACTTGAATTTTTAGCTACCAATACAACTTCATCAGTATCTCTCTTATTCAAGCATGGTTTGTGTGATAATGTTTTTAATAAAATCTCTGCATTCTTCATGGGCTCGGAACAAGATGAAGCAACACAATGGGACATTAAATCAAACATTTATTGTTCATTTGTTTGACATTTACACTTCTTACAATGAGAAACCACCATTATCTTTACTAAAATATATTAATAGATCTGAGTGTATAAAGACATTTCGTACAGAGGAAAGACGGAACATAAAAAGATGCATTTTAAGACCCTGTAAGAAAAGCGCCCAGAGACATAGAGGACTTGAACACCTTCATCATTAACTAACCCTAAATCTCCATATTCAGCCTAAAAGAAGCATTTGATAATTAAGGACGCCTACATCCAATATTTCTGCGCAATAATTAAGTCTAGCTATATACGTTAACAAATCCTAGGTGCTCCTCTACTAAAGGGACATTCAGGAGACGAGTGGATATAAATTATCCTTGATGCGTGTTGCACACTCCTTCACAGACTGTATGTCTTCATAGGTAATATTCAATGCATTAGTACAGTACATTTCAAGGCATCTGAGACAATCGTGTACTGTTGAGAAATAAAGGTGTTTTGCACATGAGAGGAAAACTGTCCATCATAAAGGCAAAGCCGGAGGTATGTGAAACTTGCAGTAACATGGACACTCGTGATGTGTTTCCTTTACAGCGCACCACAACATAAATATTAAAGTGTACATTAAGAATAACGTGACGTGCTCTGTGATGAACGTCCAAAGTAGTGTGCAAAATTTTTTTTTCCAAAGACTGATCAAAAAATAACTACTGACATAGAAGTACAAGATATACTGTCAATTTGTGATTATCATCAAGTTTTGTATCCTAAAAGCAGCGGTAATGCTCGATCATTTAAAAATTTTACGATGCAGAAAAAAACCTCACAGCGCCTAAAATTACACCATTAACCTTTTTTTTGTTCTTATTGCAGTTAAAAACAGTTCTGCCTGGATGTTGGCATGCGTACGTATCTTTTAAAATAGAGGGGGAGAGAGACAGTATTTTTCGCTTACAGGCATCAGGGGTCAAAAATCAGGCTTCTGGTCCATTTTGGCAAAAAACAAAAAAAACAGAAGTGAGAAAAGGAAAACAATGACACGCAGATTGAGGCAGAGGATTGTCGCTCAATGACTGAACTCAAAAGGAACGTTATGTTCATAAAAAGGCGATCTTTCTCTGGTCCAACCATCCATTAGTAGGAGAAGTTTCCTCCGCTGCTCAGGCATCATTTAAACTGCAACAGAGACAAATGAAGATAAGATTCACCAACAAGTCCAGTCTTAGTTTCTCATACACGACACGTTGCCTTTTTCGTCACCATCCTTACCATGCTTTTGGATGGTATGTTGGGTTTTTGGGCCAACGCAGGTTTCTTCATGAGAGCAGGCTTGGAGGGTTTTGGTGACATGGTGCCACGATGGACCGGCGAGGACGTGACGCCGTTCCCCTCTTGTTCAAGAGGGACTCCAGCCAACTCGTAGTGCTTCTTCCTCAGCTCGCCCAAACGCAGACGCTCGTTCTCCAAGTGACTTTCTAATTCCAGCACCTTCACCTGAGGGGTGAAAATAAATGTGTGGTCAGCTGTGGTCAAAACTGTTTCTGCTAGTTTCTGTTAGCTCATTGTTTCCACTGTATCAGCTGCATGACAAGCTTATTCATGTTAAATGACAAAATAACCCAGGTCAATACAGAAGTAGGTGTGCCTACATTTAATCTTTCAACATTTAACAGCACTTTATTTTAATTTATCCATGTCTGAAGATATTAATTTTAATTGTCAGCCTTCAGTTTATTCCAGATAAGATAAAAAACTGATAATGAATCTCATCCTAGAAGCACATTAATTATTCTGATTAGTCTCCTGTGTCTCAGCCAAAAGGATGCACGAAAGATGTCGAGCCTTACCTGCGACTCCATTTCCTCCTTTCTTAACTTGATGAGGGACATCCCAGAGAAGTCCATGGTGTCTGTGCACAACAAAACAGAGTTACAAGCCGCTCGTCAGAGTCTACAAGGATCTTGTGGTCAGGTCAAGTTGTTCTCACCCTTCTCCTCCAGGTGCTCCTGGCCGGTCCTTGTTGACGCCACCACATTAGCTGCCATTTGGTTCACAAGGCGAGAAGCCTGCTGGAGAGTCGTCAGCCTCGTGCTGTTACGATCTGCCTTAACCTGAGTGCAGAGGAGAACACGTGGGTGAAACACTAAACCAGTTTTAGACACTGAACCAACAAACCCATTCACAGAAACTGATTGCACAGTCAAAGTGACACTAAATGTGTTGTAAGTGAGTTTAGCGACACATCTTGATAACCAAATGTAACACGGTTAATTTGCTCTCATGTGGAAACGCATCTAATTCCAACCTTAGAAAAGTGGGGAATATTCTCACACTGACAAATAGCAGAATACAATGTAGTATATTTCTACAGCTATTAAGTAAAAAAAGGTTTTCATCACTGTATTTCTCTTTGAAATGAGACTTTACCTTTGAGGCGGCAACCAGCTGTGCCGTGCTGGCAGCAATCTCGTGGGAACAGACAATCAGCTCTTCGTATTTGCCGGTGTGCAGCACCACCTTATCAGCAGACTCCCTGTGAGGAAGCAGGTAAAAGACACAATAGCACTTCAGTTCGCTTCAGATCATCAGGCAAAACTCTGCCATCAGGTCCGAAGTCACAGCTTAAAGCTAAAAGGTGATCATGCATTCTCTGTCAAAGCCCTCAAACGGTGGAAAACCCTGCATGAAGAAATTAGGCGTGCTGAATCGGTGCCCCATTTCATATCACATCTCCAAACACACTTGAATAAATCTGCTTTCACCCCTGCTTTTTTGTAGACCACTTGTTTCCACTAAGAATCGCAGTCGATTTGCTAGTAGTGTGTAGATGAAATGCATGTCGTGACATAAGATGATTGTCCTGTACAACTTACACCATCTCTGTGGCTCCCCATCCCACAGCCTTGGCAGCGGAGATGAGTCCCTCAGTCCAGCGTGAGTTTCTGGCGTAGAACTCCTTAATGGTGGCTGCACCCTTAACAAGCAAAGCAACAGCACTGTTAGTCCCGTTTGTTGTTTCACTGAATGGAACAGAACAGTTTGATCTCAGAAACAAAAGCTGTTGGACTCAAACAAAAAACCAAGCTGCCAGTTTTCTGGAGTGTGACTCACCCTCCCACCCTCGACAATCTCCTTTTGCAAGTCTGTGGATGATATGATCAGCATGCGGATGGCCTGCAGAAGAGTGGACGACAGCAGAGAGATGACAGATTAAAAATAAAACACACATTAGTACATTAATCTGAAATAGGATATATGTATGGTGGACTGTGGAGAAACAGCATATTAGCTGAAACACATCAAACTACGGTACCTTCATCAGGTCTGTGCAGCTGAAAAGGATCCTGTAAAAGAGAAAGACGAAACAAATTGTACAGTGATTTCAAGGATGTGGCCTTTTTCCTCAGTTGACAAGATTCACAGGAAAGAAAAGGAGAGCAAACTGAGCTATGACTGTTACACCTCCAGTCTGACTTTAGTTCAGATTTAAACGAATGGTTCATCTTGTTTCAAGCTGATGTTCAATTATTTTAAATAAAGTCCCAAAAGTGAACAAACCTTTCGTTAACCTCCAGTTTTATTCCTGTTGTGTCCTTTCGTGCCTGATTCATCATTTCCTAGATAAAGAACAACACATGACGTTTATCAGTTACAACAGATACAATCATCACAAGTCATTATAGATAAGAACAACTCATCTCGGAGTGAGATTTAAACCACTTACATCAATCCTGCGGACCGCCTCCTCAATAGCCGCTGATGTTGCAGCCATTTCCTTATCGACCAGATCTCCCAGCTCTTCCTGACGAACGTCCGAGCCTTTTGGCCGCAGCTCCTAAAAGTAACGAGGGAAAATTGATTTGAAGGATTGGAGAAAAATGCAAATAAAAACAGGTATGAACACATCACTGGTGAAAATGGCATCACAAACTGGATTGCTAAAACTACACGAGAACACACATATGCATTCACAGTGTTCATAATTCAGGAGGTGGTCGGATGTGCCTCCTGTGGATTTCTCCTCCTTGCAGAGGGGAAGCTAAAAGAGCTGACGTATCAGTAATCCAACATCCACTGACATATTTCAGCAGTTTATTTTTTAAACCTCCTTGGTAGCAAAAAAAAATATACAATAAAGCGTTTATTTCACATTAATGTTGGATGTTTATCTCACTTTCCCAGAAACGAGCGATAGTAGCAGCAATGTTTAAAACAAAAACAAAAAGCTGCTGAATAAACAGCCGCAGCATCGTCCTCTTTGTTTGCAGCAAACCTACATTATATAACTGCACACAGTGCAGACTCTGGAGTGATTACAGAGACGGAGCTGTGGATATCTTGTAGAGATGCAGAGCAGAGTGACAGATGTTGCCCGTGGTGGAGCAGATGAAGACAGGGTATTATTTGTAATCGTTTTTCTCTCTAGCATTAATTGTTGGCAGTTGCGGTGTCTGCAAGCGGCAAACTGTCAGAGAAGTGCATTCATTCTGGACATTTCGGAGTACATTAAATAAAAAAAACATACAGATAATCTGTGTGAGTGTCTCTCACCTGGCCCAGGTGCAGGATCTTTTGAATGACGATGCGGATGGAGGCTGGGTCTGCCCTCTGGAGGGTGGTCTTGCTCTTTAGCTCCTTAAAGAACTGCAGACTCTCAGTGGCACAGCCTCTGCAGTTCTCCGTCAGTCCTGCAGGGTGTAAAGAGGCAGTGATCAACTACAGGCAATAATGCTGCATTTGAAGATGGATTCAATCTGAAAATGTCAATATAAATGTGGATGTTTAGACCGAGTGATACTGAAATAGCAACAAGTGTAACGGGTGTAATGCCAAGACAGTAATCTGTGATATTCCTTACGGTCTGCGTGGTCAGTGGGCGCCATGTGTGCCGTGGCGCTGCCGTTGATGATTGTATCCGCAGCCAAGTGGGAGAATCGGGTCAGAGCCCTCAGCAGCCCTCCAGCATCTGGTTACAAGAGCAAACATTAAGAGAGCAGTCTGCCACACTCACAAACACACTGCAAGCTGCCATGAGGTCGGCAGGATCATGTTGAATCAGAAGCAGACTTACCCCCCATGTTACTCAGATAATCAGCATGGCCCTTCTTCACATTGTCTACTGAGCCCAGCGTGGCCTCTGCCCGACTTATGAGGTAATCTGTGTTTGGACAGACAGAGGAAAAAAAAAAAAAGCTTTGTTAAAGTCTCCTGAATAGGTTTGTTGTCAACTAGCCGGGATCTTGGTCTCAATTTAGCATTTTACATTTCAGTTTACATCCGTGTGGAATAACAGTCTGACCTGGAGAACTGGTGCAGCGTACATGGAGCGGATCATCCAGCTTAGCTACCGCGTCCTGGATGATGTTCTCCGCCTCTGCGACGGTACCCTGCAGCAGAGCGAACTGCTCCTCCAGAAGCTTCTGCTTCAGCTGCTCCTCCTGACTCGACTGCATGAATGCACACACACAAATAGACACTGAAATAGGACATACGCATGTTTATCGTTTCATAGGTGTTGTACTGACATACAAAAACTAGACTGTTGATGTTAGTATCAGAACATCTCATGAAACCATCCACCTAAGAGGAGAACACACGGCAGCCCATCTCTGTCCATTTTTGTATTTTATGTGTTACACAAATCATAGCCTAATCAATTAGTGAGGTGTCTCAATCAAGATGACACTGCTGCACATTATTCCTGCAGTGTTTAGCCTCAAAAGACAGTCTATCCTTCATACTGTCACAATTTTATAGTCAGTGTTGGGGAGTAACGAATTACACGCAACGGCGTTACATAATTTAATTACAAAATTTACGTAATTGTAATCCGTTACATTACTGAGGGAAACTGTGTAATTAAATTACAGTTGCTTTTGGAAATTTCCATGATTACAATTTTAGTTACATTTGAAAAATCGCCGCAAAAGCTCGGGTTTATCAAATCGTTTTCAACTTCCTCCTTCTAAAGCTGCAAGTTAGATACCGTCGGTATCTAACGGAATCATACCGACGCTTGTGATTGGCTCTCTCTGGTCATCTGCCATTCTGCTGCTAGACTCAACTGACTTGCTAGCTGAACGGCAGTCAGCAACAATGTCGGAGGCGAAGAATACGTTCCTGAGTTGGAAATTTAAAAACCACTTCGAACAGACAGCAGATAAGGGCTCAAACAAAGAGAAAAATGTTACAGTAAGTGTACTGTACACAGCTGTTCTAACAGTAAAGACAAGTTACTGAAGTTCAGTCTTGTTGAGTCTTTTATTATCTTGTCTTTATGTAGTCTGAAGCACTGCTGAAAGGTTAACATCAACACTATCAGGTCTTAAAACGTGAAAACAGTTGAGAGCATTCATTCAAAATTAAGAAAAGTAATTAAAATGTAATCAAATGTAATTAGTTACATTACTTTAAAAAAGTAATTGAAATAGTTACACTACTATTACATTTTCAACAGGGTAACTTGTAATTGTAACCAATTACATTTCCAAAGTAATATTCCCAACACTGTGTATAGTCTACCTTTGTACAAAATAAGGAAAAACTGCGTTTCAAGACTTTTTCCTTTCTACCCTTTCATGATGGTCGAGCATCAACCAGCTCGGATGCATATAGTTATCACAGACAGTTTTCTAAAAAGCCTTGACAACTGAACATGAGTCATAGTCCTGATTGAGGACGTGAAATCTTAACTGCACTGTATTATCTCAGTGTTGCAACGACACAAACTGCAATTCATGCAAACACAGTCATTGTGCAAATATGCACAGTCATCCTTGAGATATGTTCAGTGAAAAGTTTTTTTAACAATATTTATTCACGATTGTGATGTGAAAACCCTTTAGGTACTTTAATCATGAGACCGCATGGTTTTTCTTAAGAAGGCAGACTTAAAATACAGCTGAATACAACTAAATGTACAGAGTGGAGGCTTGACTTTGCTGAGCTCAGCTCGACTGTCCCGACTGACCTTCTCCTGCAGTTTGCCTTGCAGCTCTCCCAGCTCCCTGCTGCTTCGTTCTCGCTCCTGCTGAAGCGACGACTGCTGCGCCTGCTGCGTCTGCCGCAGAGACGACAGCTCCGCCTCCTTCTCGCTCACGGATCGCATCAGACGCTCCTTCTCCGCCTGCAGAGCTGTCATTGAGCTGGTGACTTGCTCCGACGCCTAGACAAGAGAGAGAGAGAGAGAGAGAGAGAGCGATGAGGGCAGCCAGAGGAGGCAGATGGCTGATGACAGGTCTAAATACTAAATGACGGTGAATTAGCCGAACGACGTCGAGGTCGCCGCTGCGTTTAACATCACAGGTGCACGCTCACCTTCTCGCTGGTCTGCAGAGTCCCCTTGACACGCGTCACTTCTGCCATCTTCTCCTCCAGCTCTCTCCTCAGTTTCTCCATTTCAAACTTCTGCTCTTCCAGCTGCAGTGACAACAAAACAACATTAATAGACAATAAAACAATATTAAACAATATTACTGACATGCATCTACCTGTTTCTCAAAAGTAAGTCGTCAGACCACCAACCTTCATGTCAGCCTCCTGTTTTATTCGATCGATCTCAAACTGCAGCTGCTGTTTGGTCCTCTCCACCTCGTCCTGGGTCTGCTGGGTCACTGACAGCATCTTCACAGTGTCTGCACTCTGTCAACACATTCACACATTCAGTGTTACCACACACAGCCAGACGCCAACATCAAACATCTCCGGGCCGCTCTGAAGTCTCTGTACCTTCCGAAGCAGTTCGGCATGGCTGGACACCAGCTCTGTGTGCTTCTCCTTGAGCTTATTGTACCGCTGCTCGGTGGCCTGCGATCTTTCTGCACAACAAAGAGAGATGACAACGTTATTGTCTGCACCTGTCAATGCATATGAAAGAGTGTACCGACTGCACGGCTTACTTTCTGCTTCAATGAAGGTGGTCTGTAGGCTCTCGTGTTCTGCGTTGCGGCGGCGTGTGGCCTCCAGCTCCATGCGCAGTTGCTCGTTTTCCACGAGGGCGCGTTGTTTCAGAGCGCGCTGTTCTTCTAGTTCGGCCTCCAAACTGTTGATTTGGGACTTCAGCTGTGTGATGTAGCGTTGAGCCTTCAGAAGGAGAAAAGCGAGATCGGCACGTCAGGAAAAATCTACCGGTGTTATTACAAATAGCTCAGAAAATTCATTGCAAAATTTTGATTCAAATCTCATCTCCTAATCTTTTATACATACAAGAGCATCTTCAGAGAAGCGAGGAATGACACCAAAAAAAACAAAAAACGTTGCAAGGTGAGATTGTATCTGTGACAGTCTCGCCTCATTCAGAGGCTACTTGCCACATTCCACATGTGAGGAGCAGCGTTTGCATCCGCCCAACACATGATCCAGATTCCTTTGCACACAGATAATAATGTCCTCTATCGTCTTCTATGGACATGAAAAAAACATCTGAAACCTAAACAGCGAGTGATTCAGTCCCACCAGTCCGTACCTCTCCTTTGACTCTCTCCAGCTCTGCCCTCAGCAACTCCAGGTCTCTCTTCAGACTTTCAATCTGGAGATCCCTGCGAGACAGAAAACACACAGTCATGGTGTGCTGGCACAGATCGCAGGCTGAAACCAAATACTCTTTATTGACAATCACAGGTTGAAGTGAAAAACGCCCCGACTCACCTGTCATCGAAGCCTCCGTTCGGAGGTCCAAACGCCGTATCAAATATGTCCAGTTGCTAAGAAAGGATAAAACAGAAAAAATAAAGAAGCTGCACAACATTACACTGTGACAGCTGTGTGATCTGTGAAGTACACATGCATGCAGCGGCGACTCGTGTGCTGTACCTGAGGCTGCGCCTGTACGCTGGATGTCGAGACGTCGCTGACCTCGATGAGGGGCTCGGGGTCGTCATCGTCATCGTCCTGTTGCTCCGGCTCATCCTCATCGGGGATGACCACCACCGGCTTCACGTGCTTGGCCAGCGAGGCTGCGTGCAGAAAGTTCGGCGGGGACTGACGAGGAGACGGAGAAAAGGTAGATATTGGTTAAACCTGTGACACTCTGGGATCATGTTCAGGTCAAATATCTAAAACAAATAATTCAATATCGTCTTCAACGAGAAAACCAACATGGGGAATCTCAACAGAACGCAACCGTCTGTGTAAATAATGAGCCTGTTTCCCCAGTTTGTATCTGACAGCAGCGGTGCTCAGTTTATGATGAAGTCTTTGACATTCAAGATGGAGGCTGTGACTCAGCACCGAAGTCATCCCACCTCTCCCCATCCCTCTGTGCTCTTACATCAGGCAGTTTAGGAATCTGGATGAGTCTCTTGAAGTACATCATGTCTCTGGCTTTATTGAAGAAGGTCTTAAGGCTGCGGGGACAAACAACAACACGTTACTCGTCTCACATTCACGCACTAAACACAGCAAGTACATAGAGTCACGTCGGGTGAAAGCCTAGACGTCTAGAAAATGAAACGTGTTTAAGTCTGTCTGATGCACTAAAAGACACGCGAAGCATTAGGTAACACAATTAAACTACATAATCAGTGATGAATATTTGATGTGCGGAGCTAACTAACGGCACCCTCTTCCTTCTGAACTCAACAGTTAAGACATTAATGCATCTGCGAGTGTAGACATCAGCTGACACACTAATAAAAGGGCGGCGGACGGGACGCCTTTGATGCAGTCTCATTCATTCGCAGCCCGAGGCCGGGGGTGACCTACCTGTGGAACTGGTCGTGGAAACGATCACGGTGTCCTTGTAAAGTGTCAGCTGGGAGACCTGAAAGCCACACAAATAGAACAAAGTTTTTTTATATATAATCAGGAAATGCTTTGGGACACATAAATAATCTCAAGGCTAATTATTTATTTCTTTTGAGTGAGTCAACCCAGAACTTGTAGGCTAAAGAGTGTGTGTGTGCTTACAGGCGTGGAGCTTGAATAGCAGCTTGACGGTGAAGTGGTAGAGGTGGCTACAGTCCTGGATGACTTGGATGAGCGGAGCCAGCCGACACTGGCCTGATGTGAGCGTGGAGATGGCGATGGATGTGTTGAGCTGTCGGATAACTGGGAGAGAGGTCGGACAACATGTTAAGCATCCCTGTAAAGTCACTTTCCAAACATTTAGTACATTTTTGGGGGATATATTTGATATGTAGTCCTCATCGTATAATTGATAAAAGCCTCTTGTGGTGCAAACGTAAGCAACTTTTGCCCATTCCTAAATCACCTTGATGACGACTCGGTGGTCTTTGGTCAAATAAAGTGCAGCCTCCTGCATCGAGTCGGTGCTGCGGAGTTAGTTTACACAGTCAGTTCTCTTGTTACTTGTGCACCAAGCTGACTGGTGACGGAGCAACAATAGCCTACATACTTTCTGCTACATGCCAACCTTGATAAGGAGGTAATGACTTCAAAGCACAGTGCTGAGACTAAGAACAAGTACAAGGCGTTTATCTCACAGTACAGCTGCAAAATTTGTTTGTGGTGTTGACATGTGATCCCGGGCCACCACCCTGAATGCCTGGGTGGAGCGTACCACTGCAGTCAAACAGGAGGAAACTGACTTAATGTCCTCTAATCGCAGGCATTTCCTCATCACTTAAAACTAATTTAGGCAAAACAGGAGCGTTAAAACTAAACCCAGTGATTGAAATCACTTTTTTAACGGATACAGGGTAAACGGGCGGGACAAGCTCACAGTAACTCTTTCTTTAACAGGCTCTTGGCTTTTGTTCACAAAAAGATCATGTCAGCAGGCTGCAGCCCTTTACTGTAGCTCAAATTTCTCTTCCTTGAAGAGTAGGATGGGGGGAAAAGTGGGAGGAGGTTTCTTTTCACCTGTCTCCGACAGCCTCAGCTCTGAGTCCAAGTAATCGAACACCTCCACTGTGAGCTGGAACCTGCAGGAGAGAAGTTGATACCTTCATTAGACAGAAAGAGGCCCCACTCAGAACCAGCGACTGGATGTTTACATGCACAAAATATTCATACTGAGTGGTTTACATGGCTAATGAATAAATATTCCATTTTTATTCCCGTTTACATGCAGTTGTGTTTGGTCTGATTAAACAAAAATGGCCCCCGACACACATTAGTTTGCATTAGACTGGCATTGTGATAAAAAGTGTGTTTCTCCTCCTGACCATTAACGTGGGCTTTTCATTAGTGCATGCATCTCTGCCCCGGCCTTGCAAACTGTTGGCCTCGGCAACGCACAGACTCGACCGTAAACGGACGAGAGGCTGGCCCGATCCCAACGTCCACACTCACAGACCCACAGACTTTGAGGCGCTTTCCCTGTAAATCTGCAAGGATTTAGAGCCGTCCCACTGTCAAATCGTCAGTTGCACGAGGGCTCTGTCGCCGACATTTTGAGCCCTGTGTGGCCGCCTATCTGCAGTCTTTGCCTCGAGGAATCAGCCAATTTTTATTCACAAACGGGCATTTTCTAAATCACTACGTAGAATTTGATATGTTACTATTTGTGTTTATGTGCACTCCCGTTTTTCATTTTTATTATAAGGCTATATATTTGAATTTCTTATTTGAAAACTCACACGTTGTTAATGTCTGTTCCTGCGGTGCGCTCCAGGACTTCATCCGTGACCTCCAGATTCGGCGGGATGTCTGAATGCTGCAGAGGAACATTTGAGGCGGTTTAGTGCCGACTCCTGCTTCGATCATCCGTTATATGCATCTTGCTAACATACCAAGTGGTCTCAAAATACGATAGAGGATGCTCTTACCTTGGTGTGAAACTCCATTTTTGTGCAGAGCAGCTTGCTGTACAGAGCCACCAGCTGTCCGTATCTGTCATGGAGGTTGCCCTGGAGACCACAGAAGCAGACAGAGAAAGTAATTGAGTACAAACGGTTGAAGATTAAGCTGAAGCGAGATTATTGAAGGGAGATTATTTCAAGTAAACCACACCCCTTCATATTTCTAATGCATACTTTTGCGCTGATTGAAATGATGTAATGTAAAAAAAGATGTAAAAACTCACCCATAGTTGCCCAATTTCAACTAGAGAACTGTGATGTCTCATGCAGTCTTGAAGAACCTGCGAAGGAGACAGCTTTGATCAGTACCATGTGTGTTTTGAACACATTACAGTCTTGGCATCTTACGTCCCACACGGTCACAGGTGATAGTCGGGGATTAAAACATCCTCTCCACACCACTCTTTTAACATCTCCCTCGGGTCACAGACACTAATAGGTTGTTTGGTGCCTTACGTTGCGGTGTCCGTCCCGCAGGACTTTGTGCAGCACGTTGCAGAACTTCCAGCAGAGGATGGAGCTGCTGTGCAGGGGGAAGCCCAGAGCGTAGGACCAGAAGGTGTAGGCCCCCTTCTCCCTGTGAGTCCCCAGGATGATTCCTGTTGTTCTGTCGTAAAGGAAGCACAAACTGGAGGTGTCCGGGTCGAGCCCCGGACAAACAAAGCAAAGGATGTGTCCTCACTGCAGCGTCTCTCTCTCTCTCTCTCTCTGACTTCCTGTCAGCGTCTGAGCCTTTTCTAATCAAATAAAACCATAAAGGACGGAAATAATCTTAAAAAAAATTAAGCATAAACAATTACGAGACTTCTGGCTATTTCACGTACAAGAAAAATGCAAGGTAATGTACAAGTTGTTTTCTTTAGTTTCTCTTTGTTCCATGACCTTCTCCCTGTGGTATGCTATTGTTTTACACCTCTGAATTATGACTTCTGTTGTTCGACCCCATTCCGATCTTCAAGTCAAACAGGAAATACACCAAACAACAGAAAAAACAATGACTGTGCTGACACTGAAGGTAAACAATGACAAACTAACTCACTAACTGTGACAACTAAGCCTGAAAAGAAAGACTCTAATATGAGTATCTCACATTTAAGGCCGTGTAATAAATTATAAGGCAGTCATGCACAAACTACTGATCTAAACAGAAGTTGTTGGGAGTTTTTTTTCTTTTGGAAAAGGATACGTCGTGCATGTTTCTCCTTCACAGGCGTCTCGCTGGAGTTGATGGCTTTGCTGATGCTGCTCAGCTGAACGGAGAGGAAAGAAAAAAAAAGGAGAGGAGTTAATCTGAGATCTTGTTCCATTTGCATCTCCACCCACACAATCATCAGTTCGAGGGCTCACAATAGACCCAACGACAAATATGCCACAAGTGAGAATGCAAATATAGACCGGGAGCCAAAGACATGATAAGAGGCTGCGCTGCAATGGCAGGAATGAATCAGAGAAACAATGAGTGTACTGTGAACACACCGTGTTGTACAGATGGACTTCCGTCTCTCTCTCTCTCCGTATGGTGAGACTGATTTTAACAGACCCAAAACGAGCGAGCAACTAGACTTCTTCTGTGGTATTTAGCTTTTGTCTCGTCATCTATGGGAGCTAAGGTCAAAGAAGGCTAACCCTGCTTCGACAGATAACATCTTTATCTATCCTCGTGGTCATGAACCTGAGTGTGTCAGTGGAAACACAGCGAGCTGCTTCTCAACCTGTCCAGCAGGTAAAGCGAGTGTCGCAGGAAGAGAGAGAGCGACACAGAGAAACACAGTCAACACTCCACAGTCCATCAGTCTGGATGTGTTCACCTTTTTTCAATTATCTTCAGGTACAGTACACCACAGCCACAAAGCAATCACTGCCTGGTAGAGTCGGGTAACAACAGAGTGCTTTTCATGGTCAATAACATCTCAGCTCAGAGGCTCCATTTGAAAGACTTCTGAGCAAGACGCTGAGATCAGCTGCAGGTAGAGTGTGTTTTCACCCGCGTCCATTTGTTGGTTGATAGCAGGATTACACAAAAACTGCCGAACAGATTTCCATGAAACACGGCTGGAGGATGGGTTTCAGTCCGGAATATAGAGATTTGGATATTTTGGACGATTTTTCTTACATTTTGGTTCGTTGTGTAGCTGTAGCTCCACCGACCTCGCTCTGCAAAGTGTATTTCAGTCGCTCATGAATTATTTCCGAGGCCAACAGCAAGATTTTTCAATCACAAGCAACCATGGGAAGACTGAGCAGCGCAAGCTTAAAAAATTACTCTTTATCTTTATCTTCTATCATCCCAAACTCACACACGTGTCCAGAATCACACACTCATTCAGTTTTAGATAGTGGACTATATAGTGAGCTCATCGGGCAAATGAAAAAATACTTTTGGACAATGTTCGGGTCATTTTATTCCCCTTACAATGCAATGTATGATGGTATATAATGCTCGGTTGTGACCATTGATTGAACACTACTTTTCACCATGCATTGCGTCCACTATATAGTGGGTTGTGAGGGATTTCCGACACTCCAGATCTCTTGTCGTGGTTCATAAGTCTGAAAACAAAGACTGTACGGCCACCATTTCCTGGTTCACTTTCACTCACACAAGATTAAATTTTTCACGACTGAAATAAATCACGGAACCCGTCACGGCTTACTGCAGCTGTGATTTGCAAAAGAAAACACATGAACACGATGTAGTCAAAATATGATAAGGAAAAGACGAGCTGGAGAAGAATAACTCTCTCTTTCTCCTCCGTCCTGCCTTTAATTTAGTATGAATTATCCACTAAAGTTCATGTTGAGGCCGACAGCGCAGGAGAACAACTATCCCTGATAAAAATCAAACATGCTTGACCGTGAAGTAGCCGTTTGGGATCCTACGAGACTCTCACACAGCACATAACGATTACATGATGATCAAAGCTGCGGCCAGACAGCACAATTAGCAGTGGACGACTGCGACGCCACCCACAGCTAAATAAGGCTCCTAAAGTAAAAGCTATGTGGCGGGCCCCGCCTCGAGTCACCATTCAGTGCTGTTTTGTATGACGGGAGCGTGCTGAGGTTACAGTCATGTGTCCCGCTGGAGTGATGCAATCGACAAGACCTGCTAGTCTTGTTTAAAGCTGCTGGAAATAAACATCTGGGTGCACATTATGTATACTCTTGATTATTCTAATATTTGGGGGCTTATGTCAAATCGTGCCATTAACCTGCCGACATTATGCTTTGAATAAAAAAGAGGGAGATTTTCTGGGATATGGCAGATATGACCCAGAATTTATAGCTCAAATAAAACACACAAAATGTACAAAAAGGTGGTCAAATTTTCAGGAAGACCATCTAAAAGAAGAGGAAGAAAGAGAGGATGAAGTATAAAGTGATGGATGGACTGCACTCTTCAGAGAGACGGTGTAAATGTTGATTCTGTCTGATATCAAGCGAGGTCTTGCACCAAGTTGAGTGACATTCGGAAGCCTCTCTTCACCCGTTTCATCCATTTTCAGCGGCAAACTGAGGGGACCAGGTACCACAGCACAAATCCCACAAGTACAAATATATTTCTGTGCCACGGCGAGCTGATCTTCACGCTAGTATCTCTCTCACACAATAGCCACAAAGACATCTATGACCTGACGTCAAATCTGTTCCTTAAACTAAAATTCTGGCCATATCTTCACACATTGCACCTTTAAAACACATCTGTTAAAGCCGGCTTCTCCATCACAGCATTACATAAGAGCCTAATCCAACATACAGTTCAAGCGTCGAAGCAGAACCATCTTCAATCTCAGACATGACATGACTTACTGACACGTAATATGTAATAGAATTGGATGGACCGGTTCTTTGGTCTTGCCCTCAAACACAGGCTGAGACATCCATGTCACATCTTTGTCTAAAAACATAATTACATATCAGCAGAAGAGGCCTTAATCCCACAAAAACACTATAAAAGCCTCTTTAATATATTACAAAACCGAGCCCCAACCAACACACACACACACACACACACAAAAACATACATGGCTACAACACAAAGCACAGAGGGGTTACTGTGGCGTCTCAGAGTGAGAGAGGGGTGTGCTGGTTAACGGGAGACTCCCCCCCGCCCGCCTCTGACGCAAATGAACCGCTAGCCCCTCGTTTACACAGGGCAAGTGCAGCGGGCTAGCATGGAGGCCCGCGTGACAATGAGGGGTTTGTTCGGGGAGGAAGGCCGACAGCTGGGGTAGAAGATTGGGTTGGATGGGGGCCGCGCTCTGGCACACAGAGCCTGGCACTGAGGCCTCAACAGATGGCCGCTGAGCAGCGAGGCTGCGGGGAGACTCTCATAGTACATTCAGAATGGCTGTCAGTCAGAGAGCGGCGAGCGAGCGAGCGAGCGAGGAGGAAAAGGACTGAGAGGAGAAGGACGAGAGGTGGAAGGCGACCAAATACTAGGTACAGTTGACGGTGTGCTGTATTGCAGATTTTTTAGGGAATAAAGCATCTTCGATAAGTCGATTTGAAGAAAATGAATCGTCAACTTTCTGATAAGCAGTTAATCGCTGTAGTCAACCAAAAATCTGAAACCTTTGCTGGTTAAAGCTTCATTGATGCCAGAACTTCCTGATTTTAATTTGTCAGTGATGAACGAAGATGAAGAGCCTTCGGGCTTTGGGCTGTTTGGGAAACTATCGCTGATTTCTGTGTCACTCATTCAAGCACTGCAGTATACATTCCCTTACATGCCCTTGCTGAAGGCAACTGCGGAAGAAATAAGCGCCGGCTACGAATGGATCCAACTATAGGAGCAACCCTTCGATTACCATTTCAATAATCGATTAACCCGACAGTTATTTTCTGGATTAATCGTTTGGTCCGTAGTCATCAGAAAACAGTGAAGATCACAGTATCTTTGAGAACAAGGTGACTTCATCAAGTGTGATTAGTCTGATCGATTAATCGACGTATCGCTACAGCTCTAATTACTAGCCGGCTTCTTTAACTGTCTACAACTTTAACTACTATTAATTCAAAGTAAACTCAGTGTTGTTGAGCTCCACTACAGCACAAGTCACAACGTCTCGCTATCAAGCTACACACAGGTCACGCACAGATACCATTTCCTTAATGCCATGGTCAAAGGTAAGTCAGATGAAATCCAAACATTTTACTAACAGAGCATTTCCGTCCGAGCGCCGCAGACATGCTGACCCTGTCGACTGCGTGGCTGAAAGCGATGAGTTCGTGCTGCATCTGGTTCAAGTAAATCCCCTGACCGGCAGAGAGGAGAAGTGAGAGGGAGGGAAAGCCTGGACTAATCCCCGAGGCCTGCCATAAGGTCCGCTGCCAGCCAGCATTACTGTACTCTCACTCCGCCGTACGCTGCGTTTATGCCTCCAACCTTGAGGTGTCTCTGCCTACCTTGTCATCCTTGCTTTTCAGCAGCGTGTCCATGTGCTTGGACATCCTGGCGAGGCACAGCGGGTGAAGTTAATGAAGACAAAGCATCGGCGCCACAACCTGAGCCGCCTCTCACTGGACATAATGCCCCAAGCAAGAGCACTTATTGCACGTCCTTATCAGCTTAATTCAACAGACTGCTGCTGGGGATCTGGCTAACAAGGTCACACAAACACTGTTTACACCCGTTAGCCGAGGTTAGTTACATGTGGCACTAATAATGCAAACAACTCACCTGGGTAGATTAACTCTGTGGAAGCAAAGAAGGAAACGCCAAGTGAGCGGTTCCTCCTGACACCATTTTCACTTGGATTTTGCGAGATCTTTAAATGTAATATTCTTTCAAATCAAACGGCTTTGGTATCTTTATTAACTTCTTGTTGTGTTGCTTCTTTGCTCTCATACAGCTTAGTTGTCCCATTTTCTAATTAAACTAGCGCAGCCGCTCCCACATCAACACGGGCAATAATTCTCACAGTGGACGTCTCGCCTTGTTCTCCTTCAAACTGCTCATCTATCCTAACAGAAAGGCCTCTATCGTGGTGTAAACACAAATAAAACACTTTAAAAATGTACATGAGGGCAAAACAGATACATACAGACACCACAGCTGATGAGCATCCGATGTTCTGCAAAGTTGTAATCTCTGAGATTGAGATTTAGCCATGAAAGTAAGATTATACATCACATCCATCGCCAAGTTCATCAGATTAAAGGACACATCTGAATATTTGGCTCCTATAAAAGACTTTTGAAACCACAGATGAAACAAAGTACGCTCTAGACAGATCGAGAACTTTATACTCGATGAGTAGGTGCTCATATCGCTTTTGTCCACAGGGGGCGCCAGAAACAAAACAAATTAAGTTCCTTGTAGCTGCTTTAAAGTAACCACCAGCTTTATATATTACATTTTGTTTGCTGATCATCACTGGAGACGATTTATTAGATTATATGCGGTTTCCTCTGGAGCCACAAAAGGCTTTATACTACTTTTTGACATACGCAGCAGAACTCCTGTAAAAATACATTTTAATGTGTAAAATTGCCCTTCAAGTTTTGGATATATGTCAACAAAGAGTATGGAAGAGGATGACCTTCAGTAAGAAAGAGTGAATGAATCAGGGGAACTACTGAACGGCCACACAGATGGAGGTTGTATCTTCTTCTCTTATGTCTAATTTAGTTACAGAAAAAACTGCTGCCACTAAAATATTCAACAAAAGATAAACTGTTCTTCGGCAACCAGAGTTTTTTTTGGCCAATTTGCGGAGCTGGTTACTTCGCTCGTGATTCACATGGTGTTCACGATTAGGAAGATTAGCTGTTCCAGCCTGGGCAACAAAACATATACTGTATGTGCCATAGCATGGACACATTATTATGATTAAATACTGGGTTTAAGACTTTAACATTGGTGTATTTTCAGTGAAAATATGAGGATATTATGGGCATCATGCGCACATGTTTTGTAAATAATGCATGAGCATTACATGTGCTCCAAGAACGGTTACTCTGGTCATAACACTCGACTCTAAAAAGTCCAGAAAAAAACACAGGAGTGAAGACTTCTTTTGCATAGAAACACTTTGACAGGAATGTTAAAAGGTGACGTAAAAGCTTTCATGACGGACGCTTTAAGACCTCGCCACGACAATTTTATGAGTGCGTGAAACACTCCTCTCCAAAATACTTTTCACTCTCTCTCCACTCCCACTCACTCACTCAGGAGCTGTGTTTACCCTCTGGTGCTCCCATCCCCCCCCTTCCCTCCCTCATGGACGCTCACTCAGGCAACAGGAGCGAGGGAAAGCAAACACCACACACACACACACACACACACAGGGCGCTGTGTGAGACATTTCACCTTGGTACCGAGGACAGCATGAAGCGAAGGGAACACAGGAGAATGTGAGAGTGGGGTGCAGAAGAGGAGTTCAGTGAGTGTAGAGGATGAGTCAGCAGTATTGAGGCGCTCGGTGACAAGAGAAATATTTATCTAATAGAGAAACAGGACTCCCTCCTACACACCACAGGTCACAATTAAAACCATTTTAACCACCGTTGTGTTGCTTCATCGAGACACATCGCAGCCCGATGAGTCTACACATCCATTAAACGACTTCAATCAGACTGGCGGTAAAAAAGGAGTCGCGCCATAAAGTTCATGGGAAAATGTTGAACGTCAGCCAATCAGGAGCCAGGAGCCTCTCCTCACACTGCCCCACTTCATTTGCATGTTGCCTAGTGGATCCATGCAGCTGAGCAGCGGCGGCTTCTTCCTCCCCTGCTGCTGCACACGACATCCAACAGTCATGTAGACGAGGACGCCTGTTCAAAGCAGTGAATCTAACTCGTTACTCTGCTTTCTGAATATCCTGGGAGTTTTAAAAAAACACTTTGACGCTTGTCTTTTACACACAACATGCCGAGTTGAGCTTTTGTCGAACAGCATGGAAGTAATGAGGCGACGATTTCTAGTTTTGTAAATCAAAACTGCGTCTACTCTAGCTCTAATTAGCATATAAGCTGCGATATTAAAGGATAAGTTCACCCAAAAAATGAAAAATCAGTCACCGTCTACTGACCTTCAAGCCAATGGAAAAATTAGTTTCTGGATCTACACAGCAAAAATGTGTTGCAGCATCCTCCTAAACAGCTGAAGTAGATGGGGACTTGTTTTTATAAAATCAAATGGACGACTAATAAACATAAAACTGCTCCATGTGCCTCGTCCAGCACGGATCCTGAATTGATTAGACAAGACTTAGACCCGTTTTAAAGCCGAAATCTTGGCCGGAGCAGCGAAGTTAAAGGCGTTAGCGCACACGCTCGAGTCCAAATACCATCTTTTCAAAAGTATTCAGGATCTCTTGGCGTCTGGAGACCTGGATCTTTGTTTTCTGTGTTTTCCTTTTAAAACAAGACTCCAACTACTTCAGTGTTTTTTAGGACAATGCTGCTACGCTGTTTTGCTGTGAAGCTCCAGAAATGTTTTGTGGAGCCGCCTCTCCGTCAGCCTGAGGGTGAGTAGAAAATGATTGATTTTTTTGTTTTTACATTTTTGGGTGAACTTATCTTTTACACATGTGAGAGGGGGGACCAGCTGGAAGCAAAAATATCTGATTATGATCACATATAAAGAGGACAGACAGGCAGGTTTTCGAACAGCTCAGCTCCACCTCTTTGCTTGCGCTTCAATCGCAAATAAAATATTGACAGAGGAATAAACACACCCAACGAAGGAAACGTTCAGCCCATTACAGATAGCGCAAATACTGAAAGTGCTGAGAGTCTGAACTCCGGAGCAGCTGTTTCACGGTTTGTTTAGTTACTCAACCTCCTTTCAGTCTCACGTTTCCCAGTCAGAGCGAAGGCGTGTGCTTCACTCGAAACAGCAACTTTCACGACCTGCTGGTTCGTCTTGAACAGGGTTTCAGGCATTTCAGTCAACAACACTGTCTACACAACAGCATCTCACCATCAGTGTATGATGGTGAAGAAGAGCATGGGTACGTTTGCAGATCGCTGCAGCGTCGTTAAGAGCCGCAAACCACAAAGCACCTGTTGTTGTAGGAAACAAACCTCATTCCTTCAGGCGCACACATTAAAAAACCAGACTTCTTGGAGTGAAATCTCAAAGTTAAAGCTCTTTTTCCTCCTGTTTTCTACATTGGTTTTATCCAACAAGGAGGCTGGACACGTCTGTCATGGAGGAAAGGTGAGGTGGCCAAACAGGATGGACTAGATCAGCACGATGGGCAGATCTGAGCGAGGAATGAATGGTGTTACTACACAGAGCGTGGGACTGTGTGGACTTTATCACGCTCAACCGGTCAAAATCTCTGAGAGGTGACCTTTTTAGGAGATGCTGATCTTTGAGACAGCTCATGCAGCCGCTGAGAGATGATGCTGACATTCATCCTGAAGTGGCTCATTTTCTAAAAATAAAAAAAAAACACACAGCTTCTGGTGTGTACACATTTTTTTAAAAAAAAACAGGGGCATGTAGAAGTTGCTTTGTGCCAAAGCTGGCTGGCTGAAGCTGAATCTTCATGAAGACACTCACATTAAAACAATTAATTCAGGAGTCAACTTGTTAATTGGAGATGTGGCCTATGCGGTACACTGTGACCACCGCACACACTCACGGTGCCACAGCAGGCCTGGAGAAAGCGCAGGTTGTCTAAAATCGTGCCAAATCACCCCTGTCTTTTTTCATTTCTTTTCATTTTTTTTACCTGCTGCTTGTCAAAATGCTCCCTCTCCGCTCCGAGGTTGGCCTCAACCCGCCTGCTCTTCACCCGTGTGGGCACCTGTCTTATGCTGTTCATCCTCTTTAGTTTTCACAGTGACCGTTCCGGCGAGAATTAATCCCCCGCTTTTTCCACCAAAACAGCTCAAACGTCCAGGCGAAAAAAAATATATAAATATCACAGGGTTTCTTCCTCCGTCTCGTATCCAGACTCCGGACCGTCTCTGTGTGTGTGTGTGTCACCGACAGGCATCTCCGGACGGCGGCTTCGTTACTCGGTGATGCGTCGCGGCTGAAGGAGGAAGAGCAAATGAGCGTGTTCGCCTCGTATTACGCGTTCGGATCCTCCCCCAAGGTGGAGGAAATCATCATCATCATCATCATCATCATCACGTCCTCTGCAAGCCCACATCCTCCCACACCGCATGACAGCATGATCCCATCTGTGTTAATCACACTACAGGTATGACAAGCGTGTTTTTTTTTTTTAATCTCCCTTTTTCTTCTTCGTCTTCTCTGCTCGGTCGCCTGTCGCAGCTGCGCACGATGACGTCACTTCAGTGAAATCATCGGGATTATTTCACAGGGTTTTTTCTGTTTTTCTTCTTTTTGTTTTAATCTCGAGATTGCATCTGCTTAAACAATAAACCAATAAACCAAGCAGCCGATGGTATGAACCAGGAAGTGAAGCTCAGAGGAAGTGTGTCTACATTTGGTTATGCTGCTGTGACACAGGGAAATATGAGCCTCATTTATTGGGTGTGTATTAAAAACGGGGGGCACTATAAACTCAGAAATGTGATGTTTACAATAGTATGAGGTGATAATAAAAAATATAAACAAGCTGTTCTCATAGGAAAATAAAGTGCGGACACTGTTTGGAGCTAGAAAGGTGGCAGGGTCCGCCACAGTATGAAACTGTGTTGTCCTTTAAAGTAATAATCTCAAAGTTTTTCATGTGAATAAATATCTGTTCAGTCACCGTCTGTCGCCGAGTGATTCGAAGGCTGTGACTAACTTGACCTGGTTTTCCATCCGTGTGGGGGCGGGCGAGTAGATAACGACTGAATCTGTATTTTTGGGCGAACTGTTCCTTTAAGTTGAATTAACAGCATTCAAAATGCAGTCGCAGTCTATTTAGGAGAGCTGAGTGCATTTTGGTGTCAGAGACACAGGAGAGAGAAAAGCTGATCAATGTGCGAAAATGGTGAAATATCGATTTTTATAAATCTTTAATTTGTTTTTCACTTAAAGGAGCGCTGTGGAGTTTCTGCGTCGGGCAGGAAGCCGGTCGTTAGTTTATCTGAGTGGACGGACCAGCAGCATCAGACGACTTAAACAGACGGAGGAGGAAAAAAGGCCTAGTTTGTCAGGCCACATTACAACCAGCTCACAAATGGCCAAGGCTAAAAGTGAAGTAAATGTCTTTACAAAGTTACATAGAGCACCTTTAAGTGTCTACAGATGTCCTGTGTGAATTTCTCATAAATTCACTCAGGGACTTTTGCCTCACATGAAACTGCAGCGGCTTTATCAGCTTTAAAAAAGTCAGCGATGGATCATCATTATGATTCATCTGCTGACGTTTATTTAAATCTCCTCTGTTATTTGGATTTATTAAAGGACATCGACACACTATAATAGACTTTGCACTCAATTCACTTTTATTTCTGTACATCATTAAGTCACCAGCCCCTTAAATCCTTCTATCCTTTTTTTTTTACCAGGCAGTGTCTCGTGGTGCTTTGCCCAACTTGGCCGATGAGCCATATGACCTGAGGTATGTGGACTAACTGGTTTTCTCTGTCTCAGTCGCTGCCTCTTCCGTCTTTAATCATTTTAAAGCTGTCAGGAAACAAAAATCTGTTCAAACTGTTGAGATAGAAAGTAAACAGTCGTCCTTTTCGAAAAGCGGACATGGATTGATTTTGTATTTATGCTGATCATGTTGAGTCAGGTTACAAGCGGTCAGCGTTGTTTCTGCAGCCGAGGTGAAGTTCTTCAGTCCCTCATCAGCAGGCTGGGATAAGAAAACTCACACTTTTTTTTCTTACGTTCATTAACGTCTGTCTGTGTTTGAGTCCTCTTCAAGGTTGCACGACTGGAATTTCATGTTCGTTGCGCTGGGTGGAGCTGCGACCGTGATGTTTTGTTCCCAAGTATGCAGGTGAAGGAAACAAAAGGGCTGATGGGACAACAGGAGACGGTAACAAAAGGACGTGTTTGTCCTGCAGGCCAAACTGGCTCTTTCACATTTTTCTTCCACCCGGGGTTCAGCACACCAGCACTGCATAGATATTCTCGACCAGCCTCTCGACTGGCAGGGCCCGAGTCACATCCATGGATAACTTTCTGAGTGACAGCACGGGCATGTGAGAAGATAATGGCTGATGTAATGGCGTGAAGTCATGTGAGAATGGTTCAGTGCACACTTGTGTAAGTCTGTGGATATGAATCAAAAAGGCAGATATGGAGAGTTTGTCCCCACAGTTGCTTTTGTGTGCAATCTGTCAGTAGCTGTTGTAACCTTTTCGTATTGTTTCGTGGCTTTTTATATGAGAAGGGGCTCCACAAAAAGCTGGTCTGTCCTTAAATTCCTCTACTAGGGTCACCTGGCTACTTCCATGTGTCTCACAACCTTTCACAAAACACTAGAAGACATAAAGATTTTCTAGTCCATGTCTCTCGATGACATGTTTTGTAGAATCACACTCACTTCGCATCGCTCCACAACGTCCCCTGATTGTCACTTTAAGCAGAACGATCACTCGAAGGTGACTCGGGTGAACGTGCTTCACGTGACGCAGTTTTCAAAACACACGACATAACCAGCATTTTCAGACGTTCTCCACTAGACAGCAGCAGAGGTTCACAGACAGTGTCCTCATAAACAGTGGTGGCATGCAAGTGCTGTACTCAAGTATGATCATGAGGTACTTACTGGTATGTTACTTCTGCTTCCCTACATGTATGTGACAGCTTGAGTTGCTGTTACATACAAGATTCCAGTTACTAACACAAATAGAACAAATTCATAAATTATGATGTATAATCAATCATGGACAAAGCCTCCCGGCAGCACAGACTCACGTTTCATCTAGATGCACAACAGTTAACTCGATTCATGTGGAAAAACTGTAAACATCGTTATTTAAAGGAGTGATTTGTAAGAAATGGGTAGAATTCAAAGGCAGCTCCAAAACTATAGGGGGCAGCATAACCACTAACTGCTGCTATATATGTGCTGTATGGCTGATACATTTTTGTAGGATAATCAAGAAGCGGTATTATAATCAATCATTTTGAAACTCAGCATGATAATCTTCACATACCGCTTTGGTGATTTTCAAGGGTAAATTGAAACTAAATCGTCAGTTGTGAAAAACTAATGTTAGGCTATAAACAGAAGACATTGTCGTCGCATGACTTTGACATCACCACCATATGAATATAACAGTTTGGTGACTAAAGTCCGCCTCAATCACAATCGTCCTGGGGCGGTGCTAAACCCAGGATGCACTCGCCAAATCAGTCGCCAATTAATCTCACTCAATCTTTCACATGGGGAGATGAGCTAGCTTGTTTATGTGACCAGATTAGATGCAACTTGCCATTTTCAGCGTACAGGTTGTAAACTCAAAGGTTGTTTTTTCCTGTTACGATGATCGGCGACGTGGCTCAACTCCATCTGGCTTAACCGCCTTCCGGTGAACACGGCTGGACACCAGACCGGGACTGAACACTGACGGAGGTGGGTTTGAAGACAGGGGGTACAGTATGGACGTGGTTTGGACTAGGACCAGGACTTTTTAGAAGTTTTAAACAAAAATTCTGGCCATATTCTTAGAAATTTTGCCTCTTTAAAATACATATCATGACTTTTACTTCTCATCGTCTCGCCTTCCTGTTGTCATCTTCTAAAAATCACACTTCACAAACACAGGACGCGGCGTGACGCAGAAAGGACTCGGGTCCACCGGGTCTTGATTTTACAAAAGATCTGATTCCCAGAATAATACATATGCATCCAGACCAGTGGTGGACAGTAACGAAGTAAATTTACTTGAGTACTGTACTTAAGTACAGTTTTTGAGTATCTGTACTTTACTTGAGTATTATTTTTGGGGGATACTTTTACTTTCACTCCACTACATTTGAAGGACAAATATTGTACTTTTTACTCCACCACATTTCTATTGATGCTCTCGTTACTCGCTACTTTTGAACTTACGTGAGCTGATGATTTTTTTTAAATATTTAATTTTTCTTTTTCAATATTCAGAGAAAATAAACTGTTTCTGCTGATTCGTGTATGGTTTGTCTTAGTCGTATTGTATGTCGTGCTATACAATCCATACAATGGAGGAAGAAACTGGAGAAACTCCCACCGAGCACCCGTGGCCTTATCTCAAACCCATGTTTGAGATTTTTGTCACAAAAAATGATTTGTTTCAGTTTAAATGTTTGTTGTGCTTACAGCGAACAAATTATATCACGGCCTACAAAAACTCGTCTTACTTATTTTTGAGCTATGAACATGTCTGTAGCAGAATCGCATCAGTGTATTGTATAATGACAATAAAGCTACTTTTCTTTCCTGTATTTCCTGAGATATTTTTAAAATACTTTTACTCAAGTAATTTTTTAAGCAAATACTTTAGTACTTTACTTAAGTAATATTTTGACTAAGCTACTTTTACTTGTATTGGAGTAATATTTGACAAGGAGTATCTGTACTTTTACTCAAGTAGTGAAGTTGTGTACTCTGTCCACCTCTGATCCAGACTCATTGGAAGAGAAATGAGCCAAGAATACAGTTTTCACAAAGTTGGTGCAGTCGGTTATCTGTACTGGACGTCTGGTTTGCTGTTATTACAGTTCAGACGGGTTCATGATAGAATTACCTACGTTCCTCTATGCTAACGTGAACAAGTTATCTCAACAGTCGTGCTGGAAATAAACAAATTCTGCTGTGAACAATAGAATGGAGAATGATTCTGCATCTGTACAGGTCATACGCCGTACATCAGAGGTTACAAAAGTCAAAATATGAGTTCAAATAAATCATTAGCTCTCGTGAATAATTGTAAACCTCGTACATCATCCAAAACTGCAGACACTCTCCAAATGCTTCCAAAGACATTCATGCAAGAACTCTACACATATGCACATGCGGTAAATTCATAAATGAAGTCTCTGTGGAACTTCACTGCTTTAAATGTCAGCAAGTGCACTTAAAATAAAGTAGTATAGTTTCACTATGATGTTGAACATTTTTGTCTGCCTCAGCAGTGCTGACTCATAATGACTCCTGATACTGGTGTCTGACAAAAGGTTCCCTTCATACCTCTGCAACTTCTTTGTGTCAGTGATGTCTGACAGATACATTTGCTTCCCTGTTTCACTGTCGTATTTAAGGATGCTCTGGTGTGACTTTTCCCCTTCATCACAGAATGACGCCGCCACCACCACCACCTGCCCACCGCAGGCGGGGGTGACTATGTTTCGTGCTATCTTTCCACAGCTCTCGCTCTTGTCACGCATCAATGACCTCAGCTTCTGTCCGATCGTGCCACAGCGTCCTGTGGTTTCTTGCTGCTGCTGCATTTTATCACAAGTTTGAGAATATGTGACAACAAGTTTCTTTCTCAGTAAATAATAGTTCCAACTAAAACAGGAAGTAGTTAATCAAACATGCAAAAATGAAATAAAAAATGTTCCTTGTTCTCGATTTAAAGAAGTTTTCTTCCTGAGGAAACAGAAAAGGGTCTTAACTCCCTGGTAATGGTCCTGCACTTGGATGGTGAGTCTTTATTTAAAGGGATTGTTTTAATTGAAGCTTAATGAGAACTCATTAGTGTCACACTTACACATGCACAGGTATTGTGCCCCTCTGATAGGAAAGAGAGAAATCCAACGTCCATAGGCAAGCGCTAACTCAAATTCACACAAAAAGCGGAAGTCACATGCTTCTGAGAATACCACAAACCACAAGCGCCTTTCTCATTAAAGAATGCGCGCAGTTCTCGGAGCGTTATTCCTTCAATCTGCAGCCAGCAAGGCACCACGCAACTCAACATGCAATGCCAATTCAATGGGACTCTGCTGATCAGTGTGCTCCCTCCACTGCTGGTGACAGAGTTTGTTTTGGGAATCCTTGGAAATGGTTTGGCTCTTTGGATCTTCTGCTTCCACATGAAGCCATGGAAGAGCAGCACGGTGTTACTCTTCAACCTGGCAGTGGCTGACTTTCTGCTCAACATGGCTTTGCCTTTCCGTGCCAGCTACTACATCTCTAAGATCAAGTGGCACTTTGGAGGCCCTTTCTGCAACATCTGCCTCTTCATGTTGGCAATGAACCGCAGTGGAAGTACCATCTTCTTGATGGCTATCGCTGTGGACAGGTACATGCGTGTGGTGCATCCCCATCATCCCATCAACTCTTTGAGTGTCCCCAAAGCCACGTTTGGGGCACTTGCACTATGGATGCTCAGCTTCTCCATGACAGCTCATGTCTTCACTTTGAAACACAACTCAACCTACTGCGAGAGCTTCATGGTTGAGAACCAACCCCGACTTAATCTGAGCTGGCATAAGTTTGCGTTTCTCCTCTCCTTCTTCGTTCCTCTGGTTGTGATTCTCTACTGCACCGGCCACATTATTGTCCACCTGAGAAAGAGACAGCTGTCCCAGCATGCAAAGATTAAGAAGGCTCTGTGCTTCATCATAGTAGTGGCAGTGCTCTTCATCATTTGCTTCCTCCCAAGCAACTTCATGCAGCTGCTGATTTGGATCAAGACCCAGCAACTAGCCAACAGCCTCCCCACATCTGAAGTCTGCCCTGCCCTGGAAAACCCTACCGACCTATTCTACATCACCATCAGCCTGACCTATCTCAACAGCGCGTTGGATCCTGTGGTCTACTACTTCTCCAGCCCTACCTTCAAGAACTTCTGCAGGAGGGCTCTTCATCTGGCGGTGGAAACCTCTGAAAGCACGGAGAGGAGAGTTCGGGAAACAGGCTCGCAGTCGCTCAGCCAGCTGTGATCACAGAGCAAAATAAAGGAAGTCACTGAGGCAGCGAGCAGCCGTCGCCTTAAACTGTCATGCAAGTGCAACAACCAGCATGTTGTTATTTTACTTATCTCACATAGAAGTTATCCAGTATATATTCACTGCACTTTTTGTTTTCTTCTTTATAAAATGACTGCACTTTTCTCAAATGTTCTTTTGCAAAACATTCGCATTGTAAAGTTAAAAAAAAAATACTTATGTTGCTGCTAAAGCTCAACTCTTTATTGTTGGTTTTCATGCTTATGAATATAAATACAATCCTATGGAAAAAACAGAATAATGATGAAAAATCATGTCTCGTGGCTTTCTCAGTCGATATATGATCATATGTTCTGTGTTAATCCAATGTCTTTGAGGCTGTTACAAGTAATAAAGATATTTATCCTCACTATACGTGCTGCTTCTTGGGTTATTTCATTTGTAAAACAGTAAAAAACACAGCTGTGTTTTTGTTCGCAGCTTTATCTGACGATACCTTTCACACAGTTAACTAAGTACTCTGGTTTCCCTGAAATGGAGTTCATACCACAGACACCTCCACCCCCACTGTTTTTTACCCCACTATTAGGTGGGGTAATTATGCAGAAAACCATCAGCGTTATTTCCTTCAATTACAAGTAAATTGACACAACGTGCATATAATTACCTGAAGTAATAACCAGGTTAATACAGAAATACTTTAATTATATTGCTATAATTATACAGGCGTTACACAGCCAGGTAATGAGCCGAGAACATCTCAGGCTGTACGGTGCAGATTTATTCATAACATGCATTGTAAAACCCAATTAATAAGTTGAAATAAAAGACGGAGGCCTATTTTTTTTCTTTAGCCTGGATTTTTACATTTTAAATTGTGTCATCATCATCTTGAAAATTCAAGTGAATTCGAAAAAGGGAAGTAGGCTCAGGCTGGTTTGGTAACAGAGTGACAATGGCCTTCTTATCTGAAGAGAGATTTGGCACTTCTTAGGAATCAAGCTGAAAACTTCCTCTTTATGTACATACAATGTGGGTCGTTCACCCAATTCTCTAGATGACATATGCATCTGTGGGCACTTTTTTCCAAATATAGCCTCAAATGTGACCGAGTTTTCGTGTCAACAACAAACCGCACAGAGATATTTATTCTGGTGATAACAGATATAGTTTAGTACGTATGATTGGCAGCTTCCACAGACAAATACCATGTGGTCATCCTTTAGAAAAGAAAATGATGTCATAGGAAGTAACCCTCAGATGTGGTTAGTAGGGATGCACCCGATACCGATACTAGCATTTGGCCGATACTGCGCTCATATACTCGCAAAAATTCACCGATGCCACTTTATTGCATTAAGCCGTACACTGCATGAAATTGAAGAATAAACGTTGCGACTCTGACTACAGACAGACGAAAGAGGTGAAAAGCGAGTGACAGAGAGACGAGGGAGCGATACAGGGAGAGAGGACAGATGTCAGCCCTTCTTTTCCTTAAAGAGAGAAGAAAATAATACATATCTGCAGTTTTATATATCTGTATAATTAAATGTTAAGTGACAATAAATATTGTTGAAATGTTCTTTATTTGATTTGACAGTCAGTTCTTGATAAACTACTACGCTACTTCAGTATATATCACACTGATTTAAATGTGGAGACTGTGCAATAGTTTAAATGAGATATTAAGTTGACTGTGTTCACTGTGTGATAAGTTTCATCGTTAAATTTGTCAAATTCTTATTTTGTCAAATGTGAAGACAGTGCCAATGTGGAGGCTTTTTGTTGAAAAAATGTATTATCATTTGTTGTAACAGGCAGAGAAGAAAATACATCTGTCTTCCAATTCAGCGCATCTGTAAATTAATAGTTATTTTTGTGGTAGAAATATCGGTATTGGCAAGTACACAAATTAAAATACTCAAACTCATACTGAAGAAAATGGTATGGGTGCAACTCTAGTGGTTACCAAAGGTTGTGATTTGTGGCCAGGCAGGACAATTTTGCTGAATCACATACAAGCGATCGAGTGAGTAAGTGAGAGATTTTTGCATCGAGGAAAAATGGTGGTTTAATTCGTAAAGGAGTGCAGCCTACGAACATTTTTATGCACTTTAATACTTAATTCTTTCATTAACTTCTGTGTATGCACCAGAACAAAATTAAATACACAAGCATCTGTGAAATACAGTCAAATAGAAAACAGCAGTCTAGTTCTGACATTATAGTTATTTCATCTGCCGCAGTATGAACGCCATCCCGTCCATTCATTAAACCTATTTCTGCTACATGCCAGTAATAAAAAAAAATGTACACATAACCATAAACAAGCCTGGAGGTAATAAAAATAAAATAGATTAATACCCCCCCACACACACACAGAATTCCTCTACACAATCTATAATGAAAAGAGTTTATTCAGATATTACATGAACAGTTAGAAGATAGATGTCAAGTGCAAATGTTGCATCTCAGCCCAGGACAGACCAAGTAAGAATACATAAATATGGTTGAAGAAATAGTGTCAGTTCATCCCGAAACTCCATTTTGCATGTTGAGAAACTCCTGAAAAACAAATTAAAGTAAAATTACAAATCTGATTATTGATTATTTTATTAGAAAAACTGACAAAGTGATGATGGTGAGATAGGAAAGGCACACAATCTGAACAAAAAGATGAATCAGACTTCTTAAATATTTATTGTCATCAATAATACAGATACAGATTTTTCTTTTTAACAGCTTCGGTTACCTTCAGACAGCTCGGTGAAGGTGAGCCATTTGTCAGCGTTCTCCCTCTTTGGTGCTCTCTGTGTTTCATGTACTCACGTGCGAGCGACTCAGCATCGTCCTGACTAAAGAGCAGATTAAAAGAATCTGATTTTTCACATTTGATAAAGGTCAAACACATATGGTAGGCAACTGTGAATGGACAGCTGAACAACCATTCACACCCAGGTTCACCTAGCCCCAGCAACGGCAACCCACATGAAAGCCGGTTGGGTCAACGACCCAAAAGTGGCCCTAATGACTCAGAAACTCAGAGGTCACACAGAGTCTACAGGCTTTAGATTAACTTCTCCATTCTCACGAGGTGAGAATTGCAAGAGATATTTCTATCCTCCACATAGACAAGTGTCTAGCTGACTGCTAAAGACGCATATGTCCCTACGTCATTCATCAGTATGTTGATTTTGGCCTCACTAAAACAGAAAACTTACCAGTTCTGGCTGATCAGGTAGTCCACCAAGTCTTTCACCTGGTTAGGTTGGCCATTCGACACAATGAGCTGCTTGAGATGCTTGAAGTGTTTGGTCTTCAGCAGTTTCTGGTGCTGTCCATTCTCACTAATGAATGTTAACACAGTCTCCCTGACCTGAGGAGTCATGGAGGGAAGATCGTTTCATCATTCAACATTGTAACACAGTACAATCAAAAGTGTACAAAACAGTGCAAATACGCTTAAATGCACCGGACGGACATCCCTGTAGCCTACATTTATGCTTACACAACCTTATCTTTAACATCATCACACCATGAGACCCATTTTACGGCTTCCTGTTTATCAGCTTTGCTGGTGCTGGCTTTGACACCAAAAACACCCAATAAAGAACACAGATTAACACGTTTAACTACCATTATGTTTCCATAGCAACAGCAGGTATAATGTACTGTGGCAACACTTAAAGAAACGGAAATAGCAGTTGTAAGGGGAAGTGCTGACAGAACTTTAAGTTTCAGTTCAGGCGTAAGCAAGAATGAGCGTGCGAGTCATGAAGGATGAACACAGTATAAAGCCAAATCTAACCTAAATTGACATCTAACCTGTGATGGGATTCCAGCCAGTTCCCCGGTGTTCATAAGGTCCTCCACCTGCTCAAGGACAGCGACTGGGTTACAGACGGACAGAAAGCCCTGGAAACGGCAAAAAGACAGTGATGGTCACTGACAATGTGATGTAATTCGGGGAAAAGAGATACAGATCTTCTTCGACATGTATGCACGCACCTGGATCTGCTGAGCCTTTTTATTGGCACATGGGATGAGAAGGAGAGTGCCCAGGGCAAAGGCTGGCAGATTGAACTGTGCGAAACGATTGGCAATTCCTATCAGGTCCAGATTCAACAGGAAAGGGCACCTTGAGAGAAGAAGATGAGTGGCAGGACAGTTAGAATAAACATGAAGTGAATATGAATATGAATATGAGTCACCACTGCCTCTTTTCATAAAGTGCCAACATTCAGTACATAAACCTTGGTGTGTGAAACAGATTTAAAAGAAATGTGAAGATTAAAAGGAAAAATAGCATAAAATGATATAAAACATATTGATATTTTTGATTTGAAGGCCCAGGTGTTTACTTCAGACATAAAGTTTGAGGGATTTCTTAACATTGTTTGACTGCCAGGCTGCTTGGAACCACAACAACTGAAAATACACGTATTTAATGTTCATATTAAAGCTCTGCGTGGTACTAGCATGCAGGACAGTTGGCGGCAATTGGTGGAAGACGAGTAAAACGTACTTGAGGAGGAGGACAAAGGTCCTGTAGAGTGTTGCCTGTTGATCGGGACTCAGAGGAACAGAAGCTGTCACCAAGAAAACAGGTACAACATCAGGAGCATTCGAGAGGCAGACTAAATAATGCAATATATATATATAATAATGTATAATATAGATCACTGAGCATCAAGACACATAAATCCATTCTGTTAATGGAAGTTCAACAATGTAAACTTTGTACCTGAGACAAAAGGTGCCAGTATCATACTCCTCCAAGTCCTGGAAAAACTAGGAATCTGGGGAGAAAACAAAATATGATCAACTTTGCAGCCCTCTCTCTAATATTACTGGTCATATTGCAGCAGTGATGCTTGGAGGAGGTTTCATCTTAGCTCAACATCTGCTCTTGTGAGATGTCCGGTGGCTAGTGGTTAAGCCACATAACATCTGACAGCAACACGGTTTGATGGTATATCTATGTCTATACCTCTGCTCTATCTGTTAAATAAAGGAAACTGGCCATCTATCTGAGTCTTGGCGCTGGTGCAGCTTTATCACATACATTTCACTATACTTGTAAAAAAACAAACATGTACACGTACATCTACATATAAAATGTACATGTTCTCGAGCAACAGAGGAACAACATTATTTTCAGTTTGCATAAATAAAAGCAATCAACTATATTACCTCCCACAGAGCAGGCACAGCCACGACAGCTTCTAGCACCCTCTGGAGGTGGCTGATCTGAGGGGGGAGACACACATGCAAGTTCAAAACATGCAGCCAAGCTTTCTTTATTTGATGTATTCGAGGGTATTGAGCAGTCCACTCCATTCTCTCATAAAACTCAAGTAAGAGTGAGATACTGTGTTCTTCTTACAGAATACGACTTCTTGAAATTCTAACTGTGAAAAAAAAACAACCACATCCTCTCACCAAGTTGAAGCCCAGCAGCTTCTGAAGCAGACTGTTCCACAGCTGAGGGTCGTACACCTGATACTCCAAGCACAGGTCCGCCACCAACCGCACCGCCTGAAAGGACAAAGGGTGCTTCAGTTTTCCTGTAACATGGTTCCCTTAGAATGGAGTAACCAGCAGGAATAGTTTCAGTGTTTTCAGTTAGAAAGTACCTGTGGCTCATGACTGTGGTTCTTCCACAGCCCTTTAACCAAGCCCTCTTTGGGACTACTGAGGAAAGACTGCACTGTGTAAGGGATGTTCAGTGCCTCCAGCTGAGACACAAAGATGTAGCACTTCAAGTAGTAACTGCATGGCAATATGAAACACAAAAGCATTAACACATTTTAAAAACCCTTTAAACTAACTTTGCCGTCAAGGATTAAATCAGTCTTAAAAGTATTTCTTGGCCTCTTACTTAATTTTGCTCCTGGGGATCTTGAACTGAGCCTCTAGTGTGGCTGCATCGGCGAGGCGGACGAGGCAAAGCAGCGCTCGAGTCCGATGACAGAAGGTCAGACGAGGGCCAGAAGTGCTGAGGGGCTACAGTAGGAGGTCCAAAAACAAGACATCAGACACTTTCTCTGCACAGTTCATCCACTTTTGACTTGCTTCAATTAATTACCGACCCAGGTTTCAGCAGTTAGGATAGGACGTAGAAGACGGACAGCATCATCCACGGGGCAAGCCTGCAGCATGTACACCACCCTGAGAGGGCATAAAAAAACAGAAGGAACAGTGAAGTCGACACATTTTGGTGTTTAAACTCTTTGCCTGATCATGGCAGATTTCAAATAATACCATAACATTGTGTTCCTGCACATGCTGTACTGCATAAAAACCTGGTTCTATCAACTATTTTCAGTAGAAATTCTTTGATATTCATGATCACTGCAGCATTACTTTTAAACAAAGTGCTCAAGGTGATAACAGCATCCTTCCTTTTTATTGACTTAATTGAATTAATGCAAAAAACACTACAGAGACGTCTCTACCTCATCAAGTCCGGGTCTTCCTCGATGTTGCTGACACATTCATAATTACCAATATCCTTTATTGAAGAAAAAAAAGCTTTGTTAAAATTCTAAATTTGGTGAAACGTAATTTAAGAATAGGAGACGAACAGAAACTGTGAATAACTATGTAAGATGTTATAAAATGAGGGTAAGCACAGAGTGATACACACCTTGGTAACAGCAGGGCCTGTTTTGCAGATCCATTTTTCCAACATCATGTTGCGGATTTTTAGGAGATCCACGTTGTTGATGGTGGCGATTTCCTTAACCACTGCATGTATGTCTGCTCAGAGCGAAATGAAGCAATTAAGAAGAACAAACAATGTTGTTTACTTGGCTCACATCAAACCATCTTAGCATGCATTGTGAGGGAGGATGGTGCAGTGTTGAGAAGTGGAAACAATGTTCACACTTACACCCAGCAGCCTCAAAATAAAGAGGAACCTCGCTTCACTTTAGCTTTTACAGCAGACTGCTGTGTCAGAGTGTACTCACCAGGATAAGTTTGACCTCCCGTGTCTCTGTAGTGCTGCTCCACACTGCTGTGCTCATACAGGGCCACTACGAGCCTGGCTGGCAGCCCGGTCAGTTTCAGGTTCTCTGGGCTGTTCAGCTGGCTCGTTATCAAGGTGTTCTCAGTAGCTGAGCGCTGGAACTGCAGCTTCAGCTTGGACAGAAACATCTCCCCTCTGGCCCGTGCTGTGTCCTGCTCATGAGTAGGAGGAAGGGAGTGAATAAAAACCAGCCTGTTTATGATAAAACTAACCACATCTGGATGTGTGAAACTTTAAATGTATATTGTATAATTTCTGTGTGTTAAAAAAATCACAAATACAGACCTCAAGGTTTGGATCCTTCAGCCAGGCCTCTCCAAGAGCCAAACAGAACCTGAGGGACTGTGTTTTCTCATGACCTGTAGTAGAGAACAGGAAACTACTCAGTACATGCAAACACACACAAACAAGCAGTGTAGAGGCAGTGTCTCATCTGTCGGTCGGACCTGGTGGCAGCTCCTGGGTGATCTTGTGGGCTGTGGCAGCGGCCCACTCTGGGCTCTGAATGCAGTGGATGAACTTCATCATGGTCTTGGCCACCTTGACAAGCTCTTTATTGTAGCCATGACCCTGACCCTTCTTTTTCTGCTCCAACAGTAAAGGCTTCATCTTCCTCTCAAACACATGGTTTGCTGCTGACATGTATAACTTGTCAAGGCTCACCTGGACAGAGACAGAATCAATAACTTGATATAATTCAAACTTTATGGATATCATTTTTGTGATTATACAGATTAGTTTAGATTAGTCCTTTACCTTCATCAGCTTACTGATCAGAAGAAGTGTAGGGAAGGTCTCCTCACTGAGCTCAGGAGCTAAACACAGAAAAATATTTTAGTTTCCTTAGTCTGAACACGTCTCATTAACCCCTAATAACAATTCCTTGATGACAAACACAGCTACAAGTGTTTAAAGATTAATTTATCACCTTCTTTTTACATAACATCTGATACCAACAGAAAACCACTGCAGATTATAATAAAATCTGAGTAATCTGGGTTTTGTTAGCAGCAATACTGAGGATGAAAATAAGACAGTGGCACTGGCTAACTTACAGATAATCTTCCAGAAATGTTTGGTCTGCATAAGCAAGTGGAAGGGCAGTCTACTGTTGGACAGGGGGTGTGGCAGCAGGCTGTTTTCCAAAAGATACGTGTTCTCCACGTCTGAGGCAGGAGACACTCGCTTGTAGGACTTCAGGTGCTGAAGGAGGCCTGTTGCCTGCAGAATAAAAGACACTGGTTGCTTCACAATACATTTTGAAGACGAGGAACGATTCTATAATGAACATGTTTTGTGTTTTTTTTCTTTTACCTGGCTAGTAGAAAATGTTGTCACATTCTCATCAGCAACCTGTATGATCTTCAGCACTACTTCGATCCTTTCATAGTTGTAAGGGCTGAGCTGTATGAGAAAGGCATTTTGAAAATAAGATAAGATTTTCTTTAGGATAAAAATACCCTTCTCCTAGTTTGTCTCTCGTCTACAAACCTTCAATATGGCAGCGCAGAGACTTTCTGTGAGCTCGCTGGTGCTGTGCAACATCGGGATGACCTTCAGGACTCTCTCCAAAGCGTCTGCATGACACAGAGGCTGCATCTCTTCCTGACTTGTGCCCAGGTCACCCCCACCTTCCTCGCTCTCTTGGAGCAGCAGTAAGGTGGTAATGTACTGGTTGATCACATGGTCACGGTCCAGACCAAAGGCGCTGCAGATGGAAGTAGACAGTGACTTTTAGCACAGGCAGAAAAACACTGTGACGGACACTTGAGCAGAGTCTGAAACCAAATGGAACTGTGTATTTCATATTGAAACAGACTGAATAGTTTGACACTATAGAGTGAGCAGCTAACCTGCAGTACTGGAGGATAATATCTGGGGTGATCTTCCTGTTTTTCACCAGATCAGGGATCAGACTACTCTTCATCTCCGGTCGCTGACGGAACACTGGTTGGATGGATATCTGGGCCAGAAAATACAAGTAAATGTGAAGTCAGGAGAGACATGTTAAGTACAATATGAATATAATTATGAAGTGGTTTTCATCCACACACCTCAAGTTTGCTCAGCTTGATGCCCCATTCAGCATCAGTGATGACAGAGAGGAACTTCTCTTGTTCCTCTGCCTCACCATACAAGCAGCAAAGATTGGCCCCGATCCTGGCCACAGCCTGGAATTAAAAAAAATAAAAAAATCAAGAGTTAGTGGCTGTTTAGATTTGCTGATGATAACATGAATGGAAATGTGCATCTAAATGTGTGTGAACTTATTTTTGTCTTGATCATGGTTGATCTCAAACCGGTAACTGAATACACAATTTAAAACCTTTGTGTATTTGATGACATAATACCTCTGAAGGGCTTTCATTTCTGATAGATAAGTCAACCAGGCGTAGAGAGATAGTTTAAAAGAACCTAATTGCAAAGTACTGATGTCACAACAACACTTAAAATCTACTGAACACAGCACAGAACTGTTTCCATGAGTTTCTAGTACCAGTATTTACTCTTTTCTTTTGTTTCTCTTCAAAGTACAGAAGAACGGTGATCATATTGCCTACCAAGATTTTGTCATAGTTCTGCCAGGTGTTGTCGATAACCTTCCACAGTATTTTGTAGACTTCTGCTTTGGAGAGGAGTGTACAGAGTCCGATAGCCAGATCACAATCGACCATCCTCCAGTTGAACACCTGCAGCCCCAGAGACACGGTTATTTAAAATATAAACATAAAATGCAGTAAATGTAATTAGACCCTCTCATGACATCAGACTCACCTTGTTCAAAAGAGCCACAGCAACAGCGTGTAGTGTTGAAGTAGTTGACTTTTGAAGATCCGCTAACCACGTCTTGTACCTTTGAAGCTCTTTGGTATCATACAGCTGAAAGAAGAGTAAACATTTTACATGGTACGTTTTTTAGTACGAACATTACCAAATGTTTTGCTCAACCTATGATAATTGTACAATCATAACATCAACATAAACATACAAGAAAGTGGTACTGATAGCACCACTGGATGTGTTGGAGCCATACCTGTACACTGAGCTTCAGGTCCATTACATTAGAAGTGATGTGCTGCAGGCAGCTGCCGTATGAGTTGAGCAGCACTCTAAGGGCCAGCTCCAGCTGACTGCACTCCTGTAGCATCTGTAACATGTTGGACAGGGGACCCAGGAGGGGCTGCAGGTAGTTTGAACCTGCATGTGGGTCAGGCAAGATACAAGGTAAACTTTCAAACATTATAACTTCAAAAAAGAAGTGATATATATATATAAACTTAAGCACATACCGTCTTCAAACGAGCAGTGTGACAGACAGGAGCAGTCAAGTGGGTACAGTTTAATATCTGCAAGATTGGGAATAAATTAGCATAACAGCTAATGGAAACATGACAGACTGCGCTAAAGTGATGAAATCCTTAATAGACATTAAATAGATTATAATTTGAGCATCTTACCGTGAGAAACAGGCAGCAAGCAGTTGGTAATTTCATATTGGACTGGAAGCACAGTCACTGGGTCCAGAACAATGCAGTCTTCATTAAAGACATCCTGAAAACTCCACTGAGAATATGGATCTTTTTCAGCCTCCGAGGTCAAATCCTGTGACACAATCCCAAAGAAAAATCGTATTTGATGCATTTTGTTTATTTCACAACTTTGTAAATGGGAGGTATTAATTAATGTACATTTCCATTGACTTTTCTTGTTTGTTTCTTAAATGGAAGATTTTCTTTTAACGTATTATTTTTTGCTTTGCCAATTTTAAAATATTAAAATCCAATAGGAACTGTTTTACTGTAACTGCACAAACTCTTGACTGAAAATTATTCCTATCTAAATGCTCTAATTTGTAGACATGATGGCGGATTTACAACAGACAAATAACACATTAAGCACAAACTAGAACAAAACAAAGTAAATGTCATTCTGTGGAAAAGAGAGAAAAAGATACTGACCTTGGCAATAAAGCCATAGTTGTCCGATAACTGACACTGATGATAGACATCCATAGCTATCCGTGTGCACTTGCAAAGCTCCAAACAATCAAGGAGTAGATCTGTGACAGTTGTTACAATATTGAATTTAAGGATTTTGCAACTTTGAAATTATTTAAAGCAAGAAAGAGCAGTCAGGCTAACTCAGATGTGACACAAAGAAATGTGTCTAATGTGAAACATTAAGCCTCGAGGCCTTTTCAGATGTACAGTCAGCATTTTTAACGAGACCAGATAAACACTTGCAAATACAGTATATTGAAAAGATCTCATCAAATTAACAAAGATAAACAGAATCTATTCTAATGGCTGAATTATAAATCTAGCTGTTTTTTTTACAAACACAAAATGTTGTTGAACATCACTGATGTTTACACGTTCTTCACCTGAATGGCACACAGTCAAGGCCTGGCAGGCCAGATCATGGATGACTGCCGGCAAATCCATGTCACCAGGAAGCACCATGGGCACATCTGCCTCCAGCATCTGGCATAACGTCTTTGCAGCAGTGAACAAAACCTTCCCTGTGCTTTTGTTGTAGTGGTGTTCATACAGTTCACTGACGACATGAAGGAAAGAGCAAAAAGAAAACATAAGAGATATGCCCCATCAGTTTCCCACCCCTTGATTCACACATACAGCACAATATTCAAACAAACCTGAGGATTTTGAGAGCCTTGTCCACTTTTCCCACTCGCAGAGCTCGCAGGGCCAAGTCAGACCAGAGCTCCTGTTCAGTGCGCTGCAGCTGCCTTCCTAGACGACGTAAGTCAGCTTCTGTGGAGATCGTCTTGGTCTTGCCATCAGGATCATTCGCCACAACTGGAGTAGTATTAGCCTTTTTCTTAGACGAATGGCGGCCACGTGTGTTTTCATAGGCTGTGATGTGATGCTCCTGGATTTGTTTCCTCATGTTTGGATCCTCATAGTTGGAGGGGGTGAAGAAAACATCAAAGTCCTCCTGAAGAGAAGAAAAGAGACTGCAGGTTAAAAAAAAAAAAAAGCTCAAATACAACTTAAAAACATGCACTGAATGAGACTCACCTGTAGGTGGGCGATCGCCTTGAACATGATGAGATTGTTTTCGCACTCCATGGTTTTAAGAGCATCATCTGCAGAGGGCATAAAAACCTGGTATCACTCTTGGATGTTCAGGTGGATGTAAAAATTGACTTTTTAAGGTGTTTTGATATATTGTCAAATGCGATATAGAATAAACAATAATGTTTATATGTATTAAGATGGATGTTTGTTATGTAACTGGTTTCTTTATCAAAGACATTCCAATGTGTGTCTCTAAGATTATTTTATTTTTATTAATATGTTTATAATTGTGTCAAGTAAGTACTTACGTTTTTGAATTATATGTAGGTATTTCAGAGCCTCCACCGACACCTGAGCGATGACCATCTGGTGTTTCTTGTGCTATCGAAGACAAAGATGAGATATACGAAATGCCAAAATGAATGTAAAGTATGCTTACCCTGATGCTGTTGTGCCATTTATGTTCAGATCTTTAGGGGTGATTAATTTAAGTTTTATATATGGTTTTCTTTGAGGCTTGTTTGTGATGTTTTAGCTGTATAGGCATCTAAATATGCAATCACAGGGGCCCGGAGAATGGCATATCAAATCAGATTTCTGTCAGCAGCAGCAGCTTCCAAGATATCACGATAAAATGACATCCAGCGCTCAGCAGAAAACAACCACCAATTCTAAAAATGCAACAACACGTGACTTTGGTGGTGTTAAAACTGAGAACTGAATACAAATACATAAAATTTCACATGACATCATTCCTCACCTCATCAGATATGTGGTCTTTGTCCTGCAGCTGCATCCTCGCCCAGGATGTGAGATGCTCGATCACACACTCTGCTTCTGCAGAGGACAGCTTCCTCAGGACAGTCACGCACTCCTCAGTCTGAAAGCAGCATGAAAGACTTCCTGTCAGTAACTCGTGGATACATTAAGGGAAACAATTTAAATTTAGTGTTGTCATATTTCCACTGATATGAACATACCTTGCCTTGGCCAATCAGCTGAATGAGAAACAAGTAGTTTATCTGCGAGGTTGGAAGTTTGTAGGCTTCAGCTAATGTCAGGGAGTCTTCTAAAGACATTGGCAGATCTTGCTTCAGGATGTATCTAATCAGAGTCTGAGGAAGGTGTACAGTATATATGAATAAAGTTAATGGAGAGGCACAGCAGTGTTAATTTGTCACATAATTAACCAAATCCAAATTACCATAATTTGAGTGCTGTTGGAGAGGTTGAAGTTGCGGATCCCATAGCCCCTCAGAAGTTTTCTGATCTCCATCAGCTGGTAGCTCTCCTTTAGAAGCTCCTGTCTGGGGAAAATATCAGTTGGAAAAAAATTATATAGAAAATGCTAATATAAACATTTTTTTTTTATTATTTCTGAAGGAAAAAAAGGATAAGGAAACAGTGAAAACATACTTTGGCCCATCCATCTTTAGGTACTGCTGAACCAGTTTTTCTACCACATTACTCCAGGGTACTACAGCTTTCTGCATGATCTCCAGCACTGCATCCACCATCAGCTGGCAGAAAAATAGAATAATGTGAGTTGTAAAAATAATGTTTTTTTTACCACCTTACTGACTGGCTTTACTGCAGCTGTTAAGACAGCTCATAAACCATAAGCTGGTTGTGAAAAATGGTGTCACAGGAACTTACATCAGTATCAGTCATGCAGCCGAGCACAGCTACTGCTTTGGCTTCCCATTCTGTGAAAAGCGTAGTGGTCTGAGAACTGCAGCGCTCCAACAAATCCTAGTGAAGATTAGAGCGAGAGGAATCATACTTTAAGAATTTAGAAAATCAAATGTTTGCTTCCAGTGGGCTTGACAGTGGTGGAGATTTACCTTGATATACTGTAGAAGCAGCTCATCAAAAGGAATCTCATGCTCTTCCGCATAAGGCTGGATATTGCTCTCCACCGTGGCTGCAATCAACTCTGGAGCTGGCACTTTGTCGAGCATGAAGAAAGCGACACTCCGTACGCTCCCCTTTCAAATTCACAAAACAGATAAAATAGGAAAATAGGAAAAACAATGCACAACCCACCCAAAATGTACCAGAGAATGAGTATGCCGCTCGTAAGATATTCATGTTGTTATGTCCACTCTGTCCTCATCTTTATAATATATATAGCAACAACACCATGATGTACTTAAAAGTATTTCTTTTTTCAGTTTCATAATTAATTAACATGTAAACCTTAATATCTACAAAACAGGGCGCTCTCTACAGTTCTCTGCTGACATCTACAGGCATAGATAAGCATAATCTCAGTCCCTACCTTTTTTTGTGTTTTGATGTATTTTAATACAATATTTTCTTGAAGCTCAAATGTAATAATATGTCTAATATTAAGAGACGAACCTTCTCAAAGACCGAAAGCGAAAGCCTGCAGCTGTATTTCCGGTGTAGGTCCAGGAGCTGACGGAGGTTGGACACCAGGGTCTTGAGGTTGTTCACCTCTTCTGCACCATAATTATCATCCTGAAAGAAAGATACAAATAAATCATGGATCACACAATGTCATGGCAATTAAGTAAAAATTAATGCCTGCAGGAAGATCGTGATTGTAAAGGTACAAACACTCATTCATAGTGAAAAGAGAAAAGTGTGGCTAACTTACAGATTTCATCCATGCCCATAGAGAGGGCAGTCCGAGCACTGCCAGGTCCAACCCATTCTGTGGCCAAGCACTCTGGAACAAAATATTACATTTACAGTCACTGGCATCGCTTTTCCCACATTATTAAGATTTTACCTTCTAATAGTTTCCTCAAGTCATCAAAAACATTCAGAGCTTCAAATGAATTATCACTAGCTGGCTTTACTTAACTTTCTGGTCAAGATAAAAAAAAATGTCTTTACCTTTTCTGTCAACTCCAGGTTCCTTGCCCTCTGCTCGAGCCATCTCGCAAGGATTTTCTATGTAAAGACAGAACTTTGACTAATGAAAACAATTATACATTACTATATGGGGGAGATGTCAGTATGTTAAGCTTGAGAGAATGTATCCTACCTGTCCTGTTGGAACCACTCTCCTCACAAAAGGTACAAGAACTGTCCTAAACCAAGGACAGAGGTCCTTGGATGGCAGGTCCTCTGGGATGGCTCCAAGCACGGCTTCAAGCTTGCTCTCATCAAACTCTGCTGCAATCTCTCCCTGCCACAAAAAGGCGGCAGTAATCATCGTCATCATTTACTAGCACTAAATGCATGTGTGAGAACATGTCTGCATTACAAGACAGGTTATTCATATATGACAAATGTTGGTTGAGTGCATGAAGCAGTTTCTTTACCTCACATCTGAGCCAAAGGAGTTGTGCACCCTCCATGTCTCCTTCTCTTAGGTGGGTCAGAATTTCTCCTAAATTGTCATTGCTGTTCAGAAACTCAATCCAGGCGATCCCACTGCGGACAACAGAATAACACACGAAAAAGATCACACATCAGTGAACGTCACTAATAAAACACAATATCGAAAGTTTACTGAACACAATGGGAGACCACTAAGACTTTGAATTTACTTGAAATGATCTGGGCCGTGCAGGCTGCAGAATGTTGCCAGCCTCGCCAAGGCCTCTTGGATTTGTAAGGAGGAGTATCGTGAGGCAGCATGGTTTAGCATCTTCTCTGCTGTCTCAAAGGTCGGCCACGGGGCCTTGAGGCAGTATTCCTCCACATACTGCTCATCCTGGGAAAAACACACAAGTGCTTCTATTAGAAAGGTGTTAACACTTGATAACAATTTTAATTTGCTTTGACTTTTTGCATTTTTGAACTACTCAAAAAGCATTGCAACACTGACTGTGATCTTTAAAAGGTTGGTTTTGGCCTCCTCCACAAGTTCAGACCACACATCCTGTCCATAGCCTCCAACCGATGCAGAGGCCAACTGTTCCAGAACAAAGTCAAGCTTCACCTTGTAAACAAGCTGAACAAAGAAAGGATGGTTAGTTGTGTATAGCCTCGATCAGAGTAATAACAAATAGCATACAATAAAAAAAAAAAATCCCAGCTCAAATAACATATTTTATTTCACTGCCCACTGATGTCAAAGGACAAAATTAAAAGAGTCTAGCAGTTGCATAAATTTGACTTTTATTTACAAAACAGACAGACACACACACTGACCTCTAAATCCAGCTCAAATGCGATTGCAAACTTTTCAGCCTCTTCAAACATGTGTTTGTGAAGAAGTCTACTAAGTCTGTGAGTAGAGAAAAATCAAGCAAGTAAAATTTTACTGACATCATACAGACTACTGTTACACAATCTACAATTATGTAGAAATATATCCAGTTAAAATGGGGTACCTGTTCTCCGGCAAAGCTTCTGTGAAACATCTGACAACAACAGACGACACAGGCTCTCCTCGACTATTTGAAGAACACAGGGAAAAAAAAAAAAAACAAGCAATAAAAATAAAAATAAAACACTCAAATACTAGCTGAATTTATAGTTATCATACAAAAATATCCCACCTTTCTGGGTTCTCACAAATCCCCTCCACTAGATAAATGGTATCCTGAAATCAGAGGGCATAACAATTAACTTAAATGTGCAGATACATGAACGTCTAGAAAGAGCACATTTAATACCCATATAACAATTTAATAAACACTGATAGCTTACCATGTTTACTTTTGTCTGGACAAGACAGGAGACTGAGGAGACATCCAGAGAGTATCCAACAGTCATGGAGGGCAGGAATCGTATTTGCAGTGAGTTGATCTGTAAAACCAGCATATGGAGTTCAGAACAGGACTCTCAGTTATATTACAATAGATTATCTATTATAGGTTCTTCAAAACTGCTACCTGGCTGTTGTCTTGCTTTGTCAGAGTAATCATCTTCATGCTGCCCTTGTCTTGGCTGTGATGCAAACAGAATAATTTCAGTTTTCAACATTGTTTCATTGAGGCACGTCCCTCTCCTTATTTACTACTACAGATTATGTTATAAAGCAATGATACATACGCCACCATGGAGGCAGAGCCACATTCTGTGATGAGTTCAAAGTCATGAATGGCAACATCTGGCCAACAGTGAATCATGACAAGGAAATGTAGGTCCCAAAGACTCAGGGTATCCTGAAAAACACAAAGCAATCAACATGTGAACCTCAAATACCTTTGATGGAACCTCATGCAATAGTTTATCAAACAACTACAGGTGATACAACTCAACTCACCTCAGTGTCGAGAATATACAAGAGATTTTCCACCACAACCATCTTCCTCACACCTTCGAAGTAAACATTTATGAAGAATATATGTTACAACTCTCACACACTCTCACTCTAAAATTAATTTGAACCTTTTTCTTGTTTTATAAAAAGTTCACATTGTGTTTCTATTTATCTTCTCTATTGTAACTGGGTTTTACTGTACACTGTATTAATTCCTACCTACCTACCAACCTGAGCGCAAATATACATCACTTACATACTGCCAGTTGATAATAAATATTTAACATCTCACAGAAAGCACATTAAAATACTATACATGAAGCAAGAGCTTTACCTGGAATTAGGCTATTGTCTACAGAGTGAGCGAGGCACATCTTGGCCTGACGAGGGTCCATCTTCCAGTGAGTCACGACATTTTCTTTATCCCCCTGTGAAGAGATAATGTTGGAACGAATCATATCATGCTTCGTATAAAGTGTAAATACCATTCCCAGACATGTTTAATTACAGGAACAGCAAAAAAAAAAGAAGAAAATGCTTGCATTTGCATGTAACCAATGCATCATAACTCCAGGTGGTACATAAATGAATTAAACTTCTCGCGCAGACACTGACCCCAATCAGGAAGTGGATTTCATTGCCCAGGTTGAACATCACTGCTGTACTGCAGCCCTCGTCATGGTAATCCCTCGTGGAGCAGAAGTCTATCTTGATGAGAGACTGGAGCTGAGTAGAGAAAAGGTGTCATTTTATTTCTGCTCTTCTAAGAAATATATTTGGCTTTAGCATAGAAAGAAAAAAGCCTTAACTTACCTCTTTCAAAGCTCCCAAATCCATTTTTTCAATGGCTGTGAAGACAAACGAAGAATGATTGCTTAATTAGTCAACAAATGGCTCCAAAAAAAAACTTTAAGTATACCTCACATGATGTCTGATACCTGTCTCGATCTTTGCCAGAGCAAGGTTTGTAATGTGGAAAAACCCATCGTTTACAAGAAGGAACAAATGGTACATCCCTGTAAATAAATAAAAAAAGAAATGATAAGGACATTATTCAGAAATCAGATTAAAAAAATTAATCACCTGGAAAACACATTAAAAAACTGTAAATTGTGCCATGTTTCCAGTGCAATGACTCCTCACATTCATATAGAAATGTTACCTAAGGATGCCTTGTCCTCCTCTGTGATTAGATAGCGGTATGTTTTCTTATCTTCTCTGGATGGTTTTTCTACCAAAGCCTTGTACACCCAGAAAATGACACAAGACGTTAATGTACTGTACATAAGTGCAACACACGGTTATCAAGGATTATTACAGCTGGTGCCATGCCCCATGTCCTCTCAAGTGTAAGAGAAGTGTAACATTTGATTAATCCTACACTAGAAAACATTATAAAATATAAAAAAACACTTATACCCTGGTAAGAAGGATTCTCTTGTGTGGAACATAGATCAAGTGAAGGTTTCCATTTCTTTCACAGACCACCAAAAACTGCCCATCCAGGCATACATCAATGGCATCCACATCGGTTTCTGAAAAAAGGAATCTTGGTATTAACATACAGCAGTAACTGCGAAAGGTCAAACTGTGCTGATAGGAAACACATAAACTGAAATCTGGCATGTGACTGAACCTTTACCGAATCTCAAACTGATTTTGCTTCAACTATATGGCCAGCCATATAGTCGTAAATCAAATATTTGTGATTTAGGATGCAGCCATATAGTGTAAGTCATCTCAGAGGACACAAGCTGACATCTGATCAATGGTAAATAGTAGATGAATTAACTTTAAAAGAGTTGTATACCGAAGTGAAGAAGCAGCAGGATGGTCTGATAGCTCTGGTCAAACAGGATGACTGTCTTGTCAGCAACAACAATGCTCCAGTTTGAACCACTGGAGGAGGAGAGACAGGGATCTGCTTGCACCTGCAAGAACCAGCATTACCACACAATCACTGATCAGTATGGTCACTAGAAGAGAGACAGACCATACTGAAAACATCCACTACTAGTTATTGTATTGTTAGTACTAGAAGGAAGGGCCAATGTTCGTCCAGAGGGCCCAGAATTATTCACTACGCCCTCAGATGTGAGTGTGTAGTAAGTAAACTGATAAACAGGGACACAAGAGCATGTTTGGGTTTCCATACTCTAAATGTTGACACCCATTACCTCATTGGCAGTGGAGATTTTGACCAGTGTGTCCACCTGATACGAGCCGCTACCATTTTCCTCCCTTGACACACTGCCGAAACGGACAGTGTTTGTATCTTCGCTGGTGAGAAGTTCAACGTCGCTCCACATCGCAATTCCGTGGTGCTGCGTCACATGGAAGAAACAAGACCTTTTTAATTTGTTTTTATCTAAGACTGCTCAACTTCAACACGAGTTGTTTACTTGAAACGCGACACAGCTAGCCAACGTTAACTTCACCTTAATGTTGTGATGATACTGCTAATGCTAGCTAGTAAGTCAGCTGAGAGTTACAAGAAGAACAAGGTTCAAGATGAACTGCTGATACCTATACACGTTGGCAGACTGGCCATTTACAATGTATTTACAATTGGCTGTAACTCACCACTCTATTGACATAAACTGACAGCGACAACACACAGAATCGACATAACTCTGCAGTATCAGCTTTAGAATTTGGCGGGTTGCTGTAAACCGACAGGGAAGTTCTTCGAATAATGAGTCCCTCGGTTTTGCCTTCCAGGTACAATTTCCTTCTTAGACTTCGTAATAATCACTCCTCCTTCGTCAGGAAGGGCACAGATAGCCACAGCTACAGATTAAAATGTACTACTATCCACCTGTAATCCAAATATGACCATATAATTGGCGGAGTTTGCTTGGGCTGTATACAGCCATGGATTAAGTACTACCTGACAGACTGAATTCGGGGGAAAGCAGCCCAATTCCGCCACACAGCGGGGCGGGGCATTGCAGGAAAGTCCGGAGAGCCTGCTTTGTGTTGCCAGGTTAGATGCCTTCCAGTAGACTGCGGGGTCTGCTCAGCTACATTTACTGCAGTATCTTAAAGATAAGAGGCGCTTTTGCTTTCATTTACCAGTAATGATATATTTACAGAATTGGAATCAGTTGTGGTAATTAATATTACTTTTTTTTTCCACAGTGGGCTATTAAGAAAAAACACCAGAGCCACCCACTTTGCACCCACAGTGGTGAAATTTAACAACACGCATTACTCGCAATCGCCATATAATTACATATCATTGAAGTAGCTTATATACTTTTTACATATTTTTCTCGCTCCTGATCCTTGTTTGGTCCGTCCGGTTAGTGTTCAACAGCTCTGTTCGGAATTTGGCTGAAAGTAGGGGATTCAAATGGTAAAACCTGGCAACCTAAAACAAACTAGCTGAGCTAGACAACGGCTGTTCAGCAGCTAGCTACCTCTCCGTGCTCGTTTGCACGGTCAACAAAACAGCCGTGTTATATACTACAGTGTGCTTCAGGATTATGTCGGTAAGTACCATTGCACGAAGACAGACAGGACGCACATGAATGCAACAACTTTTAAATGACGTGTGTGTGAGTTTACAATTCTATTTGGAAATCATTTTTCTTAAAGATGGCGGCTATTGGTAGCTAGCTTAGCGACTTAGCTAAGCTAACGCTAAAAATCGCTCTCTGGAAGAATGAATGACGAACGTAGTGGTGTATTAGCCAATGCAGATAGCATATTGGCTAACTGTTTTGTTATTTTGAGTGCTGCATCCTTAACAAGTATAGATTTTGGTCTAAAAAAAACGATACCCAAATTCCACCGAATGTCGTATGTCGATTAGGGAAGTTGGTAATGTATAAACATAAGTTGCAGCTGTTTTAACATTGTGATGACCTGTGCGGTGGATTTATTTTGTATTTGGTAATAAAGCAAGACAATATAAATGATAGCATTTTCGGATGCGTTGTTTCAGTATATTGTAACCACTGAACCATCAGCTAACTTAAGTATTATTGTAATTCCTGATTTTATCCATAACTATCTGAAATGAATGAACTTTGTTGATAAACCAATCATCCAAGGATGTCACATGTTTACCACAGGATGTTCAGTGAATTAAAAAGTGCCGAGTATCAGGCAGGTTAAAACGATGCGTTTATAAAGACTGGCTTTATGACAATGGCAGCCAGGATTTAACAAAACTGTTAAGACTGGTAAGATTTACCTTGTAATAAAATCAATCTGGTCTCAAATACGGAGGGGTTGTATATACAAACACATACATTTATTGAGACTGTGTGTGTCTCATTTGCAGTTGTTATATTGAACAACATGAACAAAGATATAAGCTCACAGTCATATCACTTGTACTAAGAAATAAATTATTCACACTGTTCTTGGAAGTGTATCCAACTAGGATAGAACCACACAGATTTCCTGCTGATGTTTTTGCGTGTTTTTCTTCTGATTTCTTTCAGGCGAGTGACAATGACTCCGACGACTTGACCAGAACAGGTTCTCCAGTTCATCACAGAAAAAAACACAGCATGGAGTCATCCAGATCTCCCAGAAGCTCCAAACACCACCATTCACGGTCAAGGTCACGCTCCAGGGACCGAAAACGTTAGTATTCAGTAACAGTACCCAGACTGTGCTGAATATGCCAGAAGAGTTAATATAGGGCCATGGAATGACATTTGTTCTCAGTATACACTCATTAGGTGTATCATTTGAATGTGTTGGAAGAGAATATAAACCCACTAACTTGTACACTAAAATAAATGTAGCCTTATATTTGAGAGGTGACTGACGTTGCTCTACTGATATGCACTGTACTCACTCACTGAACTTCCTTTTTTCTTGAGTCTGCTGAAAGGTAATCTTGAAATGTATGTTTGTCAGCACTGTGCTTTCTGCTGTTTCCAGGTGACAGGAAGTACAGACGGAGTCGAAGCAGGAGCAAAGAGGTAAATTAATATATACATTTCTATGACTACAAAACACATATGATGTGATTTTGAAGGCCTTAAGTTGTATTCCTTGTTAGTTGTAGGTTAAGGTGAGTATGTTTTATTAGGTTAGATAATTTACAGTAACCAAAGTTAAGAGCAAAGACATAGATGGAGTTGGCATTACTCACATGAAAAGGGTCCTTTTTTTTACACACCCTATATTGACATGTCTCAAAGGAAGCTTTCATCCTTGGATATCTGTCATTGTTTGTAACCATATTAAATGGTGAAGAGTAGCTTTTGTTTCCTTTTACTTTTTGTTAACACTTGTGTGTAGATCACATGATAACATTTCTACAATAAATCATACTCAGCGTGCTATTGCACGAAGAGACTGAACAGAAGACCCTGCTGACATAGCAAAATATTATGTCTTCTACTGGGACAGGTAACTATCTGCCATTCAAACTCTATTTGTCTCACAGTATTGGTAGAAAAAAATTAATTAATGTTTGCATCTCTTTCAGCCAGGGATGGGCATAATTTTAACAAATTGATCCTGCAGTGAACCCAAACAGAATCTTATGGCATTTTTTCATAGCCTATCCAATTATGCAATTTTGCATATCAACAATTTGGCTGTATAAAGAATAACAACTACCGTCCTCCTCTTTAGTGAACACCTTACGAATTATGTTTACATGCGATAAAGATGATGTGAGTCTGAAATAGGAATGGTTACCCTGGCAAATAATATGTTTTAGAATTGCATCATTTGTATTGAGGAAGTTTACCCTTGTTTCATGTTAATTTGTCATTGTGTGTTATGTGATTTGGATGACATAAGTAGAGAAGCTGTAAAAAGTAAGTTGGATGCCCATCCCTACTTCCGTCTTTCAGTGGGTTCAAGTTCAAAGCATTTAGGTAACACTGAATTGTTTTTGTGCCTTAACTCACAAACCACATTCATTTCCTTTCCTGAAAATCATATCTAAAGATTTGCACTATTGAAATATTTGAGAGGTCCCATACAAGCTGATTTGATTAATTCATATAATTATATCGAAATTAGTGCAGTCAAATTGATCTGGATCCCAGAACTGCCCACGCTTGCAATCATGTTCACTGAATGACATCCTGTGTATGTTTTGAGAGTGGATTTGAAATGACAAGGTTTTTTTTTTCAACATTTCAAAATTTAATTACATACCTTCTGCCCTAAGCCATGGTACTAACTCTTTTTGTTGCACTATTTTCCTGAAAGAGACAACTTCTTCTTAAAACAGGCACGAAAGAGAGATTCTCAGAAGCCATCCAAATCACACAGAAAAACAGATGAGCAGCAAGAGCCCGAGAGACTTTCAGCAGAGCATGGAGAGGAGCGATCCAGACGCAAAGACAGAAGGCCCTCCAAGGGACGGAGCTTGTCCAGGTCACACTCACGAGAGAGGTTAGTCTGGAAGTAACGGCATATAGAAATATGTTCAGCACATCATCTAACTTGTTGAATGACATAGAGGAAAATTCTTTGTCACAATTCTAGTCTTAATAAATACCACTCATCATTTTTATATACAGTAGATTATCTATTAAAAAATATTTATCTATCATGTCACTATTTTCTTTGACTCATGTTGATGATATTATTTCTTTCAGGCGACATCACAGCAAAAGTAAGGACAAACGGAGATCACGATCGCGCAGCCGGGACAGAAAGAAGAAGGCCAGGTCTCGCTCAGGTTCAAGGACCAAACACCGTCATCACAGCAGAAGTCGCAGTAAAAGCAGGTAGGTTTAATTGAAATGTGAGAGCTCTTGTCTTTCATGATTGCCATTCTATATGCCATTAACAATATTTTTTTTGTTGTTGTTGTTCCACCAGAGATCGAAAGAAAAGGAGTGAAAAAGTGCGCAGAAAGAGTCGAAGCAGGTCTGTTAATCCACCTGCCTTCCGGGGCCGAAACACAGCTATGGATGCACAAGAGGCCCTGGCCAGAAGGCAAGGCAACAGTTTACAGGGCATTTACAGTCTACTGTAGATGGTTGGTCATACTGCTCTGGCCAGTTCTGAGCAATTAGCAGCACTTACTGCATCTGCATAAGTGCATCTACAGAGCCTTTTTTTTTTTTTTCTTATTTTACATAAATATTTAACTTGTACTGCTCTATTAATGACATTTTAAGAAGATGGTATGGTTAGAAGTTAAGCATAGATTAGTTTTCTGCAATCTGACTTTTCATCCATGTTACACTTACCAGAGAGCATTATTGTTCATAAAAGAAAATCACATTGGTAGGAATACAAGGAAAGATATAGTTTTGATAGGTGGGGTGTACTGGTGGCCCAGATGTCTAAGACACTGACCATGTAAATATAACATCCATAATTTTTAGTCTGGCCGGGGACCTTTGGTGCATGTTGCTTTTCCTTTCTCTCCACTCATTTAATCTTTACTGGCCCCCCCAGGTACAATGCTCGAAATGTACTTGAGATGTTTTGCTCCACCTCTATTATCACTTTTAGGTACATAGCCGTGAACACGATATGCTTTTAAACCAAACAGTAACATGATCCCATTTTTGCTGTAGGCTGGAGAGAGCCAAGAAACTGCAGGAGCAGAAGGAGAAGGAAATGTTTGAGAAGCAGCAGCAGCAACAGCAGGAGATAGCTGCAGGTGAAAGGCGCTCATTGTGCCAAGTTTTAAAACTTTTATCATTTGAGTCAGGTTTCAGTTACTTACTTATGCTGGTCTGTGTATCGTTTCCAGTGGCCGCCCCTATCGCGGCAGCTGCCGCTGCTGCTGCAGCAGCCTCCTCAAACCCTGGACTCAATGTGGCAGCCCTCCTGGCCTCTGGGACACAGGTCACACCTCAGATTGCTATGGCAGCACAGATGGCGGCCCTTCAAGCAAAAACACTGGCAGAGACTGGTATTGCTGTGCCCAGCTACTATAACCCATCTTCTGTAAACCCCATGAAGTTCGCGGAGCAGGAAAAAAAGAGGAAAATGCTATGGCAGGGAAAGAAAGATGGAGTAAGACTGGATTTAGATAATAATAGATATTGTCATGTTAAATATTTATACATATTTATCATTACATGATGCTCATCATTTGTTTTCAATTTTTAAGGACAAGTCCCAGACAGCTGAGTTGTGGGAGAAGCTAAACTTTGGAAACAAGGACCAAAATGTTAAATTTCGCAAACTAATGGGTATTAAAGTAAGTATGAATATAGCAATTTACTTAATAAATATGGGTTTAATTCCTCCAGTAAATCTTGAGTCCACCACTTTGATTTTTCTAACCTTTAACTTCTGTGAGTGAAATTGATCTGGTGTCTTTACAGGGAGAGGATGAGGCTGAAGCTGCCAAACCAATTAACGATGAAGGTATGAAGACTCTTCAAAAGCAGGAGGAGATGTTTAGGAACCTTGATGTTCAGTACGAGATGGCACGGTCTCAGACACACACCCAGAGGGGAATGGGCCTCGGCTTCTCCTCCTCATTCTCCCGTGGAATGGATTCTATCTAGCGCCAAATATCGGCCGTCTTTGCCACTCATCTGATCATATAGGACCACCAATTCATCGCCAGCCCTCAAGCTTGAGGATGCAGCTTGCATGGATGTTGCTCTGAATCTGTAATTTATTTATAGACAAACATTTTGCATATTGGAACATTACGTTGTAAATAGTCAGATGCTGAGTTTGTCTCAGTGTTGAATCCGTACATCTTTGCAAAAAGGATGCATCAGTTTGACTGGTTGATACTGGTTAAACTTAGATTTGTTTGAATAATGTGGTAGCTTTTTTTTAAAACTCAAACATTTATTGATAAGTAATTGTTTGAACATAAACTGAATATATTGTGGTTTAAGTGAGCACTGTTTACATCAACTTATTGAAAGGCATCTGAAGTCAATGTGGCATTATTAGAATCCCTTAGTTTTATTTCTCCTGATTGGGGAAAAAGAAAATGGGATTATAATACATATTGTCTTCAGGATCAAACCATGGATGAAGATGGGCTTGAGGAGTAATCACACATTTCAAATGTTATTGAAATAAATTAGTTTTGTGTTGAATATTTGTTTTTTCAACTCAGTTTTTTTTTAATGTGATATTTGAGTTATTACCTCTTGGTTCAATTAGAGTTGTGTTGAAGCTTGGGCTGGACCTTAACGATTAAATTAACGTCAAAAGATTTTCCCATGTCAATTTATCTTGCAATGTAAGAAAATAACTGTTGTGCATTACAGCAGAAATCATCTTCATAAAATATAACTTCTTTTGGTAATTTTAAACACAATTTGCTTGCAATCATTAAAGTGTAACCACCAATTTTACACGGTTAAGTGTGTTTACACGTCTATGGGAGTACTACTGCATATATGAAAAAGTTGTACAAACTCTTGGGGCCCCAGAGGAAGCTGCATGTGATCTGATAAACTGCATAGTGGGTTTTGCCCGCAGTGCAATTTAGCCACTGAGTGACATCACAGGATGCTGTTTGCCAGATAACATCCAGCTTCTTCTGGAGCCACAAAAAGCTTTATAATACTTAGCTGAAATATGCAGTAATACTCAATTGGAATTACATTTTGTACACACATGCACACATTGCTGTAATATTCCACAGGAAGTTGACAGCCCTAGTTATTAAAAAAGTAATCTGTGTAACAAAAGATAGACTGCTCAAAAGAAGAAAGGACAACGTCACATACAAAAATACAAATGTATTAGAATACTGGAAGTTCAGTTACATTGCCTTGATTTCTGCTGATGCCTACATAGAAATCCACATTTATTTACATATAAGACTTGAGTATAGTACATGAGCCACACCAGTGATAAGGTTGTGGTTGGCAAACTCAAGGATAAGGAGCAGGATTGGGAACTCGCTGTGTCTCTTCTCCAGGGTGGACTCTTCACTTAAACCCATCCAATGAAGCAGCAGTGTTTGCATTGCTTCTGGGAACAGCTCTGTGGCGAGTTCCTCAGCAGGTGGCAAGTCACTAATTCGTTCAATATGATGAACTTTAAAGCCCTCCACCTTCTGGCTGATGCTGCTGTTGGCTGCATGAAACTGCTGGCCAAGCCAACGTCCTATACAACTAAGCAGGCTACTGGAATACACACAGCCCCAGTCTTTGGCCTTTAGCAGGGCTAATACAGCTTCCGTCACATCCTTTTCTTCTAGATTCCCATTTATGCACCGATCAACGTTCTCCAAAAGTAGCAGTACAGTCTCAAGTTCTGAGTAGCTGAGAGTCTCAGAAGAGAGTTTGTCATCCAAGCTTTGCAATTTCTGTCTTACTGTGGATACCACCAGTTGGTTTTGCTCACTATGCAAGCTCTGCTCGGGAAAAGAACAATAGTCATGATCTGCTGATCTGTCACTGCCATATACATCCACCGATTCTCTGCCAACCTGGCAATGCAGAGGTTGTGATGGGGTTTCATTGCTTGCTTCTGTGTCATGCAAGCTGCTGGGTATAGCAAAGTCAAGCTGCACACTGAGGCTGTAACTCATTTTCAGAGGGCTCCCATTTATCTGTGATTTCCAAACATCCTGCAAAGGAAAGACAATAATATATGAAAAGATATATAGTGGTATACATATAACAAAAAATTGATGTCTTGCAGAGACAAACATAATGTGAACTGCACTCTACCTGGAAGTGCTCAAGCACAGCGAGCTGCTCTTGCTTACTGTACATTTCAAAGGCTACTCGAAAAAGTCCTTGAATGCTGTAGAACCAGATGCTGTTACTTACAGTAGGTACCTTCAACCCATGGAACCTAAATGCTGCAACAAGAAGATTGTCAAGTGTCAGTGTTTGTGCACTGATGTAAGATAACTCAGTGTTATGTGTTTTGGTACTACTCAATCATGCGTTTTACCTGAGGAAAAATGTATTTTTGTTGCCAGTCCTTTCTTGGCAAACTTTGCGTGATGTCTGGGATGGTTCTCTGTACGGATGCTGGTGTTGGAGAAGAGATCAGCTCCTAAAAAGAGAGGAACCACTGAACTCTGAAACCAAAAAAGAGATGATAATGTATTAAGGCACCTCCTTCTGATGACTTCCATTAACACATGGAGATACCAAATCAAATGACCTGAAAGCTAATGAAAAAAATGTTTTCATAAAAAAATACAGATTTTTCTTCAAAATATTCATGAAAAATAGAAATTCCACTAAAATCCAGATAAAAACAGGTGTGTCGCATTCAACCAGTATAAGAAGACTTTTCTGCATTGAATTTGAGTCAATGGGTCACATGACATGGAAGCTATTGAAAAGAAATGCTGAATTTTCATTATGAATATTCATATAAAATAAAAGAAGCAGTAAAATCCTTTAAAAACAGGTGTGTCTTATGTGACCAGTGTAGTAATACAATTCGGCATTGGTATGGTGTCAATGGGTCACATTACATGGAAGCTATTGAAAATAAATGCTGAATTTTCATTGTAAATATTCATGTAAAATAAAAGAAGCAGTAAAATCCTTTAAGAATAGGTGTGTTTTAGCATTCTACCTACATATCTACCACCCTCATTGGAGCTCTAAGAGCAAACACACCCTTTTCTCCTGCAGTGATGTTAACACTCACCTTGTTGGGACAGTCTGTCAGCCTGAACGATGTCTGATCCACCAAATGAATAAAGCGAATTTTGCGTGAGCCCCCGTCCCACTGCGGTAAAGTTAACGGGATAGTTAAGCTACCTGCCATTGCTTGAAGCAAATAAAGCTTCCCACTCAGTCACACTTGTATCTTGTCCTGGAGAAAGATTAAATGTTTTACCGGAATAAAACAGAAAGCAAAGAACTCAAACGGCTGCAACAAACCGAAGTAGCTCCACCAAACAGAAAGACAGTGGAGTATTATAAGCCCTCAACGATGTCTTACAGGCTAAATAAGTCAATATGTATAAAATTGGTTTCTTTGGGAAAACTCAAACAAACAAACACTAAAAACAATGGCAACTTGATTTGAGCATAATGGCTACTTCAAAATTTCAGATTGTGACGTTTTTAATGAAATCTAAACTTGAGCATATATGTCGGAATTAACTGTATGAATGGGTTGATCTTCTTCGGGACGCTTATTTCATGTGTCCAGACTACAGACTTACAGAAAGGTTAGAACAGGAGTGTTGTGTGTTTTGTCTAATTCTGTGTTTATTTAATGTAAGCAGCCTACAATGTCTTCCCTTCTTGTAGGATTTATAGAACCTGTAAAACAAAATTGTGGGCCAACAAAACCCCTCTCACCAAATATGGGTTCGTCCACGTACCACGTGACATGAAGAGGACCAATGAAAACGAAGAGTAGTTACTTTGACCTCTGAACTCCCGTCCTGCATCACTGAGCTGGGAAAAAATGGCTGAAGTTGATTTCGGGGATAGTGAGCTCTTCCAGCAGCTCGATGAGTCCGCACCAACGTTATCAAAGCACATTCGCTTCACAGATGATGAGGAAGAAGACCAGGAGGAAACTGGCCAGCTTAGGAGCAAACTGGAGGAGTGTGACGCCTACATTCAGAGACTCACTGAAGAGAATATCCTTGTCGGAGGCGCCCAGTGTTTGCTAGCACAGTGGATGTAGCACTAGCTAACCGCTGCTAGCACAGTCAGCCTCCTGTCTGTAACCAAACAGAAAACACCCAACCCGAAAATGTCTTTGTTTTGTATTATTTTATTGTCTATTTCCTTAACTCATTGATCACATAAAGGTTTGAGAAGAAAACAGAACATCTTGACACGACCAAGGTAATTAGCTGACACTAGGTAATACGCATTTTGAAATAAAAACGAAAGTGATGAGTAACTAAAGCTAATTTCCCTGTAATTTTATAGCGGCATCACAATTGAAGATGTCAACATGGACGGACCACTTCTTCAAGTCCTTTATGCAAACAACAGTATTTCAAAGTAAGCAATGTTTTTTCATATGAGTCACGTTAAGCACATATACTGGCTCGCTCGCGATTGTATAGTACGTTTTGTCACCTCTGCCTTGGCTGATTGTCAGGATAAGCTTGTGATAATATACATATATATTTTAAGCATGTTCATGTTAGTGGTTAAGATTTTTCCCAACAATAGTTTTACACTGTGGCAAATTACATTAAATTGCAGCATAGCAACCACCGTTAAACTACTGCTGAAAACTGTGTTGTAGCTAATGATAATTGATCAAAATAGTAACAATAATAAATGTCTCCCCTTTAGGGAGTGTCGTCAAGAAATTGAAGATTGCATCTGCAATATCATTTTGAAGCACCAGGCTCCAGGCAATGAAAAGAAAAAGTCCTCTTTTCATGTGAAACCTCAGGTATTTACCCAGATTGCATTTTATTGTGCATGATATCATTATAGTTATAAATTTGCTGAAAAAAAAACATGTTCTACCTTCTATGAAGAACTCAGCTTTTGCTTTGGATGAAGATCCACAGAAGTCGTCATCCAGTAGTGTAAGAACAACAACAGAAGCCTTTAAGGTGAGTATTTGCTGCTGTTAAAGTGATTTGCATATTGCACAATTTCTTGGCACGTGGACAACAGTCTGATGCAGTTTCTCAAACTATTGTCCTATTTTTCTGTCTTAGGTTGTCGGAAGCGTCTTATATTTCACTACTTTTAGTCTTGATAAACTTGGACAGCCTCTGGTGAATGAAAACCCCCAGATGACAGATGGATGGGATGTTCCAACGTATCTTTAAGATGGATACATTCACACATCATCAAAATCAACAGTCTAGTCTGTTAGTTCATTTCTTTTGAACATGTGTTGCACATGTAGAGAGCCATGGGATAAGAATTGTCTTTTTCAAGGAATGATGTCCTGATTTTGAATGTGCCAATATATTTTAAAATACCCAGCATTTAAGTGGAACTTCTGTTAAGGTGTTGAAGAGACAAGTTAATGATTTTGTGGATTTTGTTTTGCACAAACATGATAGCATTTCCTGAATTGTTGCAAAGCTATAACCAGGTGTTCAACCAGGTCGTTGGCACAGATGGGCAGGAAATAGAAATGAAAGACAAAAGGTATGTCTTGGGTTATTCATTAAGCTTTATTAAGTTCCCATCTCATGACTTGCTTAATTTTGTTCCCTGGTGGCATGCAATTATATAATCAGAGTCCATCACTGATCTCTTCATTGTAGACCCAAATCGATGTGTTTCAACTGTGGTTCAGGCGGTCATCAGCTGAGAGACTGTCCCAAGGTAAGAGCAAGTAATCATTATGATAGTATGAGCCCAAATTAGAAATAAGAATACTCACAACCTGTTTCACCACATTTATAAATTACATCTCCCCCTAGCCTAAAGACATGGCTGCAATTAATGAGCGAAGAAAGGAGTTTAATCAGAACAGCAACCAGGCCATGCAGAGTAACCAGCGATACCATGCTGACGAAGTGGAGGAGCGCTTTGCTAAATACAAGCCTGGAGTCATGAGGCAGGAGACAGACACAAACATCATTTAATCACATGCAATATCTATTGTAACAAGTACACGATGATCATTGAGTTTTTAACACTTTTTGCTTTTAAACAGTGAGGAACTGTTATCAGCTCTGGGAATCGACAGCAACACCCTCCCTCCTCTGATTTATCGTATGAGGCAGCTAGGCTACCCACCAGGCTGGCTCAAAGAGGCAGAGATGGAGAACTCTGGCTTAGCACTGTATGATGGAAATGGTATGTTTTAAATTATATTGAAACCTGTGTAATTCCAGTGATTCCCCCCCCCCCCTTAATATTTTTGAAATGTACAGAGGTTGAGCTGAATCTGTGTTTTTCTGTTTCCTAGTTTCAAATGATGGTAACATAACGGACAGTACCAACTCGCAAAACATCTCTTACGATGTTTCCAAACTGATAGAATTCCCAGGCTTCAATGTACCTGCTCCAAACAAAATGAAAGATGTAAGTCTTACAATATAATCTTTTCAAATGCTGTGCCTGAATATATCACTAGTTACCAGGTCCAGGTACCTGATTTAGATTTCACTTATATTTTCTCAAAAATCACAGAAAGAAAAACTGGAAATCAAAGCAATATTCTGTGATTATGTATTTTTATCCGCATTTTGCATTTGTGCCAGAATATTGAATGCTTTAATTTGAATTACATAATTACAGTATTGTCTTTTTATCACAAAATTAAGATGATTGATTTAAGCAAATAATGTAGCATGGAGTCACTGAGATATATTTGTGTATAAGAAAAATATGTCAATCGAAAGTAATCAGCATCATAGTGACAGTACATTATCTATCAAGTAAAATATTTCGGTGCGTCTTGGTCACAGGTCACAGTTGTACATCTCACCTTTGTCTTTCTTATTTCTGACCTTCAGGAGTTCATGCAGTACGGTTCTATTCCAATGCAGAGCAGTCACATGAAGCAAAACTATGCAGCCTACTTGTCCAACAACTTTCCTATGGTAATTATCTGTATATTATCTATTCATCTAAATAAGTCCCTCAAGTGTTTGGGTTTTTCCTCTCAAGACATGTAGTCAACACCTGCTGCCTGTAACAACTTGACAATATATCAGTCTTGCATTTTATTACTGCCAACACTTACGCAAACACCTGCAGTACTATTTATCAGGTCTGTACTGATTTTCCACTGTGATTTAATTGAATTGAATTCTTAAAGGGGCATTAAACAGCTCAAACAAATCACCCAGAGGCTTGTAAAGGCAACCAAGAGAGACATTTTTCATGTCACATTACAATCCACTCACATACAGCCAAAAAAATTATTACATTTCATTCTTCCTTGCCAACAGCCTGGTGCCACCTGCAACAAGAGACGACATGAATCTGACTCATCTCCACAGCAAAGAAAAAGGACAAGGCCCAGTCCTGATACAAACTCAGATATGGATATTGAATCGGGTAACTCTTCATCTTATTCACTCTTTTCAGCAGGCACATCATTATACATTTTCAATGTCTGTCACAACTTACTGGAACACAAAGTTGTGTTTTATAACAAGCTGTGATTTTCTTAAACTTGATATCCACTCTTTATTCTTATGATTTGAAAGCTGAAATGCACAAAAATACCTAGCAATACTTGAATCAACTGCCTCTTTGTTTGGTTTAAGTGTCCCTTTCTAATCTATGAGAGACTTTATTCATGTCCTCCCTCAGACCCAGGAACACCTTATCATGGCCCAGGTGACTTTCAGTTCCAACCTCCACTTCCCCCTGGCTCGCCTTGCTTCAGTTCACCTCCTCCTTTACCCCATGGCACTCCTCCTGCTACACCCACTCCCCCACCTCTCCCTAAAGGTACACCTCCTCTTACACCCACCAACGGCTCTCCAGCTCTGCGAGGGCGTAACTGGGTAGCTGATGAGACTGTGGAGGGAGCAGAGGATGAACTGACACTGGAGGAACTGGAAGAGCAGCAGAGGCTGATTTGGGCGGCTTTAGAAAATGCTGACACTGCCACTAATAGTGACTGTGAGACACCTGCAATGGGAACACCTGTACCCAGTTCATCAAGTGTGTCCACACCTGTGCATATAGACACAGAAACAGAAGAAGTTGACGAAGCAATGGACACAATGAAACCTGCAGAAAGTTTACATAGCAGTGAAACTCAAAAGGAACCAGGGGTTCAAGAGATTTGTTCTCAGAGCCCTGGACCAATCAAAGTCGAGGATGACAGTCCTCAGAGCCCTGAACCAGTCAAAGCACAAGATAACAGCACTCAGAGTCTTGGTCCAGTCAAAGCCGAAGATGACAGCCCTCGGAGTCCTGGTCCAGTTAAAGTCGAAGACGACAGCCCACAGAGCCCTGATCCAATCAAATGCCAGGTAGACATCCCACAGAGCCCCGATGCATCCAAATGCCAGGTAGACATCCCACAGAGCCCCGATGCATCCAAATGCCAGGAAGACAACCCACAGAGCCCAGTTCCAGATTTGGGGGGTGCTGGAGATTGTGCTTCTCCTAAGAATGATGAGAAGATAACAGCCGTTCCTCATCGGAGCAACTTTGCAGCAGGCATTGTTCCATTTGAAGACACCCCAGAATACACTGAAGTTGCTGAAGCTACAGGGACGTACCTTAAGATCAGAGACTTGCTTAAAAGTTCCCCTCGAAATTTGGCAAAGAAAAAATAAAGAATTACCCTCTTGATTTAGAACTGAGGATACATGAATATTTTTTAAACAAAAACCTATATTTTCATTTTCATGACCATCCATCATATCAAGCTTGTTTTTGTTTTTTAGCTTTTTATTGTTTTGTATGAAGTTGAATGTCATGCTGTATATACATTTCATCTGTAAACATACGATAAGGGCATTGAGGGATGCTGTAACAGCAGTGGTTTGTAGATTTTGACCATTGTCTCAGTTTTTTTTTGTAGCAGTAGTGTTAATCATGCAATTTATTTTATTGTAATATTTGTAAAATGGTGATTTCCTGACATGTTTTAATTTTAATCTGGGGCTTACAAAGCTTTTTTTTTTTTAAATTTTTGGCCCACTTGAAATGTTCTAAACTCTTTAAGTAAACGTGCTTTGTTTCATTGAGTTGTTTTGTCTGGTAGTCATGGCTACATGTGGGTTGGACTTCACTATTTTGCATGTTGACAGCACAGATGGGGAACAGTATAAAGTTGAATGTTAGCGATCTTTAGCAGAGTTCCATGAACACATTGACCCTCTGTTGCTATAATCAGCTCACTTGCAAATGAAATTGCTTAAAATTAAAACTGCACTACAACAGGTCGCATTTTGTTCTAAGGGCATCCAAAATCTTGGTGTATATGTCCTATATGTTTCCTTTTTTGTACCATTCAAACTGATTCATATTACAGCTGAAATAAAGTTATTTCTCCCCTTTTAAACTGATTTACCAACAAAAACGCATCATAAAATGTTCAAATGCAGATTCAACGCAGTGTGCTATATTATAGGAGGTAGCTACACACAGGTGCAATTCAGTCTTGCTAGAGTTTAAATAAAATGGTTGCCTGGTGGGTTTTCTTTTCATAGAAAATAGGTTAAAAATACTATTCTTACAATTCGGAGTACTCTTTAATAAAATGATATTCGGAGCATTACAATAGTTATTTCTAATAAAAGCACTGCAATTGAAAACATTTATAGCAAACTCCTTACACACTGATTCAAAGTTCATAAAAGTTGATATGTCAGTGCACACAGAACACATTGACTTGTAGATGACTTGCACATACATGCATACAGAATACCAACACACCCACAGTTCATACTTATGCAAATGTAAAGACATACACAGGCGTATGAATGCTGAGTTTATGTGAAAGACAAGAGCAGGACAGAATTATATAACCCTTGTAAAGTCATGTGAAACTATACTCAGTTTTTTAAAAAAGCTGTGACATTTCAGGACAATATTCTGTCTTGAACTTCAAAATTCAGAAATGTGAGTGAACTTAATTTAAACATCCTTTTTTCTTAGTTTTTTCCTCCAAATTTTGACACTGTATACACAATTCCAACTCTGTTAGTATTCAGATCTAATTTCTCACTTCTGGTAAGGCAAAGCAAGTTTATTTGTATAGCACAATTCAGACACAAGGCAAATCAAAGTGCCTTACAGGGGCATTTAATTACATTAAAAGACACTAGAAATTGCATTTAAAATAAATTAAATACAAGTAGGAACACATTAAGAAACAAAACATTAAAAACAAGTTAAGAAATAGGAAAATACGCTTAAATAGAATAGGTCTAGAAGAGACAAGACCTAAGAATAAAAGTCACAGTGCAGTTCAAACCCTTAAACTTGCTCCAGTGAAAGGCAGTCGCATACAAAAAGGTCTTAAGGCACGGAAACTCCTCTTATAAATCTGAGATTGATGAACCATGTTTCTGACCTGGTCCAATCCTTAACATTGACTGTATGCTGTATTGGGTTTATGCCCAGTTGCACCATCGTTACTTGCACATGTTTCTTCGACTAATGCGTTTTTGCTTGAATAATAACTTCTACACTAACTTGTTTGACAATATTATAACATTTCAACATCGTGTGAGTATGAGTCTTTCATTTCCTGATTGCAACGCTACAGTTTGGTGTCTGAAAGTTGTTTTGCTCTCTCAGACGCGAGGGAGGGTTCTATCTCACTGAACATATCATCTTTGGTCGGCACCTACCGTTGACGTTGTTCTCGGCAGTTGGACAGACAGCTCGTGCGCTGGGCTGTGCCTGCCTGTGTGTGATCCGAGCGGCAGTCGTCGTGGTTCTCCTTTTAGCTTGCTAGCTGTGTATTTTTCTCTCCTCAGAAGACGTTGGCTGTACAGAAACACATCAGGTCAGTGTTATTAGCTACCTCACTCCGAGGTCATATATGTCCGTCAACTTGCTTTCCCCCTTGCGTCTCATAAACCGGGGAACTAAACGTAAGGTGAAAGTTGTTCAGGTAGTGTAGACGTTAGTTGAGGTGTTAGTTTAGCTAGCTAGCTAACCAGCCCTTCTCTTGGTCCGGACCACCGGTTCGCCCTAAAGCTCGGGCCTCACTGCTAACGTTTCAGGGGAACTAATCACGTCTATTCTTATCGTGATAACAGATTGGGATTCATTTAAGCCGGGGAGGTGACAGTACCGTCATCTGGTTATTACAACGCCATTATTATAAGGGAAGCTGTCTTTTCAGGTGATCTAATCTGTTACAATGTGTTATGTTGACTCTTAACTTGAAGCAGCAGTGTGCCCTACTGGAGCTTCGGTGACATTGCGGAGACTTTTGGACTTGTGGAATTTGCGTCGGTCGTTATGCTGGTGAACAGTGTGTTGGTCGGTCAGTGTGTTATTCGGATGTTTGGACATGTGGATGTCACTATAACTCATCATAGACGGGATATGGTTTCAGCAGAGACGTAGAATTAGCCAGTAAGGTAAGTTAGCTGACATAGTATTTCATTGCAGGCTTCACTCTTACCAGATGTGCCACCTCATCGACAGCTCTCAGTCCGTTAGCCATGACAGAGGTTACAGGGCGAGGTAGGCCAATTGGTTGACCAGACCGTAGGATAACTTATTTAGCTGCACAGTCCAAACGAGTAAAATGTCACTGAAGCGAATGTGCACTAGTTAAGTCTTGCATTAGATAATGTTACCGTTTGAAGGTGTGACCTAGGCATTTATGAGTGAGCCCTTCTGTATCCGACAAAAAGCAGTTTAACTTGTTTGGACTGACTGACATGACTAAAGCTTTGATTGGCCGCAGTCTAGGAATTGCAAAGGCTACACCACTTGAAATTCTTACATGGCTGTATATTTGTATTTCGAGTAGTCTTTGAGCTTCCCAATTGCGAATTTAGAGTGGGAGATTCTTTCATTTGTGGGGAAGTCAGATACTTTTAAAAACTGATATTTAAAATAGCTGATTTAATTAGAAGGGCTCTGTTATTGCTGGAAAGTCTGGATTTGACATTGGCCAGCAGTGGAAACCTTGACTTCTCACCCATATATTTTATAATTTGTCAGGGCACACTTGTAAGTGCCAGAATCTGTTTGGAACTGGGCAGTGTTGGTATACACTATCTGTAAGGTAGGTGTAATGTCCACTTCACTTGTCGACAATGATTGTTTTAACTTGAAAACAGTTTAACTGTATACATTGACACTGAGGATGCAGGACGCTCCTAGCTCCCATTCTCTGCTTATGTCCTGTTAGTGCTTTTATACACCTTCCTCTGTCGATGCTAGCAGGGGCTACGTAATCATCCCAGCAGATGTTTCCTCAAAAAGGAAGAACCAGGGTGGGTGTAGATTACGTCAGTGAATACACACTTCTGAATACACAAAGTCATACTTTGGTGTAAATTAGTTTTTAGTTTACTATATCAGGTATATGAAGAAGACATTGAGAGGGAGGCCTCAGCAGCCAGGGCTGTAGACTGAGTCACAGCTGGACTTTCAAAGGGAACTTGTTGGCACCTGATTCAAAATTCTCGGTGTCAACTGCTAATATAATAGCTACTGAAAAACCATGAGGAATGAAAGCCCACTGGGTTGTGTAACCAATGACACCCTCCCATCAGTTAATAAACACTTGAGAGGCTGGAATGGATGTTGTTTCTTCTGTTGTTACAAAACATGTAAGCAGATTCAGCTAACGTCTGTATCATAAGTGGTTTTGCACTCCTGTAGTCAGCAAGATATGCTCATCATAAGTTTGTAGGGTGTTCTTACTGTAACCTGAACAGTTAACATGTAGCAGTGTCATGAATTATTGTTATGATTTGTTTTTATTCTGTGGAAGTTTTTTCCAACATGCTTTCGATGATTGAGGTCCATACTGTTAATATCCACTGCTTGGACAGACTGAGCTCAGGGACATTTGTCATTACCAACACGGAAGCTGATTATGTCTAGGCTGTCATTTTGGGAAGTAGAGTAAATCGCAGTTCAGTTTTACAGGCCACCAGCTACCCCATTTCTGTTTCGTTATATACATCAGAAAAAAATGACCAGACTACATGGGATTTACAAATAGTCTAGGACTGAATAAGTCTATTAAATTTAAGAATTATACTTTTTAATACATCAGCATATTAATTCCCTTCAACTTTTGCAAAACATTGGTATTTGGCTTTCTTCCTAGCCACAGATTAGAGTGAGAGTCAGTGGCAAAAGATTAACATTACTGCAGTGGGAAACTCTCCAGACTAAGTGGATCATTTTCAGCTGACTGCTTCAGCGCACCAATCAGAGCTGACCCGCCCCTGTTAATGCTCACAAGACTGTCATAGTAAAAGCCTGGTGGTGTTCTTCTAAGACATCAAAATGCATAATTTCTCTTGTCATATCCCGTAGGCTTATTGGTCAAACAGACTAGATATTGATAAAAGTTGTCCTTTTTATGCTTTGTGCAAAATTAATTACTAAAGATTTAAAAAGTCACATATAGGCTCCTTTTGTGTGACTTTAATTTCACCATGTAGTTTTGAGCCATTGATTCCTTCCTTTCTCTGGCCTCCTTCTGACCTGAGGGCACTTATCAGTATCATTCAAAGACACAGCAGGAGAAAACTGGAACGATGCGTTTGAACTAGGTCGCTGCCTTCCAATGGCCCCCATCTATTCTCTGCAGAGAAATATCTAGAAGGGTGTGTGTGACAGGGTTGTTTTGGTGCACATATATACTGTAGCTCTTAGGGCCTTTCTGGATTGAAGGCTACATTTGTATGACAGTCGTTTAACACGTTCTATATTACATTTCCTACCCTGTGTGAGGTCAAGCTTCTTGGCTGCCTTAAAACTGACTTAAAGCAGTTTTGCAGCAGAATAGAGAATTCATTTGGTTGATTGATTTGATATTTTATAGATTTAGGATTTTAGAATTGCTTTCACTTCCAATTATGCATATTCTTAGAGCATTCAAAAAATGTTTTTTACTTTGCCCCAGGATCACGCAAGCATTTGCAATCAATAATTGTGTTGATGACAGAAAATAATGAAACAATTCTTCATTCATGTTCTTGTCATTATCCAAGCCATTCTATATACTGCATTCTACTTGGTAGTTGTAGTTATATTTGGTAGTTATCATTATAAGCAAAAGCTCAGCTTTGATGCACCTGTATGCAATGTGTAACAGAAAATTATTCATTTAACAGTTATAGTCACTCACCCTCATTATAAGGGGGTCTCCTTTATGGTGCTCAAGCAAATTCCAAATACAGGATTTACACAAGTCCTGAACTATAAAATTTGACTAAAAGAGATGTTGTTCTTTGATAGACAGGTGAGCAGCACATGGAATATGTTGTTGACAAAGCATCTCATCCTGTCTTTATGTTGCTTGTGTAGTTAACACAAATCGAGCAAAATTGAGCGTCAGACTTGGAATCCTCCACTTTCTGTGCACCTGTTCTGCATAGAGCCTGTTGGTAACCCTTCACTGAAATAGGCTGAGGTGATGCAGATCTGATAGTCGATTGGCCTGAAACTCAGGGCTTGTCAGTAGTTTTGCTCTTGTTTGATTTAATGAATTAAGTGTATTGGTTGAAAACGTTCACACACTCAGTCATATTGTCACACTACTAAAAACAGGGTGACTGTGTTTGAATAGGACATTCAGCCAATCAGTTTCTGTGGGTAATCTGACAAACAGGATAATCTGCTGCTGCTGGTGGTCTTGTTTCTACACTAATCCTGTTTTAGAGACAGCTGCCAACCAGATTTACACCGTTTTTATTTGCCAGAATGATAGATTGAGTGAGAGACTGTGTTTGTAGTACTGTGTGTTTTGTGCTCAAGGTCAGAGATGATGATCTATTCAGAAGTTCATGAAGGCAACAACATGGACAGCATATCGGCTGGCCTTTGACAGGGTATTTTTAGGTCTTAACTGTGACGTGGTGTCTGCTGAGAAGCTGTTGTCATAACAGAAACAAAATGTCTCCATTAACAGAGCAGCTACAAAGTCATTGAACATGCCTGAAGGCATATCTGTGCTTATATTTATTAGTTCATTCTAATTATCGCTGTGATTGCCACCCACAACAGAATCAGAGGCAGGAAAAGTCAGTATATAGTACATTCACCCAAATGAATAATGAACTTTATTGAGTAATTCAATTCCTTCTTAATTAGCCATCTCTGGTACTTTGCGTGGTTAATAAAAATATAATTGAGCAACCCTAACCACAGTCAAATAATGTCTCTTTTTTTTCTCCCTTCAACAGGGTCCTTTACGTGGGCAGCACTTTCCTCCCTCCTCCCTTTTCCTGTTTTTTCTTTTAGTTTAACAGCTTTTGTCATTTTTACTTTTTGTGAAATTGATTTGGGTGCAGAGAGGACAACTTCATCATCACAGACCCTGCAACCAGTTGTTTTCATGGTCTGGGGTCAGTCTGTACCCACTGACGGACACAAACCTTGTGGGTTTAAGAGATCACAGGAGGAAACATGAGCACAGCCAAGCCCAGTGGGCTCAAAGTGCCCAGCAAGATATCTAAGCCTCCTGGGACAACAGCTCCCAAGACCAGCCCCAGCACAGGTAAGAATCTTCCCACTACCTTTTGAAGGTTTTGTAGGGTTGTCTGCTTGATGAAGTTGATGGAACATAGGGCTTGTAAATGTGACATGTACGGCACTTTCTCCAATTTTGGTGGCAGACCTGTTTAAAATTGTGCTTGGTCCTAGTTTATGCCATGAAGCATCTCAATTTGTATAACCTTGTGGCTATGGTTTGACAGCACTTCAACAGGTCCGTATTGATTTTGGAGTAATGAAATCAGGTATAAAGTTTAAGTTTAGAGTAGTTCTACAATTATCTTCAAAAAATGCTAGAGAAACTATAAAGCATTTTTATTAGTTAGCTTAGGGCGGCAGTAATGAGTTTACATCCACATACGTGAGGCAAGTGACTATTTAGTACATTGCATTGCAGATGGTAATAAGGAGATCTAGGATATCAGATCAAATGACAATGCAATATTTTGAACAGCATTTTTTTGCATTAATCTTCCTCACATAAGTCAGTTACTTGATGGACTTTTAAAAACATCTGTTCCTTTTCCTCTTCCTTCATTTTTCAGCGGGAACTAAAGTTGCTGCGACAGACAAATCAGCTTCAAGTGCCAGTGGAGGAGATGCCCAGAGCGCTGGGGAGAACTTCCAGATTGGGGACCGAGTATGGGTGAATGGAAATAAACCAGGCTACATACAGTTTTTGGGAGAGACACAGTTTGCCCCAGGACAGTGGGCAGGGATTGTTTTAGATGAGCCAATTGGGAAGAATGATGGATCAGTGGCAGGAGTGCGCTACTTCCAGTGCGAAGCTCTGCGAGGAATATTTACACGCCCATCCAAGTTATCTCTCACAGAAGGGGAGGCTAATGGAACTCAGACGGCACCGCCCTCCCGTGCTGCATCACCCACTCCTTCAGTTGGTAGTGTGGCTTCACATACACCCACTACAAAATCAGCTCTGCCTTCAACTACGGCGACAGCCAAGAAGGCCTCCTCCACAACGCCAGTTACACCTTCTTCCAACCTTGCACGTACAAACAGTGAATCTGTCTCCAACCTCTCAGAGACTGGATCAGTCAAGAAGGGGGAAAGGGAACTGAAGATGGGTGATCGTGTATTGGTAAAGTTTGTCACATTATCTAAATGAAAATAACTTTTTTCCCTTGATATTCCATCAAAGTGACAGACCTCTAAAATTCTACCTTTGTATCTGAAATTAGCAAAATTAGGAGAAACATGAACTTGTTTGGATTCACATGACAAATGGAGCCCTTCTCTTCAGTTATCGTCCATGGAGTCCTAGTACAGTGATTGTATCTTGATGAGCCCTTATCTTCCTGCTTGTCTGGCTAAAGTGGCAAGGTCTGCATCCATGTGGAGTGCGTGTTGATAATTGGCCTAAAAATCAGATAACTATCCATATGTATAAAGACCAGACAGACATTAAAGCGAGGAGTTAACAGCAGACTTATTACACTGTAGCAACAAACAAACCACTATAAAAGTTATAACTAAGCACTGTCATGGTTTTCTCCAACTAAGGAAATAAGCTTACCAATACCAAGTAATGTAAACCTTGCAGCTGTGTGTTCAAGTAATTGAAAGAAAAAATAACATGTTCAGTTTTATATGTTCACAGTTTGGCCTTACTCTGTTCAAAGCTGGTACTTGTTTCTGTTGCTTTGATGGAATTATCTCACTCAGGGTTTATTACCAGGCAAAGCTGATTACTCTTTAGGCCTCTCTTATCTGTTGAGGAGATTAAATGTTGGCTAATGTTTGGTGTTTTCTTCTCAGGTTGGTGGTACAAAGGCAGGAGTAGTACGATTCCTTGGAGAAACTGATTTTGCCAAAGGCGAGTGGTGCGGTGTAGAATTGGATGAGCCTTTAGGGAAGAATGATGGAGCAGTGGCAGGCACAAGGTATAGAAGCCACTGATCTTTGAATAACTAAAAGAAAATCTCTTATACTTGCTACCATCATGTACACTATAACTTCCATTATCATGATTGTATTACATTATCTTTCCCCAGATATTTTCAGTGTCAACCCAAGTATGGCTTATTTGCTCCAGTACACAAAGTCACACGCATTGGCTTCCCTTCCACCACGCCAGCCAAAGCGAAAACAACAGTTCGGAAAGTAGTGGCCACACCATCAGGGCTTAAGCGAAGTCCTAGTGCTTCCTCCATCAGTACCATGAGTTCTGTGGCATCTTCTGTCAGCGCCAAGCCCAGTCGCACAGGCCTGGTTAGACATGGACACATTCCATTACAACAATATTAAAAACTTTTTTTTAAATGTGCTTACTCATCAGTCAGACCAAACCTCTCTCTTTCCACAGCTGACAGAGACATCATCACGGTATAATCGTAAGATTTCAGGCACCACAGCCCTGCAGGAAGCACTGAAGGAGAAACAGCAGCATATTGAACAGCTTATGGCTGAGAGGGACATGGAGAGAGCTGAGGTTGCCAAGGCTACTGGCCATGTTGGGGAGATGGAGCAAGAAATTAGCCTGCTCCGGGATGATCAAGAGCAGGTCAGCTCAACCAGTGACACGCATGAACCTATATTGATCATAAATTACTCCTAGAATTAGAGTAGCTTTTAATTGCTTTGTCATCTGTGTTGATTTTTTTTTCATATGAAAACCTTTCTGTTGAAGATGGAGACTAAGATGGACCAGTTACGTGCCTTGGTAGAAGCTGCAGACAAAGAAAAAGTTGATCTGATGAACCAGTTGGAGGAGGAGCGTAGGTAAGGATATTATTATTTTCTAGTCACACACTGACAAACTCTTGGTGTCATGTTTTGGGGACAGTTTGTTGAGACAGAAAATAAGGAAATGGCAGCTAAAGTCATAGTGCTACACTATTACAGTCTTATAAGGTCATGAGAAAAGATCTGTACCTGATTTGGTTTAACCTTGCTCTTGATCATTGCAGTTAAAGGTCATTAATTCCACAGATATGTTGAGGAAACAAAAAAGAAGCTCCAACAGGATTTTTTTTCTTTTGTATAGGAAGGTGGAGGATCTTCAGTTCCGTGTAGAGGAAGCTTGTATTACCAAAGGAGACCTGGAGGTAACTGCACAACGCAGATCCTCACCAATGCAACCAACACATTTTATTGCATTTGTGTTTGAAAAAACAAAACATCAAAATCATGCAACAATAATTAATACAACTCTAAATCAGACATTTTATTAACAAAAAAAATGCAAGGATGTTTAATTCAACATTTATGACGGTGATTTAAAATCTAAATTTGAATATGAATGCAGAAGCAGCAGGTACTTCAGTCATCCTGGTTCCATCACATGATTCCACTTCACATAAACCTTGCTATTTATCCATTAAATTTAAGTGATTTAGATTTTTGTTGACGTCACTGTTTTTCCCTAGGTGCAGGTCCAATGCAATTTTAAGATCACACAAAATTCACTGGTGTCCCTGTCCAGAGTCCAGACGGAGCATTTGCATTATATCTTGATTGAGATAGCAGTAGAAGCTACCCACTATGCAGCTCAGTAGGCATGTTTGCATGAATAGTTTGACACTGCCTTTATCTTGCATTAGATGATGTGCTGTCAAATTCATCCAGTGGTGCAGGAAGTTACTGGCTTCAATTACAAGACTATATAGACTATACCACAACCAGAAATAAATACATAACCAGGCTATGTTAATAGGCATATTAATATTTTTGTAGTGGAAGACATAATTGAGAGAGAGACATCATATGCTCACCTCAAAAGTGCTATTAATCTTTACTTATATGTCCTAGTTAATTAAGATAGGGAGATTATGATAAGAGGGCCTGCATTACGCTTTTCCCGTCACATGATACTTTAGTCATTTTATAAAAATGTTCTCAAGTGAGTCATGTTCTCATCCCAATTAATGAGTGGGGGCAAAGTATTGGGCCCATTGGTATCTGTGTTCATATCTGATCAAAGGGTTTCTTTTATTCACTCCACAGTGCTACACAGGGGACCATCTCAATTACCTTGAAGGCGTCCAAGCTCTAAATAGATGTATAAGATGAGGGCTACAGGGTTAGAATACCCCTTTATCTTCTCTTTAAATGTGTATACTAACATTTTATTACTTACTCACAGCTGTGGATATATTAAAAACTTGCATGCAGCTTGAAATACACCAACAAAAAACTCTCCAAATAGGCCAAACTCAAAAATGCTTTGTTGACCTCAAGCTGTTGAAGGTGTACTAATGTTGTGCCATAACCCTCAGTGCCTCCCTGTTCAGTGATGTGACGTTATTGCTTTTTTCCCCTCCCGTCCTCGTCTTTCATGTTGGTCCAGTGCTTAGCATGGAACCACAGGAGATGCTCCCTTGTCATTTCACCCCCCAGTCACAGACCTGCCCACTGCAACTAAGGGGGAATAACATTCAACTTAAGAATTACAATGTAATTTTTGTACAAAGGTAGATGTATCTGGCTGACAGTGTAGTCTATACCTAATCCACCAACACTAAAGAGTGGTTGCATTGTCTTAGTACGCTCTAATTTGAGGTCCCCAGAAAATGTCCAGTGAGCCCTGAAATGTATTTGTTAGTCGCATTCTCTCTCCCTCATTCATTACATTTGAATGTGGTGTATCAGTAAATTATTTGGCCACGCCAGCTCGTTTTGTCAGATTGTACCCATGTAAAACCTAATGTTGTATGGCCTGGGATAGGCTGCTGACACACCATTTACAAGTGGTGTTATTCCCCTTTTTAAAATGAAACTTTGTAAGAAAAGAATCACAGAATTGTACCAGGAAATGCTTTATTAAGTTGCCATAAAACCCTCATCCGTAGGACACAACTCCAAGAAGTCAAATGGGAATCCTTTCTGTTTTTCGATCCCAACATGCTTCTGTGTTAGTGATTAATTTCTGTTAAGTTGGTCACAAATCCTGCACATGGTGGTCTGACTACTGGTGGTTTCTTATACAATACTTATGATAAATGGTGTGGACAATGGCCTTATAACCAAAGAGAGAAAGCAGTGTGGGTATTGATAACGCTACAGGCTTTATGAGTTTACCCGAAAAAATGACCTGAAAATACAATAAATATCTTTATTGTGACATTTTATTTTTAAGTCAATATGGCAATTCTACAACATTAGATATCCTCTGAATGATAAAATGCATTGACTTCATGTCACAGGCTTAGTATAGGGGCCAGGAAACAACCATCACTGCTTTCTCTCAATGATGTGGTGAAGTCATTTTTACCTAATTTACTTGCTGGCTTGAAAACACATTATCAGAATTTCTCTGTATCATAACAATCAATGTGCTTTATTCACCAGGTGTCAATTTTGCATGGTTACTTCTAAACTGCCTCCATCAACATACTCATCCTGCACATCTATAACACATGCCCCCCCCTTTGCTGCTCGTCTTGTATTTGCCACAGTTCTTTCACAACACTCCCTGTGTGCAGCTGTCTATGGCACAGCCTGAAAGGTCTGCATGGGGTGTCTTCCCATTTCCATTCACCTACCACTCCCCATCCCCACCCAATACCCTGTCTCCAATCTGATACACGAAGACACACGCATACACACACCATCAACATTATCATTGTTCAAACCCCTCCATCCTCTCTCCTGTCTCCCTCCCTCTCTGTCTGCGTTGGGCTGGCATGTGATGGTGGCACTGGTGTGTTCTCTTCCTCTCCCCCTTGTTTACTAACAGACGCAGACCAGACTGGAGCATGCCCACATTAAGGAGCTTGAACAGAGCCTGCTCTTTGAAAAGACCAAAGCTGAGAAACTCCAAAGAGAGTTAGAAGACACTAGGGTAATGAATTCTGCTCTGCAGTGTGCTGCGTTGGAAAAGAGGGTCTGGGCCGGGGATAGTGGCCTCGAACTTTGCAAGGGGTACAGAGAGGTGCTGAGCAGTAACTGGAGCTTTGCTTTGTATGGACTTTTGGTGAATGTACCCCACAAATGCATTTTTTTGGGCTTCACACTAGAAAAATAATACTCCTGTTTTAGAGCAAACAAATCAAACAATAAACTAATCCATATATAAGGATTATTTAATTGCTCGAAGTAGTCCATTCTTTGTAAACGTAGTTGGGCAAATTCTGGACTCCAATTTGTGCCATCAGCTACAGATTTTTATTTGTAACCCTTTTTAAAAATATTAACTTCCCTCATTCTTTGGATCTAATTGATCCACTGAACAAAAACTATATATATTAATATGCAATAAATATTAACTTCCCTCATTCTTTGGATCTAATTGATCCACTGAACAAAAACTGTCTCTCCCATCCTGGTGATTGAAAAGTATAGATTTCTGTTGTAACTGTTAAAAAAAAAAAAAAGAAACACACATTCATCTTTCAGCTGTTTTGAGTGACAGCTCTTTTACTTGTTCTATTTTTCAATCAGTTAAACAACCTGAACTCACTCTTGCTTTACTAGAATCACTGCTTAACCAGACAGACAAACTTCTCCCTGTCCCAGCTAATCATTTTCTCAGTTATCCTATGTTCCCCAGTCCTTCCCAGCATCCATTTGTCCTGCTTATTTGGTGTCCCTGCGTTTTGCTAGTCTGAAACCCGCTCCACCTCCCAGACTATGCATCGTTGTGTTGCCCTAGGGCATTAAAGTCATAAGGGGTTTCAGGAAAAATCTAGTTGTATTTTTTTGTAAAGATGAGGGACGTAGTGTCTACGGGTTCTCTTTTAACTGTTATTTTAGCAAGAAGGTGTTCATTTTGATCATTCACCTGTCCTTATTAACCTAATAGATATTAAGTTGAAGCAGCAAAAAGAGAAAATTGTTTGAGAACACTAGAATAAATAATAGGCTTGGAACATAGGCGGATGAACACAAAAGTAATGGAACATGTCAGCGCAACCTAAGGGGTTTTTCTTAATTCATACCTCTCCTCAATCATGGCATCAATAATTCAATTAAGTTTAAGTTATGATTTTTAGTTTAACGGATGGTGGAAAATGTCAACACACTACTATAGCTCCATACATGCTTTCAGTGTTCACTTCCATTATTTGGACCATACCCTTTGTAGCCACAAGAGGTCAGTATAACACCTTGTTTTGGAGATCAATGGTTTTTATACTGCCCTCATTAAGCAAGCAAACTATTTTACTATTACCAGGTGCTTTGTTATGTATTATTGCACTTTAGCAATTGTTTTGTTCAATAACTGAATAGTATGATTAAGTCCCCATCATATTTCAGTTTTTACACAGTGCCTAAGTTTTTGATTGGGATACATTTTTGAATTAAAGATTTCTGCTTTTAAAGGTTGCTACTGTCTCGGAAAGATCCCGTATTATGGAGCTTGAGAGGGACCTTTCACTGCGAACAAGAGAGGTAGCTGACCTGCAGCTGCGTCTTGGGGCCCAGCAGGGCTCCGAGGACTCAAACTCAACCCTTTCTCCCCTTCTGGAAGAGATAAACTCTCTGAGGGATCAGTTGACTTCCCAGGAAGCTAAACAGCAAGAAGAGCTGGTGAAATACAAAGAGAAGTTAGAAGTTCAAGAGAAGGCCCACAGTGAGGCAGTTGCCCAGCTTCAGGCTACATCTGTAAGGCTCTCTGGTGACAATGAGCAGATGCAGATGCGCTTAAGCCAGGCAGAAAAAGAAAATGCTGACATAACTGAACAATGGCGTTCCAAGTTGGAGTCTGCCATTGCCTCACACCAGCAAGCCATGGAGGACCTAAAGGTGTCCTTCAGCAAAGGTGCAGGTGCCCAGACAGAAGAACTTGTAGAAACCAAAACTGCACTTGAAAGGCTAAAGGTGGAGCACAAGTTGGCTCTAGAGGAAACTGGAGCCAAATATGAAGCTGATGCCAGAGTGCGGACACGGGAGATGCAGGAACTGAAGGAAAAGGTGTCGTCTTTGACTGAGGACAAGGAGCGATTGGAGGAATCACTACGTTCCAGTGTTGACAAAACAGAGGAGCAGCACCTTGTGGAAATGGAGGATGTTCTTGGAAAGCTTCATGCTGCTGAACTTAGGATAAAGGAGCTTGAGGAGAAAGAAGATGTCTTGGCACAACAAGCCCAAGACAAGGACAAAGAAACCAAAGAGCAGATGGCAGATATAGTGGCACTCCGCAGCCAAGTAGCACAAGGAAGCCAGGAGCTTGTAACCCTGAAGAGTCAGTTAGAGGTGCTTCAGAGCCAAGGAAACGACCAGGGTACCAAGGTTGGTTCTCATTCGCCGCCTGTCCATTTAATTGCTCACTTTTAAGTGTGTCTCATGTTTTAACAGAGGTGTCCCAAGGTCAGTGTGGCATTGTCAGACAATGATAGTCATTGTTTTGTTAATGACATGTTGTGATACTTCATTGCTATTTGCATTTGCCTTTTTGTCCACGTTTTTTTTTTTACTTGACATGTACTACAGGTTAGTGATTTGAGCTCTCAGTTGGAGGCCAGACAGCAGGAAGTCCTCTCTTTACAGCAGAGTCTGAACACTGTGCAGCAGGAGAAGGACTCCCTGGAACAGCAACTTGGAGGCCTGGTAAGGCTTATAGCTTAATTCTGGATTAAGAAACAGTACCTCCTTTTGCATCAGGATACAAGTCACTCATTTCTTTTACATGTTTACTGCCCTTTGATAAACACATTCAAATGCTGTATAAACCCCCCAAAAATCAGGAGACATAACAACGGAAATACTGACTTGTTAATTTGTCTATAGCAGAAAAATCATATATAAAAATTACATTTTTCCCCACAGAAACAAAAGTTGTCTGAAAGCACAGAAGAGCAGACAAAATCAGCAAAAACTATGCAAGGTACATGATATAAGCAATTGTTCTATTTTCAGATATTTTCACCTGCTACCATTTGGACTTTTTGAGTTTACAAAGGCTTCTAGGATCTAAAATGTTATATTTTTCTGTTTGCAGAAACACTTGAGAAGCTCACTAAGAAGGAGGAGCAATGCTCATCCCTGACCACAGAATCAGAGTCTCTAAGAAGTCAACTTGCTGGTGAGGATATCTATACTGCATTCTTTAATGTTAAATGTTTTGTAAGTAGAATGCGAGTAATAAACTTAAACCCAACAAACAAACTTGCCTTGTCTTCACTCAGGGCTGGAGAGGAAGTTGAAGGCTGCAGATGACAGGCTTGAGCAGCTTTCAAAGGACAAAAGCAAGCTGGAAAATGATATTTCAGACATGATGACAGCTTCTGGTGATAGTTCTGTACAGCTGACCAAAATGAATGAAGACCTCATACAGAAAGAAAGGTACCACACTTCATTATTTCCTGCTCCTACAGTACTCCATCGCTCCCCTCAAAACAATCATACCAGAATATTATTTACCTATGACATGTAATAATCTGTTTATTGTTTATTGTCATCACTCAGGAGGCTTGAGGAGTTGCAGAGTCAAATAGCAGAGGAGAAGGAGAAGGCAGCACACTTGAATGAACAACTTCTGCAGGAACAGTCCCGCAAAGAGCAGGAGCTGAAGGAGACCAGAGATGAACATCAGTCTCAAATAAGTAGCCTTCAAGAGACGATTGCTAAATTGGTGAGTGTGGTACATTGACTGTATATTTAATGTGGTGATATGACAGCTCCCCAGGTGTGAAGCCAGAACATCTTGAATGCCCTCTGGTGGCTGGCTGCAGTTTAGATAATAAATCAGGCCTACTCCACGTTAGAAATGGGACATGGACCGAACTAAAAACTCAAAGTGAAATCAAATACTTGTTCCTTTTTTCAAAGATGGTTTCTGTCAATTTAGGTAGTTCTTATCATGCTGTTATATGTTCAAGTGTTCATTTTGCTAATAACTTTGGCTTCAGTTAGTTATTTAATGCTGTAAAATGTAAAATGTCATGATTGACAGCTGAGCCCTGATCACAATTGAGTTGGGCAGGTATATGGGTGGCAACTGATACTGCGGCTCCACCATCCAATCACTACTGTGCAGACTCCTGCTCCATCACCAGTGCAAAATGGCAGTGGTTGTATCTGGGATATTTTGGCTTCGTTTTCTTACAGTGGGAGAAAGTGGAGATGTGTCAACCATCTTTATATATGTTAATGGTATTGTAGAGCAGTCACACCCAAACTGTTTTAAGAACTGTATCTCAAACACATTTGTATACCTTGTAAACTGTAAAATATTTGATGTCATCCACCAGTTTCTCTGAAGTGAATACTTCACTCGCTGGCTGCTTCAAAACAAGTAGATAAATACTTTACTGTGATAAGTTATGGTCTTTCTAATTTCCTGTTTTCTAGGAGAAGACTGTTCAACAGGGTGAGACCTTGGTTGTGGAGTTAAAGGCCTCACATGAGAAGTCCTTGTCTCAGGCCTCAGAGCTCCATGTGAAGGAACTTGAGGTGCTGCAGAGTCAGGTTGACAATTTGAAACAAGAACTCTCGTCCTCCAAGGACAAATCCCAGGAGCTGGAAAAGTTGGTATCTGAGCTGCAGCCTTACAAGGACCAGGCCCAGGTAAGCACAAACCCTCCAACATACAGACACATTAGGTTGAATCAACAAGTTTTTAATGATCCGGAAACTTGTTTAATACGAAAAAAGGTTCTTAATGTATTATGAATTTTACTAATGTTTGAAATCATCACGATAAATGTCACCTTTTTGTAGCTGAAAGTTGATGTAATCGATCATATCATGATGTATCAAAAAGCACAAGGTTTAAAGCCAAAACAGAATGTGAAACCAAGCTTTACAACAAAGTTATGGGAGACTGTATGTGACTGTGTAAGAACCTTTGTCTTCATTTAACATCAGTGATTAATGTCTGTATTATAAATGACATTTTCACTTTTAGTAACCGTCATACAAATGATTAGTAAGAAGTTGCTAATTTCTTCCCCCTAAGGCTAAAAACCTCTTTTTTCATATTCATCTCAGCTCCATATTGGTTGGTGCCATTGACTATATGCTTGCAGGGGTGCACTTGATAGAATTACGTCTTGTATTTCTTCTGTAATGTATTTGGTATTTGAGTTCAGTTTATGGTTATTGAAAATGTTCAAAACAAGTTGTTTGCAGAAAATTTAGTTAAGCCAAGTCAAATAACTATTTACCCATTTTACTGTATGTTTAACCACTGATTTAAAATGCTTTTACAATTAGATTAGTTTTTTAAATGTAAACTGCTTTTGCTACGTACCCCTGCTAGCATTGTTATTCAGTCTGATATTTCATTTAAGTAGAACATTTTCACTTGCCAGCAAAAAGTTAGTTTTTTGTGTGCATTTCCACATAATGGGAGGCATTCATGGATGTTTTCCATTTATTTTTATTCATTTATAAATAGTAAAATATACAATTATACACAAACTATTGATGCGATGTAGATCCACTTTTTGATTTAAGTAAATTATTGTAGTCGTTACACACTGGCAGCCAGCAGCCACTCCTTGTTTATCCACCCCATTCCTATTACATTATGGGTGTGACTTCTGGCACGTCCTGTCACTTAACTGGAACTGGCGTTTTCAATGATAACAGGACGCTAAATGTCTTTGAGTGACTGATGTGGTGTATCATTCAATCATGAAGACTTAATTTAGCGGCGGTGTTGTTTGAATAATAATAACACTATAATTGCTTATTTGATGCTTCTAAAGCCTTAAAGGTGTGCCACAGTTCACAAGGTGAATCTGTTATTATGATACTTTGTGAGTTATGCTAGCACTGGAAATATCACCTAAACTTTGTAACCCCCCAGTTACCTTCCCAGGAAACCTGTGGACATGCCAGTCAAATTTGTTGGTATCAGTTTTATTAATACATCTATTTAAAGTAAGCAGGCTGTGAAGTGAAAATGTTCCATCTTTATATTTTTGAAAATCTTTGTAAGTTGTGGTTTGATCTTTTGCCATTTTGATGCTTCTGCAGCTTAACCTTTCCAAATGCATATCACTTATGTCCATCTGCTTGGTTTATTTTTTGATTCATCTTACTCTTCCCTGTGTATATTCCCCTCCTTTTTTTCTTTCAACTTTATTTTTCCAGTGTCTTTCTGCTGAGCTTGACACCTACAAGCATGATGTTGAACATTTTTCCCAAAAACTGGAAAAGCAGAGTCTAGATCTGGATAATGTGTGTAAGGAAAGAGAGGATGTTAAGGCTGAGAAAGGCAAACTGGAGAAACAGCTTACAGATGTGCAGAGTATGCTCTCTGCCCTTGAGATCACTCACCAGGAGGTTTCAGTCCAGAATGAAGAACTGCGAAAAACCAGAGATCAGCTTTCAAAAACTAAAGAGGAACTACTTACTAACAACAAGCATTCAGATGAAGAAAGGATTTCGTTGAACAAGGAGTTGGAAAAACTCCGCAATCTTCTTGAGGAAGTACAGACTGAAAACAAAAACCTCAAGAATGCTAAAAGTGAGCAGCAGGCCCAAATTGAGGAGCTTCAAAGACAAAATGCAGCTAAGACCGACTTGCTCCAGCAGCATCAACAGGACATCCAGCAGATTGAGGCTAAAAAGAAGCAGCTACTTGAGGATTATGAAAATGTCTGCAAAGAGAAGAACCGACTTGAAGACGACCTCAATGAAAGCAGGTCAAAGCTCACGTGTGAGAAGGACAATCTGATTTTAGAGAGAGATTCAGCTAGGAATGCCAAAAAATCTCTTGATGCTAAGAATGCTGAGTTGCAGGCAAAACTTAAATCCTTGAACTTAGAAAAAGAAGATCTTACAATGAAGAATACCCAGCTGCAGGCCCTCACAGAAACACTGACAAAAGAGAAGGTGGAGATGTCGTCTGAAATCAGTGCTGTTGTGTTGGATAAAAAGAGCCTTGAGACAGTCAAGGAGGAGCTCCAGAATAAGCTCAGTGCTACAAAGAAAGACTTGGAGAGCTCTGTCCGTGAATGTGAAGAACTTAAAGCCTCAAAAATGAGCCTGGCACAGATGCTGGAAGAGTTCAAGATGAACAGTCAGGTGACTGATTCTGAGAAGCTTCACCTTCTGCAGGAGAAAGAAGACTTGCTTGCAATCCAAAGAAAAGTCTGTAATGAGAAAGAAGAGCTCCTCAGAGAGATCGAAGAATTAAAGGAGAAGCTTCAAGTCTCAACAGAACAACTGTCTCAGTCCAACAAGAAATTTGAAGAGGCATTATTATCTTTTGAACAAGAGAGGCAAGCATTTCGTCTTCAGAATTCTGAAACTGAGATGGCTTTACATGCTTTACGAAAAGAAAAGATGAGTCTGGATTCAGCAATAGAGCAGCAAAAAATGGACTATGAGCGTTTGGCAGGGGAGAAGGGAGAATTCGAGGAGAAGCACACAAAAGCCATATCTGAAAAAGATGCTCTGTCTCTAGAGCGTGATAAGCTAGCGAGTGATATCCGAGCAACTAAGGACCAGTTAGATAGTTACACCAGAGATAATGCAGTCTTGATTCAAGAGAAGTCTAATTTAACAACAATGCTAGAGGACACCAAATGCCAAAAAGACAAGGTTGAAGCAGAGATGACCTCATTGAAACTAGAAAATGCTGACCTACAAAATGAACTGCAGAAACACAAGTCTGATATTAAAATTCTTGAAAAGGAGAAAACTGAACTGGTTCATGGGAACAGTAAAGTAAAAATGGATCTCGAAAAGGGTAATTTAGAATTTATTCAAAAGATTGATAACCTTACAAACGATTGTCAGCGTCTGCAATCATTGCAGACTGAGGCTGACAACAAAGTGCAGTGCTTGCAAAAGGAGAGTCAGGGGCTGCTTCAGGAGATCCAAGGACTTAAAATGTCAGATTGAATCCATGTCAGAGGCCAAGAACCTTCTTGAGACCCAGCTACAGGCTGAATCCAGTGAACGAAGTAAAACAATATCTGAAAAGGATGGTCTTTCCAAACAGATAGAGGAGCTGCAGCAAAGATTGTCTAAAGTCATACAAGAAAATAAAGAGATTTCTTCTAAACTTCAGAATTCTGATGATGAAAATAAGTCTTCTATGGTGGATATGGAGGCTTTGAAAACCCAACTGAAGAAACAAGAGCAAGAAACCAGCCAGTTGACAGAACATAAAGAACAGCTTTTATCCAAGCTTGAAGAAATGAACAAACAAATGGCCCTCCTGACCAAAGAGAAGGAAGACGTTTTAGCTGGGCAATGTAAATTGGAACAGGACATTTCATCTCTCCACTCAAGCCAAGAAAGTTGGGTTGCAGAGCGGTCAAGACTCCTTGGAGAGTTAGACAAGTTGCACGTTAGCCAGAATCAACTAGAGGTTAATGTCAAGAGCCTACAATCTGACAAAGACCTTTTGGAAAGTCAATACAAGAAAGCTGTTGAGGATGCTTCAGCTTCCGCCACTGCAACAGAAGAGATTTCCACCAGCATCTCAAACCTAACAGCTCAGAAGAATGCCCTGCAGGTGGAGAGAGATGAAGCCACCCAGCAAGTCAGGCAACTTGAGTCCCAACTAAAAAATGCCATTTCTAAGCAGCTTGAGGTATTCCTCCTCCAGTAGTAATCACTGTCACATATACAGTAGAGTGGCTGGGGCTTTGTCACCTACTCACTGCATGCTTGCTGGTTTTGTTCCTTTTCCCCTTCCCTTTTATTTTCGTGTCTAACTTTCATCTTCCATTTACTAACCGCTGGTAACTACCCTTCGCTCCCAGCCTTTGCCTGTGGGCTTATAACGTGATCTAACATTTAGGCAAATTCTTATGGGTTACATGATTATGTAAGTCTAAGTTGATCTTTATCACCATCTGATGGTGTGTCATATTCTATTTGATTATATAATTGTTAATAGACAATGAAAAAAGATAGATGTGGAGATTTCCTAACATATTTCTATGTAATTAGCTTTCATCACTGACAGTAATGCAAAAGAACTATTATATTAAATGCTTTATCGACACATTACACAGGTAATGTGTTGTCAGTATCCGTTCTGAGGCCACAGGTTGTAGAGTATTTTATATTATATACTAATTATTTTCCTCCTTAGTGTAATATTTATGTTGTTAATTCTCAACCAGAATGTACTTGAAAATTGGAATGAACTGAGATTTGGATAACTGATGCGAAATCAATAATTAAGATGGCTAAGTAATTAAGCATGCAGTTCATTTGTTAAACAATATTAAAAGGGGATCAATCCAAACTCAAAAGATGAATTATGAATAGCTTCATCAGACGAGCTACGAATGTTTTATTCTGGTTGGTGTTTGGTTGATGTCATGAAATAAAGATGCCAACCAAGCATTTGCCGCTCTTGATTTGAAACCTTTGTTCTTAACAAATATCCTGATCGCACTGTTTAGGCTACAGAAGCCTCTGGCAAGACTGCTGAGGCTCTCGAACAGCTGACAAAAGAGAAAACCAGTTTGATGGAGGAGAAGAATAAAGCCCAATCTTTGTTGAAAGAGCTCCAGAGCTCTAAGCAGGAGATGGCGACTGAGGTAAGAGATGGGTCTTTGCAGAGAAAATGCTAATGTAATCTCTCAGATACAATAATAATTATTTTGTCAACATTGTTCTAGCTCAAAAAATTAAAGAAAGAGAATTCCAAGCACCAAGAAGATCTGAATGTATCCAAAGAGCAGCTTTGCACAGAATCTCAGAAAACTAAGAGTCTGTGCCAGGAAATGTGAGTGTATCTTTGATTTTGGCTGCAGATATAATTTGTTGTCTACATGAGCTGTTGGAAATTCTTGATGATGTTACCATTTGTATTTTTTCAGTGAGGAGCTTAAGGAAGCTGATTCTGTGAAGACTAAGTCCCTGCAGATGCTGCAAGATGAGAACAAGAAGCTGACTCAGGAGCTTGATAACAAACACAAAGGCCAGAGTGATCTCTCGAAGGTACAGCACATAATATCTTTATTTGCTAAATTGTGTTTCAGGTATTGATCTGCTGACCATCGCTGGATTAGAACTTTGTTTTTGTTTTGTCTTTTTTCCTAGCTCAAGGATGAGAACTCCAAACTCAAAAAGCAGTTGAAGGAGTTTAAGCAAAGGTAAGAGAATACACTATAATTTTATGATCCAGGCTTTTTTCTAAAGTGTGATGCCTAAATGAGCACAAATGCTTTCACCTGTGAATCGTACGTCATGCTGTTTTTTCCTCCAAAGCCTGCCGAATAATGCCTTCAGGTACTTCACACCTTTTAATATTATGTGATGTCAGTCGTCATCATGTCCTAGTAGAAACCCTTTAACCAAATATTTTTTTATGTAGACAAATAATTAGGAACAAACATGGTGCAGCAGTGTGCCTGTGCCACCCAAGCACCTCCACTCAGAAATGTAACGGAGAAGAACTCTAACCTGCAAATCCACCACAGTCCACGGGAGAGCGCACCAAAACAGGAAATGCATGCTTGAATTTTGTCTGTCATATAGGTTTAAATGAATCGGTAAATAGAGCAAATAATGTGTAGGATGGAAGCGTAATCTGACCACACATTAAGGCAAAGCACTATTCATCCTGAGTTATGATTCAAAAGGTAATTTACCTTACAGCCCCATCCCGCCTGCTTAACAGTTTCATCTGTTTTCACTGCAGTTTTGTTTTTTTGTTGCTGTTTTGTTTTTTTGCCATTGTTTTCTGAATCCCCGGCTTGTTTTCCACTGTCAGTTCAATAATTGTAAAAAGAAAAATACAAAGTTTTGCCAAACAACTGTCAGAGAAGAAATGGCTCCTAGTTCTGTGTATGTCTCCTCACATTTGAGTCTGTAGTAGCCCTACTTCTCAGGTAAAAAAGTCAAAAAGGTAAAAATCTGCTAAGAAACAATTTGGTAAACTGGGGCCATTTTCTTCTTTGCCTGGAGCGATTGTGTACTTGACCCTGACCTTTAGTGTGTATTGTATGTGTATTTGATAGTGAGAGCACCTTGAAGGAGCAGTTTGACAAGGAGAAGGCCACCCTCCAACAGTCCATCCATAAAAACAGTGCCTTAATTTCAGAGAAGGACCAGCAGGTGGAAAACCTGAGAAGTGAGGTGAGAATCTAATGCATGATGGTACTGTCTATTTTCAGTTGGTGTGGCAGCTTATTGACTGTTGAGCTTGCACAAAATTAATTATAGCAAGTTAAAATTTCCACAGAAAATTTCCACAGAAAAATTTAGACCGATGTTGTGATTTTATGCACCCAAAGGTCGAAATCTCCTTACTGTCGGCTGTTGTGGCAGATTTATTTGACAACATGCTTTAACAGGATATGAATGTTAAAGCCCATGTGTACCTTTTAGGTGCAATTTCCTTTTCACAGTTGGCAAACAAATCAAATTAGCATGGACCTTTCAGGGACATTTCCCATATTGCAGAGTCTAACAGGATGTCATTTTCTAGGGCAGCTTTCATGTTGAGTGTGCATGCAAGTGAGCATACAGACGTCATCTTAAACTGCAACTTTGAAGATTGTGAGAAAGTATGCCCTCTTGGCAGTGACACATTTCTTACATGTTCAAAATATCTGTTATGCTTTAATCCTATTAAAGCTTGTTTTGAATGTATAATCTCAAATCTCTACTTGTAAATTGGATAAATGACAGAATTTGTATTACTGTTGTTAATAATCTGTCACTGAGTGTGAGTGATTTCAACTGTTGTCATAATATATTTTTAGGGCAAAGAGTTTTGTCCAAGAAACGTAATATTTGTTCCAATATTGAATAGCATGGGTTGGTCTTCACAGCTGGCTGTACTGCGTGGGGACAGTGCCTCAGTTAAGACACTGCAGGGTACAATTCAGGCCTTGGAGCATGACAAGGCTAATCTACAGGAGCGTGTTCAGAGACTGGAGAAGGATCTGGCTGCAGGGCCTGACACCATCAACAAGTCCTCAGGTAAGAGTGGGCTGAACATATGATCACAGCTAACATTACTGGCAGCACTAAGGTCCGTTCTCTGTGAGGTAACCTCCTAAACATAACAGGATTAGTGAGTGTACTTCTGCATTTCATTTAAAATGCGTACCTGTGATGTTCAAGGTGATGCAGTTTTGGACCAACTAAGGGAGGACAAGGAGACCGCAGAGAGTCAGGTATGTGTCTTTCCTCTTTACATTAACACCAGTCGTAGGCCTGGATGGGTTGAGGGTTCTTGCCATTCATATCTTCAGTGTAAAGATGCTTCTGTACGCTGGCCCATAGACTTTTCTGGTCTGCCAAAAACTAGGTCTCACTAGGCAGTTGTACGGAAGTAGTCTTACTGAATGCTGTTTGCAAAATGACTGTGCTGCTTACTCAGGCATTTACTAACAAATGTTACTTCTGATGAAGCAGTAGACTCTGAATTTACATTTTATGATTCACTCATATAGCCTTTACAGTATAATGTTTTACAGAGGTGAAATGGATGTAAATTCATTTGAAATTCTATTAAAGACATATTGAGCTTCTGACATGATCTCTGCTCTTTCAGGGGTGATTAACAGGACTGAAAGTGGTGGGATGATAGCTTGTGTCATCATTCTCGGAAAAACCTCTTACTTCTAGGCTCCAGCCTCTGTTAATTAAAAAATGTTATACTGTATTATTTGTAAGTGATGATTTGAAGTGTGTTGTGTGGCAGTAAGTGGGTCCTAATTTGAATCTCAAATTTTCTTCTTTTCTCTTTCTTAAATCCGAACTCCTCTTCTCTGCCCTGTCTCTGATGTTGGCAATACTACACCACCATCAGGCAGCGGTTTGTTAATGTTTTTCATCAGCTTCACTTGTGCATGTTTGTCTGTCACTGTCACTGTGGCTCTTATGTTTTGTTTTGATCACATTATGGTTGGTGTCAAAACCACTAACTGTCTTCCAAAAATGAATCAAGCTTGGTTTCTGGTTGCCTTAGCATTCATTAAGCATATGATAAAATTCCAAGGGAAAATTCGAGTTATCATATATGGTTAGCAGATCTCGTAATTATTACTTTAACTCAGTAATAACTAATCAATGGGTTTTTTACTGACTCATTCCAAGCTTCGATTTTATTTGGCTGAAAGCTGACAGTAGTGATTCATCAACACAGATTAGATTTGTTATTTGGAGGAGTATGGCGAGACATAGTTACTATTCTGTTGTCACTAATCTTCATCATAAGATTAAGGCAAAGTCTTTACACATGAAACGGTGAATAAGTTTCACAGGGGGTTCTTTTGTCAATTTAAAATTAATATTGATTACGGAAATGTGTTGATAGATATTTACCGTTCACCAGCAGGAGGACTAATGTCACTGTTGTCATTATCCTTTACAGATTGAGTTCCTGAATTCAGTTATCGTTGACCTTCAGAGGAAGAATGGGGAACTCAAGGACAAATTGGAGACAATGGCAGCCGCTGCTCTCAATGGGAATAATCCAAGTGAGCTGGATAATTATGATAGGTAAGTCCATTCATAGCTGTCTTCCTCTAAATAACACCAGCTGTGTGGCAGGACGACTCAGTTTTCTTTTTGCATCACTGGACCGTTAGTCTGACTAACCAGATCTAGACCATGGAACTAACAATGAAAATCTGGATACAACGTCGGAGGCAGAGCCCAGTTCATTCCTATGAAAGCTGGTAGTGAAGTGAATCATTTTGCATGTGCTCACTGCCCCAGGTGAAGAACAAGTTTCTCCCAACTTCGTTTTGCAGGGGCATCCTGCATTGCTGCATACTGGGTTTAGTGTCACCAAAAGCCGTTTTTATACTGGGCAATAAGCCACCAATTTGCCACCTTTTTGGTGGCTCGCTCCGCGGATTTAGACAGGAGGCGGCAAATTGGTGGTCTGTTTTGTTCCACCAATTTTGCGCAGGTAATTTTGCACCTCTGCTGAAATCCGAGGCGGCAATGTGGTGGCATATCCTGAGGTGGGCGGAGGTGTCGATGACGTGCACTGCTGCGCACCCACAGCCTGGGAGTTTTAAAACCAGGAAACAGCTGATCACAGCAGTCAGTTCGTCACTTCATACACGAAGATGAGCAACTGGAAAGCAGCTGAGATCCGGGAGATGCTAGCGTCTCCTCGGTCTCTGTAGCTGTCTTGGTTGTCCGCTCGTTGTTGTAGCGGCAAGCTAATGGCGGTCGCTACTTTTAAATTAAAAGCCCCCCGCTAAGAACCCAGTTCTAAACTCCGATGGGGTGCAATGTAAAGCTCTTATTTTGAAGACAGATTCGATCTGCTTCTCTTCACGCCCAACTTCGTGCTTCACGTAACGTCACATTTGAAAAGGTGGAATATTACACCTCCGTTTTAGATAGAAAAGGTGGCACATTGCAGCCTTTACCTTGCTGCAAATGTGCCACCTTTTCTATCTAAAATGGGCTAAAGACAATTGGGATTAGTTTAAAGAAGATTAAACAAGTTGCACATAAAAATTGCCTTCTTTTTTGCTGCAGCCATGACAAGGAACCCGTGAAGAAGAAACCTCCGCCAAGGCTGTTCTGTGACATCTGTGATTGCTTCGACCTCCACGACACTGAGGACTGTCCCACACAAATGCAGGTGCCCGACTCCCCTCCACACACCACCTACCATGGCAGTAAGGGCGAAGAACGAGCCTACTGCGACATCTGTGAGGTCTTTGGCCACTGGACCGATTCCTGTAACGATGACCAGACCTTTTGAAGCCTGTACCACCTTTGTTTCGCACAATCACTATATTTGCACATCATGTTAGATTATGCGGTGCTTTTGGGGTTTCGGTTTGTATGTGTGTGCATTTTGTGTGCTTGTTTTTGCCAAGTGTCTTTAATGTCCACGCCAGTCCTTAAGCGCTCTTATAAGAGAATGGGCTCCTCAGAATCTCTTTCCAACAATTCAGATATCCAGAAAAATAATATACAGCAGTTAACAGTTTGTATTTGTAATTGTAAATGACTTTGGAGGACAAATGTTTGATATCCTGGGTTTGTGTGAGTGAGAAAAAAACTGTTGTTGGATGTGTCGTTGTGGGAGAAGCGATGGTCTTCTTCAGATCATTTAATTTATCAATATCCTAACATTGTTTGCACAGCTTGTTGGGGGATCGCAAAGATCATATAGTATCATAAAAGGTGTTATTTGAGACTGTAAATTACTTGATTGAAAAACAAATGTCAGTTTTCGCAAAAAAATGGTGAGCTATAGTTTATTTTTTTATGCCTGGAAATAATATGTACTCTTTAAAGGTTTGATAGTATGTGTGTAATTTTGTGGGGGGGGGAACAATCACAGGGAGAGATTTGCTGCCTCACAGGAGCAGTGAAACCCAGTGCTGTTTGGCTTTAATGGGAACGTTTGTATGCTCTTTATGAAGGAACTGCTGGATGATTGGTAAGAAAAGAGCATTGATACTTCAAGCACTTCATACTTACACTAACCCCTCATTTCCAGTGAAAGGGCCTTTCCAAAAAGTTTCTTTGCAATTAAAAGATTAATTTCTGTATGAAACGATGAGTTTCGTTGAAAAATGTTTTGAATATCTGTATAAAAAAATAAATGAAATTTATGTATGAATTGAAAATCAAGATCTCTGTGTTGATTATTATGGGAAGCACTAAGTACAGTCTCAGTGCATTGAGCTTGTAGCTTGTTGCTTTAATTGCTGTCAAGCACATGCACACTGCATTCTGTAGAGCCAACACGCATTCCTAAGAATATGTACAATGTAAGCACCGTGTTAGAGTTTTGAGGCAGGACCCATCTTAAACCCCGTATCGTTTCACACGATGACCTCAAGTATTGTATATTTCAAAACAAGTCTATCATGTGACACTGTCTGAACCTGGAGCCATCAGGGTCTCATTTCTTACGTTTGTTCTTAAAGTAGTACAGCAAGTCTTCAAGGCACAGATCACAGACAGGAATCTGATGTCCACAGCCACAGAGCAGCACAGATTAAACAAAGTATGACGTAATAAACAACGCCTTACATAAAGCCAGAAAGGAAAAGTTGACGGCATGCTTTGGACTACTTGTGAGCACATTTACAAGTTCCATGTTTGTGCAACTTATTGCAGTTCTCTCCTGATTGTTGCATCATCTTTAATTGGGTTTAGTCCCCTATATAAATGTATCGCTATCATATGTGCAGAACATTAATTTGCATATTACTTTCAAAACAAATTGTGATTCTAAGTAGTGCTTAAGTAGCCTAAAGCAGGGAAATACATTTTTCTAGTGCCTTTTTGAAGCACATTTTGACTGGACGTTAAAGGCTCAGATGAAATAACATTTTTTCTTCAACATATGTGATTTCAAGCAGTGTTATGGGATCATTATGAGGTCTGAGTAGATCATAACAATGGAAAAAATCTTGCGTAACAGTGCTGCAATATGGCATATTCTAGGAATTACGAAATGCTTGGCATATTCAACTCTACGGTATGTTTACAGTCAGCAGCAACAAGGGAATGCAGGGAGGAACTTGTAAGACTTAATTTAATTTTTTGATATTTTCCTTTTTTTTTTTATCTGTCGGGGGTTTATTAAAGCACTGGTTGAGACTAGTTCAGAGGAATAACTTACATTTGGTCTGAGAGATTTTAAAACGTAAGCCTGGTTGAGGTGCTGAGACAAAACAGGTGGTTTGATTTAGGAGCTTTGGTGTGGGAGCAGAAGCTGGCGAGCTTCAGATGCAGACCGCCATCTCTCCAGCTCCACCCTCAGCTCCACAGAGTTGCCTGCGAGGACGTCCATCTCAAATTTCTTCCCTCCATCTTCTTTGCCTGCAGGGCACAACATCAACCAGCATTCAGGATTTTAAGCAGACTGAAAATATTTTTTCCTTTATACTGGACGCTGAATACTTCCCTCAATAATATTCCCTACAAGATATAACCTAAACATTGTACACTGTGGACGTAAGAAATTCTAGAGTATGTATTTATGTCAAAACCATAAAAAACTTTTAATAAAATAGCACTCAGCAGAGCGGAGCCTCTAATGTGGTCCACCAGTCCCATTGAATTCAATTCCATATAAAAATACATATCAAACTGCAGAGCCCTGGATTTTTCTAAATTTGAAACTATATGCTTAACCAGAATTCAAGCTCACCACATCAGCATCAAATTGTTTTCCATCAAATATCCACGCTATGTTATTCCCTGAGAAGTGAACGCAAATATAGAAAAAAAAAAAAAAGCCCTAGCTGGTAACGTTAAAGAAAGCGAGAAAGAATTCCTGGGTCCGTTGTAGTATAAAATAACCATAGTAAGTAGGTTGTGGTTTATATAAAATAACCACAGTTAGTAAATAGTAAATAATGGTAACTGATAATAACTATTAAAGTGATAAAAGTAAGAAATGAAGGGTAATAAGCGTAAAAGAGTTGATGAAACGTACCACCGGACACCAGCTGACTGAAAAGTGCATCTACTGATTAAAGCTGCTGTAGTCAGACGATGTGAAGTGTGAAAATGTAACCACTAATCTAAGTACTCTATCATATAACCAAATATGTAACACTTTTATTATGTACGAAAACACGGTGCAAGGAGTGATCAGATATAATGGGATACATCAAGAAAGGGACTAAGTTATCTAAAGGCCTGAAGGCCAGACTTTCAAAGAGCCAGTGATAGAGACAGAGGGAAGGCACCTGCTAAAAAAACCAAAGCGAGGCGAGGAGCAACTGGTCGATGTGCAGTTCTGCACGTACGCCAAGGCCTCGCGCAGGTGCAGAAGGCAAATTGGCGATTTTCCGTGAAAAATAATGGTGTCAGCAGAAATAAGGAAGAGCAGGGATTGGTTAAGGCCATTGCGTCCGAGAAGACACGCCCACTTTTGTTTGTTTAAAAGACAATGCACAGGGGCGCCGTTTAGCTCAGTTGGTAGAGCGGGCGTCCCGTGTACAGAGGCTAAGTCCTCGCTGCAGCGGACCCGGGTTCGACTCCCGGCCTGGGACCCTTTGCTGCATGTCACTCCCCCTCTCTCTCCTCCCATTTCCTGTCATATCTTCAGCTTGTCCTATCAATAAAACCATGAAAGGCCAAAAAAAAAAAAAAAAAAGACGATGCACAATGCTTTGAAACTTGGGTCAGTTTGGTTTTTTCATGGATTTTTGTCTGTGTCTGATCCCGCTCTTTTTTTGCCGGCAAATAAAGTTCTACTGCACTTAGCCTTGAAGACTCCTGGTGATTTTTTGATCTTTGAAATCTTTTGGACCAACCGAGATAAGTGAAGTCGAACACCGTCCCTTTATTTGGATCCAGACCTGAAGTTAACGGGGTCCATTAAATCCATTATGTAGTTTTTGTGTAATCCTGAGTACAAACCAAACAACCGACAAACAAGCGGACAATCGTAAAACCTCCTGGATGAATAATCCTTGCGCTCAGTTTGGCTGTTGAAAACGTTATTTGATTCTCTGATCCAGACAGTTAAATGAACCTGCTGAAGCTGCGGTATTCCTCTTCCCGGTACCACTGCCTCCTCTGGACTTAGACTGCTTGTGCTCCTTCTTCTTGTCCCCTTTGATTTTCTTTTTCAGATCCTAAAAGGTGAGTGAAAAAACATATACAAACTTGTAAGTTTGACAGTTTAAAGTCCGACTGGTTGTCCTTTCTGTCTCTTTTACACTCCATTTCACTCCTTTGGGCATTCTAAATCTTGCCTCACTGTTTCCCAAGCGATTTCCTAATAACTCCAGTGAAGTGGACCAGATAAAGATCAGTTTTGGATGCTTTCCTTAAAGGGAGCTGGATCTTTTTGGCTCTGTTCTGAGAGCTGTTTAAAAGACTAGCAGGCAGGAGGTTGGCGGTATCATGTTGTTTCAGCAGAGTGCTGGCTGTGTAAACACCTGTTCAGCATGTAAATGTACCTTGTCATGTGTTGGCGTAGCTTCCACCTCAGACTCTACATGCAGGCTACCGAGGTCACAGAGAACCTCGACCTTTTGACCTCCGTTGACGAGGCTTTGCAGAGGTACATGGACTGAGCCAAGGAGTCTTCTGATGGGCGTGTCCTGCACCAGCTCGGGTACAGATTTCTTCTTTTTGTCTTTGGACTTGGTGGAACCAGATTTGATTCGAGACTGAGGAACATACCAAAGACATGGAATGATTGACGGTTAACAATTTTACCTTCCAAAACAGACATTAAAACTTACAGTCCCTTAATGATATAAACATTGGTTAATAACATGCACAAACCTGTTCGGAGGGCCTTTTCCGCGAGCAATGACCAATCCAGGACAACCTTTTACATTTCCGTTAACTCATCTGTGCCACCTGACTAATGGAACGGGTGGGTCCAGTTTCTGTTCCAGTGGGAATTAAAAGATAAGCTCACCTCTTTCCTGCCTTTTTTTTCTTTAACAGTTTGGCTGGTTGTGACGTCTTCGGAAACTGCAGGCCATGACAGGACCTAAAATGTCAAGTGCCAGAATATGAGCCCTCGCACATTTTGCCAATGAAATGTTGCCCCCTCAAACTTATGTCTGGTACCTTTTCCTCCTCTATCCTCAGGTGAAGCCCTTGATTGAGGAATCTCTTTAAGCCCCTGAGATCACTGACGTTGAAGGTTTGTGTGTCGCTGAAGTCCATGCACTCTGACCATGACAGCTTTGAAGTGCTATGTCTTGATACTGAAATGGAAATTGACAAAAATACACGAGTGAAAGTTTAGCACACAGTGAATTAAAGAAAAGTGCCCCAAAGTCATATCAGACTAAAATATTACTTTACCAAAAGTGACAGTCACCAATTAAAATAATACTTGAGCAAAAGTCTAAATGTACCTGATATTAAATTCACTCAAGTATCAAAAGTAATAGTTGGGGCGACTGTGGCTCAGCGGTAGAGCCAGCCTCTTGTTATCGGAAGGTTGCTGGTTCGATTCCCCTGGTCTGCATGACGAAGTGTCCTTGGCCAAGATACCGAACCCCTGATGTGCTGGTCGGCACCTTGCATGGCAGCCACCGCCATCAGTGTATGAATTACTGTAAGTCGCTTTGGACAAAGGCGTCTGCCAAATTCCCTAAGAATGTAATAGTCTGGTAATGAATGTACAAAAGTAAAAAAATTTATAAGTTTGCCGATTATTGGAATTGACGTTCAGCATTTTTCTGATTATTGGAATCAGTGTTTTCTTTAATCCGATTGCCGATATGATAAATTAATTTATAAATGTGCTCCTTTCGCTCCGGTGCAACATGCAAAGTAAGTACTTTCAGCAAGTCAGAGGCACATAGTGGATGAGAAGAATAAATACAAACAAACCATGGACTTAGTGGTAAATGGTAATTATCAGTCTAATCATCTAGTTTGAGGGTGTGTACAACCTCAACTGGCAGTTCTGACTGTGCGTTTCTCGTCTGTGTAAATTCCGGAGAAGCTGATAAGAAAAGTCAGACAGGATATGTTACTAAGGGAAATATATCAACATTTCCAAACGCCTTAATACCACTGCACTGACAGTCATGCAGTTTATTATTGTTTAAATATATATATATTTTTTAATCTCCCTGAATAAAGAACCTCTTCAGCTCTATTAGTGTTTGTGCATGTTGTGCAATAATGCACGGTCCTGTAGCCCTGAAACCCGTGCAGGTGAGATGATGGAAGTGTGATTACCGTATGCGGTATCATGGCAGCTTCCCTCGGTATACTCCTTCAAGTCAAGTGTGTCTGGTTTGGGCGTTCCTTTTTTCGTTCGATGGTAGGTCAGCATCACTGGAGCAGCCCTCTGTCACATGTGCTGCGGCTGCTGCGTCACATTTAGCCTCACTGTCGATTTTCTGTAAGCAGCACCACATAAAAGCCAAAAGTGCAGATTAGGAAGATAGTGAAAGTCTCTTTTTTTTCTGTGCAGTTCCAGATAAATTCCATTATGTTCTTTTGTGATAACCTTACAAAAACTTGAACAAGGTGTCTTTTCTCTTCTTTTTTAGAAGCAAATCGAGGCTAGGAGATGCTTGATTTGTCCATTTCTGGATTTCCGTGATCTGCCCTTTATGAATGAACCAGACTTTCACATTTTACATATTTTCACAAAGATAAATCTCTCCTGTGGCTGATTCCTCTGTGTAAAAACCTAATTCAATATGGCCTGCACCCTCACAATATTCTGCAGATGTTGGTCCCCAGAGTTTGAATAGAAAAGTTATAAATATACTGCCGCTAGTTTCTTGAATAAGGAGTTGATTATCATCCAGGAACTCTTCTGAAATTGCTTTCTAGGATTATTCTGTTTTTATGCATCATTATTGTCTTGTTCTATTTATTTTCCCCTGGTCTTGTATTGCATTACAGCTGAGTGTTGTGTTCACAGATCCGTAGTGTGCGACAGCTGAATGTGTGTGTTTGTACTGTGCTAACGTTTGTCACAACGTTTATGATGCCCTCTTGGCCAGGTTCACTAATGAAAAAGAGATTTTAATCTCAACGATCTATACAAAACAAGGCACATGTAAAACTTGTGCATATTAGACTATAAGACTTATTTAATAACCCTCCCTCATGAAAAATTACAGGCGTTCTTAAATGGAAAAGATGAGCTGATGTTTGTTTTAATTTTTAATTTGATTTTTTTTCACTTGTTGTTCACTTGTTTTTTATGAATTAAGCATTTTCTATGCTTTTGTGCTGTATAGCTGTCTTGGGTAGGGGGATACTGTATGTCGTACTGTTTTCTTGCATTGTTCCTTGTTTAAACTCAATAAAAAGAAAGACTTGAAAAATGTTCAAACTTTTCTTTTAGATTCTTTAGATTCAGCGCTTGATGATCATTTATTCATTTAGTGTTTATAAAAATTGAACTGAAAGCTGTCAATAAGTTATCAGAATATAATGGAGAGAAATCCCATTTGAAAAATCAAAATATGCCAAAAACCCATTTGCTTTAAATTCAGTGTTCACATGTGACGGTCGGGACAGTTTTAACCTTACAGAGATGTAAAGAGACTGAAAAGTGAGGGAAGGATACATTACTAGGTTATCAGGCGTTTGATGACTGAGGAACTCGTATGTGATGAAATGTCTGTAGGTGACAACAGGGAAGTCTGAGGAGCTGCCGTCCACACTCATCATCGGGTCTGGGATTCCCCACATCCTGCCCACCCTCACCGTCACTGAAGCCTGGTCCACTATCAGATCTGTACGAAAGAAAACGACTCTGTCATTTCATCCATATCTAGAGGGTGACTAAAGTTTGTAATTCAGAGCACGAGCCCACGTTCAGATGACTCAGATATGTTAACTGTTGGCTGTCCATAGTCTCACCACTCATCTTGGCCAAGCCCTTAAAACAATGTCTTTCCTTGGGGGAGATCCGTGAGCCGTCCAGGTAGGAGAGCTGTGGGAGACTGTCCACAGTGAGGCCCGGGTAGCAGGATGCAAGAGTGAGGGGGTTTCCCTCCAGCACCAGCGTCCTGAGCTGGGGGAGTGTGGTCAAGGCATTGAGCAGGGCCTGCTGGTCCTGAAACTCACAGTCACTCAGGTCCAGACACACTAGCTGTGGCCTAAGGTCAGAGACATGCCATTTTTCATTTTTTATTCACAAATTTCATAGCAAAAACTTAACACATAAAGCTGATTTGGAATCAGTGAATCATCTAAAGAGAACTCCAGCAACTTATTAAATCGAGTCACTGAAATATCCTGTCTTTTGGTCCCCTGTGGGTCAAGCTCCAAAAATGCTCCAACATTTCTCATAATCCAGCTCCTTCGTCTGACCCCATCCTTCCTAAATGCTCACCAAGTTCAAACAAGCTGTACGAAACCCTGCCGCTGATAGCTGTGGCTCGATAGCTCGTCATTATTTCAGGTTGTCCATCTGTCCCTACGTCATTCGGTCCGTCCTATTCTTGTCGATGCGATCTCAAGAACACCCCGAATGAATGTCTTCGTATTTGGCACAAACATCCATTTCGGCCACTACTGAACAATCAATGATTCAGGAATTATGACAAAATGTTCGGATAGTATAAAAGTTAAGACAATCACCCTGCAACACACTGTCTGTGTGTTAAGGCCAGAAATACTGAGCTCATAGCTCCAAGCACCCACTTCATCCATACAGTTCTGTTAAACCTTCAATTAATTTGGATATTTGAATTTGGTGTTGTTTCATTTGTTCCACTGGTCATAGGATTTTGTAATTCTGATGGCAAAAAAAATCTTTTTCTCATCATGATGGGTTAAAACTGATGTTTTTGGATATCTACTATTCTTTTTAACTGATGATGAAGAACGACAACTTAAGAAAGTCATTTCCCCCAATGGCTTAGTGATGTGACAACCATGTGAGATATAGTAAGCTGATCTCGCGACAGTGTTTCAAAGTGTCTCTGAAGTTTATCAGGAAATACAATTACATGTGTGAAATCTGTCAAAGATGAAAAAACGTACCATGAAACACCAAAAACAACTCGATTACTTGTGTCTTTAGTTTGACCCTGCTTTGGTTTACCTCTCTAAAAACCAGCGCACTTCCTGTGTGTGTGTGTGTGTGTGTGTGTGTGTGTGTGTGTGTGCACGTTTGTGGGTATTTGTGTTAGCTAACCAGTGTCTTCCTGTAAGATGAGAAATGTCTTCATGGGAACCCAGACTGTTTGAGCCAAGGCTGAGGTAGCGTAGGTGAGGAGGATGTCGGCTGGTGAGTCTGTTCAGAGCGGACAGCCGGTTTGCACGTAGCTCCAAAATCTTTCAAAGAGAGATACGTACACCCAAACTGTTAATCATCACCACATCTGTGACACGGTCAAACCTGTGATGTCATATGTTGCCATCTGGTGCTGTCACAGCAGGTGCTTCATCTTTAATGTCATGGAAGGAAAGCAACAAATTTTCTACTCTGCATGATTCAAGCATTGATCACCCTTTAATGACAAACTTTTGTGCAGATATCTGGCAAAAATTTCACAATCTGATAAGCTGAAGAGCAAAGTGGTGCAGGACTGACTCACCTTCAAAGTGCTGGGAAGGTTTTCTACAGGGATTTCAGAGATTTTGTTAGCACTCAGCACCAATTCCTCCAGCTTTGAGAACTTTAACAGGCCGCTGTCGATGACTGACACCTGAGCAGAACATATCAGAACACGTACAACTTTTCACAATCATGCAAAAGAGAAACGGCGAGTGGCTTGAATCATATTTCAAAAACAACATTTGGGTGTATAGAAACTACAAATCATTACACTTACACCTTTGTCCACAATACGAAGTGTGGTAAAGTAATTGTAAATGAAGGCAGTGTGCAGGCGTTCAGGTGCGAGCACAGCCAGCTGTCTCAGGGCGGGAGCTTGAGGGCTCCACGATTCATCGTACATCCATGGAGAGTGAGGGCAGCTCAGCAGATCCAGCAGGGCGTCTGTGTCCTCCGTCTCTGCTGCCTCTGGTTTGTCTTTTGCCTTTCTCTGAGAACATATTCACGGTGTTTGTTGGTATCTTATGCAAAAAGGATGCCACTTTATGCAGCGTTGAGAGTGCTTTAAATCAGAAAAGAGACATGATTGTATTCTAACATAATCTAGAAAGCACTGCAATCAAAAAACAAACAACGAAAAAACTCACCCAGCTGCCATTTCCACAAGGAAAGTCATTCAGACAGAGGCGGCGAATCTGCTTCTCTATCGCAGCAGAGAGTGTTTTTGAGCTCATGCCTGCCGACATTCGTTACCGCATGACACATATAACATAGAAGAGAGAGTAGGTGCAGCGTGGACGTGTGGTCAGTCTGTCTTCGGTCGGTCTCTCAGGGAAAAGGACCTTTTGTGTTCATTGTTTACAAACGGTTGTCGGTTGCCTGGCAACAGCTGGGGCTCTCTCCAGGAGGAACACCGCATCAGGTCAGGAGCTCAGTGTCCGTCTAGGTGGAACACTACATTCATTCAGCTCACCTGCGTTTTCTGTTGTGAAAAAATGGGATTGTTTACCCAACTGTGTCCATCTAAGTGGCCCTCAGTCACCGGCCCCCTCTCACACTACAACACCGAAGACACCACCGTCCCAAATGCCCCAACTGCTCCACCTGCTCCCGGCTGAGTTACAATTAGCCTACTTTTAATATTTTTCGTATATTTTAATGTGACAATTAATTGACCTTTCATTCATCTTGTCTTCTTGTTTTTTCTCACCTGCCCAGGCACTATGGATGGAAAGTAGCTAGTTAGCTAAATCTGGTACAAAGCATCTCCTCTCATCTCGAGACTAATGTTATTTTGTATGTTGTCCCTGATACAAATAAACTTACTATACTATCTTTTTGAAAATCATAAGTAGCCTAAATCTCAACTTCCAGGTTTCAAACTCTAAGTTTTGTGTCCTAAACAAGTTATAATACACTCTTCATCATATACACTGTCTGGCAAAAAAAAAAAAAAGTAACCACCCAGCTTTAACTAAGAAAAAATATTTCTCAGCTTTTATTCACATTTGAACAAAAAGTGGCATGTCCAAAATTATTCATACCCTTCTCAATAAAGCCTCTATTGAGAAGGGTCGGCTGGTGAGTCTGTTCAGAGCGGACAGCCAGTTTGCACGTAGCTCCAAAATCTTTCAAAGAGAGATACGTACACCCAAACTGTTAATCATCACCACATCTGTGACACGGTCAAAACTGTGATGTCATATGTTGCCATCTGGTGCTGTCACAGCAGGTGCTTCATCTTTAATGTCATGGAAGGAAAGCAAAAATTTTCTACTCTGCATGATTCAAGCAATCACCCTTTAATGACAAACTTTTGTGCAGATATCTGGCAAAAATTTCACAATCTGATAAGCTGAAGAGCAAAGTGGTGCAGGACTGACTCACCTTCAAAGTTCAACCTGCAAGGTTTTCTACAGGGATTTCAGAGATTAAACAAGGTCAGCTGCAGGGCTGTCATTGTGGAAAAAATATTTCTCAGCTTTTATTTACATTTGAACAAAAAGTGGCATGTCCAAAATTATTCATACCCTTCTCAACAAAGCCTTTAGTGGCTATTACAGCAATCAAACGCTTCCTATAATTGCTGACCAGCTGTTTGCATGTCCCCACTGGTGTTTTTGCCCATTCATCTTTAGCGATGAGCTCCAGCTCTTTCAGGTTGGAGGGTCTCCTTGCCATCACCCCTGATCTTTAGCTGTCTTTTTTTTTTGTCCGCTAACCATTTTTTCACCGCTTTTGCTGTGTGTTTTGGGTCGTTGCCATGCTGCAGACTGCCTGATGTTGTTGTTGAGAATCTTTTTTTTTTTTTTTTTTTGTAGATTGTTTTTGCCTTTATGGCTTTATTGATTGCCCAGCTGAAGACATGACAGGAAACAGGTTGAAAGAGAGGGGGAGTGACACGCAGCAAATGGTCCCAAGGCCGGGACTCGAACCCGAGGTCGCTGCAGCGAGGACAAAGCCTCTGTACATGGAACGCCCTTCTACCAGCTGAGCTAAAGGGCGCCCCACGTCTTGTATTTTTTAATGATACTTTGCTCTGTAGCCACTGGAACCTGAAAACATTTAGTTACGGCCTTATAGCCCTTTCCTGACTTGTGAGCAGCCACAATGCGCAGCCGCAGGTCCTCAGTGAGCTCCTGACTGTCCACAAACCAACTGCAGAGAGCTGCTGTTTTTCACCTGTTGAGTTGATTAACCCTTTCATGAATGAATTATGATAACCTCAGTCAGGATTTTTTTACCTAAGTGTTTTTATTTATCTTTAGGCATGAAAAACAAGGTTTGAAATTTATTTTTTTTCAATTCATGTTTTAAAAAGATATAATTACATGACATAGTGGACATGTGATTAATCATAATTTCTTCCCAATATAAAAGCAATACTTGGAAAATTTAGCAATTGCATGACTCCTTAGATGTTAGTTGATGTCACCATATTTTTCTTACCTGCAAGGGTCTCTTTTTATAGAAGCTTTGAACAGAAATAAATGACCAACTTGGTGTTGCTGGCTGTCTGTCAGCCATCTTGGTTTCACTCTTCTTTTTTTTTCACTTGCAGTGGCTTTGCGATGGGTGGCAGTGTATGAGATGATGCAATAGCATCCACTGTGGTGGCTGATGTACAACTATGCCATCAAAACTTATGGATATACAAGAAAACAGCTCTTGAATAAGCTGTACACTGTAGTGACCTCTATGCATGAAAGGGTTAAAACAGATAAAAACAGCTTTTTTCCCCACAATGATGCCTTTTGTACATCGTCTTATTATCTTTTGGGAGAAGCCTGTGTCATTTCCGGGCAAAAAAAAAACAAAAAAAACTTGCCGGTTGAATAAAAGTTTGTTTAAGTCAAAATTTCCCAGGGGTATGAATAATTTCGGGCTTGACTGTATGTTATCAACATGTAGACATTGTCTGGGATTGCGGTATCAGCGATAGGACTCCTGTTACTTGGAAATCCCTTATCAAATAAAGTATATTTAAATGGTTTGCGTCATGGTAAACATATCAGTTACATCAATATGACTCAGTAGGTCAAATTGGAACATCAGAAATGCGGTCGTAGATCCGCGGAAACAGGAATGCAGAGTGTAGAAGAAAGAACAAGAGACGGATAAAACTTGTGAGATATTCCACGAACAATAGAGTTAGAATTGGATGAGAACATGGATTAGGCCTGGCTGCAGCCATAAAGGATGCACAATACCCTGCAAGATTGCCCATTTCCTTCTGACATGAGTTATCATTACTTGAAGCATCCGCTAAATGTAAATGTTTATACATTTAATTCTCCATAGATCCAATTAAATGTTGTATTCTCTTGAGATTTGATAAAAAATTTCTACAATACCTCTACAGTCTGTCAGGTCCGTGACAAAATGACAGTTGGAGCTGTACAGACAGCGGAGTTAACCCATTTCTTTTCATTCAATTGATAAACATCAGAGGTCTGAGATAACTCTGAGACGATTTGCATGCCTCGCCACATTAAACATATGTGGTGAGCAGTGCCCTAGAATTGCAAAATAGAAACATTTACTACAAGATTTCTGTGGGCGATAAGGCCTCAAAAAACGTCACCAACGATTGGTGGCATGCAACCCAAAAAAATCCGCCAAGTTTCGCTATATAAGCACCCCGTGTGCCAGTTTTCAGAGCATTCAGTCAACAGCGAAAAGACGAGAAGTACCAACATGTCTCCTGGTAAAGGTAAGCTGGTTTTAAACTACAGTTGTTCGACTTTTCTTCCAAAAGCAGAGAAAATGAAAAACTTGTCGAGGTCTTAGGGTTATCTTGATAATTCTATTGTGATTTCAGGAGTTAAAAGAATAACTCGTTCACATTTTTCTACTTAACCAGTTCACTTTGATTATTATCTCCATGGTGCATTCAGAAGGGAACATTTCTGAAAACTTCAGCAACAGTTGTAGCAAAAAGAATATTTAATTCAATCTTGACGGCCTTTATGAAAGCTGGCCTGACTGTTTTTCACACCACAGTTGTTGCTGAACTTTTGACCTCATCAGTCTATTTTTCTCTCTCGGTGAAATCTCCAGTTTTGTCTGTCAGTGTAGATTCTCCTCATACTTGAACAAGCTTCTGGTTGACTTGATATGCAGATGATAACATCATATTTATTCGTGTATTACTTGCTGCAGAGCTCCTGCTTTCCTGCATTGTGATGATTCACATCTCCTTCATGGCATCCCGACCAACTGGGCCAACTACAACAACAACAGCTGAGCTAAATAAGCTTCAGAAGAACCTGCGGAGCATTTTGCTTCCTTGCAAGGATCTGAGGAGAGCAGAGATGAATTACGTAAGTAAACACATTGCACTGTTACTCATTATACAGTGTATGTGAAGGACGTCGTCTTACTTTCACAACTTTTCCATATTTTTAGAATCGTGATCAATTGATTTTATTTGAGATGTAGATTGAGGGACCTTTTGAAACCGTAATTACCCTCCAAGCTCCATCACTGACTCATTGTGACTCTCACTTCTTCTATAGACCAAGGAAATGTTTCCTGGACCGCAACCCACTGGATTAACTTCCATTGAGGGAATAACTTTGGGAAACACCACCAAAGAAATCAACACCTCCATCTGTGCTATCAGCCACTACCTCAGCAAACACATAAAGACAATCGTCAATGCTACTCTCTTCTCGGACTCCAGGAATGAGACCCTCCATGACATTGAGGTGTTCACATTTCAGTTTAAAGCAGCAGCTGGAGTCAACACAATGCAGTGCGACGTAACTAAACTTGGTCTAGATGGTCTAGACGATTTCACGAAGAAAACATTTGGCTGCAAAATCCTTTCCTCCACCAGACAGTGGGTGGAGCATTTCGCAAACAGCTCCTGTGACATCGCTTGAAAACACCTTTGAAAAAACACAATTTATTTGTGCATTTATTTATCTATTTATGTATTTATTTACATATTTATTTATTTATTCATTTATGTATATATTTATTTGTGTGTTATTAATGTTGATTTATAGTTACCAATATTTATTTTATTTATATGGAATGATGTTTTTCATTATGTCTGTCAGTCTTGTACTGCTGCCTTCTGAGATTACTTTTTCAAATGTAAATTGGCAAGCAACAACAAAAAAACACCTTTATTTATTAAAATATTTAATTCAAACCACTTGTACCTTTTTTAGACAACAATTTATGGGTTCATCATCATCATCATCATCTTTATCATCCTCTATCATCTTTCTGTCACGGAGTACATTTGTGGTGTAACCCATCCTTCGGCAGGAAACTTCGAATAATGTGAAAGTAAAAGAAAACACACACACACACACACACACACACACACACACACACACACACACACACGTACACACACACTACTTTCTGTGGGTTGACTGCTGTTTGTAACTGAGGAAAAGAAATATAGAAGATCATTCATTTTCTCGAACAAAGGGAGGACTCGAGGTCTTCGACCTCTATTGTTTTTGGCCTACGCATGCCAGTGGATATTCTACTCACTTCACAAGTGTTCAGTTTTGTGCTTAGTTGTTTTGTTTTCCCCCCGATGAAAATAACTATGTAAACAGTTTTCTTTATTCTCGGCTAGTTCTATGATTCTATAAATACAATGTGAATGCTCATCAAGGCCTATTAATAACCTAAAGTAGACTTTTTAGGCTGTTACCTTCATTATGTTTTTTTGCTCCAGACAGATTTTCTTTTGGCAAGGGTGGGCAAAATTGTTCTTATGATAGTAAAGGTTGCAGACCCCTGCCCTAGCCCCTGAGCCTAATCCTAACCACCCCTCATACATACACAAAGGCCCGTAACACCTGATCTCAGTGTTAGGGGGGGTTTAATCCACTGAGGAGCACTCGTTACATCCCACCACTGCATGAGGCCTGGGAGCCTGAACACATCGTGGAGGGGTGAACAGAATAGTCACATAACGAATAGGAGAGGCTGTGATCATTGCTTGATTCCCCTGCCACTACAAGCTTAATTCATCATTAGTTCATCCGTGCCAGTGCACCTTGACCTTTAAACCTAATGTTAACCTTAAAACCGAGTCTTCAAACAGTCTTTTGAGGTATTAAGGACGTCCTCACGGTGCTGAAATGTCCTTTTTAATATATTTTACACATTTAGGCCTATTTTTTGTATTCATATGAGTAATTACAAAAGATAAAATAAGTGTGGTGAAATTTTATGATAGTTTGAAGTATGTGTTCGAAGGCTAGGTCCATAAAGGAGATTAGGTCCTTTATAGATATGAGCCCCCTTTGGACTTGTTTTTCAGAGTTTAACGAACTTTAACTATATGCTATATTCTGGTTTAGATAAGATGAGGTAATGGTAGGTGTGCTTTGTGCCTTGGGAATTGATAAGACATTGGCGATAAAAAAGTGGAGTCTGTGTGAAGATCGGGAGAGATCCACGTTGGCATCGGATCCTCTCACAGGCAATTTTTGGTGCTTGTTCAGATGCTGTACTTCTTGTAATAAACCTTTTTATATACAACTAAGTCAGTGTCAGTGGAGACTCCTTCATCTTCTTCACACCATCGCGACAGAATAAACGACGTAAGTAAAGAAAGCACTGTGTTGTTGTAGCAGCACAAACACTTGTGACTGCTGGCACCAGAGGGGCTCTTGAGGCCTTGTGTGATGAGCCAGTTTTTTTTTTTAAAACTCGTCACAGGGGCAAAAAACTACATGAAATTTTCCTGAAGCAAATTCTGCAGGAGAGGGCACCAGTATCCTAACAAAACCTTTTACCTTGAAGGAAAACTATGTCCTGTGACTTGCCAACAAACCACAGATAAGGTAAGCGCTCGTTTATATGCTCTGCTTTATTCACAGGTATGTGATTTGACAAAGACATAAAGCCTACTAAATATAACATTAGATAAGAGATAAGACAGGAGCCTCTCCTCCTCTTCCTCTCCTCTTTTCACCTCGCCGCTGCTGCAGGGAGCACAAAGGGGGAAACACCGAGAAACAATATTGTGGATCTTTAACGATGTAATCAGACATTTGGCTGACTGTAGTCATGTTGTGTAGGTTTTTTTTTTTCTAAGCCAGGGATTCCTGAGAAACCCCCCCCCCCCCCAGAATGAATCCTGAACTTGCAATAATTTTTCTGTGACAGTAAAACGCTGGGGAAAATTTTAAGATGCTGATCTTTATCTAAGGAGCCTTAATAAAAGTGATCCTCGAAAGTCGGATCAGACAAAGTGTCACATCAGAGAGCCTGCTGCTGACTAAAAATCTCTTGGCGTCATGGATTCCCGCGTTGGTAAGCACCTCGGCGCGCGGCTCAGAGTCCAGGCAGTCCCGCATCTTCAGCGTCTGCGAGCTGAAGTTGCACAACGCTGAAACTCTGGTGTCGACTGCAAAACGTGCCTCTGAGCGCGCATGTGTGATGTGTGTGTGTGTGTGTGTGTCTATGTGCATATTCAAATCTAATCTAATCGTTTTTTTTTTCAATGTCACACTTACAGCCCTCCTGTTCCTGTGCGCGCTCATTGCACACGCTGGCTGCTCACCCATTCAGACCTGGGCCTTGAACCAAACCATCCAGATGATGAGGGAGGACATACGGACCACTCTGAGCAACCTTGTAAGATTTCTTTGGTGCTTAATTAATTCTGTTCTGCTGTTCAGAACAGCTCACGTGCTTATTCTAATTGTTAGTGGACTCTACTGAACCTTTTCCAAGTGATGCTGCTTTTATTCTCGACTAGTTAGACCACTTCACTACCACTTTTTTTTGAAATTGTGTGTTACCAGAGAGAGCATCAGTGAGATTCAGGGTGTAAATACTAAAATGGGTACAGACTGAATATTATAAATCATTTTTTCAAGTGACGTCAGCGGTGTTTGGGGTGTAATCATTATTAGCGATCAGTACTATTACAATATCAATAATCTTGCATGCTTTTGCAGTGTTATTTGAATGCAGAAGTATTTGAGCCATATGGTACTTTAAGTATATAAAGTAAAAGTACTAATTATGCTGAATGGGCCCCATCAGCGGGTTTAATCGAGGAGGAGCCAGGTGCACCTGCTTCATGAAGTTGGGGAGATTAATCTGTAACATGATGAAGCCTCTCGGATGAGAGGTGAAACGTCTTCAAGACAAAAACCAAATCCAGTTGCATGCGATTCAATTTCCTTGAGATAACTATGACCTGGATGAATGAGAATATTCACAAGCTTAATCTGTAACACTTCATCGTGTCAATTAAACCGAAACCTGTAACTAAATGGAGTAAAAAGTATTTCCCTCTGAAATGTAGAAAAGCAGAATAATAAAATAACATACAGTGGAAATACTAGTTTAAATTACAAACATCCAGCCCACTTACTCAGTAATGTGTCATACTTAGTTACACTAAATCTCTGGGGATTATACTCAAGTGATGTGGGTCCGTCTCTTGCAGACTGAAGCTGGAGTGACCGACGACATCTCCTGCGACTCCCTGAAGCTCACGGAGCAGGTGGGCTCGGAGCAGCAGAACCTCACCGCCGACCACCTCTCCTACTTCCGCTGCTTCATCGACAAGATGACCGGCCTGATCCCGGCGCTGCAGTTCCAGCTGAAGAACATCAGCCAGCTGAGTGAAGCTGTGGAGGATCTGATGAGCCCCCAGGTGGTCGACAAGAGCTGCGACCTCCCCGCTCCTGGCCACGACATGGACAATTATGTGCGTGTCAGATGTCTGCTGGAGCTTCTGGACCGGAGAGTCAGCAAAGCGACTGAATTTGTTTTCACTGCCTAGTACGAATGTCATATAGGATATTTATTTTTAAACATTATTAACATTATTAAATTATTGAAAGAAAACGACTTTTGTAAACCATTTTTATACAGCATGGGTGAGAATGTAAACTTGTTCTGGAAAGTTATTCAACTTATTGTCACTATATAATAATGAAGTATGCTGGTATTTATACAAAACGAAGTGATATTTATTTAAAATAAAGTGATCAGTCATGATTTTTCATTTTTGTTGCTTTTATTGTGATTTTCGAATCGTTTAAGGCATCTTAAAACTTTTTGCATGAAGACATTTGGGAACTTTGGAAGAGAACAAAGAACACTTGGATGCAGCATACGAGAAATATCTCAAAACAAAATTAAATACAATACTAAATGTGGGGCCAGATCCGATTTGCAAAGATATATTGTACATCATCCGGTCCAAACCCCCCTCACAGAAACAAGGAAAGCAAACAAAAGTTGGAAATCCAACCCGGTGTGACAAATATTTTGAAATCATAGGATGAGAGGAGAAAAATTAAAAATAAAATAAAATCACCACACAAATGCCAAGCTGCAGTGGAACATTGGGGCTTTCTGTCATAAGTTAAATCATGTTTTAAGTGTAAAATTCAAAGGGAAAAAAAAAAACAAAAAGCCAAACTCATGACACCCATAGCTGCATTTTTTCATTTTCTTACAGTAGTGCTAAATGAAACAAAATGTTACACTTGTTTAAAAAATAAAAGCATGTTTGTTTTGCTGTAAAAAGGCTTCACGACACACCGTAAAAGTGTGGAACTCTGCTACCAGGTAAATGATTTCCACCTTGTAAAAGAGTCACGTCTCTCGTTAAAAAAAGTTTGCAATCCACAATAACAGACTGCGAATCCACGAAAAGCTGCACAATCGACAAACTCAAGTGGCGTGTTGTGCGATCGTAAAGGTCAGAGTAAACTCAGTTGTTGTACAGAAAGAAAGTAAAAACACAAGTCTCAACGTCTGCCTGAGGAGTGCTAAAAAACAAAATCTAAAAAAATCTGACTAATCAACCTTAAGAGATCTTTATCTGACCTTTAGGCTGATGCACGTCAGACGTGTTGTGCTCTGTCAAATACGTTGCCAAAAAACAGAGGAAAATGAATTGAATGGACGGTTGAAATACCCTTTTAAGGCTTTTTTGGTCTGTTTCTGTGTGCTTCGTCTTTTTACCATAGCAGACCGATTGTTTTCTCCTGCGTCCGTCAGTGGGACACATTAGAAAATTAGTGCAACTAAGTGCGGAAAAAAAAAAAAAAACACCATAAAATCCAAACAAATCGTAAATCAAACCATGTGATGCACCTGTACCCTTACAGATATTACGTATCAAGAGATCAGACTTGCTTTGTTCATAGCAATGCAGCCCTGAGTGACCAACAAAGAAAAGACTGTATTAAGATTTTGTAACACTGTACATTTAAATGTTGTGTGTATATATATATATATATGTTCTGTACTGCTATTTCGGTTATGCTCCCTATGAGGGCCGTAAGTATTATTGCTCCATATTGCTTTGACCTGCCCAGTAGAAATGCGTGTACGTAACATGTTCTATCTAAGACGACTGCTTTCAGGTCAAATTTGCAGTTGAACTGAATGGAAATAGGGACAACAGGCGAAGCTTGAAGGCAGATGTTCAGCATGGATGGAAAACCGACAGGAAACCACTACTGGCTAACTAACATTCACCTGAGAAAATGAGGGACGGGAAAAGATGATAAAGCTCTTATCTTTCTTGTACTAATTAAGCACAGAGTAGCCCAAGAATGGACAACTTGAACATATGTCAAGCAACCCCTCTACATTCTGGTGTGAAGTTCTCAGAAAAAACAAAAACTATACAGCCAGCTAGTCCGACAAAAGTCCCATATTCATCTCATCTCCTTGTGAAAAAAAAAAAGCATCATGTCCACATACTTTATACATCTGTGAGAGAAAACATAAATGAACAATCACTCAATATTTCCCTTTTTAACACAACATTGTGTTTTTGCACTATAAAAGTCATTTCAATTTAAATATTGTTATTCAGAAAGCAAACCACACGTACCACCTTCCAACAGGGTATTTAGAAGATCTTCACCTACAACAGGCGAAGGCAGTAGTAGTTTCTGTCATTTAAATACAAAACAATAAAAGCAGTTTTTTTGCACAACTGTTATAAATGTAATATCAAAGGTTGGGCTCCCACTGTGCATCATCCCCATGAATCAATGTACAACAGGACAAATATATGACCGTCGTCCATCATTTCATATACTTTCCAAGAAAGTCGCCGAACGGCTGTAAGGTTAATCAGTAACTGTCATTTTTTTGATGATTGTTGGTAAATTCAGGTGGCTTTTGGGTCGTCTCACCGGTGAAATCAAGGCTACACATCTGCCTGCGTGACGGCATTGATGGCTTGTTCAGGCAGCAGGGATGGATCACTAAGAATGGACGTGGTCGTGCTCAGCTGGCGAAGGGTCCCCAGCACCACTGGAAAACAGTAAACCGCGGTTTAATAACCATAATCGTAAAAAGTTAGCAGATAGCAGAAGGAAGAGGGGGATGACGGGCTTTATACCAACAGTTTACATTCGGTAAGTCAGAATAGTTTTTCACAAGCAATGGCGGGGTGAAAGTCATGATTATATAAAGGATGTTGCTAAATGGGCTCAGGAACATTTTGTAAAACAGCTGTCAGTGAAAACAATTCTTTGCAAATGATTGCTTTAAGTATACATTTGTTTACACAGCATCCCAACTACTGGGGCTGTGTTTGTAATAACAGGGCTAATGTAATGTGGTGGAAAGTGTTGATGCTCAACCAAATTTTATGCGTAACTCAACGTTTTCCAGGACGTTGTCGGCAAATTTGTCATTTACCAGGACTTTTTCATGACAGCTGCATCAGACATTCATAAAAAAAAAAAACCCTGTGTGTCATGCTGAAGTCAGCGACTCAGGAAAATTTTAAATTGTCTTGCAACTAATGATTTGTTTTTTGGATACTCCGAAAGATTCTAATCGTTAATTGTATTACAAAAAAATGAGGGGACAACTCTACATATGGAGTCAAACCTACACATGGAATAAAAGGTAAAAGATAGAAATCTGTTGACGTCACTATCCACTGTCGGAGCAACTAACTGGAGTTGCTCAAGTCAGAATGAGTCTGCCACAAAAGCATAGTATTTTCATCAAGAAATACTACTGGAAAGTGTGATCATCACTTGATGAGATGTGCTGTTTCCTGTAAGGTCATGGCTGATTGACAACAGTGGAAAAAGCGGAAAGAAAACCAACAGAGATAGCGACAGATAGGAAGCAAAAAATCTTGACTACGTGATTACATACAGTGGCGTGCAGCTGAAAGGAAGCCGTCTCTGTGTCGCAAAATGCTCCACAACTTCTGATCCTTTCTGTTGCAGCTTGATAAACTATAGGTGACCCTGATGAGGTAGATCAGTTTGTGTCTTTTACTTACTGGGTCTGAGCACCGGCAGGGAGCAGTAACGATCGAGCCATTGCAAAGTGGTCTGATACAACTCCGTTTTGCTTGTAGTTGACACCATCCCATTGAATGACTCGAAGAGAGGCTTGATGATGATGCTGAACTAGAATGGATGATGGTCAAGGATCAAGCTTTACTACAGAGCGAAACAGGTGTCTTTCTGACTGTTTAAGCTTCAGACGAATGTGCATGGAGTACTACTGAATATGTATATATAAAAAAAAAAAAGGATAGAGCTTTTTGCAGTGCCACAGGAAGCACGTAATCTGATAAATGGCCTCCGGTGATGTCACTAAGTTGCACTGAGGTTAATGTGGGAACAGGGTTTAAAAAGCTTTCCATCGGTCTCGCACTGCACTCCCATGACACTGAAATTTCAAAACAAATGATCAAAATCACGACGGCATCACCAGAGATTTCACCTTTTAAATTCAACACATTCTTTCTTACCCACAATGCAATCACTGTGACATCACTGAAGGACATTTTTCAGATTAGATACAGCTTCATGCAGCAGAAAAGGCTTTATTATATACATTTTAATGTGTAAACTTGGTGGAGTTACCCTTTAACCTCAAGCATTTAAATAAGGTTTCAGATGTCTGAACCTTGACTTTCTATTAATTTTCCCTTTGCTGTGAGTCGAACAGGATATGACCATTCTGTTATTTATCAGTCTGATCTGAAGGAGGTGCCTCTCAGTCAAAACAGCATTTCGGATCAAAAGCATAATGCTGACACCATACTCTGTGTTATGACTAATCAGTCGGTATAAGCGCTTCCATTAAAGGATACGATCCAGAACTTCCAGTTCTGAAGAGTGCGGTTCTTCACGTATTCGTTGAACTCCTGCATGTGGTCGAAGCGATGTCGCCTGACGGGCACCCCTGTGACAGGCAGCTGTTCCTGACACGTGCTGTCGTTCAGCAGCGACAGGAAGAAGAAAACAGTCCAGAGTTAATGTTCGACGTGCTTGGGAAACTTTTCTTTAATATTTCAAGAGAGGTGTGATATATCTGGTGTTTAAACATACTTAATAGAGGCATTGAGCTCCTCGATCTCCTCTCGTAGCCTCCTGACCTCTTCTTGCATCTGCTGCCTCTCCTGCTGGAGTTTCCCAATATGCTCCACTGTCTTCTGCAATGTGACTGCATTACTGGTCTAAATGCATGAAGTCAATGCATATGACAGGAAGGGAGAAAGCAAATTAAATATTTAGAACAGCAAATACTGGGCACAAACACGATCAAACACAGCGATGCACTGACATTATTACGGATGTTATATGAAGACACACAGACAGACTTACATTTAATTGTGACTTGAGAGTGGGAACCAGGTCACAGAGTGTTTTAAAGCCGTTCTTTATGTTTGATCGCCTCTTTTGCTCAGCAGATATGTGCACTGTCCTCCGGCACTGTCAGACAACAGCGGTGGAAACATTACACAGAGGATTACTCAGAAAGTCTGTTGTACATTTCAGAGCAAAAGGCAAAATGCTACTGTTGTTACGAACAGGGTTAACATTTGTTAGGGCATTATATTCAGCCTGACAAACACAAACGACACACAAACACAAACCTGATTTTGTTCATTCTTGACCAAAAGTGCACTGCTGCTACTAATCAGTGACTGGGGACTTGGGACTTGATCTAAGCCACATGGGGAGCCTTGACCTGATCCTGGCTGACTGTGAACTGGAAAGAAAAAAAACTTGTAACAAGTGGTAGGTTTTTCGTTACGATGTGCTTTCTGGGAAATATTTGTTCTCACCGACACTAGAAGAGGCTTTCTGATTTTTGCGACTGGAAGAATAAGACTTTTCCTTGGGGGCAATCGGCTGGTGAGACTTCTGTGTCTGAGACACAACATGAAATCCAGAGGCCTGAGATACATGAAAGGAGAAAAAATAGAAATCAAAAGGCAGGAGGAGGATCGTTCTTAACTTTCATCACTCAAGCTCAAGCCACTGCGGTGCAAGAACAAAATGAGAAACTGACAGTGACGCTGATGGAGCTGAAAACATACCCCTCCCAGATGAGAAGGAGCAAGGACCACTCCAGCATTAGAGACCACATCTGCTTTCAAAGGTGTTGGTGTAACAATCACAGCATTAGTATGACCTGGGAAAGGGGCTGAGAAGATTAACATTGACAGTAAGTACATGCATTTATATGTGAGTATCTATAAATTTGTTATATAGGTCAAATCCTCTGTGTTTTTTCCTATTTATGCAGAAAATAAGCTAATAAGCTCTGTGGTCGATGTAAATTAACAGGTTTCATCATTTTGAATAGATTTCAGGTCAAAAAATGATGATTAATTTCATATCTTGAATCTTTTGCCAAATCAGTTTTCAGCAGTACAAGCTACAGTGACTCAGACATGCACACAAAACTTCACATCACCATCGCTGTTAATCAATACGGCTGAATAAAAACAGCTTGAGCGCTATCTTGTGGTGATTAAATGACACAGCTCGATTGCTGGATCGACTACACTGAATGCACAAATGCAAAATTAATGTATTGATCTTGAGAACAGACCTGTGAGGATGAGGTGGGAAGAGGGGAGGGTGTTAGCAAGAGCAATCCTTTGCACAGGGCGGTTTTTGTTGGCACTGGAGGACTGAAAGGGGCGAGGCAGGGCAAAAGTCTGAGGGTGCTGCACAGAAGTGGCAGGCAGTGAAGCCAGGGGTTGGAGTTGAGATGAAGGAGGCGGAGGTTGTGTGGATATGGAGCTATAATCGGAGCTATGGCTGAAGGTGGTGGCTGAGTCGCTGGGGGTGACAGTAGAGGAGGCTGTGTGTGTAATCACAGTTGGCGCTACAGTTTCACCCAGCGCGGAGGTGTTGTTCAAGGGCGAGGGAACCATGGGTGCTGCTGAGGCCATGTCCTGACCTGAGAGGCACTGTGCCAGAGGATCATGGGATAATGTCTGAGAAACCGAGGAAACTACTGCTTGATCGGTGGGCGCCACCGGCCCGGGAAACAGAGGCATGTAGTTTTGTACATAGGGAGAATCGCCGCCACCACCACCACCACTACCGCCACCAGTCCCACTGGTTTGATTGGCCATGGGAGAGGGGATGGACAGGGGGCCAGGAGGGGAGATGTGGTTGGTTGTGAGCTGCATGGAGGACATTAACTGGCCCTGGCAAGGGATAACAAAGGAAAAGGGAACAAAAACACACACAGTAAAAAGCGACACACGTTATAAATCTTTAACATGGTTTATCTATTTGTCAGCAATGAAAATGTCAGAAGTGGACGAATTATTCCCTCAAATATCAACGAATAACTGACAGGGTTTGTACATCTTTTAAAAGTAAAATTCAGGCCCTTTTCAAGCACTTTCAAGGTACCTAAATCAACATTTCCAAGACTCTCAAAGCCTTTATCGTCACATCTAAATTGTTACCTTAAATGCAACTGCAAAATATAATGACACAGAAATGTCAATGTATGATGATTACTTAATTCCTGCTAATTTTATTGCCAGGAGACAATAAATAAATAAGAAGACAGATGGTTCACTACAAATATCAAATGTTTACATGATGAAACATACACTGTTTGCCTGTGTAACTGTGTGGATGAAACAACAGATCATGATTTCAAGACTTAATACAAAAAACCCTCAATTGACTTTCTTGCTACTCAACGACTCTTTAAAGAGAGAGGAGGATAAAGACTGGAGAATTGTTGACACATCTTTGTCAAAGAAGCTACATTTATGTCTGTCTTTCTATTCACCCTGTTCAGGCAGATACACAATGCATATCTATTTACCTATATTGTATCGATATTCAAAAGGCTTCAAATCACAAATCTATAGGAAAAAAGACGCTGTCAAGATTGGAGCAGATAAAAGAGGCCACATCACCTCCTTTTTTAAAGTCACTCCACTCCCTCCTAGCACACTGAATAATAGTTTTAAGATACTTTTACCTTTTTAAAAACTCTACATGAACACGTGCATTTATAGAACCAGCGGAAAACAGGAAATGGACTTTCACAATAAAATGGCTAAATAAATTACCTTTGACTGAGCATCAAGGAGGGTGACAGCATGAATATTTAGCCACATTTTGAGTGATTCTCTAAACAATATAAATTTAATGTTAAGCGGTTTGAGCAGCAAGTCATGTATGAAAAGTGCTATGTACATAAAGTTTAGTCATATTATTATGTTACGTAGAATTTTTTGTTTTGCGTAACTACAGTAAGACAGAAATATGGTAGAAGATGAACAAGTGGAAACCTTTGCAAGTTGACTATATGATTTAGTCAATCTAGGTAAAGTAACAATCCTTGCACAAACTCTCATCATGACGGTGTGTGTTAGGGACTGTGCCTGGGGTTGGTGTTTACCTGTGACTGAGAGCTGCTGCTGGGCAGAGGGGTGACAGATGATGCAGTGGGGGAAACAGAGGGGAAGGTGGACTGACGGAGGCTGTGAAATAAGTCTGGAACAAGAGTCTCTATGTTAGCTGGATGTTAGTAAAACCACACTACTTTCTGTGTTAGGCTAAGCAAACTGCTGTAGCAGAGTTACAAGAACATGTGCGCATGATTACTGTAAAGTGTATAAAATTAGTGTGTATGTGCAACACTACTGCAGATACGGGCGGTGGCCCCACGGCTACCTTGCAGCGGATCAAAGGAGTCCATGAAGTCAAGGTTGGGTTGTAAGGGGATGAGTCCTGGTTGGATCATGTCTGCGTTGCCTGCGTGAGCTGTGGAAGGCAAAGAGGCAGAGGTCAGGAAGACAATCCAGCCCCACGCAGAGCTCGTGTTCAGATGGTACATAATTTAGAGAAGTTTGTTAACCATCTCAAATGTGGTGAAAACAAAAAAAAACAAAGGACAACAGTTGGAGTTTAGCGAAACGTTTCATCATAAAGGTCCAGTGTGTAGGATTTATAGGGGCTTATCAGCACAAATGGAATATGTATTCATAATTTTGTTTTTGTTATCGTATAATAATCTGAAACAGGGGTGGACAATATATTGACAGTGTATCATCATCATGACATGAGACTCGGATATTGTTAAAAACAAACATATGGCATCATAAGTGTTGTCTTTCCTGCTTTTAAATGCTGCATTACAGTAAAATCTGTTGAACGAACCAGACCGTTCTACTTGTTCTTAGTTGCCTTTACTCATTCATTATATACACATTACTTATAATATTTAGTTAAAGTACCAATAGTCATCTCTCACATTTCTAGCATTTATGTAGAGCTTTTGAGAAGATTTTAAAATCTAGAAATATATATTGTGTATCGTGATGTAGTCTAATAATATCGTTAGATTAGTTTAAGGTCATATCACTTAGCCCCAACCTGAAGAGGAATTGAATTGTTGTGCTTTTGTTACCTTATAATGACCCTTTTATATCTACTGAGGGAGCAGAACGGAGAAACCAAACACCGGCCCTTTTACAATTTTAGCATTCTTAATGGAGGCTGAGATACGGGGTGTTTACACGAGTCCTTTAAATCAAAGCTACTAGAGAAACTTCCAATATAATTCTGATATCTCCACTGATTTAATAAAATAAGACAACTAATGATTTTCTCACCAATCTCCCTCGGATTGGGCCAGGCTATGGGCTGGTGCGAGGCCAACGTAGAGAACAACGTGTCTGAAAACTCAGACATCAGGACGTCCATGTCAAAGAGGGGGTCCATCTCCATAGGGGCAGGCGCTTCATAATGCTTACGAGGCACACGGCGCGCTGCAGTCTCTTCATCCTGATAAAAGGAGACACGGAGCATGTCTGGAGAGACTTCCCCAAACAGCGAGAACTGCTCCTCTGGGCCCTTTGAATATTCAAAATGCAACCACCAAGCCAGTTAATGACACACAAGCATGCAGTGTTGAGTACAGCCAACATGGGATGATTTCCTTCCACAGTTCATGCACTGATCTTAAAGGGATATTCCGGTGTAAGTTTAATCCATGGTCTAACACACCTTGACACCGAGTAAGACTCCCCCTCGAGAGGTCAAGTTAGCTGACCGCTAGCTTAGCTAGTTTTAGCAACCTCAGAAAAGACCGCACGATAACAATACACTGCAGCTTATGCCTCCATTTAGAAACCGCCATCAAAAAGCCACAAATAATGGTGAGAACAGCACCAAACTTCAGCAACAGTACATGTACAGTCCCAGCACACAGTACGAAGCATCAAACATCTGCTAGCTTAGCCGGATTTGTATTAAAAACACAGCTCAACTCTCCGTGCTCCTCCAGCAGCCTGCCTGTGTTTGGAAGCCCCGACGAGTCGATTACCGAGTGCAGTAGATTTCCTCAGCTGAAGGATGAAAATGCATGTTTATTACTCCATTACTTCCCTTATTTTCCCTGTCAGCTCTCGATAATAAGAACTGAGCATTCCATGGAGTAATAATCAGACATTTTCATCCTTGAGCTGCGGAAATCTACTGCACTCGGTAATCGACTCGTCGGGGCTTCCAAACACAGGCAGGCTGCTGGAGGAGAGGGTGAGTTGAGCTGTGTTTTTAATACAAATCCGGCAAAGCTAGCAGATGTTTGATGCTTCGTACTGTGTGCTGGGACTGTACATGTACTGTTGCTGAAGTTTGGTGCTGTTCTCACCATTATTTGTGGCTTTTTGATGGCGGTTTCTAAATGGAGGCATAAGCGGCAGTGTATTGTTTTTGTGCGGTCTTTTCTGAGGTTGCTAAAACTAGCTAAGCTAGCGGTCAGCAAACTTGACCTCTCGAGGGGGAGTCTTACTCGGTGTCAAGATGTGTTAGACCATGGATTAAACTTACACCGGAATATCCCTTTAAAAAAGAATTCAACTAACTTATCCCATCCCTAACTTATAGTGTGTATATATATATATTGTGCAATTAGAAGCTACATTAGGTGCAAGCAGTCAAAAGCACTTTGCGGAGTCAGTAAAAAGTGTGAATGTGAATAGTGTGAGCATGATTTGGTGGATTAATGGATTAATTTCATCAGTGTCAACAAGTGTTTGAACAGATGCTGACAGTGATGTTCATTTTGATTATATCAGCACTTTGGTGAGTTGAGCATGATGCAAATTCTGCGTACCTTTAGCAAGCTCGAGAGGTCCTCATCTTTGTGCTTCTGTAACTATAAAAAAAGATGAAACAAATATGAATGTTTTCTATCAAATCAAACAAGCACATCAACAAAATGCCCAGTATCCCCCCTGTAAATAGTCAGTGTTGTAAAATAAAGAATTACAATACCCTTTTCTTAAAGTATGTCCTCCACTTGTGGTATTCTCTAATGACAATTTCAATTCTTCTTTTCCAGCATTTCCCCTCTGTGGCAGCACCCTGCAGAGGAAGGACGGAGATGGAAAATAAGACAAAGTACAACAGCACAAAGAGGAAGTAACAAAGGAAACATAAAACTAAATGACGTGTTTGAGAGAGTGAACATAAAATGATTCACGGGAGGGTTTTCAGTTTATCATGTGCTATTTTGAACACCGCGTGATGATCATATTTTTAGTCTTACATCAGCGGGACGATGAATGTCCAAGTCCATACTTCCATCCAGGGGAGTCACAAAATGACAAACGGGGTTATCCCTTCTCTCCACATCTGGGGGTAGAAAAAAAACAACCTCAAGGTCACCCTGTTTTTATTACAGTACAATAAAAACATAAATCAGTATCTCATAGCAGTTACTGCTTAACGCTATGAAAATATCAATAGTGATTAAAGTGACATTTCACTTTTGCTGCACTTTGTTAGCACAAAAACATCCTCAACATACAGGCTTTATTAATTTGTTGCTTATTTTGTGTCATAAACATAAAAGTTGGTGTACAAGACACCCTACAAGTGTCACAAGAGATCATTACACAACATAAAATAATGTAGATTATGACATACTTATTTCATAATTACAACTCTATATTGTAAAAATATGTCCAACATCTGACCTTTTCCACTGGTAATTTTCCACTGACATCTCGTCATACTTTCCCACTATGAGAAAACTTCTTACATCACGTTTGCTGACTACAACTTCACAAGGTCATGCCAACATGAGCAGCTTCAGGTGGAAGGTCATCGCTCAGCTCGCAGCTCATGAAAAGCTTGACCTACTTCGTGTTTATTTTTGAAACATGAATGAGAGTTGCTGTTCATCACTGTCACTCAGCTGCTCATGGCATGTAAACAAACTGTTACTACTGCAGGATGTTGCAGAGACTGTGCCAATGTTTGTCTTGAAGATAATTAAAAAAAAAAAAAAAAAACAGAAGTTAGTTAGATCCTGTATTAGTTCATTATTTTAAGGATAATGTCGTAAGTTTCTTGAACCGGAGCCTGGTGTCTTTGTGCATGCTGCAGTGTGATGTAAGAAGTGTTAAAGTGACTTTAAACTTAACACTCAACAAAGCGGTCTACATTCTATCGATACGAAATGAAAAAGGACGGTGCAGGACTCTTACACTGCATATACCAGGCTCTCCATATGGCGTTGTTGAGGCGGATCTTGTCTCTCCAAAGCAGCTTTAGACCTTTGAAGTTCTTCCATTTGGGGGATACCAGCTTACCACTGAAAAGACAGTAAAATTAACGGTTAAGTAATTTACAGTCTGTGGAACAAATATGACGGCTTAACTTACGTAGGAAGAGATCATAGTTCTTTGTGTTATCAGCTGTACAGGATGGTGCCAGCTCTTTCTTCTACCCGACCATAACACAACACCTTAAGCTTGGTTTGTTTGAGTTTGTCTTATCGTGAATCTATTAACTGTCATAACTTCACACCAGAAGGAAGATGTGTTGTGTCTGTTAGAAGCTTTTAAAATGTCACCTCACAAACCTGATACTGACATTAATACAGATGCTTGACCCCCAAGCCTTCGGACCTAAGAGTGATGCCTGCTCACCGTTACACTGAGCGAGTGTCCATCACTCAGTAAGTTTAAGGTAAGACTACACCGTCTGGCGACAGGAGTTACATGTCCGATGACTGACTGTTTCACGAAGGGACTGGCCTGAATTTTACTTCTAATGCCAATGCAGGCTCTGGAACAATGCGTTCATTTTAAAAATGACAGAAAGGGCAAACTGTCTCCTGCCACAGGAACAGAAAGAAAAAACTCAACCCGGAGAATCCAAGTGGATAAATATTTAAAAAGACAAAAAGGTACAGGTCTACCTGAGCAACACTGGGACTGTGCTGAAAAGACCTCAAGAAATAAAGCAAGCCAAACAAACAGGCAGGAACCTGCCAAGGTCAAGCTCAAGTTAGAATGATGATTACAACCGTGATATGGAGACAGGGAGCCAAATAAACCAAGAGGAAACAACACGTGTGCACAACAAAACAAAATGTCAAACGAGGTGAAATCAGAGGGATTAATGAGTGTGCACTGCTATAACTACATAATGTGAAATTGATAATTACAGCTTGGGGGGTGGGCAAACTGGATGACATCACGATCACGACCTATGAATTTCCTGTAGTTCCGACATAAGAATGATTGTTCTAGTTCCTCACCCGCCACGCCACCTGCTTTAACCCATGTTGCATTATCTAAAATATGTCACCCGAGGCAGAGCCACCTAAAGTAATTTGTTCAGTCAACACAGCTATGTAGTTGGCCACGCCTCTCTATTGTAATGTATATGCGCCAACTTGTTCAAATGGCACAAGAGAAGTTTGGGTTTTTATTTAACAGAACAGTACATACTGATGATAAAGAAAAAAAAAAATACTACTACTTTATTTGAAGGGGTGTGCATAAGACCGGCTGCCATAATAAGACATAATAAGTGTCATTAAGGGCCATTTATGACAACAGTTCACACAGATTCCTTCATGTTCATAACACGTGTCATAACACCCTTACATACTTCAGATAGTGTTACAAAGAAAAGCATCCGCCTCTGCTTTGATTAAAAAAATGCTGATCGTAAACTAGGAGGGTGAACTCAAAAATGTCTCTCTTTCCTTCCTTCCTGTCCACTCTTTTTCCATTTTTTCCTGTTATTTGTGTGCTTGCATTCCGTATAAGTCCACTGGAGTAGAAAAAGGTTGGTTCGGTAAATATGTAGGTCCGAGCTTGTTGCAATGAAGAAAGACGAGGGCGAAGTGTTAAAGAGGAACACTTTACAGATCCACTCACACTCTCGTTGTAGGTAAAGGCCCTCTCGTGTATATAAATACTCATCACTTCTCCCTTTCAGATGAATGACAACAGCAGAACAGTAACTTGGAGTGGTGCTTTCCTGATCTATAAATAGTCTTCCCGATGAATCCATGTCAGTGCCATTTGCAAACTGAGAGGGAATCCTCTGAGCAGCTGGCTCTGCACCAGCGCTTCAGTAACACTACAGATGCTAACGGAGGACAACAGGTAACGTGGGGCCAGCATTTTTATACACAAACTCACCTCTGAATATGTCAACTGCATTTAGGGCAATTTTTATTTGCACCTTTTGGTTTGTATCTTCCACTATCCTGGTTTTTGTTTTTGCCTTTTCAGGGCACTGGGCTGCATTTTGAATGACATATTCATCATAATTTCGGTAAATTATTAGGGAAAAATTGCTTTCTTTACCAAGTTTCACACAATTACAGGCTTAATACCTTTCTGTGCTGTTTGTCAGACTATAAACATTTGAGGACACCGATTTAAAATGTGGTAACTCATTTATTAGTATAAGTACTAAATGAAAAATCCCAAATTACTACAACGGTTTGCAGACGACTCAGCATATTTAGTTTAATAATCATACGGCCGGTTATAAAAAGCACATCTGGGTTGTGTAATTACTGACAGCTCTCTTTCTTTGAAGAAGAACTTGGACTCAAATCAAAAATAGTAAACAGGGTGTATCTGTTCTCATCAGTCACCTTCAGTCACAGGTGTGGCCAGCTCATATCCAGACAAACACTTCACACTCCACTGGCCCTCTTTGAACAGTCTCGTACATTAAGACTGGCAGATGATTCTGGTCAATTTTCCCCCTTTATGCAAACACGTTATGGTAATTTGGCATTCACCGTCTTCACCTAAGTCTCCCAGTGTTTCCTTTCAGCACCATCTGTCTTTGAATAAACAATGGTGACGGTTCTGTCTAAAACAATTTAAGACTTGCAAAGCCAGTGGCAACTTGCAGACAAGACGCAGCAAAGCACTCGTTATTTCTGGCCCAGTACCATCGACGGATTACAGTTTTGTTGCCGGTTGCCTGTTTAACTGTTCCTCCCCGAGTTAAAACAAAGACCTTTCTTTCAGGAGCAATGGGAGTGGGATCTGAGTTCATCAGCTCTGATCCTCAAAACTCATGTCTCAACAGAGTCTAAACCAGTGATGGAAAAATGTGCTCAAGTGTTGTGCTGAAGTACGAATGTGACTTGCTTGCTCACTACATTTTGTGCTACTTTATACTTCTAATCAACTATATTTCAGCGCCACAGTTTGGCTGGGAGCCCTTCCGAAATCGCTCAGATTTTAGGGCCCTAAGCCAGACGTCTGGCTTCTCTATTTAAAAGTGATGACTGACACAGGTGAAACCTGGAAGAGAACCAGCCATGTACCTGAGAAACCGAAAGTCACACAGGTGATAAACGAAAGTATGTTTTAGCCACATCAACACTGCATGTCACACATTTAAAAACTTTACGTGAGAGTTGTTTCCCAAATTCAGCTGAATCTCGTGACATAGGAAATGACTTATTTTTGGATTTACGTATTTGTCCTTGGCTCCCAGTAACGCTGTTGTAATCCCTCTGATTATCCTTCGGGGTCCGAGCCTGACGAGGCTGGGAGCCACACCGCTGAAGAGCATCATCACTGAGTCAGTGTAAATCTCAACAAGAGGTAACCTGTATTCTGGACCCGTTAACTAACTAGTTTGACTGATAAATAAAGAGAATATATAAAAGATTCCACAACAAAAACATGTGATGCACTTATGGACCCCATCAAAATGATATCTGAGCATTTATAGTTGAAACTTCCTCCCTATACTTCTCAGCTGGTGTCATTCAAATAACAACTTCAGTCCAGAAATGTATTAATAATAACAATGTGATAATGTGATAATATATAACTCACACAGGGGGTATTATTTCTGCAGATTGCCTCTAGAGAGTAGAATTTTGAATGTAAACGCATTTCAATCTGTGGCATTGTTTCTCCTACTGAAGTAAAGAGACTTCTTTGTTCAACATTGCACTAAAAGGACGACAATAAGCGGTCAAGCAGGAAGTTACATAAAATAGAGGACTCGTGACTTCAGTTTGACACCAGTGAAAGGACTGAGGAGAGCTCAACGTGGACTGTGAGAGGGGCTTCAGTGAGAATTAACGTTCCTGTGTGAACAGGAAGGATGGGACGGTGTGTTATAACTTACCTGTAGGCTAGAGTCATGCACTCAAACAGTTTGGTAAGTGAAGCGTCTATGGAGAGGTGCGACATGCTCGCCTTGCCAAAATGATACGTCTGACAGGTTTGTTTGTTGACAGTGTCGAAGTCGTAGCCTTTCTTCGGGGGGTGCTCGATGTGGGGCGAGGACACCATGAAGTGTCCACTGTGGATGATCTGAGACTCCATCCCGTCCGATCTCCTCAGACCCAGCTGGGTCTCCTCGGCGTCCGAGTCGTCCTCCTGCTCCTGCTTTATGCTCGCCTGCGGTCGACGGTATTTCTGCCTTAAAGACATCTTTGTAGTAGTCATGTCGGTGCCACACCACACAAATAGCTAACGTTAGCCAACAAGCTAAGACAATAAAAACTCCCTTTCATGAGGCTTGCCAGCAGCGATGGAAAACACGGTTACGGTTGTTGGTTAAAGTTTGTCAACTTGGCGCCGCCCAGTCCAAGTTCCTCGGTTCACTCATTTTTTTAAGCCTGCCGTTGGTAATTAACGGTCCGAGTGAACTTGTTGTTGTCTTGTGAGATAGTTGACGTAAAGTCGCAGCGACCAGCTGACAAAAAACAGCTCGTAGGCTCCTTTCTGTCCGGAGCAGGAAGTTCCTGTGCTGAAACGTTTCTGATTGGTCGAAGTCGGAGCCCCACCCACCGAGCCCCTCAAAATAAACCTGGAGCGACGGTGGCAGACAGTCGGCCCTCTTTGTCGACCAATTAATAAAACAAACTGTCCTGGATATGTGTCAAGACAACCTTCACCTCAAAGACTACAGCGAACATTAATGTTTAAGTGTCATTTGGTGCCCGTTTTAGTTTAGTTTAGTATCATCACCACACAAAAAAGATCTGATTTTTGAAAGATCTTTTTCACTTCCTGTCAATATGTTCAATTACTCCTCTTAAAAAATTCAGTAGGAAAAAAAAAGATAACGATGTTGCGGGTTATTCCCATCCTTTATTTGAACAATACCACATCACACTCACTTACAAGTGAAAGTTCTGCGTACAAAATTTTACTTAAGTGAAGATAAGTTTTAACAGCAAAATGTACCTCAAATGTCAAACAGAAAATACTTTTTAATTGGTTAATCTGTAATTTATTCCTGACAAAATACATTTTATATGTAACTAATTTGTGACATTTATTCATTTTTAAAAAATCCAGCCTCTCTTTTAGGGATGGAGGCTGAAAATGGCTGTGCTTGCAGTTATTTTTTTAATGCCATTATCTTGAGATCAAGACAATTATTTTGTAATCTCTAAAAAAAAAAAACATGCTTTGTTATCTCGACAAAACAAAAGGCCATTTCCTTACATATTACATATCTTATCTTACATATGTTTATCAGAGACCAAATATTGACCAATGCATCAGACTCTATCTTATTTATATCCATGCTCTATTATACCATCCAAGCAACAACCACTGTGGGTACTTTTGTTTCATTTCTTTTGATAAATTATCTCAAGAAATCTTAATTAAATAGTTAACTTTGTGATAAAAGCATTAAAAAAATCACTGACAAGGCTCTTCATCAACACAACTTCTCTCAGACTAGCAGACAGTTCATTGCTTTTATCACTCCGGAGGTGAGGACCTGCCACTCTGCTCTGCTGAGGACGGGAAGCCCAGGATGTAATCTGTAAATGTCTCCATCGATATCTCAGATGGGATCGCGTTCTCCAGTGAATATTTTGAATCTCCACCTGGATAAAAACACACATCGAAAATTGGTGATGTTTTTTCAGCTGTTATGTGAATTCTTAGGTCGTGGTTTGTGAGTGAGTTTTTCCTTTCACATACGGTCAGATTTAAGCTCAGAACGCTCTCCTCCTCCTCTTGCTCCTTCTTCTTCCTCTTCATTGAGGCCTAAAAGTCTTGTAAAACACTCCGCTACATCCTCCTCTGTCATGTGTTCTCCTGTCACAGATCATATAAAAATACGCACATGTTGGAGAGTGTGCCACGTTGACAATGTAACATAAACATTTTATGTTGAAACTGGAACAAAGAATTAAGGTTTTTCTAAATAATGGCCTGCAGTGTACCTCGAGCCTGTAGAAGTTCGAGCAGCTCATGTTTCTGCAGAACAAGCTGTCCTGTACTATCACGTCTACCAAGGACGTGAAAACTTCGGGCCAGCTCATCACTAGACATGCCGAAGGCTGGTCGGTGGTTGACATACAGTTTGATAAAGTCCTCCAGGTCGATGTCCGTCACATATTTTTCTGTTTCGGCATACTTGCTGAACTTGACCTCGTTATGCATGTTTTCTATCTGGTAAAAAAAATAATAATGTAAATAGGTCTGAGATGGATATTTTACAAATGTTTTAACCCTCAAATAAAATTGCATTCACTGTTCACTGTAAAGGAAGCAAAATCAAAATATTGCTTAATTTACACATATTGTACCTCTTGCTCAGTAGGGAAGTAGGCCAAAGCGCTCATTAGAGAGGGTACGTCTGACAGGGGGATCTTGGTCGACGTTTGTCGTTTCTCCATGGAGTCAGTGCCTTGATTGCGGATTAGGCAGTAATAGAAAAAGTCCTCCATCTCCTGAAGACAAAAGAGCTCAGAAAACTGAGAATCTATGGTTAAAATGGCACATAATGCAGAAACAAGTGATGGGGGGTGGAGTAGCTGAGACAGAGACACCATTCACCCTATTATAAGACACTGTACCATCAAAATGGTTTGGAAGCTGAGTACTCTGTGACTGTGCACTTAACACTCAGACAGTTGTAGGGAAGCTAAAACAATTGACTCACTCTGTAGAATTTGCCATCTCTTCCTCCCTCTAGAAGAGTGTAAAAGGGTACCATGTCCTCTCCTCCCAAGGCAGCTGCTGCCTCCAACGCACTGCATTCGCAGCAAGAGAGAGGATTAATTCCAAAAAACATAATTACACTGCTCATGCATTCCCTCTGGTTTTCAGGTTGGAACTATCAAACCTTACCTTGTGCTTATCTCCCAAGACATGACAGTGCAGTCAGATCCCCCTGCAGTGAAAACATATCGACCGTCGTGGGAGCAGGCAAAAGCAGACACCCCTGTCGGATGGCACATCAAAGCATTGGACTTGTAGGGGTTCCCATCCAGAGGCAGAATCTGCAGACCCACCTGAAAAAACAATATGTGCCTTCAAGTGGGTTGCTAAAGCTAGGTGAGTCCAGGTGTGAATGGTTGTTAAGCTCTTCCAGTCTGATGTCAAACTAGAACAACCGTCTTGAACAGAGGAGGTGGCCTAAAACATTACTTATCACCCACCTACAATGCAGTTCTGAGTTTCCTCCCCAGACAGCTTAACCATTCCATTCACACCAACTGAATGCTATTCTTTTTTAAGAGTCATAACTTACTTACCTCAGACATAGAGCCCCATTCATTTTTTTATATAGCAGGTTATTTGAGAAAATACCACAAAAAGTAAAGCAGATTCCTTAATAAAATACTGCAAAGAGTCCAGCACTGACCTTGTCCTCTGTGATGTATGCTAGGTAACGTGAGTTCATCCTGGATACAGCAGACATGGGAAGTACCACTACTTTCTTGATGGGAGAGCCATATGTTGGACCAAGGACAGTCTTTCTGTAACACATGTATACTGTTTTCCAGTATTTGCACTGACATATGACATGTGACATATAAATAGTATAAGAGAGTATCATAAATATTCTTGCAGTATTTCAGACCTGCACATCTTGGTAGTGCTGTTGAAAAGTTTAATCTTGTATTGGTCCGTGGCAACAAGAAGAAACTGCTCTGCACTGAAGGGAGGATACCAAGTCATGCACAGTGGCACGGCACTTTGCTCGATGCGCTCTGAGCTCAAAATGAGAAGCTTATTCACATCACTGTTTTCCAGGTCATACTCCACCTATTAATCAGTTGCACACAAGCACAAAGAGGGTTGTGTGCTAAACATTTGGCAAAAAATCACAGTATCATAAAACACCAACTAGTCCACAGTACTGAGACTTTCACAAAGCTGACGAACCAGTAGACGGTCCATTCCCAGAGAGAGCAGTCTGGGTTGGGTGCTGTCCAGGTGAATCCCAAAAAGAAGGTCTGTGATGGGCTTGTAGTGGGAGTGGTATCTGCCCATAAACGTCCAACGAGGCACAGAGCCTTGACTGGTCTTCAAGCGGAACACCGTCACTGCTTTTCCAGCATCCTAACAGTGAACAAGGATATAAAACCTACATGTCATACTTAAAGTTATACAAATGTAAAAGCATAGAGGTATACATCTGCCACAGACTTGTTTTCCTTCATAATCACAGCTTTAACAAAACAACACCATTAAATCATAAATTCCAGTCCAGAAAAACTTTTGCTAATAACTAAGTTCAGATATGTGACAAAGAGCTTCCTCACTGCAGTGGCAAGATACTCTGAGTCTGAAGAGAAAGTGATGTGTTGGATGCTGTCATCAGTGGAATGGAAACACTCCTCCGGATCACTTTGCAAAGTGCTGGGATTCAGTATGTGAACAGCTCCACTGCCGAAGCCAACTGCCAGGTATAATCCTGTTCAGAGACAAAAAGGCAGCTCGTTAAATCACAGCATGTAATGACAAATGGAATATTCCCACAGAAGCTGGGTATAATTGCTTACCTTGAGGGTCAAAAGTGACACACTCAATCTGCTTCTCCGTCTCAAAGCTCCTGCTACTGATAATCACTTTGCTGTCATAGTCCCACACTTTTAAAATACCCCTTTGGTTTCCCATGGCCACAGCAGACTGGCTGGGGTGGCAGGCCACCGCATGTAGGGGCTCACAATCCTCATGTAGGAGGATTTGAGAGGTGCCCTTCTGCGCATTCACATGCACTACGGAACTGACTGTGGTCACGACAAAGTTCCTGCAGAAAAAGAGATCAGAAAGAGATCAGCTTGGCTAAAATCCACATAACAGTTTAGACTGAAGACTTAATATATCGTATTTCCTCTACCTGACCATTAAGGGTTTTGCCTCCGGACTGCAGTCCTCCTGATATCCCTCAGTACACTCTTTGGAAAAGGAAATGGAAACAATAGCGTCCAGATTGAATTTACTGTACCAGGTGAGAAGCAGGAATTCTCCATCGTAAAAATGAATATGGCCTTGAGTGTCACCAGTTACGAGACAGCTGTGATATCAAATGACACACAAACAAAGAAAGATTAGAGATCAACAAAAACATGCCATATTTTTAAAACCATAATGATTAATACTTCTGCCGCTGGCTACCTGTCAATTACAGCAAGAGCCGTGATTGGATCTTTCTGAATGCTAATGAGCTGGATTCTGTCTTCTGGGAGACTTTCGTTTGCAGCAAAATCTTCCATCATATTCCACACCACGAGGCTGCCGGTTGTAGTTGCTGTTATGATCTGAGGCTTTCTCCAGTGAAACACAGACTGGCTGAATGACCCGCCAGCTAGTTTGGACTGTGGACAGTTTGATAAGTGTCAGGAGAGGGCTGAGTTAATACAGTAGCATAAATATTGACCAAAAATGCCATAAAAGACAGAGATATTTCTGACGATGTCTCTGTGGTTATCTTTACCTCCCTAAGCTTCAGGGCAAAGTATTGCAGACTTCCCAGGGCCTGAAAAAAGCAGCTGTTGCAATAAAAACAGTCATCACAGCTGTATTATGTATTCAAATGAAAAGCAAAGTTGGACTCACCCTGCTGTAAATTAACACATGTTTTTCACTGGTGCTGAGCAGCTGAGTGCTATCATTTGGATTAAAAATGATGTTATCCTGAAAATCAATTCAACACGTCAACATTTGTTGTCCTGAATTCCATTTCCATAAAGTTAGGTGACATTTAGATGTCAGAAGAAAACAAGTTTACTTACATGAAAACCATGTTTAGGACTGAGTTCAGTAATCCACGAAGGCTTTTCTGTTTCATTTGTCCAATCCCAAATACACACACACTGTGAAAAGATGGTTGTTGGATTGTAAATGGCATTTTTACTCTAGAAAGACATTCACTGTTTCATACTTGCTGATCCAGTATCAAATAGTAATGACCCGAGTGCTATTCTTGTTGAGAAGTTATATGTTTTTAAAATGTGTTTTAATATGAAATGGTCCTTTATCCTAAAAAACAATACAACCATGACATGGTACATGGTTACGTAAATATTAATAATGTAATCTACACTATCAAGTCATCATCAGCCTTTATTTAATAGTATCACTAGTTAAAATGTACAGTTCTACCATGCTGTCATACTCACTTGAACCTCCCCAGCCCCGAGGGTAACCAGATATTTTGTGTCTCCTGAAAAGGCCATTGCAGTGACAACCCCTTCAGGGTGGCAGTCGAACAATGTTTGAACAGGAATGCTGGAACATTTAACATATATGTGTTATCGTGAGGGGCAAAGGTTGATACATAAAATTGCATTAGTACAAGGAGAATCCAGAGCTACCCAGAGTAGGAGTCCCATATCATCACTGTGCTTGTTGGCCCCTGGTCTGCTGTTGCAATCCAGCGTCTGTCTTCACTCACACACATACATGTGATGGGGTGGCAGTGACCCTGAAGGATGGAGGTTGTAAATTGACACAGCACCCCGCATGTTACTGACTTGAAAAGATACCTGTAGCTAAACAGTTTATTCATAACACTGATTTTATCTGCAGGACTCTGTCTCATCTTCTTTATTTATAAAACTTAAAACTGTTTTTTTTACTAGGGATGTAACAATACATCAATCCAGGTCGATATATTGATTCAATGATCAACAATCCAATAGCACTGATGCAAAGTGAAAACACTGACTCATATTGCTGCCTTTATTTAAAAGATTCCCATGGCATGTCTGTGTCAGCGTTCGGGCAACTCCTTTCTAAACAATGCTAGAGAGTGCCCGAAGGAAAAAAGGCAAGCAGCCAAGAAAAAGATAATATTTACTCATTCCAATAAGTCAGCAGCAGTCATAGGTGTTCATAACTGCACGGTCAACAAGGGCTGATACATTTATAAGTCCTATGTATTCCATACATTTCCATTCAAATGTATGGAACCACTGATAAAATTATATTTCCACTGAAGAGTTCAGGAATAAAATTGTCAAATCATATTTTAGTTGCTTTTTCTGAGTTGATATAAATGGAACTGATTGTGTCAAATGGGCATATGGTATCATCTCATACCGATCGCAGCCCCTGTATCGAAATCGTATCATGGCAGATACGATATCCGATATCGATATTTCCGATATCGGCAAATATAGTACCATTGTCCAAAGAATTGATATAATATCATGATGAAACTTGCGATTGACACCCCCAGTTTTTACCTGAAGTCTGTGCTGGGAATTTGTGGTATGATTGTATATGATCCCAACATGCACTCCAGCATAGAGGATCACCAGCGGGTCGTGGTCTTGTAGACTGAAGGCGGGAAGTGCAGGATTCATCCCAAAAACCCATTCTAGTGACTGAACAAAGAATTGAACAGTATTGTTATCAGCCAGAGAAATCCCTCGTTTGAGCTGAATATTTTACTTGAAACTTTATTCAAGAAATACAAGAAAATAGTACACATTTTATAAAAATAAATAAATAAAAACTAGAAAAATTGCATTTCCTGCGAAAATACAGTGTGAATGCTAATGGATGAAGTGATTTCCGAAATCTGCTGAATGTACTGCAGGACATGCATAAAAGTATGAGAATGAATGGTCAAGAATTTGCAGAAAAAGTCTGTGTGTGTGTGTGTGTGTGTGAGTAGAATAGTATGAAGTGGTACAATGTTGTATAATACTGTAGAAATTTGTATGAAAAGGTAGACTTGCTGAAAATTGTGAAATATTGTAGAAAAAAGTAGAACATCAGCTGAAGAAACGGTGAGAACAGCCTCCCCCCCCCCTCTGGCTTGAGGTTGCCAAGCAACCAGGCCCAACTGCCAGGCCCTGGCAGTTAGGTGCACCTAGAATGTCAGTTGGCCCCTCCCCTGAGAGACACAGAAGATCTCTCAACTTTAAGGTCTGATATTTTAAAAACGGTAAAAGATTTATAAAAAGTTAAATACAAGTTTAATAGTTTAAAGTCTTGTGTACAATTTGAAATTTGTATGAAGTCTGTAGTAGTAGTAGAAGTGGTTTAAATTGTAGAGAGTTTGTAGAAAGTTTTATTTTTGTGGGACAAAATTTGTGAGACAGCTACTCACCAATGGATATGTTCCAGTCTGAGTTATCTGATTTGAGAAAAGTGTGTCTCTGGTTGCAGAGTAGACTTGAGACTCTGTTTCTCCTCTAAATCCTGCACTCGTCCTGCACTCATCCCCAGCTCCAACCTCTGACATTATATCTAACCACGCTTCACGTATTTTAAGATTATTCTCTCTTTTAATCACTTCATGGAGCCTTTTACCCTCCTCTTGTCGAGATGATGACGCTACCCCTCAGTCTCTGCTAATGGCAAACTTGCTTAAACGTCATGCTAAGTTAGCCGAAGAATAACGTTAACGTGAAGCTACAAAGGACTTGGAAATTAACGTACATTAACCGAAAGAAAAATGTTTTCTCACTACTATCAGTTCTTATCCAATTTGCCGTATTCAAATATCTAAAGCTGTATGTTTAAAAAAACGTATTATTTAGCTTTAGCTGGCGTTCTACAAGAAATCGTTTCTAAACGTTAGCACCTGCAAAGCGTCTCGTTGCTTAGTTACCGCCTAGAGAGGAGGGTGAGTAAAGTGCTTTCAGACAAAATACAGACATTCCGGTCAGTTATTTCAAATTAAAAGCACGATTAATCATATAATAAATGAGAATCAGCTTTATGTTTGTATGAAGTAAGTGTACACAAACAAGGAATTCGACTCAGTGTACAGGGAATAGTTGTTGTTGTTGTTGTTTTTAAATATTGAAAAATAAAGACTAATATGTACAAGAGGATTTTTAGCAGTATTCATATTTAAAAAAAAGACTGTGGCCAATTTGTGGCTCATTCATCAAAGCTCATACCATTAACAAGAGAGAGCTTTAAGGCTGAAAAACTAACCTTTATTCAGGGAGTTTTATGTGGAAAATGTTTCTGGAAGTGAAAGGCACAAGACTGTGTCGTTATATTTTGGAAATGGGATAAAAGAAGCAATATTTGTTAGATTTTGTATATCTTTATTAACACTGCTAACTACTTATATACATGAAATGGCAGAATATTATATTTGTGTGAGTTTTCATTTTTTGAATTGCAGACTTTTGGGAAAAACGAGTTCGAACAGACATAGCCGATCATATTTTTCTTTCTGTCCCATGTAAACTATATATATAGAAATAATACTATATATATATATATATATATATATATATATATATATATATATATATATATATATATATATATATATATATATATATAAAAAAAATTCCACACAATAATTTCTAATGAACAGAAGATGACACAAATCCAACCGAAATAGGAGTCCAGTAGACGTCACCAATAACTTTGTAATAAAACAACCCAAAAAGAAACAAATATGTAAGAGAAAATGGCAGTTAAATAACAAAGTGCACAATAAACAGACACTTATTAATAATAAAATCACAATGACCTTCATGAAGGTTGTGTAGTCTCTATTTGTGAACACAGCATTTCAAGAATTTCCTTCAGGATTAATATTCCATTTTACTCGGCAACAGTTTGCGTGAGGATTATAATCTTTATGAGTTCGAAATTTTTCAGTTTAGTCACTTTATTTTGAAATTATACACAGGAAGTCTTGCCATGCCTTAATTGTCGTTAACTTAATGAACATGAAGTTTTGCAGTTCCCCACTTTGACCACCGGAGGGCAGCAGATACTCACTGATTTAATGCAGTTAAGCAAACGCTAACTGTGCTTTAGCGAATTTATAGAATGTTTAGGTCTATTGATTTTCATATGACTGAGCCTACAATTAAAACTATTTATTCCTATCTCAAATGTCTCGGCGATTTAATCGTTCTATATAGATTATTTGGGCTTTTATTTTTTTTTAAAGTAACTATAATGTAGTGTAATAAGTAATTTATTTATCTACGCAGACAGTAATGTTATTACTTAATATATTACCATATTATTCAAATATCGCTCGTGTTGGGCACGTGATTCTGACATGTTGAATAAAACGGGTAATCGGTACATCTCGCCACGATGCTTTTACTTTGAAAGGTCAACACCGTGCGGACACGTCACTTGTTTCCGGACAGTTTTTCCTGTTGCACAGGTTTGAAAGCAGCTGACTTTTAATCTGCTTGTCGTGCCGTAAACTTTTCCTTTAGGACATCGTTCCATACTTTCGGAACAATATCTCGGTGATCGAGGTCTGACGGATTATCATTGTCGTTGAAAAAAGTTATTATGAGTTTGTGACGGTTAAACAAACACGAGAGGGTGAAAAAAAACACCCACTCCGACAAGGAAGCGGCTAGTTATGATTTCACCAGTTGACAGGTGAGGAGGCATTTCAGTAATTGGAACTTTGTCATTGTGAATATTGACTTTTTAACCACGAGACAAGTGGAACTAGTTTAAACATTTTACGGAAGTATGTCACCGAGCTGTGAGCTTTAGCCACTCGGTGCTAGCTAACGTTAGCCGGTGGTTCTTATCTCCAATCCCCTCAGCTGACAGTCAGCCGAGTCGTTAACCTGTTAGCTAACAACATTAGCCGGCACACAACTCTCATTAACTGGCTGCTTTAATAACTACTTTAATCTGAGGTTCAGCCGTAGTTCAGCTTCTTTTAGGTTATTTCCCCTTTGCTGTAACTTTAGATTTTGTGTGTTAAAAGAGTTGAAACAGTCATTAGCCAGTCGCATGCAGGTCTAACGACTATTTAAGAAAATAAAAGGGGTCTTAACATTCTTCACTTGTCATTTTCATTATTATATTCTTCAGTTATAATGTAGTCAACTGTCTAGTATAAATTTTATCTATATTGTATTTCCAAACACAAGAATGCTGTTTCAAACCCTTCTCCATATGACCTGGATTAAATTATGGTGAATCTTCATTTATTGCCCTGAAAGTAGTCACATTAAAATGTATAGTGTCTACATATGTTGTCATCAGAATACAAATCATGTGTACATTTTCAGTTACTATAATCTCTGTACAGGTTGCCAACACCACAAATTCCCAGAGAAATACTGAGGAAGAGTCCACACCTAAAAGTAGTCAAATACATTTATTGAGTCTAAAATCATGTAATGAAATACCCATCAAATGCTTTTAACTCTGTCAATCGTAGAAATTCCTCAATTTTGAAGGAACTATAAATTCACACAGAGAAAAATCCTTGGACATTTTTTTTTTCTCTAAGAATTTACTTTTTTTATACCTGAAAATCTTCTAACAAAAGTATTTTTTAATTCACTGGATGTCAAATGATTTTTAACCAAAATAACAATTTTGTCCCTCTTGATCACAATGGTGTTTCACATTACGATTTCAGTAAGGATTGTTTATGAGTTTTTAAGGGCTGGAATGTAGGATTGTGTGTCTCAGTCAACTGTGTGCATGAACAGGGCTCAAATGAAGGATCCTGAAGAGCCATGTTTCACACAGTCAGGCTGTAGTGAACACTAAGCCTGTAAGATTTAAGCCCTAACTCAGTTTTCCTCCAAACATGTTAACCTAAGAGTATATTGAAAAGTTTTTATGTTATGTCCAATAGGTGGGAGTAGTATTTGAGAGACCTCAACCATGTGGACAGATAAGCAAAGAGGAATCAGAGTCTCTCAGGAGGAGCTGCTCTGCAAGAACGCCTGCGGGTATTATGGAAACCCTGCATGGCAAGGCTTCTGCTCTAAGTGCTGGAGAGAGCGAGCACGTGCAGCTGGAGCCCAGAGACAGGACGCAAGGTGAACACACTGCTGATAACAACCACACACACTCATGGGAGCACTTAGATCTGAACATTTTTGTCACTGTTATGACATCACCTTAAAGGCAACAAATGATTGTTGTCACCATTGTTCATGACCTGAACAGACACTGGAGGACACATTTGTATGAACGCTTTATTAAAGTAACTGTTTTGTGACTATCAGCTTGAGGCAACTTAAGTGCTTTTGGTTTCAACAGGGTTTTGTTTGGATGTTTAATGTTGTCGTTCCTTGTAGGCCAAGCAGCGATGGAACTCCTCTCACCTTCTCCAAATTTGAGGAGAAGAAAAGCACAGAGAAAGGTCGTCGGATTAACACAATGAGAAGACTCTTCTGGGGCAGCCCATCGCCGCCAAAACGACAAGGTAGTAATGTTTAGTGTTACCATCTCCAAAAATGTTTAAAATGTCTGGTCGTGTTGGCTCCATTTGCGGCTTTACCACATTTCAGACACCAAACGTATTGCCTAAGAATCTAAATGGGAGAGTTGTTAAACAGAGGCAACAAAAGCCTTAAAATCATGACATTTTTATAATGTTGTATCTTATATAATTATAATTTCTTGCAGTTCGTACTGCAAAAAAGAGCAGAAAGGAAAAACAAACAATTTATGTCTTGAAATGCACTCTGCTGCTAACTGTGTCTCATGATCATTAAATTGTTGCTTCAAGACTGTCCTGAAGCCTGTTTCACAAAGCATACAAGCTCGATGGAACAAAAGCTTCTTCCTGTTTTTCTTGGTGCAGTGAACCAAATAAGAAATCCTGCTTCATGATGCGGTGGTTCAACAAATGGAGCCATTCTGTGCTTCAGTTTTGAAGCATGTTACTTTATCCATTTATGTGGAATAACGTTCACTTGTGTCCCTTTAGAGTCTTCTGAAAGCTACACAAATGTGTTAAGAGCCTACCAGAGCCTTGAGCCTGGGGACTTCACTGGCTTCCTAAAGCTACTTCGGAGCCCTTCCTCCCAGCGTTTGCAGTCCAGATGTACAGCTTTCCTCAACACAATGGAGGCTTACCATGTAATTATATTTTTTTACAAATTTAACATTACACTTTTTATGCAGTAGCCTCCCTTTGGTATGTCAGAGCTGATCGTAGATTCTCATCATCTTTGCAGGATCTACCGGTACAGAAGCAGTCGGATCTTGTGCAAGATTTCTACCAGTCTTTTGCTGAATATTTTAGCAGTGAGTAAAGATCAGTTCAACATCATCTGGGCGGTTAATTGTGAAAACATGACAATAATAAATTACTCTGCGTTGTTGCTGTTTTGATTTTCAGGTTTTCCTGAGGCTCAGGTCACTCAGATAATGGAGCATGTGGAGAAGTTAATCATGACACGTTTGCACAAATGGGTTTTCTGCCACGACAGCTGTGATGATGAACAGAAGGACCTGGCACTCCAGAGAAGAATACGGTAACCCCAAGTCACTTATGTTGTCTTTAATCAAAACCTCTAACCTCAAACCCTGTTTTGACACTAATGTTTCTACATTGCAGCTCCTTAAACTGGGTCACTCCGCAGATGCTGAGCGTACCTTTTCCTGATAAAAAGACTGCAGTCACAGCTGACCCCTTTCTGCCTGCGATAACAGGTGATACACGGCTTCAGTACTGAAATGAATAGTTTGTCTTTTTGGGAAATATGCATCATACGCCTTCTGGCAAAAGAATTTCATGACAAAATCAATATTACTCTGAAGTCTCACTGTTGAATATAAGGCTACATAATCCACCGTAAGGATGTGTATTGCAATCTTAACATGTTTTTTTAGTTTTTGTATGGATTAAACCAGGGTTTCTCAAACGCAATAGATCCACATTAGACCACAGACTAAGTTGAAAGGTAAAAAATCATCTTCATAGTCAATCAATGATCAAACTAGGATCAGTATAAATTACAACGCTATTTCTTTCTTGCTATTGTAACTTATAAAATATGTCATTAAAGTTAAAATATTCTCGTCTTCTTTTTGTTGTGGACCCCCTACAACACACTCAGGGACCTGTGTGTTGACCACAGCTTGAAAAAAAACAGTTTAAACAAACACAGCCTGTTACTTACTGAGCTGAGGTGCTAGTAGGCAGCTTTTGAACAGAGCTTTTTTCCTTTCTTTAGCTAACTGGCTGCTAGCTGTAGCCTTCTTACAGACCTATATTCAATGGACATACACAAGAGTGGTTTTCGGTCGTCTCATCTAACTCCCAACCTGACAGTGTGTGTATTTCCCAAAATATGGAACAACTCTTTAATCTCACGAGAGAAAGAATTATATTTCCCTTTAAAGGTATTAAATGTTATTCGTTTACATTTTGTCCTACCCTCTATTTTCTTTTAACAGCCATAATCGAGATGGATGCAAAACGAGCACCTCAGGACAAACTTACATGCGTGTCCAAATGCAGTCAGCATGTCTTTGAAGCGCTCTCCAGCTCCAACAGTGAGCCAGCTAATGCTGACGACTTCCTGTCAGGCCTCATTTATGTGGTGCTCAAGGCCAATCCACCTCGCCTTCACTCCAACATGCAGTATGTGATTCGATTTGGTCTCCCTCACAGTCTGATGGCAGGAGAGAGCGGCTACTATTTCACAAATTTAGTAAGTTAACTGGCGTCTGCCATACACCACAGAATACTGTGCAACGAGGTCGGCTCGTCACTCATGCCTGTGTCCCTGTCCCCTGTTTTAGTCTTGTGCAGTGGCCTTTATTGAAAAACTGGATGGACCAGCACTCAACCTCAGTCCAGATGAGTTTGAGGGCTACATGCTGCGTCAGCGTGCTCCTGCTGCAGGAAACAAGAGGCGTCAGGTTGCCAGAGACACACAACAACTGTTAGAGGAGCTTCAAGGCCGACAGGAGAAGCTGGACCAAGGGGTGGGTGCTCTCAACGTGGAGCTAAATAAATGGCTCCAGGCAGTGAATTCACAGCTGGATGAGGCGACGAGCCAATTGTCTGTGGTACAGAAGGAGATAACGGCTCAGGTTGAGTGCTCACAGGTTTCTTCATCCTCATCTCCTGATGCATCACTACATGGGGATGACAAAGACCAGTCAGTGCTGGTGCTTACAGATCAACACGCAGGTCCAGAAGATACAGACTGTTAGCTAAATTAACAAAACACCTTATCTGGTACTTGACCCCTTTTTAATGATCATCACTAATTTATCTAGGTTGCAAAACAAACACTGATTTATATTCCGGTGCCACATTTGCACAAGTTCCAACCACAGAAACCTGGGATTTGTAAGCCAGTTGAAAATGAAGGAAAACTTCTTGAAGGATGCTATTTGCATTTATACACAGGGCACTAGGAGTTATTTTATAACGACTTTGTTGAAAAAAATGATTTGCACTTGTATCCTGTTTGAAGGCCACTAAAATCCATAGTAACAGATGTTATCCAAATTAACATTTAAGCACTCAGGGGAAACACAGCACTTAGGGATTTCACCTAACACTTCAAGAGTGCTTATTTAATATTCACTTTTGTATTAGTAAATACCATTGTGCCTTTATGTAAAACAACTGTGAAATATACTACAGGAGAGAATGTTATTGGCAGTTAACCACTACGAGTCAAACCATGTTTTCTAGAGTTTTGTGACTGTTCTCAACAAGCTGCCTAACTGTCTGTACGAAGATGAATTACCTGGTGTAAAACAATTTATAACACGAGAGTGTACAGAAGGTACATGTCATTTAATAGTGTTGAAGGTTTCTGAAGAAAATGAAGGGTTTTATGTAATGTTTAATGATAGTATTCAATATTATATTAAAGTTGACTTTTACGATCCAAAATGTTTTTTTGTGTTTTCACTTAGTAATTTTTTAAGCAGAAACAATGACTATACAACATTTGATGTACAGTCATTGTTTTGGGGAGGGATTCACTTCAAGTAGTAAAGTATTAACACTCCAGGTATGCAAATAATTAAATCCAGTGCATGACTGATTTTGACATGTTAATGAATAATAAAAATGAAGTGTTGAGCTGTGACTGTATTTTATGATTTGACAGTTTTGCTCACATTTTTATCTTTAATGGTGAATTTTTCATAGAAATGTTCAGTCAGTCGCCCAAACTTCATTTCTGAACATGCTTTGAAGGACTAATTGTTAAAGTAAATGTCTTGTATTACATGTTATTGATGCCATTGAGGCATTTTCACCAGCCAAAAATTGATTGAAGGCCAAATACAGTTAATGAAAGGTGATTTCTGCCTAAATATGACTTGATGTCATTCATAAGCTTCATAATGTAAAGATCTGAGCTCACAGGACAGCTTTGAATCATTTTAAAGGACCATTACAACAGAGAATAGGCATTTTCACCTGCCAAAAATTGATTGAAGGCCAAATACAGTTAATGAAAGGTGATTTCTGCCTAAATATGACTTGATCTCATTCATAAGCTTCATAATGTAAAGATCTGAGCTCACAGGACAGCTTTGAATCCTTTTAAAGGACCATTACAACACAAAATGGGTCATTTTCACCTGCCAAAAATTGATTGAAGACCAAATACAGTTAATGAAAGGTGATTTCTGCCTAAATATGACTTGATCTCATTCATGAGCTTCATAATGTAAAGATCTAGAGCTCACAGGACAGCTTTGAATCCTTTTAAAGGACCATTACAACACAAAATGGGTCTTTTCACCTGCCAAAAATTGATTGAAGGCCAAATACAGTTAATGAAAGGTGATTTCTGCCTAAATATCTGCCAAAATATAACTGATGAGTGATATGAAGTGACTTTGAGGCAGAGCACCCCTTTCAGTCCAACATCAGGAGCTGGAAACAATATTTGGCAAGTGTAAAAATGCTATTTATGCATTGCATTGGCCCTTTTAAGGCATGCAGGCAGCACATGCATCGTGCTCATGCACCATGCTCATGCACACTTAGTTAATTAACAGGCCTGCTTAATTGACATGTGCATGCATAGGCTGCCAGGTGCACTTCAGTGACTTCACTTTATTTCATCAGTCATCATGGATCCCTGTGTATATGACCAGATAAAGTGTTTTTTGTTTGATGGAACCCTACCCCCAGGATTTTCTACAGTCGAGCAAAGTAATTTTCGCCGGAAGACAAAGACTTTTGAAGTGCAAGGTGAGATGGGTCCTCAAGCTGAATTCTTCGACCTAACCTGAGTATACATAGAAAACTCAGTTATCCAACAAAACAATCTATCTGTATAACCAAAAACACAAATTCAGGCTTTTCTTACAATAATAAAATTAAAGATTAATATAATTTATAAGCCCCTCGGACGCCCCTCATGTATCAAAATTAATTCCTGGTGATGAGAAATTTCATAAAGATCAGAGAAGGTTTTTGGTCACATGTCCCGGCGTTAGGGGGCGCTATGGAGTCCCCTGGCCACACTCACACCCAATCATGTTGAATCATAAACATTTTCACCAGATGTGATGTGTGCGCAGATTGCAGAGTGAGTATTGGGGTATGTTTAGGTCGCCAAAAATGCGCTTCTTGTCGGAGACGAACACTTTGAACTTCCAGAAAGAAGAAGGTCTTCGCACTGATTGTGCTCGAGCCGAAGAAGAAGAAGAAGAAGACGAAGAAGGTGGCCCTTTTTTTATACGTCACACAGAATATGCTGCGTCACGGAGGTAAACCGGAAACACCATCGTTGTGTTGTCCGTGTTGCAGCCATGAAGACGACAGGGGATAACTGTTCTGGACAGTCAGAAATAACGATGGAGGATGTACAAAACCTTGTTAAAAAGAAAGATGAAATAGAAGAGCAGATTAAAGCTTATTACGACGTTTTGGAAGACGTAAGTTTGTCAGATAATCAGTTAGTTAGATTACATCCAGCTTCAAGCTAACCCAAGAGTGGGTGACATTAGCTAAACATGCCCGTCTGTGTTTACTCTGTTTTCAGCAAGGTGTCGGAGTTGAAGAGCCCTTGATTGACGAAGAGGGCTTCCCCCGATCAGATGTTAATTTATACCAGATCAGGACGGCGAGACACAACATCTCATGTAAGCAACAGCGTGTCTGTTGTTGTTGTTGTTGACGTTTGGGTAACTTCGTCTTGATTATCAGAATAGTTGCTGATTGATCTTCTGTTGATCAACAAATCAGTGAATGAGATAGTCGTTGCAGCTCTGCATTTCTGTTTATACAAAAGTTTTTTTCATAATTTTAATCTATTGTTATTTTAAAGGTAATGCTTTGATCCTTTCTGTCAGGCCTGCAGAACGATCACAAGGCCATCATGGTGGAGATAGAAGAAGCCCTGCACAAGCTGCATGCTCGAGAGAAAGCGAAGCGGCAACAGGATGAGACAGAAGCCCAGGAGGAGGCGATGGAGCATCAGGTCACTCTTCCTCCTCCATTTGCACGAGTGGATGCTGTGACACAAGGCTCACCTGCCTGTGGAGCTGTAAGTAATGTGAACTATACTTTTGTGCCTGGCTGTAGATTTCGATAAATTATCACTATTCTATGAAGTTAAGATGTAAAAAAGTAGCTGTTTTTGTTCCTGTGATTGTAGTCATTGGGTGTTTGTTTCCAAAGGGGCTCAGAGTCGGTGATGAAGTTATTGAGTTTGGTTCTGTGAACACGGGGAACTTTCAGAACCTCCAGAATATTGCCTCTGTGGTACAACACAGTGAAGGGGTAAGATACTCACTTATTGTATGGCTGCTTTTTTGGTTCAGCAGTAAAAGTAATTTTATAGTTTGTCATTCAGCACCATAATTATGTTGTGGTAATTGTTTCATTGTAATGCAGTTTGACTTATTGATAGGTCTAAATCAACACTGGAAAGATATTCATACTTAAGCAGAATTAGGATTTATTAAATCCCAGAAATAGCAACATTTTAATTTTTTTTTTTTTTTCCACAAGTCAAATGATCAGAACTTTTGGTGGCATTAGGAAAAAAGTCTACTTGTAATCACAGCTTTTTCTTAATTCCAAAACGAAGGGTACACTTTGCTGAATGCAGGTAATATCTGGAGTGTTCACAGCAATGTCATGTCCTTTTACAGAAACCATTACGTGTCACAGTCATCCGGGATGGACAGAAAGCTCAGATGAGCCTGACCCCACAGCGGTGGTCAGGCAGAGGTCTGCTGGGGTGAGTACTACAGACACAGATCCATAGATATGGATTGTCACAGATTTATCATTTGACTGTCCAGTAGAGCAGCTGTGGTCTTTTTTGTTTTGTAATTTAAACCCTGAGATATGATTCATGATTTAAATAGCTGTTTGTTGGTATTAGCAAGTTTAAAGTTGTTCACATGAGTCACTTTGTCTTTGTTCTCTTTTTCAGATGCAACATTGTTCCACTTCATCGATGATCACCATGACTTTGTGCAGAATTTAAATTGTGGAATCCTTTCCTCCACTTATGATACCCCTGGATGGATTCAAGTGGACTTTGTGCAGATTGCAGATACTTCCCTCTTCCACTTCTCTGTTAGAGAAGTCATGTTTGGTTTGCTGAACGATAGCTAAACATTACTACCTTACAATGCTCTGATTAGAATCCTACATGTTCAAACAATTGACTGTTTCAATTAAAAGTTGGGAGTTCTTCCTCACAGGGACAGAGATTCATGTAGCAAATGGCATTGCAGTTGTTTTATTGATCTATATCTAGTGTGCAAGTAGTAATGTTAGTGTGAGACTACCACTAGAATAATAGGATTAACCAAGGGTATCCATTCCAAAAGTCTGGAGTAGCTTTTGAGATATCTTCTACTAATCTGAAATGATGAACAGACACTGAAAAGCAAAAACTCGAGACTTTGAAAAACAATTTATTTTCATTTACTGCCATCAGCAATAAAATACTTATTTCAACTCTTTGGAAAAAGATGACCCATCAAATGTTCTGCAACAGCAAATGGAATCTTCTTAAGGTGATGAATTATTACAGAAATGTTTATTCCACATGTGATTAAAGATTTTATTTTGAGTGAACTTTCCTGAAGTTGAATTTACCTTCTTCACCTGTTTGAAAGATGCACACTGTTCTCATTAAGTAAATTATTTCCAGCTCTACACCTCAAGACAGGTCCAACAAAAAAGTTGAAGTCCGAACAAGTAAGTCCACATAATAATGAAAAAAGGCTGTGACAAACATTTTTATTTTTTTTAAAAATGTTTTTTTTTCCCCAAAAGCAGTTACATTTGCACGTCGGTTGAGTGGATTAACCTTTCACAACACAATGAACTGCTAAAAGTTGTGTGAACAGACCAATCTCAGTGAAATTAAGACTTGTGAACAAATGTTACATACATAGGACACATTTTTGAATGCCTGTTTTATATGTTAAATATTTGCATCTATACTTAATACCTGAAATTTGTCAGGAAACAATTGTTTCTACAAAGAGGATATATTTGGGAGGATTAGAGTTGGGGCGAACTTGAAACTTCATAAAGTATTATTTTGAGAAAGTCATTATGTTCATATGGCCTGACTACCTCCGAGATATTTGCAGGATATCACTGATGTCTGTTACAAATATATACCAAAAAATTGGTATATTTGAATATCAAAAAAGAAACAAACAAAATAACACATTTGTACAAAAATCACGTAGACTGCTTGAGTTTCTTCTTTTTGGGCTTGACCATCTGTGGCAGTTGGATTTTGAAGGCAGTCCTAAAAAAAAAATCATTTTAGATTATTGACCGTGTTGAATGAAGGTGAAATCACATTACAGAATTTATTACTTATTACAGTATTGCTGCAGCTTCAATATATTGCTTAATTAAAAAACATTAAAAAATACTCACTCGCAAGTTGTACAGATTGGGCTGAAGTTGCAGAATACTTAAAAAGAAGACGAGAAAAGCATTAACATGGAAACACTGTAACTGCATCTCATGCCAGAAATATGAAACCTGTTGCCGTGCATTTCAACTGGGAATCAAACTTACTCGACAGACAAACTGAGCACACATAACCGATCTCAATGAGATTACGGTGGCAGAAACACGCAGCTCTGTAGTCCACGTGTGCAGGCGGTGGCAGCACCAGCTGTGAACGCTGCTCAGTGTCTGGCAGGAACACCCACTGTTCAGAAAACATCATCATCAACACAAAGCAGGTGTTAATACAGAAAGATGAGACTTTTGCAAATGTGGAAATCTGTACTGCACACTCACCAAAAGGTATTGTGCCAGGGCAATTTTCTGTGGTATCTTGAGGTACAATCCTCCAGTTATATCACAAGCCTACAAAATATATGAAGGTAAAAAAAACCAGGGTATATATATAAATACAGTATATAGTTTGTTACAACAGCACAATATAGCCAAAGTATTACAACACAAAATGAATATCTGAATCCCTATATTGAAAACCGAATACCAACCCAACGAATGATTATCCTAATTGTCAAATATTCTGCTTGTCAATATCCTTACAAATCCAGAAAAATGTACCTGCTGAAGGAGACCTGAGTCAGAGTCCAGCACACAGGCATCTATCAGGATGTTCTGTTTTAAAATACAAAACAAATTTAGTTTTTTTTTTTTAATTTAAATTAATATACAAGTTACAAGACATAAACAGAAAAGAAAGCATTGTGTAAGATCAATGTTTTTACCTGCTTCTGGGCTGCAAAAATAACATTCATGAAGTTCATGTACTGGAGGGCACAGTCCTCGGCTGCTTTTACCACCTATCAAGTGAGTTAAAGAAGATTTGTTCAAGGTCAAGGGAAATAAAACAAAAGAACTCGTGAAAAAATGTAGACCATTTAGGGCTTACCAATATTCTTGATTTTATCTCCTGTCCAACTAAAAAGAAAAGGCAACATTAATAAGTATCAATAAAAAAACACTGTGCCTATTAGAGAGCATTATTAAGCCTGATAGTAAAAACTTTTGACTACCTTCCACCTCTTTGGAGACCCTGTGAATATCTGAATATCAAAAGATTAAGAAATACACGGTGTAGAGGAGGAACATTTAAAAAACAAACATAAAAATCTGTTTAAAAAACAATTACCTTACAACATATACAGCATGAGAACAGAAGCTGTAAGAACAGAGGGTGTCGCATGCTGTACACATTCTTAATACCCACGACTCAAATTTGTGATTTTGGGTATAGAGATAAAATTTACTTGACATATACAAACATATCAAGCACACTTCTCAAAAACTACAGTCCATGAATTTCATCATATAGGAAAAAAAAGTGATACCGTTCAATTAGAATTGGACCTGTTATACCTGTGATTTACAGACTGTGGATGAAAATACAAGTGGGAACATATAAAAAATAAAGATTTGCTCATGCAGTATAATGCGTCTACTGCTTTTGTATCGGCTCAGCTTCTTTTGACTTTAATGCCGTCAGTAATGTGATTTATTCACATATTAGTAATTTTACTCGATCTTAAAGTCCACTATGTCATAGATGAAAGCTGCAAACAGCTTGATTGAAAGGATACAGCAGAGAGCTTTGGCAAGGGATCCAGCCAACAGAGTCTCAGTTGAATTTCCCCTCACTTCAGCTGCAATTACATAAGAGACGAAGTACATTTTAGTGAGTCACCAACTCTGTAGAACATTTTAAAAACTTGAAAATAAAGCTGTAAATGCATTAATTGGAAAAGACAGTGACCACTTGGAAAAAGCCTGTCTACTTAAATCTTATGTATATATTTGTAAATTAATTTTACTCACACAGAAACAGATTTGTACTTACTTTTTGTCATTACATTCCTGATCTCTTCAGCAATAAGGTTATTGGCAACTGACAGGAGTTCATATTTTCCATCCCCGCTGGAGGACGCATCATCTCCACCGTTGTCCCCACCTCTCCAGTTCTTGCTCGGATACAGGAAGTGACTGAAATCAAACAAGCAGGAAAAATGTGCACTTTTAAACAGTAACGGGAGCTAAAAAATATTACAGTCACCAAGACAAGGGTTCAGCCTCAATCCTGGAAACTATTATTAAAGTATGAGCATAAACACCACCATGTAAAAATACAAATAAAGGTCCTGCATTTAAACTTTTCTTTTTTTCTTGGTATTCTTTTGGCCTTTAAGGCTTTATTTTTACAGGACGGCTCAGAGAGGTGACAGGAAACCGGATGAGAGAGAGGGGGGACAACATGCAGCAAAGGGCCACAGGTTGGACTCGAACCCTTGGCCACTGCAGCGAGGACAGGACCTCAGAAGTATTTGCAGCAAATTGTACTTTTGCTGCTTTTGCAGAACAAAGGCCTGTGTGGGTGACATATGGTCTTGTAACATTTTTAGATTGTTAATACTGTTGCATTCAGTGATAAGTAGCATTTCAATTAGTTTTATTAACCATTTCAAATACTGTCCGGTAGCAGACCAGCAACACTCGACCGAAGAAACCAGCTAAAGAGGGAATCACTCTTCGATCGAACTGCTAACTCATGACATCTGAAATGTGGCAAGGGGCCCTAACGCCACTATTTGAAGGGTTCAGGAGCCAAAAACAAGCCAAAGTGAAAAAGTAAAATTTAAAGTTGCTGGGGAAGTAACTACGAAACACAGCTGTGAAATAAATGCAGTGGAGTAAAATAAAGAACATTTCCATCTGAGCTGTAGCTGAACTGAAGTATAAAATATGGACTTAAGTATAACCCCTCAGAAAATGTACTTAGTTACTTTTCGACATAGAAATGGTTCCTTATAGTTACCTGTCTTGACAGTGACTAGCGATGACAGCCAGCTTGTTTGTCCTGGTCATGGCCATGTGGGAGTTCCCCAACACCATGACTGCATCCAGACACTTTGACAGGGTGAACTGGGCACATACAAGAACACGGATGTGTTTTACAGCCTGAGCAACATTGAAAAACTCCACAGTCTGAAAAAAAAGTAATATCCAATATACTTATTATACTACCTCTGGTTCACGCTGAGCTTGCTGTCCCCACCATATCGGATTCACATCCACGACGATGACCAGCAGGTTGATTTCATCCTCTGAAGAAAATGAGGCAATACATTAAAAACGTTCAGTGTACAACATAAGAGACGCAAACCGCGAAACACATGACCTGAATTATCTGTACCAGTCAGGCTAAGCAAGACATACCTGAAGCCATCACTGCAAAATATTTGTTTGAAACGAAGAGAGACCAGAAAGTGATTCACTCTGTTCCTCACTGTTATTGTTCTGCAGCTTTATCTTCTGTTAGCGTCCATGTTCGATCTGAAACGTCACACAATATCCACAGAAAAAGAGAGTTTTAAATCTGGATACTCCTACAATGTGTGGTTAAGTAAAAACTGCGCAATTTATGAAAATACAGCCAATTTCGCTGCTTATGTTACCCACAATGTCTTTGCGTCCGCCATATTGAGGCGTCTCTGGCGTCATCAGGCTGCGACCCGGTATACTTTTCGACCACAGGGCGCGTTGCTGCCACCTGGCGCCTGTTTTGCTGTAGCGTGACTTCGATTGATTAAAGTATTGATTTGTTCTGCAGGCAAACAGCCCCTGTGATTGTTATGTGGCAGGCCTACTATCTGCCTGTTATTATTCATAATGCAAATACCTGAAAGTAGCATTTTAGAATAGTAGTTGGTTAATGCTGCGCTAATTCTGACTATTATACAGCATACAGTACATGTTTAACATGATAATCAAATCTTTTAGTTGAAAAATCTTAATCATCAAAGTTATTTGTTTTATTTCCATAGAGGATCTTCAACTTTATTTGTCCCCGAAGGACAACTGGTTTTGCAGCAAGGCATTAAAAACAGGACACGCATAAACAGATAAAATATCAAATTTACAAAGAGTCACTGGAATCTTGTGTTGTATTTTTGTATTGTTCTTGACTTGTGTTGAATTATGTTCTGAAGAATTTAGCTGTGTATAAATTGACAAATGACACAAAGAACTCATAATAATATTCCGCACTTCATTTACCATGACAATGGGACACAAAATAACCAGGAGTCATTTCAAACAAAATAAGCATTAAACCAAACATTATATTTATTTTACATAGAAAAGGCATGAATCATTTCATAAATGCTAAATACATCATAAACATCATACTTGTAGGACATTGCTGCTGAGCCCAGACTGTCTGCAGTAGTGCCTTGTTTCTGTCTTCTGTCCTCTCTCTGTCTCCATCAGACCAAGAGCAAATTACTTTTTGCTTTTTATAAGTGTATGCTACGCGAATAAAGTCAATATTTATCTGGATGTCAGACGGAAGCAGATAAAAATACATTGCAATGACACACATCCTGCAACTACAGGCTAAATGTCATTAATTTTACCTTGTTTGACTCATAGAAATCTTTCAGGCTTTTTGGGTCACACACGTATGAACAGTTTTTTGATGATAATTATTATTATTGTGACAGACAGATTCTGATATGCTTTCGGATGAAAGACAACAAAACATCCCAAATAGTCCCAAACAACTGTAAGAAATCCTTGAGCTATTTCTTGGGCTTGGGTTTTGGCTGGGCCTTGAGGAAGACTGTCCTATATCTCTCAGTTTGGTAGACATCTGAATCAACAGCCTCGCTGGAGTCGTTCAGTGTTACGTATACATCCCCGTTGACCTCGGTTATCTTGTGAATCCTCTGTTTGACACCTTTGGAGCGCCAGTATGTTCTCAGGGGTTTGGCCGTAGGGTCGTCCACAGCTTGGTAAAGCCCTTCCCCCTCTTCGAGTGTGATCTTGTACTTGTGCCATGGACACACGATGCACATCTGCCCATTAAACTCCTGATGTTGACGCAGCATGAAGGCGGTTAGAGAGACCAGATAGTGGAGGCGTTAATGGCAGTCTTACAATAAACCCACAGGAAAGCTTGAACAAGAACTTTGCAATTAACAGACTACAAAAGAAATGGTTATGAGCATTAGAATTACGCATGAATATTTCATGACAATATTCAAAGAAAACAGACCACAGTTACCTCGATGTCTCCGTTCTGTAATGCACCGCCTGAATCTGTTTGTGGAAAAACAAGTGTCATCTGTGTTTCTTAATCAGTGTTTCTTAGATAAGCATGTATAGAAAGTGAAACATCCACACACGAAGAGCTTACGGTAGCAGCGCATGTCCATTGCATGAAGCTGCCCCTGGTGGTGCAGGACCAGCACATCTCTGCATCCATTCACGAGCTTGGTCACTCGCCCAGCCTTGACAATGTCCTCCTTCTTCCCGATGAAATGGGAGGCAGGGGGAGGAGAGGAGCAGGAGGAGGAGGGAGGGGGAGAAGAGGGAGAAGAGGAGGATGTCTGGGAAGTCTCCTCCTCAGACGACATGTCGATCACTTCTTACAGCAGGACCCTTGACATGAATGACAATATGGTAATTTTAGTTTCAAGGACATGAGAAATAACAAAATAGATAAACAATAATGCATTTTGTTTCTACGCAGATCTATTAGAGCCTGACTGATATATTGGTAGGCCGATATTATTTTCATATCTATTGGCCTATCATAGATACTGAGATGGACCTATATGTTGCTTGTTGGATATGAAAACGTAATATATATTATTATTAGAATACAGAAAAATATGCTAAGAGCCCAATATCCGACCTAAAAGTAACCTCACCGCAGTGTCAATGGCCAGGGACCTGTGAGTCTACAGTTCAGTGCTACAGTGAGTCAGACAGAATATGAATATGCCTGATGATGCTTCTGCAACGTGTTCCAGATGTTTTGAACATCTTTACTTTCACAGACCTTTAAAAAGAGGAACAGAAAACAAGCTGCGTGGATATTAAATAAAATAAAAAGTCGAACATGAGGGGTGTTCCTCTTTAACTCAGCTCGAAAATGTTTATAATTTATTGAGTCAACCCACCTTTTGTGTCGCCAGTTTTACATCTCTGACACTGAACGTCACCTTTAAGTTGTGCGGTTTGTTGCCATGGCAGTCTTTCGCACAGATGGTCTGGCAGCAGCTCACTGATGATGCTACTTCGGGTCCATGTGGGCGGAACGTGTCATTTTATCTCACGAAAATGACACGCACGAATGTTCCGGTGCTTTATCTGTCTCACACAGGCCGGCTGCATTCATTTGGACTCGTATCAAATCATAAAACGAAAGACGATCCTAGTTAGCGTTTCAAGACAACCGTGGACGCGGCAGGTTTGAGGAAGAGCCAGTGTTGTGTGTTACATCAAATGTCGTCCCTAAGGAAACACGGGCGGACGAACGAGATTGCGTGGCTTCTTTCACCTTTATGGGTTAAAGATTGTTTCACATTATATCATAACATTTATAAACTAAATTGCAAATAGAGGGTTTGCCACGAGCACACGCATGCGTATATTATCATGTTGTGGTAGGCTATATAATATACAGTTTTAAGGATTATGGCAGAGACTTGTGAGGGTAAAATAACCATAATAAGAATAATAGAAATATCACAAGTGTAATTATAAAAAATAAAAGAAAAACCCACTTTTCATATTTTAATCAGATCTTGATATTTTCAAATCGTGTTTTTGTATAGCCTTGGAAAATGTCACATCATGTTTTTGTTTAATCTCTTTTCCTGAGTTTTATTTATTTATTTATTTTTTCTCGGATTCTACATTGTACAGCAAAAGGGGGTAAGCACAATTACCACTTTATAATTATATTTCACTGTAGAATAGAGCATAGGTTGGTTATGTTATCTGTAACCATGCTTTCTGCAATATACTAGCTACAGCATGTATAATTGTTCCAGTAATAACATTAATAATAATGTGTTTTATCATTATGAATTCCAGGAAATACATCTATCAATGGTCCATTTCTCAGCTTGCAACGCTTGTGGGGCAAATGTTTCAGTGGTTTAGTCTGAGGAGGCTTTTTGTCTTAGCAGGTTTGTTGGTGGGCATTAAGCCCTCTGAGGGATTATCTGTCTCTATCATGCTGAACTGAGCGTAATTTGACCGGCTGTCTTTCTGCCTTTACGTTTGATAACATTTCTAATAATTTCTGCCCCCTGCGGATGTGTCTGCCCGTCCAGGAGCCGGTTCCTCTCACCCGCAGCGCGGAAACAAAGCGCACCTCCCCTCAAACCGTTTTCGTCGTTATGGAGACCTACTTTGTGTACGGAAATAGTGATACTACTGAAGCGAGCAAGTTTGTGAAAAATTAATGTATTTTGTCAGTTCAGATTCTTCCTTCAAAAAAAACCAAAACAAAATCGTCGTGTTCACTCATCTTGTCTTTCTGGAGTGAGGTAAGTTTCTGTTTATTCTTGTCATCTGGAGAAAACTTCACAGCCTCACAGTTAACCATCACATAGATGTCATGGGTCTGTCCTGCAATGGACAGGTGTCACTTTACCTTTACTCTATGCTCAAGGGTCAGACAGGGAAGCTATAAGCGAGTACATTTACTCAAGCAATGTATGTGAAGTGTTGATGCACACTTTCGTACATTTTCTGCTGCTTTATGCTTCCACTCTGCTATAATTAGTTAGGCAACTATTGTGCTTTTTCTCCACTAGGCCTATATTTATTCAATAACTTTGATTACTTTGCAGATTGAATGTAGCATCAGAGCCAAAGTTGCACATTTTAAATTAATTGATTTTAGTGACAATCTGATTAAGGAAAAAAAACCCACTGATCCTGATAATCAGAACAATGCTTAATATCAGACCCAATGATCCTCCAGACTGATAATTAGTTGACGCAGAGAGTACACAGTTTATACCCATGTTTTATAAACTTTCACTTTTGATACTTATGTATATTTATTGGCAGAAAATTTGTTTATTTAATATCAGATACTTTAAGACTTATCAGGTGCTACTCGTATGATATTTATGATTTTCACTTTAGTAATACTTTAACATGATGTCTTTACTTTTATTCAAGCAGGACTTTTAGGTACTTTTTGCAACACTGTCTATGGCTAAATTTGCCATATGTATCATTTAAACTGCAATCTTTGCCAAATTAACACTAGCTGACACTTAAATCCAAATATGTAGCCACTGTAGCTCAGCCTGAGGGGAAATATGGAACTCTAGGAGTGCGATGATTTGAAGCAGTGTACTGTTTCGTAAACACAGTAATGAACGGCCCCTTATGCATGCATATGAGGATGGTGTCATTCGAGTGCCACACGGCAGGACTATAGCAGCTGTCGGCCAATCTACTGTAGCAGTCAAGGAAGCAACAGTCGCATGCCTGTGTCTGCTATATTTATCATATTTGCTATGTTACAGAAATGTGTGACATGACCGCGCCGTGCTGCCCCGGCTCCATCCTGACCAAGTGTCACATTTCAGCATCATACAGAGTCCTGTGCTCTCGCTTGCCACCATAACAGTGCAGTGTGGTAGTAAAGACACAGTGACCGAGCAGACCATTGGCCATCAGTCTCTGACAGAAATCCCTGAGGGAGAGAAAAAGTGAGACACGCTGTCTTGTAAAAAGCTGTGTGTCTGCTGAACGGAGTGTGTATAGATGCAATTCAAGTTTGTAGTTGTTCTCGGTTATTTTCTGAATAGGTTTCGCCCGTTGTCATAGAATTACTCTTGTTGTACAATAAGTTCTTGTAGGTTTTGCATTGTGTGATGGAGAGACTAAAGCGTCATGTTTGCCACTCGCAGGGCAGGTGGAGTGAAGTAAAAGAAAAAGAGGGAGAAAAGGAGGAAATGAGGCTTTGCTTGTACGAGTGTCTGAAAGCGGCCGGGCTGCAGCGTCACTATGCGAGGTAAGCTCACTCACTCACAGCACATCCAAACTCACATTTGCCCTCTCCTCTCCTCCTCTGACCATCTGTCTGTTTTTCAGGTTTACCTCAGTGGGGGTTCATCGTGCAGCCCACCTTTCAGGGCTGACTATGGAGGACTATCCCATCTTGGGAATACGCTCTATGGAGGACAGGACTCGACTCTTTCATCTGGTCCAAACACTCAAAACCATTGACCTCGAGAGCCTTGAATATGAAGATCTTGATGATTATGAAAGGGATGGTGCAGATGAGGGCTATGTTGTGGTGGATAGTAGCATCACTAATGATGGTTGTGGAGATCCTGATGAAGATGTGTATGATGATGAGGATGAAAAGGATGCTGCTGTGAGTGAGCCTGAATGCAGCCAGTTTGTCCAAACCATCACGTGTTCGGAGACGACTTGATTTCAGTTGTGAAACTATGGATCATCATCAGAAGCTGTTTTCTTGTTCAGTAGGCAGTGAACGTTATAACAGACATAGTGAGCCAGGCCAAGGAAAAGGATCAGCCACACCTGTGCAGCATGACAATGGAAGTGCTGTGGTATGTGGCTGCAAAGGGAGCAACAACCACAAGCTGGAGGTCCATAGTCATCAATCTCATCATCACATGGGAGCAAACGCCAAACAATACATCATGGAGGAACTTTCCATTAACAACTCTCACACCAGATTTTCACCAAAGTTTGCCTTATCCCACAAACTAAAACCCAGGCCTGTAACTGTGGCATCGAGGAAGTTTAGCGACCAACCAGTTGGGCGCAAAGATAGAAAAGAAATATCAAGGAAGGAAATGAGTACTAACATTGCCTCTGAACACACGGCCAAGGCAACACCTGTTTATGAATCAAAGAGAGCAGCTGGCTACAACTATGGACTACCACTGAGTTCCCCGCTTGCCCCAAACAAAAAGTGAGTGCTGGTGGTTTGTATTTTCCTCACTGCATCCTCCTTGCTGATTAATATCTTTGTGAAGACAGCTACGGTATGCTAAATACATTTATTGTACATCGCAGACATTCTGAAAGTAAGATAATGTACCCAAATTGCTTCAACACTTTCCAGTTTCCTATGCGTGCACAACCTTTGTGATTGTGTCTCTTCAAAATCATGAAGTTTGCATATGTACATGATTTCCTTTGGATGGGATCATCCTGATTTTGATTGTCTGCCGTCCATGATCGGTGTGTGTTTTTGTGTGTTGCAGGCAACCTGGGGGCCAGCGGATCAGTGTGTGTGTGAGGAAAAGACCTCTGACATGCACAGAGCGCCGGACAGGAGAGGCAGATGTTGTGACGACTCTGAGCGGAGAGTGTGTGATCGTTCATGAAAGCAAAGAGGCTGTGGATCTCACAGAGTACATACTACAGGTAGATATCATGTCCACAGAGGGGACAGTGACAAATCAAAGGTTTGTCATGTATCTTTACTATAGGTATGACTAAAAAGACAAATGACAGTGTCTCCAAATAAACAAACTTAGTATCAACCTGTGATGATGTTACATAAAGAACTTTTGTGATGTGTGTACTGTGTATATGTGTATTTTGTATCATGTGTACAGGTTGCATTTTTACTTTGAAGTCACCTCGTCAGATCAATATGCTGTTGTTCCTGTTTGTTTGGTTTATTTAATGCTTTGCCCCGATGCTCTTTTGTCCCTGCAGCACAGGTTCTACTTCGACCAGGTTTTTGGGGAGGAAAGCTCCAATGAGGAAGTGTATAGAAGAACAGCATATCCTCTGGTGCAGCACATGCTCGATGGGTAGGACAGCACTGTTGTATGGACGTGTGCATATCGGAGTCCAAAGGAATCAGCTTTGAGGCTTGAAGTACACACTTGTAGGGGTTTAAGCTCTGTGTTTCTGTGAATCAGTGCTTCCCAACTCTCAGCGTTGTTGTGTGTGTGTGTGTGTGTCCACAGAGGCAAGGCGACCTGCTTTGCATACGGCCAGACAGGTGCTGGGAAGACTCACACCATGTTGGGATCGTCTCCCGGGAGACCGGGGTTGTATGCACTGGCTGTACGGGACATTTTTGCTCACCTCTCCACCACACGCACGCGCTCACCCTTGCTGGTGTATGTCAGTTTCTTTGAAATCTACTGTGGTCAGCTGTATGACCTGTTGGACCACAGAAAAAGGTGTGTTTGCATCAGTGTTTTGTCATGTTAAAAGAGGCTAAGAATGATGATCAAAAATAGATGAATAATATATTTTGCAGGCACTTGGTTTAAAATGTGAAAGTACTTGTCATTAAATGATCAAGTGAATATTTGTGTTACATAGTCACTTGTCTTCATTTTTTTAGAATAAATGGGATTTTCTCATTACAACTTGTGTCCTCGATGCCCTCAATCATTGTCAAAGTGAACCAGGATACTCCAGGATAAACCTTGATTTTCTTAAATCTCATTTTAACATATATATTTCTCTGTATTCTTTCATTAGGTTATTCGCCAGGGAAGATGGACAGAAGGTGGTTCACATTGCTGGGCTGCGTGATGTCAGAGTGGACTCAGTCAGCTCACTGCTGGAGGTTTGCCCCTTTCTTATAAAAACTGCCTCATGTCCATACTGTGCAGCTGTCCTGGTGTTCTGATTAGCACCCCATCTGTTAGAATATTCCATATAAAGACAAAAGACCTAGACCTAAACCTTGTCTGTAATCTCTAACTAAAAGTCTTTTTTTGCTGCACTTATAAAGGTGATTTCACAGGGTTCAGAGGAGCGCACACAGGGGATGAGTGGTGTAAATCCACTCTCCTCTCGTTCTCATGCCTTGCTTCAGATTCAGCTAAGAAGTCCAAACCAGCAGGTAGCTGGTAGGTGAGTGATAACACGTGTTTTTAATTTATTCTGCTATTTTTCAAACAGTTTCGTTCATCAGTGCAATGAAATTCGTAGCACTTTATTCTGTAAAGCACCAGGGCTGTTATGTTGTGCATCAAGCAAGACAAGTTGTATTGGTTAAATGTAATTTAATGATTAAGCTAAGAAGGGTGTGTGTGTGTTTGTGTGTCTGTGCCAGCAGAATGTGGTTTGTGGACCTGGCAGGAAGTGAGCGAGCATCAGATACCAAAGAACCAGATAGGCAGAGTCGTATGGAGGGAGCAGAGATTAATCAGAGTCTGCTGGCTGTAAGCTACACACACCAAGCTCACACACACACACTCAGAGTTTGTACGTAAAGGCAAAGATTTTTTTGCAGATGTTGATATTGTTCCTCATGTATAAGTTTGTGCTTTCCTTTTCTCAGCTTAAAGAATGTATCCGGTCTCTCGATCAAGAGCAGTCGCACACACCTTTCAGACAGAGCAAACTTACTCAGGTACAAAAACTTTGTAACTTGGTTGTGTGTGTGTTTGTGAGACAAGTGTGAATACATTTCATGTCTTATTTTTTTTTATTCCAGTTTGATCAATAAACACTCCTGTGCTTTGGATTACATTGTTCTTGTTCTAGGTTTTGAAGGACTCATTTGTTGGCGACTCAATGACATGCATGATTGCCAACATTTCACCTGGTCACTTAGCAACTGAGCACACACTTAATACACTGAGATACGCAGACCGGTAAGTGTGTGTGTGTGTGTGTGTGTGTGTGTACAATATTTGTGAGCTACTGAATATTTGTTTTGAGAAAGATTTTTGATCTTAAAGCCTGAATGGATTTCATAATAACATATATTTTTACTTTTAAAGAAGTGTACGGGGCTGTAGAGGGAATGGTCAGTGGCTATTAGCAATGCTGTCACATCTACCTGACTTTTCATAGGGTGAAGGAGTTGAAGGGACAAGGAGGACTAAGAGGAGGAAGAAGAGGCAAGACAACACCATCTCCAAAACGTAACCTGTCCAACAGCAACAGCAGCAGCGGAGCGAGCAGCACTGGCACTCGAGGAAAAAGTCCCCCTAAAAAGCCAAAGTTAGGGAGACAAAGAGAGGTGTTGGGCCCCTCCACAACTACCACAAGGGTGGCCACAGGGGGCTCAATCCTCTGCTCCACACCCAAGAACAGCAGATGGGGAGAAGAAACAAGTGCAAGAGGAAGAAAGGAGACTGGACTTGAACAAATTACACCAATCAGGGGTATGCTGGGAACAGCTGATAAAAGGGAGAAGAAGGAGAAAGCATGTGGGAGGGTAGGTAGAAGAGAAACCTATGGAGGACCTGACATTGCAGGTCATGCAAATGGTGACCATAACATCCAGGCAGGGCTAATCCTGGGACAAGCAACTGATGAGCAGCTTCACTTGTGGGAGGCACAAAAGGAATCTGTGTTCTACCACAGAGAAAAAGAAAACCAGCCAAGCACTTTGCAAGGAGGGAGAGAGGGAGAAAGAAGATCAATAGAACGGAGAAGACAATTGGAAAGCAGTAGAGATACATGTAGTGAAGTAGAAAGGCAAAGGGAAAGAGATTTACAAAAGGCTGATGAAAGGGATAAGGAGAGAGAGAGGCATTTGAGACAGTATCACCAGCAGCTACAGCAGTTTATGCCCTCATCTGCTTCATCTGCTTTCTCTTCCTCCAACCAGGCCTCCGTCTCTTCCTCTGTCTCCCCATCATCCTGTTCTCCACTCCGACACTCTTCCCACGCTTCAGTTTCTGCCCTTACGTCGGAAGAGGTTTTAGATGTATGCAGAGCCAGGGAGGAGGTTAGGACCGATGGTAACAGAGATCAGAAGTTACTTTCCTTCCCAAGCACAGAGATTTGCTTACAAACTAAGACTTCTCCAAGCTACAATACAAATAAGGGTGAGGTGGGTCATGGTGACTTGAGCGAAGTTTGGAGGGTATCTTTGGAAGGAACGGGATCAGGATTTGGGCAAGAAAGAGGTAAAAGAGAGAAAAGGAGTTCACTGAAGGCAACAGGTGAAGGAGTGGTCAGAGACAGAAGGGAGGACTTGAGGCCAGCTGGAGTGGAAAGAGGAGGAGAGAGGAGGTGGGCGTGGGTGGTAACAACGGAGACAGAGCAGACAGGCAGGAGGACAGGTGCAAAGGCAGCTGATTTAGAGGCACTAGGGTCGTACAACTGTGATTCAGAAGTAGGCGAGGAAGGACTAGATGCCTCGGATGTCTCAGCAGATGGAGTTTGGAGTACTGAGGAGCGAGAAGGAGCTGATGGCTTCAGTTTAGTGTCCACCCACGGCAGCAATGGCAGCAACAGCCTCTTTAATCACCCCTCTGTTGATTCACCCCATCAAAGAGCTCCAGCAGAACGACCCCTCTCCCCAGCCTGTGAGCATACCAACACACTCCTGACCCCTGATAAACTCAGTGATCTCTCCCTTAAATTAAAACATACCAGATGCACCTCAGACACCCTGCCTCTACCGTGGCAAAACGCCCAACAGGGAGTGCCCTCAAGCAGCTGTAGACAGACAGAACCATTGTTTGCTGCTAATGCCAATAGAAGAGAACTTTCTAATGCTCAATCAACCACGCTACCTCCCACCACCCCCATAACACACAATGGATGTAAACTAACTTATGATCCTTTGAACATAACATCTGAAAATCCAGCTCACATTAGCTCTCTATTAGCTCCAGGAGGGACTTCTACAGATTCTCCCAGCTACACCATGGACCCCCTCAGCATATCCTTGCTTCAAGTGGACCGACAGGTTGCCACAGCCTCGTTCCTCCAAGGGGAACAGAGCACCCGTCTGCTTGAGAACGAAAAGGGAGAAAATAAGAGAAGGGAAGAAGAAGAAGAGTGCCTCGCATGTGCGAAGGAGGACAATGACACAGAATTTCACCTGTCTCTTCTGGAGCTGCCACATGCAAACACCCACTGCCTTCCCACCCCTGACACTGTGACAGCTGCTAATCACTCTGAGCAAAGAAAAGACATGTGTTTTGCCACGTACGAACATTGTGGAATAGGTAAGCGTGAGTTCTTTATGTGTGTGTTCTAACTATTTCTTAAAAAATTGGTATGTGAATGTTTTTTTTGATGTTTTCCAGGTATGATGAAGCCTCCTATCCCTGAGGTTATGTTGAGCTCTCTCCGGGACCAAGAGTACAATCAGAAAACCCAAACCACACAAGCTATTGATGTCCTGAACAACAAAGACCCCGCAACCCACCTTAAATCCTCTACATGTGCTTCTGTGGAAACTTCTCTCATGCAGTCCATCTCGTCCTCGGTCCAGCACTCTAGGAAAACTGTCTCACAAAATCTAATGACAAATGGTGCCACCCAAATGCCACCAGAATATGCACACAAAGTGCACAACAAACTTGCTTTTCCCATTTCAGCACAACAGTCACTGCAACCAAATGTTCCTGCAGAATCAAACAGTGAAAAGAAAACCAGCAATCTGCAAATTAGACCCATAGTTCATCCATCTACCTTTGAAGACGTGTATCACAGCCAGTAAGTACCAGTAATCTCACAATTTTGCTTCCACAACCATCCCAAATGAGTGATACAGCCCCTGTTAATGAGAGATCTCTGCACTATAACAAGTCTCGACCATTATGAGACTCATCTATTACTTTTTTTTCTGATCCAATCTAACTTTAGGTGGCATGTTGTCCAGGCCCACTGGGAGCAGCTAGAAGAGATGGAAACTTTATGTCGTAAAGATGGAAGGCTTCTGGGCCAGCAGCCTGATATGGTCAGAATAACTCAAAGTCACATTTGTTTCCTTCCTTTTTGTAAATTTTACAATACTTGTCTGTTCTCACTCTATGTCCCTATTTTAACAGGCATTTGGGGAATATGTCCACAAGCTGGGGGAGATCATGGAGAGAAAGGCTCGGTGTATCCACAGCATGATAGCTCAGCTGCAGCCATACCTAAAGACCAATTATTCTAACCAACCACACAACCAAGGAGAGGATAATGATGATCAAATTACTTTAATAAGCTAAAAAAACCTGAAGTTTATAAATCACTGATATTTGCATTTTTAAGAGCAGCCTGTACACTGAAGAAATGTAAAAATGTCAAGTGCACTAAAGACAGTATATGTTGATATAAGTATTTCTAGATTTCAAATATATGTGTGTATGTATTACAATCAGAAGAGGAAAGTATGTCCATTTATATGTGTCTGCATTCTGCAGATTGAAGTTTGTGTGTGTGTGTGTGTGTGTGTTTTTTGTGCATGTAGACATTTTACTCCTTGGTCCTCATTCCTCCTTCTGATTCAGATGCAAATTATATGCTATGAAATTCATACCTATTTATTTAATTGAACCATATTTTGCTAGATTCTTCTTACGATGGAGATGTTCACTGTGGAAACTTGATGAGTGGTATTTAGAAATGAAGCTCTGTTAACAGTAGTACTGTATACTGTATCTTTCAATTTAAAATAATCCAGCAGGGTTGTATTTTTGCAAGGCCTGTCTTGGCCCAAACTTGGGAGGTTTTCCTTTTTTTCTCAGCTTTGATCTTTCTATTTTTATTTCTTGGTCTTAAAAGCTACAAATCTTAAGTTTTTTTTTTCTTAAATGAAAATCACAGCACATGATCATTTTGGGACATGACTTTCATATAGGATTGATCTTGGCTTTCAGTTTCCCTTATTTTTAATGTGTTTGCTGAGTTATTTAGTTGGCTCTTAACTGTTTTTGAATGCTACATTTTATTGTTTTTATTTATTAAAAAAGTTTGCAAGTTTTTTTGTGTCTTCTGAAAAAGGATTGTGATACTTCCATTTTCAAATGAGTCACTGAAGCCACTTGGCTTTTGTAAAAGTTTTAGGGGTTTAAGGTTGAATTAAATTTGCTTGATGATCAGATGATAGTTTCTGTGTTTTTTAGGCAGCAAGTAATTTGCTTATTATTTATGTGTGGGATAGTGTGCAGATATGTCTCCCCAGTCTGCTTGCAAAATCCTTTTACTGTGAAAAACATTGCACAGAGAGTTGAGGGTGATAGGGTTAACTAGCAGAGAAGAATCCAGTCTGAACACAGCGATTTTGTAGAGGTTCGCCTAGTATTTCAACATCGTCAAAAAAAACCTGCACAACCTGTTGTGGATCAAGAAAAAAAGCGCTGAATTTTTAGCATTAAAGCATTAACCCATCCCTTTCACATCTGGCCTTGGCTCGGAAATCAGACATGTGCTGACATTGGCTAGATAGGAGGAAATCAGTCCAAAAAGTCTTTGTACAGAGTTCCCCCAATTCCTGGCCCCTGACACATACAGCGAAGCGCGCTCCCACGCAGACGGGAGCGCGTACGTCAGGGCACGCTGCTGAACCACCTGACCGGCTCAGCGGGTTTCGGTTGGCAGGTTCGGCTTTCACAACGTTGAACAACGGCGCGGTGGGTCACGTGACAGCATCTGCTGCTGCTGGCTGAGCGAAGCGTGTTAGCAGGTAAAAGAAAGATTAAATATTTATAACCTTAATGTTATCTTTTTTAAAGCCGTTTGAACTACTTAAGCGTCTTGTCGTATACGTATTTAAATTAGTTTGAGAAAAGGCGTTCGACCGATCCAGAGGAACAGTTTGTTCCGTGTGGTGGTTAGCTAACTGACGAGCTAGCTAACAGCCCAGCGCTGTAGTGCTGCATTGTATGCGGACGGGCCGTTCACATGCCGGGGCAGCTAGCCTGCTGCTTTTATTTGTCGTAGCTGAACATTAACATGCCACGCGATTTTCGACAACGTTTCCCCTCCCTCACAACCGTTCCCCCTTCCCAGTACTAAAGTATTGGACCGAGACGGTTGTAAACGTTCGAGTAACACGCGGTGTTTTCCCTTTAGTTTCAGTTATGTTATCCTGCTGCTAACGTTAGCTAAGTCTGCCACTGGTGTTAGTTAGCCATAAAGTGACTAACGTTAGCTTTTCTCTTGGTTTACACAAAAGGGTACATCTTCGTAGTTTACATTTGTTTATCTTTTTGTTCCTGATTCGGTGGGTCAATACGAACAGCAGTAACACAGGCGGAAAGATTACGTAATTGTATGGGAAATCTACTCATATCTTTCCACCAGAATATGGCATTTTCAACGACAGGGATCGAATTTTTATCGCACACGGAACAAAGACTAGCGGTTAGCCAGGCTAACCGCTAGCGTGAGCTAGACGACCTAACGCTAATGTGAACGCTAGCCAGTGCGGCTCATATTTCCGTCGAGCTTCTTTTAACGTTCTATATAAGATCATGGTCAGTCATCACTTACGTTAGGTAACGTTACGCGTGACTAAAAAAACGATAACATTAGGCAACTATTTTATACAGCTATCGTCAACATTGCCTTGCTTTCTGTTGTTCTGTCAGCCAACATTTTCAGACAGTACTAACATGTTTCCTGCCGGTGGATCTCTTTTGTTTTGTCCCCACGACTGTCACCTCGTTGTATTATTAGCTAACAGCCAGTTACTGTATGTAATATAATCAACCCCAAGGTAGTCGTATGCCTTCGATTTCCTTTGACGCTGTTCAGCTTCACATAAATCCCAGGCTTCTTTGTGGTTACTTAATGCCTACAATAACATGTCAAATGCCATTTGCCGTCGTTGATGAGGAAAAGTGTTATAATTCATACTACACATTAGATATCCTGGTGCATACGCATGTTTTTCTGTGTGTGAGACTGAGTAAGTTGACACCAGGACAGCCCCCTTTTGGCTGGCTAAATTTAACCTGGGAGTGGGGGGGCGACAGATGGGGTTATAGTCTTACATGGTATACTTAACCCTGAGTCTAAGTCTGTTTATAATCCATATATCATACTATATCATTTCACTTTGCCCTTATCTCCTCTGTTTTCTTCTTTCGCCCCAGATTTTTCTATTTTGTACATACATTGTTTTGTATATACTGTATATGATGACTTCAGTGGTCAGCAATCAGGCCCGGGGGACTCGGGACAGAACGCTGCCCAGCACCACACAAACAACACAGCCACAGAAACAGATACAGGTAGGTGTTTACCACCTCACATACCAAGTTTCACACAAACCTAAGGACTTGTCCTTCTCATTTGTATTATAGTCAAATTATTATTTGTTCAGTATCAAATGTCATCATGCTATATAAAAACAAAATGCACAATTAATGTAAAATGGAATTTTACACTTGTACAGTTTTTCTAGACAAGTATGTCCAACATGGTGTTTTTCACCAGGACTGTAAAAGTAAATATAATCAAGTGTCTTGCTCTACATGTACGGCAGGTGAAAATTGTTTTGGGTAGAAGTGTATGGTGCATCTGCGCAATTGTGTTTAATTTTTGTAGAAAAAAAATGCGACTCTGCCGTGCGCTAAAAGTTAAAGATATTTCAACCTATATCATTAGATAATTTCAATATTTTTAACTGAAAAAATGAGACACATGACAGCCTTACTATGGGAACAGCCCTCGATGTGATCAGCCTTTAATATATGAATATGAAAATGAGGCAAGTACTATGTGTTCCTGTTGTAATGTTTCTTACTTAACTCTGTGTTTTCCCAGGCCACAGCCGAACAGATTCGTTTAGCCCAAATGATCTATGACAAAAATGATGCTGACTTTGAAGACAAGGTTAAACAGGTAATGTATTGCATGTGTGTGCATATGCGCTTGTATAGAGAAATTCATTTTCAGGATGACCAGCATACCTTCCAGGGTTCTCGGACACTAGGACCCTCACTGCGTAACATGATTGAATTTAATGCTTTGTGTTTCTGGTTTGCATTCTCACAGCTGATTGAGGTAACTGGGAAGACTCAAGATGAGTGCATGGTAGCCCTCCATGACTGCAACGAAGATGTAAACAGAGCCATTAATTTCCTGCTGGAGAGCACCTCTGACACAGTAAGTCTATATACACATATGCAACCCATAGTCATATGCACATTGTATGGCAATTGCTCTGGGTTTTTGCAAAATTCAACCTCCTTTTTTGATTACCTCAGAACTCCTGGGAGACTGTGGGGAAAAAGCGGGGCCTTGGGAAAGAAGGAGGACCCTCAGAGATAAAGGAAAGCAGGGAAAAGAAAGGAGGAGAGAGGGAGGCCAGTCGTGGACGTGGGGGGTCCAACAGGAGGGGCAGAGGCATCAGCAGAGGGCGCGAAGGTAAGATTGGGGTGCAATATATTGTGTAAAAGCTTAAAAGTTTAAGCTGAATGGTTGTGAGAAATAAGAACAAAAGGCGACCCGTGGCATGTTTGTTAGCTGGCGATCTTTTAATTATGGATTTTCAAGGGGCAAGTCAGAGGAAAACCGGTTGCTCCTTTGTTCACCTTGCAGAGTCATCAGCTTTGCAAGGACCTGTTTTGTTGCTTTTTAAAGTTAGCTGGCAGACTTTGTAGCACAGTTGCTGGAGCTAAGTAAACTTGTTAACACACCCCGGTTAGTAGTGTCTACTTAACTAACCAGGATTGTTAGGCATGCTGTAGAAAGGATAGGAATGTGTCTGTTCTGGGCAGACCCCACAGAGGTCAGAGAGCTATCCAAAGGGTGAAGAGTAAGAACTAAGGGGAACTGGTGTTTTGTTTACCTGGTTTACCGAGGCTAACATGGAAAGACTTGATCTGTGGGATTTCCATATTACCTACAATTGTTAGTCTGTTAAAACGCTGTTTATGCATCTTTGACATTGACTTTTTCTTCTTCTGTTGCTAAAAGAATAGAGTGTATGGAAGAATCAACTGTGCTCCAATTTGTTTAGCTTTGATTTCCCTATAGGCTTACTTGAAAGGGCTTGGAGGTATTTCTCCAAGTTAAGCATTCCTGAAGATTTTTAATGTCTCAGTTGTCCTCTTGTTTGGATTCCAGGTCGGTTAGAGGAGAATGGGTTTGAGGTGACTCCTGGAGAGAGAGGAGGAGACCGTGGACGCAGGGGTCGAGGTAGAGGTGAGTGATAAAGAAACTTTACTGTAATATACCTTCAAGAATGCAGTTGGCATTTTGAAAGTAATCCTTAAAAAAAAAAAAATGACAGACCAATCCTTAAAAAAAAAAAAATGACAGACCAAAACTATTTAAGGCAAATCAGGTTTATTTTAGGTTTCATACTTGGATATCTACTTTGGGCAACCCTACAGTCCCCTATTAGCACAAAAAATGTCAATGAATTTAGGCAAATTGTAATATCCTGTTTTTTTTTTTTTTTAACTGCTATCTTTGGCTATAGACTTTGCTCAGATGTTATGGTAGATGTTTTGGTGATGTAGCAGGCAGCATATCTATTTGTGTCTGCAGGCATTTCGAATATTATAGTGCTCAACGTGTGCGGAATGTGCTCAGTCCCTGCAGCTGCCTGTATGTGTGTATATGTGGTGAGCAGGGGGGGTCATCCTGGCTGTTTACCTGTTAAATGTCTTAAGTTAAAACCTTGAACCGAAAGTAAAGCTTCACTACAATAGTCTACAATAGTCTGTGGCCAAAAACAGGTCTGATGTTTTAGACTTAAGACATGCCCGTGTTTTTATTTTTTGACAACTAAAATCGTTTGATATTATTCCTATGACAGCCCGCCATTTGTCCTAAAACAATGACACATTATAAAAAAAATATGGTTTTAAACTGCAGAAAATTAAAATATTGTCTAATTTCTGACAAAGATCAGTGAATGTAATGGTGACTGAGTTCAGCAGTTTGCGTCTTTTAAAAAAGCAAGAGTTGAGGTTGCAGAAGACCAGTCAGCAGAGGTCATCTGTTGTTTTGTGTTTGTCCCCAGGGGCAGGAGTTCGTGGCAGAGGAAGAGCAGCTGCTGGCAACAGGTTCTCCTCCCAGGGAATGGGGTAAGAACATGTGTTTAGTTTAATCTTGGATAAGGAAGTAGTGATAACTTAAAGTAGACACAAGAACTTAAACAATGTATGGCAAAACATATCTTAATCTCCCCATTCTGTAACATTAACAGAAGCAATTAGTTGCAACAATATACCAGCGGCCAGCAGTTTTCTCTTCGATTTCCTTTATTGGCTCACCTTCCAAATGTCTTTTCTTTTGACTCATCTTCTTTTCAGTACCTTTAATCCTGCTGACTACACGGCCAACTCTGGAACTCGCCAGGAGACGTGGGAAGGCGACGGCAATGAACCTGCTGAGGGAACTGGTAAGGAAATTGATGGAACATAAGTTGTCAAGCAATTTCATACCTTTGCTATGGACTGGCTTAGCATTAATTTTTTTTAATGTATGCTTTTTAGGACCTTGGGGAGGCAATCTGGAAGACTGGACTGCAGAAGAGTGGAATGAGGATGTAAGGCAGCACTTTTTTAATGACCTGAAAGGGATTTGCAATGCTCCGTTTTGAGAGAGTTTATATACACTGTTTTAATTCTGCACTGGCCTGCCTAATGTAAGGTAGTCTTACTATCACTTGCTACTGCCGTTTATTTAGTAAAATGCCATCGGGCATGGTTCTGGGATTTTTATGTGGTGTAACCATATCAATATGACGCTGACTGGTTGTTAATTTTCGGTACAGCTAATGCTCATATTAATCTGATGGATGACTGTTTTTACTTCCTGTCCTTTCTCACAGTTGTCTGAGACCAAAGTATTCACTGCCTCCTCTGCTCCAGCAAACCACATCACACCTGGACACAAGTAAGCCATTCTACTAATCGAGTCATCATAAAATACCACAGAGAACGGGCCCTATTTTGGAGAACGCATTTATTTAATCTGTACAGTTATCTTGTCCTTGAACGTCCTTCTGAAACCTTCCTGTCTTCACCCCTACTATTCTTTTCTATTTCTTCTCTTTAGTGACCTCACTGGCTTACTGCCTAAGGCTGGAGTGGCTGTAGGGGGTTCCATGGACTCTGACCTGGGGGCAATAGTTGATGGCCCCTCAGCCGAGGACTTAGGCCAAAGCCTGGTGTTTACCAATTCTCACCACAATGGTCGCACTGCAACACACAGCTACGCACACGCCACAGCCAACAGCTACGCTCATGCCGCCTCTGCTGGTACCACCTACGCGCATGCTGCACTGGTACAGACAGCCACACGTGCAAGCACCTACATATGTCTTTATGTAACTTCACCCTGATATCTGGCATGAATGTATTCAGTTCTTGTTTTGCCTCTCTCATTCTTGCAGTCCTCAGTTCTGGGTTCTGGTTTTGGGTCCCTGAATGCACCTAAGCAGACACCTGCCACTGACATGAGGACACCAGAGCAGCTCAACGGGCCTCGGCTTGGTCAGAGAGCCAGTCAGACGTTGGCCACCACCAGCAACAGTAGTGTTTCCAAAGATACAGGGCCACCTCCAATACAGAACCCTGCCCCTGCCTCCTCTCCTTCTGTAGAGGTCAAGGCTCAGAGAGTTGAGAATGGCCCTCTTACTGCCCAACACTGTAAGTTTATCTCAAAGTAAATAAAAAATCCAACTGAGAAATTTAAGATATGATTATTACATTTAACTAGTTCATCTTGATGACAACCATACAAAAGGTAGATTGCACATATTCAAGTACAATAGCCGAATGAATATGTATATATTTATCCCCATTCTCTTCAGTGGAGATGAAGCTTCAGCCAGAGCCATCAGCAGTGCTCAGCCAGCTTGCTCAGAGACAACAGTCCTCCATCCTTTCCACCACAGAGCCTCTGGGTCTGTCTCAGCTGCATGCTCCACAAGTCCCTACACCGCCAGGTAGGACTGCAGAATGGTGTCATACTATGCCGCTTAGAGGTCTGGAAGTCTGCATAGCTGACATAACAATATGGAATTAGAGCTGCAACCCATCTAATTATTTTCATCATTGAATGTTGATAATTATTGGATAGGAATACCAGTTGCATTAAATTGTGCTATGACGTCTTGATGTTTTGCATAATGGCAGGAATGCAAGCTAATCCTAAGATGTACTTCTGCCTTGGCTGTGGACTGGTGAGCAATCAAAACCATAGCTTGTGATTGAGCATGTTTCCTTAAATCTTCTTCAGGTCACGAGTCCTCCGTCCCTCCTGTAAGAGATGGAGCTTCTCCAGGAGTGAAGCTACCAGGCATGGAGCCTCCCAACACAGAAGCCCCTCAGCGGCAGCTAAAGGTTCAGAGACGCAGAGTCCCACCTCCCTCAAAGGTAAGCTCTGTAGATATCTGAACCTTTTATCAAACAAAGTGTACAACTCCAAGCTGACAACACAAAAGAGCAGTACTACTTGCAAGGCTGGATAGAAACTGAAAGTTTTATCAATCATGTATTTTCTCTCATGCTTGACATGACAAGACATGTTAGATTGGCTACGTGGAAGGGATAGACTGAATAAAGTTTCAGCAAGCTGTAAACCCCACCCTTGTGACTTTACCTGTCATAATCGATAATATCTTGTTAAACAAAGACAGATGATGTATATAGGTATACAGTCCTTTTACGGTAGTAGCAGTTCACATTAATGTTTTGAATAAATGTATTTCCTCTTTGACAAAAAATATCTTATTTCTGCATATTTTAAATTGAAACCTGTATTTTGAATATGCAAGTAAACAAACACTTCACAAGTTATCAGATTGACCCATGCATAGGCCTTTTACTCAAATTCTCTCTTTATTTACTCAGATCCCATCGTCAGCAGTGGAGATGCCAGGCTCAGCAGATATATCTGGCTTGAATGTTCAGTTTGGAGCTCTTGATTTTGGGTCTGAGGCTGGTAGTGGAACGGTAGACATGGCACAAACAGAGTTGGCCAGTGAGCAAGCCCCAGCTCAGCCTCCAGCTCCGGCACCCTTGACTGTCCCTACAGCTGTTCCCACACAGCAGCCACAGAGCAGCCTGTTCTCCAAGCCTGGATCTTTGAGGTGGGTACATGTGTGAGTTGGTATGAGGCACATGTTGGTCTGTTTCTGTGATGAATGTCTTTTTAAAAAGAGAAATATGTATGTTGTACCCTGGTGCACAGTATTTCTTCTTAATTCTTCTGGTGTCAGTCTTTGTGTTTTTTGGGAGATAATGATGGATTTAAGCACATATCTCAATATTAAATGTAGAGAAAACCTTGTCTGAATCTCCCATCCCTCTGCTCATACTTTCTGGGTGAAGTATTTTTGTTTCTTCATCAGATTTGAGCAGGCTGTCTGATTTAGTTTTATTCTTTTTCTAGTCATGTGACCTATATGCACTCTTCTGGATCAGGCCCTGCCACAAGCTCTTTCCTCACTGTCTGGCATGAAATCTTGACTATTCAAGATGGTGCAATGCTAAAAGTAGAACTTTCATAGAAGCCATGGGCACAACATTTTATTAATGCACTGAAAGCGTTAAGAGATTCATGTCTTTGTTTTGGCTCAGTTACAGCTAGAAACACCTTTTCTGGCACATTCCCTGTTTATTTTATCTTTATCTTTTCCCATCTTTTTCTCTGTCCTTCGAACAGTGAACACATGAGCAACATACCCACCTTACCCTCAGCCGTATCAGATCCCAGCTTCCCCTCACCATCGCTGGGCTTACCCAGTGCTACGCCCTCCCCCTCCCTGGGTCTTCCCAGTGCAGCCACTCCACCCTCTTCTACAGCCCCTACTGCAGTCAGCCGTGTGGAGAGCAGTGGCCAAAGGTCCCTGCCACCTCACCTTGGCTTCTCTCAGAACAAAGATGTCTCCTCACCTGCTGCCCTCACGGTGAGGAGAAACCTTTTTCTTTTTGTATGTGTTGGGGACAAAAGGATTAGGACCACTGCTGAGTTTACTGTCTGTGAAAGATATGTCTGACTCCAAAAAAAAAACCAAAATGATGAAACTAAGACTTTGATAATTTCTCCTCATAGAATGGCTACAGCAGCATGAAGATGCAGAGCACACAGGACAGTAAGTACTCTCAGCATTGTCAGTTCAAGTGAACTGCACTGGAGTGGCCAATGAAATACAATATAATGAATATTGATTGCTAAATGCATCTAATGGGGGAAGTGAAAGGGAGTCCTTACAGTGAAAGTAGATGAGAATTGATAAAGACCAAGATATACTCAACCCATCAATCTCATTCAACTCACTTTAATTTATTAAATAAATTTGTTGGGTCACTTTTATTCCTCCTCCCACAATCAGTCTGTAACATCAACACACAAAAAGTACACTGAAATCTTTCATTTTTCTTTTAAACCAGCCTCGTCATCAACATCTAGAACGGTGAAAACTGAGTCTCCTATTATGACGAGTGACAGTGGGCCTAGCCACCATATCCCTTCTCCTGCCGTTACACCCTCCCACTCAACACCCATCCCCTCGCTCAGCAGGTATGGGGTAGTTCACTTTATAGTGCACAGTATTTCTTCTTAATTCTTCTGGTGTCTGTTTTTTTTTGTCTGTGTGTTTGTTGGGAGATAATGATGGAATTAAGCACATATCTCAATATTAAATGTAGAGAAAACCTTGTCTGAATCTCCCATTCCTCTGCTCATGCTTCCTGGGTGAAGTATTTTTGTTGCTTCATCAGATTTAAACAGGCTGACTGATTAGTTTTACTCTTTTTCTAGTCATGTGACCAATACGCACTCTTCTGGATCAGGCCTTGCCACAAGCTCTTCCCTCACTGTAAGTTTGTAGTGTATTTGCTGATACTTAATGTGCTTTTTTTTTTTTTTTGGTCCAAAGCTGAGACTTTTAGAAAAACATGTTTTTACTTACAAAGACACCCATGCCTTGACTTAAGACGCGGCCTGTGGTTCTCTCCTCACAAACCCTCTCCTCTCTTGTCCTGTTGCATCAGATAAATGAGGAGAGCAGCAGTAGTGGCAACCTCCATGCCTATTCATCGTCGTCATCCAGCCAAGTTGTCAATCCCAGTTCCTCAGCTCCCCTGGCTGTCAGCAGCTCAGCCACAAATGGCCTGCACCCATCTGGAGCGCCTGGATTAACTCCTAATGGCACAAACACCACACTCTCAGCTGCAGGCAGCCGCGCGGCTCCCCTGCTCAACACCTCCGGTAGGCTCATAGGTTTACACAAGAACCATGCCACTGTAACATGCAGCTAATTTACAAAAGATTCTTAACAAGTAAAGTATAATCTTTGAATACAATTGCTTTCTACTTTATTCTGCAAAAAGAATAATCTGTTTTGACATGGAACAAGGACAGTAAAACTGTACAAATGTATAACTTTACTTGAATAAAAATGTAGTTATTCTTGCCCCTTTTTAAGTCGGGTCAAAAAATCCTTGTTTCTCTTCGCCAGGTAAAGCTCCTCCCAACTTGGCCCAAGGAGTGCCACCTCTCCTGGCCAACCAGTACATCATGGGCCCTGGTGGTTTGCTCCCTGCTTACCCGGTAACAATATGCTGTCATAATCATTTATTTATGTCTTTGTGTATTAATTAGTCCCCTGGGTATTTTTTAAAGGGAAAGAAGGGTTGTGTCACTAAAAATAAATGGGTGTTGGTGTCATTCTCAAGGAACTTACCTGCACAGAACTGTTTAGCATCTTTGTTTTGTCATCAATGTATTTAAGTTTCCTGTCTGTACTACAGTCAGAGAGCCCTGCATTTACCATGAGTGGTACATTGTATGAACAGTTATAGCAGTGAGTTTACTCCACATTTTATAGAGCTTGATTATGTTTTTAAAAGGTTCTGATCAAAAATGACATCTGGATTGCAGCCAACAGTGAGATTAAGTAGTCTAACATGGTGTTAAATAATCACCTGTTCTTCTCTCCATTATCTTTATTTCAACAGCAAATCTATGGGTATGAAGACTTGCAAATGCTGCAGTCTCGCCTTCCTATGGTGAGTCTCTTGTTGTTTTTTCTGTCATGTATTCTTTGCCATATAACTTAGTTCTAGAATTTTTTGAATCAGAAATTGGTTCTTTAGATATTTTCCTTTGTATTTAATTATTGCTACCCTTAGAAAATAACTTCTCATACAACCTGTATCCTCCCTTGTTGCATGTCAGTACCACCAAACTTTCAACGTAGCAGTCTGGACTTACAGATAGTAAAGGGATTAAAATAGGAAGGACTATGTTTCATGTTTTAATTACGGTATTATACATTTATACATCACAGGACTATTATGGCGTAACATTCCCTGGTACAACGGCTGCAATGCCTGGAAGAGATGGCCTGGCGAATAATCTGTATTCTGGTGAGTGAAATTTTATGTTGAACTAGTTTGTGAGTTGATATGTCTGCTGATCTTGTAATGTTTCAAGCTAAGCTGTTAACTTTGACACAGAACACTTGACACAATTAACCCCATTTCATAAAACTACACACGTTTGTTCATACCACATTTTGGTTATAGTGATTTTTGTGCTTGAGCATATTAAGTTGATTGGTTTACATCAACATGGTGATTTTGATTTATTAGCAGCTGTGGTGAAGATCTTTGATTGCTTAATTTGATGACTCTGCTAATTCACGTTAGCTGTTAAATAGACCGACGAAGGGATTTTACATTTTTGCCAACTTCAGTTTTGTCTTTTCAATATTTTCTGTCTAGGTGAAGCTACAAAGTTTGGCAGGAATGACTCTTCATCTCCAGCTCCCCCAACCAGCCTGTCTACGGCTGGGGTGCAGTCACAGCCCCAGCAGGCTCCACAGGCAGGAGCACAGGGGCAGGGCCAGGGACAGAGCCAGGGTCAGCAAACACAGAACCAGGCCTTCCTCAACCCCCCTCTGCCCCCTGGCTACGGTTACACTGGTAAGGTAGAAAAAGCAAAATGATGTTTAATCATGTCCATTGTATAGCAATTTGCATTATTTTCTAACGCACCATCTTACAGGTCTGCCGTACTATGCTGGTGTGCCTGGGGTTCCCTCAGCCTTCCAGTACGGCCCCACCGTCTTTGTGCCTCCTGCTTCGGCCAAGCAACCTGCGATGGGCCTGGCTAACCCCTCCAATCAGTACCACCAACAGCATCAGCCCAGCTATGGACAGCATGCATATGGCACAGGTGAGACAGGACAAAAGAAGAAGGCTCTGGCTGATGTTTCTATAATATAGATATAAAAATTACTTAAACTTGTGCCTATTTGAACTATGACAGCACAGGTTTAGCCTCGAGTATTAAACTGTAAAAGTACCACAATCTGTCAACGCCACTAAAAAGTAGTTAAGAGGATTACTAGATCAACTTTAACAGTTGGACTGGGTTATCTGGCTACTTACTCTGTCTGTGTTTTTATGCTCAAAAGTACACAAGCCTACTCTCTTGTCTTACAGCACTTACAACTGTCAGACAATTTTTGGTGTCATGTATAGTAACAGTTTGGTACAGCTGTATTTTACGATTACAAGTATTGTGACAGAATGTGTGATTTAAAGAGACCTTGGAATAAGTAGGTGTGTCGAGAAAAGCCAAAAGACAGTTCAGTTTCCAAGCTTTTATACATGTACACCAAATGCTGCATGTGCGTGTGGAATTGGGCCTGTGGGTGTGTTTTTTGCTTGTGCTGCATGCATAGCTTAAACCCCCTGCTGAAGTTGGACACGGCTCAATATAGACACCGCTGCCATTCTAGTCAGGTTACCTTACTGCCTCTCTCTCCCCCGCCCCCCTCACCTCTCTTCCCATCTTTTTCTTCTTTTTCCCTTCTCTTCACTTCACCTGTTCCCCTTCTCCTTTCTTTTCCTTCCTCCTCCTCCCTCTCTTCTGCTCGCTCTGCCTCCTGTCTTCTTCTGAACTCCTCCTCATCCTCCTTCAGCCTTTGATGACCTGTCTCAAGCCCACGGGGAGTACAGTAAGGGAGGGTACGGAGGCTCGGCCCAGTCACAGGCCAAGTCGGCGGGCAGCGGCCCTGGGAAAGGTACACACACAATACATGTGCGCACACTCTAACAACACACACAAAGTCAGTGGGCATTTTCCTGTGGGAAAAATGGATGTACTCAAAATTACAGATGATTCTTCAGTCAAGAGTGTTCTGGAGAAAGGTGTGTATATGCACGTGTGTGATTGCACTTTGATGTGCACATAAACGGATACCCGCAAAGGGGTGAAAAAAAAGTGAGAAACACGCCTCTGCACTTCCTCCGTTAATATGCTTCTTCCTACTGGCTGGCCCCTCCTACTAACAGTTGAAATGAACATTCAGTGCTTAATATTCACTCATCAGTGAAGTGACACAGTTGTTCTTCAGCCATCCTAACCCCTTGATTTCCCTCTCTTCTTTATTGTTCTCTTCTTCCCTTTTTACTTTCCTCCCTTTCCCTCTTGAATTCCAATCTTTTTCTTTATCTCTTTCCTTCGCACTCTTTTCCTCCTCCTCCTCTCAGCACCAGGACTGTCGGGGTCAGGTAACAGTGGAGGAGTACCTGATATGGGAGGTTCAATCTACAGCAAAACTCAGGTGAGTGACTTGCTGCCCTTTTGCACATCTGTGTTCAGGTCAAGACTTAATGTGTTTGCTTGTAATATAATTGTAGTCCTAAAATCACACTTGTGGGACCTTTTCTTCAAATCATTTTCTTGATCAAAACCAGAAAATGTGCACACATTAACAGCACATTATCTTGAATGACCTGTTAACTAAAGTTTTTAAATAAGCAAGGATACAGAAATGTCTGTATAGATGAGTTCTTTTTAGAGGGCTAGTTGAAATGTGCATTTAATTTATTACTGAACTTTTTGTACATGCATGTCCTCAATCGATTTGGCCCGTTTGTGCGATTTTAAATCTCTCTCTTTTCTCTGTTCCCCTCAGTCATTTGACAAGCAGGGCTTCCACACAGGGACACCTCCGCCCTTCAGCCTGCCTTCGGCACTGGGGGGAACGGGGCCCCTGAACCCTGGGGGTGCTCCTGGTTATGCCCCTGCTCCTTTCCTGCACATCCTGCCACCACATCAACAGCCCCACTCCCAGCTGCTGCACCATCACCTCACACAGGACGGACAGGTAAACTGAAATTTATATGCAGAAGTCACATTTTAGCCCAGCCACGATTTCACCAAAGTTTGCATCAGATTGTGTTTTAATGTAGGTGTTAATTTATTATTGTGTTAAGATAACCAAGTTTTCTGAATAGCTTTGTATTGAGTTAGCTGACAGAGGTGAGCAAACAAACAAAACAGCTCCTTTGAGCACTAACCTGCATCTCTGCAGTGTTCAGCAACTTAATAGACCTTTTTGATCAAATCGTCCCCAGGATCATTTTTGCCCAAGAACTAGGTCAGGCATTAAATCCTGGATCAATAGGTTCCCTCCAGTTATGCTATTGAAGTGTTCATTTAAAGGTTCCTGATAATGTTCCTTTAGCTAGAAGAGGCCAGTGAACCACTTGGGAAATTAAATAAACCTCAAAGTAGTTAGTTGGTCTGAAACATGATTGACTGAACTGAACTGTTCTTGCAGGGTGGTGCTGGTCAGCGCAGTCAGTCCAGCAGCATGCAGCAGAAGACCCAAGGCAGCAAGTCCAGCTACGGCAGCTCCCCCTACTGGGCCAACTGAGGAATGCTTCCCACTCCCCTCCTCCCCCAAAAGGCTGTGTGTGTGCGAGCGAGTTTGTGTAAAGCTAAACAAAAAAATAGCAAACAGAAAGACACACTACCCTCACAATGAGCAACCTTGGGCTTCCTTGCCCTGCTCCCCCCACCTCCACAGGTCCTCATAAGTCTTTTGGGTTCTCTCTTCCCCCCCTTTTCAAAATTGGTTGTACATGTAAGATATTTATGTATGTATTTATATATATATACTGTATATGTAATAGTAGAACATGAAATGTGGTTGCTGCATTTTATTTTTGAAGGACTTTTGTTTACTTTTTTCAAAACTGCAGGAAACGATGTTACATTAAGACAGAATGAGACGATAATGATGGTGAAAAGCGAGTGGAATAGATGATCTAAAACTTCCTGTAAGAAACCAGAAAAAGGAAATGGAGAGAGCTATAGCACTGATTGCATATGAGGACATTTCAGATGGGGGTGGGGTTTATAATAACTAACTGCATCTGTCTCGTCTTTTTCTTTTTTTTTATACATAACTTCCTGAATGACCAGGCTCATCCCCCAAACTTCATTTTGTAGCTTCCTGTCTTTCCCCTTCTGCCTCAACCTTTTGGAGAGCGGCCTACTCTCCACCTTCCTTTAAAGACAGACCTGTCCATCTAAATTTTATATTTTAATTTAATTTTAACCCTGATTTCCTCGAAATAAAAGTTCTAAGCAGTTGGAACTCTGACTTGTCTGGGTCTTTTTGTGCTTGTGTATTTCATATGGGTGTTTCTGGGATGTTGGAAGTTCAAACTTGGGTTTTTCTGATTTAATTATGCTGGGATGGAAATGACAACTATTTACACAGAAATGTAAAGCTAATTCTGCCTGTCATGGAATGGCCCTTGCCAGAGGTTTTCACATTCACTCCTCTGTGTAAAAGAGTTTGAAACAAAAAAAACGTAACACTCAGAAGGCAGAAGATGTAAATTATATTTAATAAAATGACTATTACTGAATAGGATGTGCATGGTTGCGTAGAAATCACCACAGACATTTGACATATTTTAGACAGTTTTGCTATACATGGGTCAATAATGACGGAAACTAAGATTGTGAAAATCTTCGTACAGAATCCGATATATTAAAAGGTCAACATTTCTAATCAAAAGGTAAACTGGAAAACACACTCAACACAAATCTGTAAATTGAAGCAAAAAAGAGTAAATCAACAATTTGTTTGCATTTGTTCATTTTAATTAAGATAAATGTACCTTTTGTTGTTTTGCCCAGAGTATCTGTAGAAATGTAGCCTTATTTTATGCAAAGTTGAGTGAAATGAATCAAACAAACCCATTTCAAAAACCAAAATGAACATTTCCTGTCACCTGGTTGCCCCAACTGTGTTGTCTCGAATAGTATTTTAAGCCAGTTGGCCATATGGTGGCCCAGCTGGAGTGAGACACAGGTGGCTCTTTGATTACACGGAATCCATCATAAGACGCCTCCTTTTCCCATGAAATGCATATTCTATGATGCTATAAATAATACGAAAAAAAAAGGTACTGCGGAAACAAAGGAAGGAGCCTGAAATTAATTAGTATAGTAAATTAAATTGCTCCCTGGATCATGACTCTGCACAGCACAAACTTTTAGTTTAAATATGAAAAGAAGAAACAGGACATCTGAAAAACGTGAGTGTGCTCAATTCCTGCCATAATTAAATTTATAATCAGACGCTGTTCACCTGTTTACCCAACATCAGAGCAGCAAGACCTCTTAAAAATTTAGGCCAGTTGCTGAATTGAAAGATAAACACAATATAATCTAATAACCAGTTACATCACATGCATTCCCAATTATACCAATGCATTATAGGTGTTCTTTACGTGATGTTTGATGGTCCATACATTGGTGATACCAATTATGAATGAGTGGAGGAGTTGGGCAAAGTTTCAGTTACTTTGATTTGAAACCAAATGTGAGGGAAATCAATGTAACTCACACAGTTTCTGAACAGATATTGTGTTAAGGAACAGTAATTCATTAACAAAGCATCATTTTGTTATCATGCAACCCAGATCTGGAATAATCTCCCTATTCATATTATAGTATAAGAGACTCTGACCACTTCAAAGCTTAAAACGTTCTTATTTTTCTCCACCTATACAAACCAGTAAAGGCTCAAATCTGACCCTCTTAGCTTTTAAATTGCTTTTATATTTGATGTGTTTGGTGTCTTATCGTTTCAATTTTTGCTGTATTCTTTAATAATGTAAAGCACAGTGAATGTCTTTGACGTATGAAATGTGCTATGAAAATAAAATTACCTTGCCTAATTCTTCTCCACCAAGGTGAGAAAAAAGGACATGAACGTGAAATGCTGACAGAATTCATCCTCAGTCCTCGTATGTATAGTCTCGCCATTTACCACCAGATGGCAACATAGCTATGTCTTCAGAGGTAAATTGCTGGATCCACAGGAGTGCAGTTTTTGACACAGGTGGCCAGACCAGGTGGGTCACAGCTCACTGGACCATCACACAAAAAATCCTCTGATTTAGAAGATATCCTTCCATATTTATTCTGCATAACAACGACGAAAAGCATAGTTGGGTGTCATATTTGGGAAACAAGATGATGACATAAATGAAAAGAAGTCAGGCAAAGTTATCAAATAAATATGTGTTGACCTCTGTGTGAGATTGCCTGACCCACACCGTTCTCACATTACTTGAGTTTCGCTGATCTCTGTGTTTTAATTGATAACCCCTTGCCAAACTGACATTCTCATTCCTCGTGGATGCAGGACGCCGACGTTTTGCTTCTCTATAGCCCTCTCTGCATCTCCCCCTTCTTCCACCTCTCCCCACTGAATGTAAAGAGTGTGTGTGCTCTGAGAATAGCCTATATAGCCCTGGTATGTGCCTGACAAAGGAAAGAGGGAAGGGAAGAAGGGAATGGTGGTGATGGGAGGGTGGGATGCGGAGCAGAGAGGATGGAAAGTTGGTGAGTGGCAGGTGCTATTGTGGCCTAAGTGCAGGAGCCCACAACAACAAGGTCAAAGGTCAAAGTGAAGTTGAAAGGTCAACCTTAACTCCCAGGAAGCCCACCCAGTGAGAGATATAGATAAGGGGGGGGTCAGAGAGTGCAATGGGCTCCAGGATATATCTGACAGAATGAAGGTAAATAAAGAGGATTAAAAACCAGACGGAGGTCAAATGAATAATAATAATAATAAAAAACATTCAGGTGATCCAAAGAAAATAATGGATCAAGATTCATTAGAGACAGATGATGCAGACAAAAAAATGGGGAGAACATCTGGAAAGGAGAATCAAAGCAAATGATAGAACAGGAAGGAAAGGCCATGATGGGTGGAAGATGAAGACGTAAGAGAGGTATAGAGAAGCGGTGGAATATGGCTAATCGCAAGAGAGGGCACACATGTTTGATAACGCCCCTGTCCTGATGGGACAAGAAATCATGTGGGAGTTTCCCTCCTGTAGATGTTGGACTTGATACTGAATGAACAAATTAGCTGTGTCTTTGGTGAATAAAGCTCGTTGGCCAAAGTTTCCTGCTGGGGCCTTCCATTGTGTTGAGTGTGGAGCTTTTTTTTTTTTTTTTTTAAAGTTGTGTTTGGCTGAAACACATGATGCACCATGTTATTTCATTGAAGAGGCACAGGAATGCACACAGGAATGCCCCTCAGAGTGTTTGTTGACACGCATGATCGTGGCCCTCAGATGTTGACAAAGACGTTTTGTTGGGGTTCACTCGGTTCACTCCCCGGAGAGACGCTCGGGTGGCTGCGAGGCTGTCGCGCGGGATATCGCGACATTTTAGATCTAGAATGTAAATCGGGGGCCCCGGTGCTCAAGGTGGCTTCGTGACCTGGGTACTCGATTTGGATCTTCAAATCAATTTCTGCCGTGTTTCGTCTCGTCTCCTTTTCATTCTTTAAATTACAAGCCCTTCCATCTGGCTGAATGGAGAACGATCGCTGGGTGTTTTTTTTTTTTTTCTCCTCTATTCGCTTTCATCTCCATCTGGGGGACCATGAGATGTTCTTGTCCCCCCGCTTGTTGTGAGATGTGACAGCGGGGTCCATTCAGAGAGAAATTGGCTGCAATTAGTGCAATTATGCTGATTTTCACTTGTGTCCCATGCAGAACAGAGTTTTCGCTGTGCACAGAGACATCCCCGGAAAACTGCTGCAAAACAAAAACCCATCAATCAACAAAGGCCTTGAATGAAAGGCTCAACTGCAGATAATACCGGGCACATTCCATAATGACGGCGTTTAGTCAGCTGTGACCTGTGCTGCGATGGGGGGCATGACATGTAGAGCTTCACTGATTAAGGGGGAAATATGCAGGAGAGCCAAGGGCAGAAGGCCTGCATGGCAGCGGCGGACACGTAACTCGGTCGTACAGTAAGGTTGGTTACAGTGTGACATTGTTAAACACACCTGAGTTCAGCTCATTTCCAGAGATTTGTTATCAAATTTACCGACGTTTTAACAGGATATATTTCAAGCAATGCAAGTCAACAAAAATCATGACAATCAAAGCAACAGAACTATCGCTGATAAACAGACGAAGTGTAAAGAAGGTTGGGTGCTTTATTTATCTGAATATATAGTCGTTTTTTTATGTCTGCGGCTGTTTTCCATTGGATGATGACTGAGGTGGAGGTCATAGTTTACCCAACTTTACATTGGTATGTCTATGTCAATACTGCCCAGGAGACTGACAAGGCTTGCATTCAACATCAAGTTGTGTAGGAAGGGGGGAGCAGTATCCAAAATGTAATGCATCCATTTGTTAACTGGTGGAAATCTTAGGCGTAAACACCGCCGCCATTCATGCGCTGCTGTTTGTATCAGCTATTAAAACATGTCCAGCCAGCGAACGCCGAAATCTGTGTCGCTCACTGAAAAGTTGCACAACTGCCGACAGTTAGAAAACTGCTGTCTCAGTAAAAAAAAAAAAAAAAAGGCAACATAGACCCAATTCCTCTAACATGTGTCTCATGGTCTTACAAACACAACGAGGACGTACTCTAATCATCTAAATTCTCCACACAGCTGTTTCAAGCAGATGTACATTCAAAGCAGCATGTTACATGATGTTAAAAACCAAATATTTCATCAGCTCACCACGTTAAAAAGAGAAAAAGAAGATGACTGGTTGCTCTATGTGACACAATGTAGTCAAAAACTTGTGTGGAGTGCGCTCGGAAAACGGGAAAAGAGGACCGGAGGCTATTCAGGCTCTACGAACAATAAAAAGTATCAAAAGGAAGGAAATATTTCTCGTTTTGATACTTTTTTCTTTTTTTTGGCGCGCCTGGATTCCCTCTGCGCATCATTATCTATGATAAATAATGGGGAGAAACAGGAAAAAATGTGTTTTTGTTCTTGACCGTGTTCTCTTCCTCGTACTTGTAATATTTGATATCTGGGGTTATGAATAATGTTGAGGTCAAACAGGGTCGGGTTGAAACATGAGGTCTGGATTACAGACTCTAACGGCGCTGTAACTTTTGAGATCAGTTATTTCATGAAGCTTAAAGTAGCCACATAGACATGGAACTATCCACTTCAAAACACATTGCCCATCTCTTTTGCGTATTGAGAATTATGACAATGAAAAACAAATAATAATTCTTAAATGTTGTGCCAGTAGGATAAAGCTAGTTTTCGTTGTCAGTATATATCATTCTTCATTTAACCCAAGGGGCCCTCCTGGAGGAAGCCCTTGAAGGTGGCCCCTGCGTGGCTCCCTGGCCGCCAGTTTGACCCCCCCCCCCCCCCCCCTCCCGTGCCGTGTCTGGCGTCCGGGCGGTCAGCGGCGGATCCGAGAAAGAGTGTCTTTAAGACCCAGCGGAGCTCGGCAGGGAAACCCCGCGGCTTTAGTTGTTTCTACTCTCCGGAGTGTCAGCTAGTTATTTGTGGGGAGGCGCTGTAGCCATTTCGCCACATGAAAGCCCGATGAGCTGAGCGACCGACATCCGAGTTTGTTCGTGGAGAAGAGGAATCAGCTTCGAGGAGCTCCGCGCGCGCACACACAGGCGTACACGGACTCGCGCGCAAAGACGCACGGCGCGCAGACACGTACACTTCCTCCTCCTCCGCGGTGGAAAAAAAAAGAGAGAGAGAGGAACAGGGAGAGGGCACACGAAACGCAAACTTCCAACTCTCCCATGTGGAAAGCAGAGGTTTGAGGATAAGGTATATATTTACCCCTTCGGAGCTCCGTTCCTTCCCCCCTCTCTCCCTCTCTTTCTCTCCCTCTCTCAGTGTTTTTGCCGGGATAGTTGGGTTTCTATGAGAGTCTTGCTCCGCGACAAGAGAAGTTTGGTTGTTTGCCTGTCGGCTGAGGAGGAGGAGGAGGAGAAGAGTCGGGTTAAAAGTGGGGGAAGATGGTCCGCAACGCCGCTTGGAGAAGAAGCTTGCTGTGCGTCCTGGCGCTCAGTCTCGGCTTTGCGTCCCCGCCGTGCAACGCTCGGATTTACACCAACCACTGGGCAGTCAGGATAGGCGGTGGACCCGATGTGGCCGAGCGGATAGCAGAAAAATATGGCTATAGGAACATGGGACAGGTAGGTCACTCATTGCTCTCTCAAAAGTTGCCTCTTATTGTTTTGTCTCCTTTTTGTCGTCTTGTTTTTGTCAACTCTTAAAAGTGAGCCGTGCCACGGTGGTTGATATTCCTCAACCACTAGACAAACGATACGGGGTCAAACGCCAGAGGTTTGATGTACAAACCCGAGCCACGAACCTTCTCCGAGGAGCTCTTCCTGTAGCTCTCTGTCAAGGAGGAAGAAGTGTGATGTGCAGGGAACGAGATAAAGAAGAGCAAAGCAGGATGGCACAACAGGTGCCTGCTCGCTGGGTTCCCGCGGATCATGTTCAGTGTGCAGGCTGGAGCCGCAGGGAGCTCACTATCAGCCTCACAGCCTCAGCACTCTCATGTGCTTTGGTCCATTTGACACACAAGTGAGACAGTTAGTGCTGTTTGGTTTATGGTCTTGGGGGCTGACATCAAAAGGTCCACAGTCAAACTGATTCTCGTGTAGTATTTAAAAGGATTACTTTAATTCAGAACCTCCCCTGCACATAGTTTACTCTACAATATGAGCATTTTAACTGAAAAACTTGCCAACATTTTTTTAACATTACACGGAGGGAGAGTCGGAGATTTGTCTGTTGCACCAAAGCAAGTATTCTCCCAGTGAGCCAGTCAACTGCTGTGAAACACCACTGCTGAGCTCTGTTTACATGAGCGAGGACGTCTTCAGGAGATGCTCCCATAGTGTTTGTCAGTGTCGCCAGCTTCTTCAGTAACGATGAAGCACAGCTACCAGAGAAGATGTATGTCATAATTCACCAGGGAAATTATTTTACACAAGTCCAGAAGCATAAATACATGCTTCTACAGTGTAAGACCCCAGAATTTTCTTTGGCGCTGGTACTTCATGCCAAATATGGGGGCCAGCGCTTAGCAAAGTCTAGATCAAATCCCCAACCACAGCTGTGAAAGGTATACATAATGAGGAGGTTTGAGATTTGTCTGACTCTCCTCACATGATGTCATTTCGACGATCGGCACAAGTCTGCACAGGTCCAGGATGACGGCTTTAATTGGTCACTCGAAAATGTGTTTTGACAAAGTTTTAAAGAGAAATCCTGTGTCCTCCCGCGCACAAAAGAGAAATACGCCACACAAACGTGGACCCCACACATACTCCGGAGTATCGTGACCGAAATACGTGGGCAGTTCAAGTCTACACTTGCCAGCACTCGACGTGAAGACAGCGTGGAACAGAGGGGGGCATTCTGACAGGTTGTTGTGGGGTAGCCTAGTCAACAGCTATTGAACCCCCCCCCTCCTCCCTCCTCGCCTTATCCAGCCCGCCCACCCACTATACTCCCCAGAGAGCAGGCCTTAATGGCCTCGTTTATCCCCTCTCTTTGACGGGAACTAATGCGTGGAGTCCTCCCCCCCCTTTCCATACCAGCCCCCAATAGGAATTCCCCTGTGGAGTGCAGTGTCGCCCCCAACCCCCACCATTCGCCCTAATTTCCATCTCAATATGGAGCGTTCATTGGACTTTGACACCTCATAGACAAGAGTTTTACTTCACTTCCTGGTTTTGGGGTCAGCAGAAAGCCTCTCCCATGGGAGCGATAACAGCACACTCTGGTTTCCTAATGTGAACTTTGACATCCCCCATCATCATCAACCCTTCTGCCTTTTTATATCAGCGCACAACACTTCATGTATCTGAAGAATTAAACCAAACTCAGCAAGCGAGATGACCTGTCGACATTTCTTTGCGGTTTGATGCCGCTGTAGATTGGCAGTACGAGTGTTTTTAATTAAACGTACGTAGACTTTTCAGAAGAATTTGACTGTGATTAAATTTTGGGGGGATATGACAGCTGAACGGGACGAGGTTTTGAGTTGTAAAAGAAAGTAGTTAAAGAGAGAAAAAAAGGGGGGATGGGTAGGGAAAACATGTGACAGAGAGACAATATAGTCTTCTTGACAGGGGTGGAAAGAGGAGTACAGACAAAGATAACTGCACACTGGGAGATGGAAGGAGGACGGAGCGAGAGAAGGGACGATAGATGGACGGATGGATGAAAAGAGTTGGCATGGAGTGAGAGAGCACCTCGTTGGGGAATTCTGGGTAATCCTCTTAACCGTGGAGCCCCCTTCCCAGACTGAGACACTGGTCCAAATTGAGTCAAAATCAGCTGACAAGGTCCTAGATGGGGATATCTGTTCAAACGGGTGTTTCTGAAGAGATGGGGGAGGATTCGGAGAGGGAGGGCGATGATCGGAAGCCAGACAGTAACAAGTTATGAGCGGGTTGTGCTGATGCATCAGGCAAACAGAGTGTTATTGTTGGAAGTGTTTTGCATGCTCAAATAAGGTAACAACGAGTTACATTCAACGCTCCACAGATACCTTCCCCATGCTGATCATTCTGATCAGAGCCAGTCATCCAGTACAACAATCAGTTATTTATTTATTAGTTCACCTTTTTGGTTTGGAGTTGATGATTTTAATTCTTATTCTGGTCCACCTGCTGTAAGGGGTTATGAGGTTAGGGGGATATGGATGAATGTTAATGTTGATTATTCTGTGGTGTGACACTGCTGAACATTGCAGCTTGCACACATCTATCCACATTTGTCTTTATTCTTGATGTAACATAAAAAAATGTGGCGACAGATTCTGCACAGCGTCGAAAGAAGTTTGAAAACGTGTATTTTGTCATTTCTCTTCACTCTTCTGGAGACACGCAGGGTTTTTATTTTGTGACGGCAGGTGTCCCGTTGTTAAATGTCGACATCGAGTATGTGAATCTGAACCGCACGTATTCAGCTTATGTCAGCTATAACACACTCGGAATAATTTCCATGGCAAAGGTCTTATCGCCCTTCAGCAAAAAACAGAAAGGCTGTGATGCAAGACTTTATGAATCACTGAAGTGAGTGTAGTTTCGCTTCACGAATATGTTTCGACATATTTCCCCGCAACTGAAGGTTATGCTGAGGTTGTGAATCTCTATGGAGGTGATTTAATCACAACAGCACGCAGCAAACAGGTTCACAAGCTGCATGTCGAATGTGAGAGAACCGGCTGAAAGGTGTTAACGGTCTGATAAAGGTTGTTAATTTGGAAATGTCCCACTGAAATTGGGGATTTTTTTAAGAAGAAAGACTGTAGATGGATTCAAACATTGCAGTGTAGCAGAAGTTTAGACCTGGGCCTCAGTTCCAGCTCCCCCTTTGTCAGACACTGGTTAATCTGGGTACCCAAGACCTCTGATGTGTGCTGCGTGTTTCGCTAATGTTTGGCGTTTGCTGAAAGATGATCCGGCTCGGCCTACTGGCACTGTCTTGTTTCTTCTCCTATCAGTCTGGGAGTTGCAGAATGTGTATATGCATGAGCGCCGAGCTGAAAGCTGATCTAATGGGCTCTGTGGTGGTGGAGCTCAGCCATGGATCAGTGACGCACCATAGGACCCTTGGCAGCCATGACAGTCATCTGAGGGATTGTATGGTCTTTATCAATTATTAAAACTAATCACCGTCCAGCAGCTCGCCGTCTGTCCGTCACTGTCTGTGTGTGGATCCTCTGGCCTCCTCATCTCCCCGTCACTCAAAGTCTTTTGTCTGTTTGTGCGTCTCTGTACATTTTTTGTCTTTCTGTTCCTCTCTTTGTCTACCTGACTCATCTGCCCATCTCACCTTTTACTCCACGTCCCTCTCTCTTGTTCTCCGAGCGTTTTAAAGTGTTCGACAAAACTTTTGACTTTAACACAACGGCGTAGAAAAGCTTTTTTTTTTAATAAACATTTACACACACATGAATCATGGTGAGATAGAAGGAGTTACGGAATGAATTAATACTTTCTTAAGTCTGTATTTGTGTTTTGCAGATTGGGGATCTCAAAGACCACTATCACTTCTTCCATAGTCGGACCATCAAGAGGTCGACTTTGTCCAGCCGTGGTCGCCACAGTTTCATCTCCATGGAGCCCAAAGTAAGCCCGTTGTACTGTTTTTGTAAATTAAGTCTGTGTTTCTAGTGCGTTTAAGTGATACCGCACACAGTTTAACAAAACAATCGTAACTCACAAATACTAGCTTTTCCTGGTCACCGTCAATGGATAGATTTTGCTCCGTTGTCATCACTTGACCTAAGTGTCGAGCTCCATCTCTTGATGAGGGGTATGTGAGAGTCAAGAGCAAGCCAGTGCACCTCGAGTTACGGTTATTTTGTTAAACAACTATTTCCATCGTATAAAATGAACTAAAACACACACAGGAGGAGACAAGATGGGTATTTCTGACAATATGCTGTTTTTCAGATCTGGAACAATGTGTGAAAAAAACACTTGTCGCGCCAACTTACTTGACTCCGCTCTCTTGCCCTTGTTCTCGCCGACAAGACCTGCACACAAAAGGATTTATTGCAGTGATAGTGTTTATGAGTACGTGAAACCTACTACAGTCCGGGGAAATCTCAGTTTCTCTATCGTTTCATGCTGTACTGATCACAGTCCAGAACAAAGCAGTGTGATAAATGAGGACTCATTGTGCTCCTTTTCTATTCCCCAAACCCAGCAACTTCAGGTCTGATGGATGAACGGCTATATGTTTGAGATAAAGCATTGTTTGTTCACACTTTTCCTAAAAAAAAGGCCCTGCCAAAAACTTCTAATTGCTGCTTCACGTCACCGCGCAATCCCAAAGAGTCGCACAAAACAAAACATGCTGTTGAATTTGCTGCTGTGTGTTTCTTCTTCATTGATTATTGTGACCACCATCAGCGTGGGTCTACCTGACCGCCTTTATCCTGCCAGAGAGGTGCAAGGTGCACAAGGCCGCTCGGTGGACAGGGTAGTGTCCCAGAACGCAGGACTTTGCCAGTTTATAGAATCAACTAAATGGAATTCTGGGAAATCCTCGATTTTCCGATTCCAAGTACACGGGTCACAGATAAGCCCTGTCCTCCCATGGCGTCCGATTCCCTGAAAATAACCTGCGTTATTTCAACCAGGATGATATAGAATACATTTTCTACAGCACCATATTATAATACAGCCACAAGTCGGAGCGTGTGAGAAAGTTTTATTTATTTATATATTTCTACTTCACCAAAATCATCACAGCTTTGCAAATCTTCTTTGTCAACTCAGCAATATGTTTTTTTGTCAGTTTGAGTGTTTGACCTAAGGTACACCCTTATTCCTCAGTTCTCCTTTCATTACCGCACCAGGTCACTAAACCCTGGCCTGAACCTCACACAAGTTTCAAAACAAGTTGCTAAATCGATCTTTGGGAGGTCACGGTGGAGCCTCTTTCCTTTACTTCAAATGGGATTGAAGGACAGGACCGTTTGTGGAAACGTCTCGTTCTCGACGTGCGGAAATGTTTTGCTGCTAGAAGTTTTTTTTTTCTCACATTGTGTCTGGCACAAACTTTACTTGTTGAGGTGGGTCACTTTATCAAACAGACAAGACAAAACTCCACAGAGCCGCTGAAACTTAAAATTTTCCATTCGTGTCAGTTTTGAAAAATGTAGACTCTTTAGAGATTCACAGTTTTCATCCAGGAGCAGTGTGTGTGTGTGTGTGTGTGTGTGTGTGTGTTTTGAACAGTGGATTCCAGAGCATGTAAGATTGTAAGCTTGTTGGTGTCTCTGCATGCACATGAATGGATGCTGACTGCTGAGGAATGATATTGATTTACCATCAGTGATAACTAGTGATTATAAAAAATTTTAAACAGGAAGCAGAAATCGTGAGCGAAACATAAAGAAAATAGAAGACGGTGACTTTCACCTTCCATTATCCACTTATCTTGTTGTCTGCCATCTCTTTTTTTACAGTGTTCTGTCCTCTCTGTACTTGTTTTTGGTCCAGTCAGCTTGTTCCGTCCACCTACTGTCCTTACCTGTCATCCCTTTTCTTTCCCCCTCCTCGGAGTCCCTCTCCGTCCTCCTTTTATCACTGTTGCTTTCAGCACACTCATCTCCCTCCCTCCATCTTTGGTTCTCTTCCTCTCTCGGGCCTGACACCGTGCCACGGTGGAAGAAGGTTTGTGTCCCGATGCCAGCTGGCCGAGAGACTGAGATTTCAGAAGACTAGATCAGAGAGGAGAGGTTAAGGACAGAAAGAGGAAGAGGAGCTATTACAACAGAAGGAGAGCGAAGAGGAGCTGGAAAGATGGATTAGAGAATTCAAAGAAAGGAAAAAGTGGAGTGGAGAGGAATGGAGCTGTCAGTGTTTTCCCCAGACCGGCGTTGGTTTCAGCGTAATCTGCGGACCTGTCTGCGGGTTTGGGATCCACATGACAGCTACTTTGGCACCGGCGCAGTCTGGCATACTGCTAATGATGTTTTGCAATCAGGTTTTGTAATAATGACAGCCGTGTGTGTTTGTGTGTGTGAGTGAGTCAGATGGGTGTAGCGGTGCCATGAAAGGCGCACCCTGCCATCCACAGTACTCGTTGGCACGCATGTTACCATGGTGATGCAGTACAGCACAGATTACCGCTTTATGGCATCTGCCTAACTGCAGTGTCACTTGCCTCTCGGGTCAAAGACCACTTATTCCCCCGGGCTGTGAAATGACTCATCCAAGGCCTTTGGCCCGGAGAAAACGTGTCCTCACAATAACTGCACGTTTTCCAACTGTTCCCTTTATTGGTTTATTATTGATGTTGATGATCAGTATTTCTTATACCAACAAACTGTCTGAGCAGACAGTGAAGGTCAAACTAGTTTTATAGTCTAAAGATGATAAATGAAATTGTAATTTATTGTTTAAACTAATAATCTTCACATTCCAGGACAAATATCCAATAATTATACTCTTTAGGTCTGTAATGTTACTGCAACCAAACTAAACAAAACAATTAAATCTTAAATCTACATTTGCAATCCTTCTTAAACAGTTTGAGATGGAGAAGGTGATGAAATATTCTCTGGCGGCAATTAAAAACGGCATATACAAACCTGTTTGTTACGATATCGTCCCTTTGTGTCTTAAGCGGCTTTCAGCTTGCACCTTGCGCAGCAATGCTGACGTGCGACCGTGACTCATTCATTCTGGGAGTTCCAGGAGAAGTTTGGAACAGCCGCAGACGCTTTTTTTGTTGTAGCTTCCTGCACTGTTATTCGTTTCTGGTGTGAAATGAGTTCAAGTACACTAAGTCTGAAATCTATTTCCAGCAATTCCAAGCTTACTGTAAACAACAATTACAGTACTACAGTGGTTGCTCGCTGCTTTTTTTTTTTTTTTTTTTTTATGACGTCCTTTTGAAGTCTGTGCAGAGATTAGTGGAGAGAAACGACTTCTGAACGCCTCCGCGGCTAGTCTGTCCGCGGTGCTCTGTTGCAGAAGCGTGGCGTTTCCAGCCGGATTCACTTATCGAGGCTCTTGTTTACTTCGAGTCATTTATCCAGACATGCAGGGAAACTAAGAGCCAGGTGTGGTCTGCAGCTGAATTCTCGCCGGGATACGCTGAAATGCAAAATGGCTGTGGCGACAAAATCAAATTACAGTGTTTTTTAGTATTTATGAGTTGCAGGCTTCTCGAAGTAATCCCACACGGGGGACATATTGGACCGCATAGTAAATCTATTTAAATGAGCTCATATACAAATATTAGAAAGTTAAACCAGTTGAAGTCGCTTCAGTATGTATTCATTACGGCTCATTTAAAAAAATGTTTGATCATCCAACTGCCTTTAGAGCTCACCGTATTCAATGTGTGGATGACAAGGACACTCGCAGCATCAAGGCGACAACGCAGACGGAGCTCGTGTACCTGTGGGGACCTTTTGAGGGAATTTGCATACGCACGGATATTACGAGCCTCCACAGTGTCCCATGTACAGATTTCCATAAAGTTTTGGATGCTTGTGTGACAGTCTGCCGTAGAATCTGTTCTTGCCTCGAATTTGTTTAACAGATGAACCGTTAGTCGACGCCCTGAGACGAACACCTACAGCTGGCCAGCGCAGCATCACGGGGCTCAAACCATCTGTGAAAAGTTGTGCGACTGTGCGCCGTGTTTGGGCCGAGGCTCTGAATTGCACTTAAGAGCGCAGCAGAACTGGCTTCTTGTCCAAAAAGGCTGTTATGGGTGTCCTGCTACACCAGCCTTTGACCTTTTTTTAAAACGCGCAGCTTCAGTTCTTTTGCCCTGAAACTCGACGGCGTCTCTAAAAAAAAAAAAAAAAACTGCAGTGAAAGTGGATCAATTTGTTCCCATTTGTTCTATTGAAGTGAACTCTTCCCCAGTTTCCCCTGGTTACTGACCCAGCCAGCAAGAGCCACCTGCAAACCCTTACACAGAGAGCAAATGAGAGAGAGAGAGAGAGAGAGAGAGAGAGGGAGGAAGGGGGCTGGAGTGGGAACGAGAGAGAAAGACAGCTGATCTCAGAGAAAAATGGGCATCTGCAGAGAGAGAGACCTGAAATGCAACGAGAGAGGGGAAGAAGCAGAGGAGGGAAGAGACACGGGAGAAATAACAGAGCGGGAAAGGAGAGGGAGAGTCGGAGAAAAGGAATAAAGGAGGGTGACAGAGGTACAGGTGCTGATCAGCAGATCATTCCTCTGCTCCACCAAGCTGGAGTTAAATGAATGGAGCAGATCCAAATCGTCATGCCTCAGAGCCCGGCGGCGAATTGGCATTGAAACAAAGGCAGTGATACATGGGCAAGTTTTGGAGGCAGTAATAGAGGGCAATATTGTCTTTGTTGGGAAAGGGACTGGCAGACGTGACACAATTGATGTGGATAACCGAAAGCTGTTACCAGTGAGTGATTTTTAGCAGGGACAACAAAGGATGGCATTGCCCTTGATGGCTTTAGAAAAAAGCTGCTGAAATTTAATTTACCTGCCTCGGGTCATCTTTCAAATTGAGGACAAAAGTGTATTTTTTTTGTAAAAGATGGAAAGCAAAGCCGACTGTGCAAGCAGCAGCAGTACGAAGGCAGAAAGTACTGAATCAATTTAGATATTTTTATAGAATATTAGAGATTAAATGATTATTTCAACCCCAGTTCCAAAGAAGTTGGGACGCAAACATGATGACTGCTGATCCTTTTCGACACGTGCGACAATCAACTTTGTCGTTTACCATGAACCATGAACAACAGATGGGGAAAGTTGTGTAATGCAAGTGCAAAAAGCCTGTTTGGAACATTCAACAGGTAAACAGGTTAACAGGTATCAGGTGATTGGGTATGAAAGGTGGCGTCCTCCAAAAGGCTCGGTCGTTCGCGAGGTTCACCGCTTTGTGAAACACACGATGTATAAAGGATATCACTCGGACTGCGCGGGCTCGGGAACACTTCATAAAACACAGCTGGTTCGCAAATGATTTCATTCTGTATTTATTTACATTTCAGACAGTGTCTCGACTCTTTTGAACGCTGGGTTGTATTAGTATTTGAATATCCTCTTTTTTGAACACGATCTACTGTGTGTTGCTAGAAAAATCAATAAAAAGCAAATTATCAGCCCCTCTGAGAGCCGAGGCTCAGTTGTTTATATATATAAACACCAGCAGAGTTGTTTGGACTTCATGATATTAATGTCAGCACTGCAGCATCGCCCACATTCCCAGTGAAACCTCTGACTTAGGCCTATTTATTTTTCCTTTACCTTTGTACTCACATTGATATTATTGGTCAGTGGTTTTAACACTTTTCTTCTGCAGAGGACGAAGTGGTTTTCCTCTTCTTGTGCTTCTGAAACAGAAAATGTGTCGATAAAACAAATGCAATAGAAGTGCTTTATGACCCTTTCCTATTCACAACACTAGGTCTGACACAAATGCCAGTTGTAGTGGGATTTGAACTGCACCAGGGTTGTCACTTGTCTCCGATCCTGTTTGGGATATTCATACACAAAATCTCGAGGCGCAGCGGTTGTGAGGAGAGTGTCTAGTTCGGGAACCTCAGAAATGCGTCTCAGCTTCTTGCAGATGACTTTTTCTCCTGGCTTCTTCTGTCGGTGACTTCCAGCAGACACCGGGGAGGTTTGCAGCTGAACGTGAACATTTGGGGTGACAATCAGCATCTCCAAGTCTGAGGCCAAAACGGGAGATTGCCGCCCTCGATTTTGGGGGGTTATCTCGGGATCTTGTCCACGAGTGATGGGAAAATAAATGTGTGAGATGGAATAACTGTTTTGTGCAGTGCCAGTTAGAATTGCGGGCATTGCGCCAGACCGTCATGGTGAAGAAGGAGCCAAGACGGAAAGTGAAGCCTTCGATCTACACTCCAACCCTCACCCTGGTCACGAGCTTTGCGTAGTTATCAAAACTTGAGGCTCATAGGTTGATGTCCTTTTGTTCATTAGGCGAGTTCAGCAAAGTGTTCTGAAATCATTTAAATTCTCGGGTCTTGTCAGAGACATCTGAGGTGAACTACACACTAATTGGAATCCAGCTTCTTTTTTTGCCATCTGTGAAGTCTCTGCTCTATCTCGTCAGCCTGTAGAAGCATTAATGGCGGCGAGGATCGGTGGCGAGATGAGAGCCAGCGATGCATTCATCGTCGGACCGTAGGAATTACCAAGTTGAGGACTGAAGAGCGGTTCAGGGTTACACTGCCGATCAAAGATTGCGGTTGAAGCTATGCTAATATATGCAAATTGTAATGACACACCAGTGGTTTTAGCACAGACACACGCACGCACAATTCCTGATGACAGTGTTGTTTCGAGGCTAATGGCGTGTGTAAACGGTTGCTTTGAAGTTGATGGTCCTGACAGAACTCGGGAGTGAAATGAGCTGAGACCTCGGCAGACGGAGGAGCGCCGGGCTAAAACAAAACATCTCGCATGGATTTTTACCCTTTTTGTCTTTTGGTTTTACCATTTGCCTTTTTTCTCTTCCCCCCCATATCTCGCTCTCTTAAAAGCGAGGTCCGCACTCTTGAGTTATTAAATTACGTCACCTGCAAAATTTTTTTTTCCCTCTCCCTCCTTCACAATCTATAAAGAGCTGCATACTTGAGTTATTAAATCAATGTTATTTATAAAATCAATCTCCCTCTCCTCAGTTGCCGTCTTTGAGTCTCATTCGCTGTTTGTTTTCATTTCTCTCGTCTTGCAGCTTGGTCTTTTTTTATTGACTCTCCTGGGACTTGTTCTCCTCGGCTCTTTATCACCTCCCCTTCTCCCGTCTTATCTTGTCTCGTTGCCTCCCTCTCCAACTCTCTGGAGAGCCTGGCAGATTGTTTCAGTGCATGAGACCAGATAATCACTCTGCAGTCATTTTCTGTCAGCTTTTCTCTCCTCTCCTCTCCTCTCCTCTCGGTCTGCTGTAGCCCGTATCGATGTGGAGAAACGCTTCGTCTTTGCAGTCGGAGTGGACATTGTTCACTGAAGCCTCAGACTTCTTGATCCGCCAAACCGAGCAACAAAACAAAAACACTTGTTCTGTGTGAAATTATTCTATCGATTATCTGTTATGCACAGAGTTTCTTTGTCTGTACGTCGTGCGTACAGCTCGACACTTTTAGTTCACAGTAAGATGGTTTGGCGATCATTTTCAGGAGGATTGCACACTTTGAAAATAGTGTATGAATAAGCAGTAGCTTTGTCTGTACATGCTGTAAGGATCTTTATGTAGTCTCTGTCAGATACAATAAAAAAAAAATGCTTACAGAAATATTTACATCTCTGAATCCCCTTACAGCATCACACACGGTCCCTCAGAGTGTTCTGCCAGTTGAATTTCAGTTTTGTGTTTTCATCATTGCTGGTACGTGAAAACTTCTTACGGAGTCTTTTCAGACAGATCAGGTCTGCGGGACTTCAGCTAGACTAAACACAAGATTTCAGGGTTGTAAAAAAGAGGTGACCAGGGCCAAGCGAGCGGGTCCAGCCCTCCCGATTCAGATCCAACAATGCTGATTTTGAAATCGGAAAAAATTCCGTCTGAAAGTGGAGTGAGATTCCTGCCAAGGAATGCCTCGCGCCTTGAAGCAAGCCCATAACATTTGAGAGATTGATGTTACCTGAGAGACATTTATGTCTTTGGAGCATATGTGTGTGTGTTAGCCTGTCCATTTTGCAGACGGGGAGAAATGAACTGATGGAGAGAAAAGAAATTGTGTCTACTGTAAAACTCTCATAGGCCAGCACTGAAATGATTAGAATGTGCAACTTTTAGATGGCTAAAAGGACACCTAATAAATTATATATCAAGATTCAGGCGATGCCTCGTAATGACGGTCTTTTAAAAAATGTTGTTGCCTTGTTTTGTTCAACTTTGCCACATTTAAACCAGGGCTGCAGCTATCGTCATATACATCGTAGATTAATCTGCTGATTATTTTCACGATTAATCATCAAATTAGAAAAAACTGTGACAAAAGCTTAGTGACGTCTTCAAATAGCTTCTTCGTTGTATCAACTGCAAACTTAATTTGCCGTCTTAAATGACCAGAACCAGCAAATGTTTGAGGTTTTTTTGTTTGAGAAATCACCGAAACGATTAAACGATGATAAAAAATAGTTGCCGATTGAATTTTCTTTCAGTCAGTTAATCAACTAATCACTGCTGTCCATATCACTGAAATTTCTTTGTTACTGAAAACGAATTTACTCTTAAAGTTTAAAAAAGTCACCTGGGCTCATGGCTCACCCAAGTTCTTCTCTGCTGCTTTCTATGTTCTTGTCTGCCTGTGTTGGTTGGTACACAAACTATTCATATTTTCCGGAGTTGATGCGTGAGTTCATCAAAACAATTCCACCTGTTGACTGATTGCGCTGTGAGTGAGGTAATATTACTACGGCGTGATATTATTGGATCCCTTACTCAGTTATCTACCATCTCCTGTCTGTGCTTGTGTGTTTCAGGTGGAGTGGATACAGCAGCAGGTGGTGAAGAGGAGGATCAAGAGGGATTACAAGCCGGTCCTGCCCCTTTCTCTGTCGAGCCCCGCCCAGAGCACGCCGGCCCAGAACAACATATTCTATAACGACGCCAAGTGGAGCAGTATGTGGTACATTGTGAGTTACCCGGTCTGTCCGTACCAGAAAATCTTTCTCCGTTTCATCACAAGTTCCCAGAGAAATAGAGCCCAACGTAGTGTATGTAGTTTAGTCTCATCTGTTCTTCTCAGAGAATCGTGCGCTGTGTTATTTGCCCACATTTATCCAGTTTGTGGGTCAAAGGTCAGCCGAGGTCGTGGCATGATCCTGATTACTGCAGGGTCAGTGGAGCTGAGGGATTTGTGTGTGTGTGTGTGTGTGTGTGTGTGTGTGTGTGTGTTTCTGAATGAAAGAATAGAAGAGCCATTGTGGTGAAATCTTTGCATTTCCTCAATTTGAAAAGAGATCATTTAGGGTCAAGGTAAGAAGAAATTTCTGCGTTTTATATCCAGGAATTTGCTCACAGGAAAGTCCATGGAGGTAGAAAAATACACGGTCGTGTGTTCCTGTATTTCGAAATCGTTCCTCGTTGATGGGCAGCGTCCTGCGTGCACTCGTCCTGGCGCACACACACATTCACATTGCATTCAGATTCGCGTTGCAGAGATTTGCAAGCTTATCACAAGTGTTTGCTTACTCTCTCAGATCATTGCTCTTTTAGTTATGTATTTGTGTGTGTGTGTGTGTGTGTGTGTGTGTGGTTGAATGTCCTAAGCTCTGTCAATAGTTAACTTTGTATAGATAACTCCTGGTACTTTGACCGGAGGCTCTAAACATATTTTTCTAGCTTTAGGACAGAACTCTCTGAACTTGATGTCTGTTTTTCATGTCTACATCGAAGGAAAAGCTTCCTGTGGTCATCAAAGCACCTGACACGGCCTCACAGTTTGAACATTTCTGTTAGTGACATGTTTTTGTCAGGTTTGTGTGGTTTTTTTGCAGACTTATTTTAGTACTACTGCCAAGGAAGTGATGTTTTCATCCTTGTCCATTTTGTGGTTGGTTGGTTTGTTTGTCAGCAGGATTACACAAAAACCTCCTGAACAAATTTCCATGAAACTCGGATGAACGATGGGTCTCAGTCCAGAATAGACTCCATTAACTTTAAGTCCAGGTCTGGACGAAGGGACTGATTTCTCATTATGTTTAACATTCCTCTACATTTTTGTTAATTTCTCAGAGAATAATTCATGGAAAAATGATCGATTAAAAGTCAGGTGTATTTACGTGGCTGGTGTCTATGAGTGAGTACACTTTGATGCGGATCCTAGATTTGGTGAGCTTGAATTTATGATGAAGCAGTTATGAACGGTTTAAAATTTAATGATTGGATCGGGGCTCGACTGAATTACAGGGGGCTGTTGGGCCTCGGTGGAGGCGTGCAGAGTTACTCAGACATGAATCTGAACACACTGAAGCTCCGTACAGATTGTCAGACACAGTTTGGATTGTAGAGATTTATGAGTTTGGATTCTGTTGCAAAGAGACTCAAAAAAAATCCAATTCATTATATTTTCGGTGGATGGTTGTGCATCTAAATGTCTGTCTGGCATGCCGACCGACGACAGTTTGATGCACGTACAATGCATTTGAAAAGCATTCAAAGATATTGGATTGCCAACACTCGGCTTAAGGAGATTCTGATTAACAAAACATATAAGGTAGATCAGCACAGGTACAGGAACATTTACACGTCGTGTGACTGGTTGAGAGCCAGCTGAGTAAGAGTTTGCTTATGGACCAGTGAAGGGGAACCTGGGACGATTTGAAAAGGATTAAATTAAAGAAAGTAATTTGTTGTTTCCGCTCTCTGATCTCAGATGTTGATGAGGTTTTCATTGAGCTCATCGAGTGTGTCCAATTTGTTGAACAGTTAAACAGACTTGTGGATTTCACATCTAACGATTCATGTTTTTTTTCAACACGGGCTCTATATTTGCACAGATAAATACGAAAAGCTGTCGGAGATTTCACTTTTTGAAACACTTTGAGACTTGTCTTTAACTTGTTTGGACTGGTTCATGTCTGACTGTTCCCTCAGTCTCACCCTCAGACTTGCTGTAAGTTAAGAGGAAATTTAAGCATGTCGACACGCTCACTGAGTTTAAGACCCTGATGAAACAACGTTTGTTCTCCTCATCTTCTCTCCTCATCTCCTGCCACAATCTCTCCAGCACTGCAACGACGACGTCCACAACTGCCAGTCCGACATGAACATCATGGGGGCCTGGAAGATGGGTTACACGGGTAAAAACGTGGTGGTGACCATACTGGATGACGGCATCGAGAGGAACCACCCGGACCTCGTTCAGAACTACGTGAGTGTGTATGTATGCGCATGTAGGGCGGTTATGAGTGGCTGTGTGTGAGAATATATAGGGAAATAGGGACATTTCACCCAAAATCAACATATATTTAATTCCTTTTACCCGTACTGCTAATATCTATCTTGATTTTTTTGGTGTGAGTTGCCCAGTTTTGGTGATATCGGCCTTACAGACATCTGTCTTCTCTCAAATATAATGGAACTAGGTGTCAGCCATTGATGAAGCCTCTTGGATGAGAGGTGAAACGTCTTCAAGACAAAAACCAAATCCAGTTACGTTCGATTCAATTTCCTTGAGATAACTATGACCTGGATGAATGAGAATATTCACAGACTAGGTGTCAGCCAGAAAAAAAAATTCAACAGCAAATCACGGCTTCGTTTCTCAAGATAAACCACACGTCTTGTCGTGAGCCCTTTCATGTTGGAGCTGAAGAATTTCACGGCGTGCAACAGCTTCATGTCGACCGTGATACTGTACTTTAGATCAGATGATCATGAGTCATGGATCACATTCCACAGGGGAGCTTCCTCCGACCCGTTTGTGTGCAGGTATGCTGTGTGTGTGTACATGTTTACTCGTCTATGCTGACGAGCTTCATGTGCACGCCAAGGTACGTCTACCTCAGACCCTGGCCAGATAGCTAGAGCATATTTTTGGCTCGAGGCAGCAGGTAAGGCCATCAATCAACTGTGCAGATAAAGTGATGCACACCCTGTTTGACAGCGCCTGCGTTGCCGTTATTAGCTACTCTTAATGCTCTGGATTTGTTTATGCCGAAGGGTGAGAAGCGCCGCAGATTGAGTTGGCTCTGATTGCATTCGATTTTACAAAACTGTTGTGAGTGACGCTAATGTGAACTGTTTGATTGGGTTAGAGATGCTTTCTGGCATTATACGGGTCTATTAACACACACACACACACACACACACACACACACCTACACACGGGGAGTGTTGGACCTACTTTCCAAATGAATTTACCTGATGGATGTTTTCTCTCCCCCCGATCGTTATTACAACTTTCGTCTTTCGGTTTTTGATGTACTTGCTTTGACCTCCGTGTCTCCTCCAGGACGCTCAAGCTAGCTTTGATGTCAACGGCAACGACATGGATCCCATGCCTCGATATGACGCGACCAACGAGAACAAGTAAGGCAAAAAAATCTATTCCAGAGCTAATGAGAGAGAGAAATGTAACATTAGAGTTCAGGTAATGATAATAAAAAAGAAGAAGATGAATTCAGAGTAATTGCTTTAATTGTGGAAAATGGGGACCTGGGGAAATTCATCTTTTCACTCTGATTAATAGTTTTTACACACACACAGGTCTGAGCACACGTACAAACCACATGAACGAGCAATTTGAAGTGGAGAGATGTCAGTGTGATGTATGTTAGGGGACGGATGCCTTGCTCAAGGACACATTGCCAGGGCAACAGAGGTGAACTGGCGCCTCTCCAGCTTCCAGCTCACCTCTGTGTCGACATGATCACACGCTGGACTCCGAACTGCCACCCTGCCAGTCCCAAAATCCTTGAGCAAACAACTGAGCAAATGAGGATGTTAGCTTCAGTGTTTTGGGCTCACGATCGCGCTCGTCTGTGCGTCAGCGGGCTCCTGATTGATTTTTACCAGAAGCTCTGTGGCTCAAGATGTTTGTATTTGCTGAGCCCCTGACCTTGTTGTGGGTGCGATGAGTTACATTAGCGTGCTTGATTGTGACATTTGTGGGTGGGTTGTGGTTTCTCTGTTGGTAAGAGTTGGTGTGTAAGAAGAAAAAAGGGAGACTTGCTTGTCCAGGCACTTGTCTTGTGCCAGTTTGGCTCGGTGAGTGATTTTTGGTGTGTGTGTGTGTGTTTGGCTGCAGCAGCCCAAGTGCCTTGGCAGCGGCTCAGTCCCTGCTGGTAATGCATTGTCTTAAAGAGACATGAGGCCTACAGATGCAGCTTAATGAGCTGGTTTTCTTTTAAGGCTGAATTCATGGTTGACTATGATGTCAACAGAAAGTGTCGATAGAAAAAAACTGCTCTGCCCTTTTTAAGTTTTCATATTACTACTGGCGTTATTGCTTTCTATATATACTGTAGTATTGTACAACAAATTCTCATATGGGATTAAACTAGAGATCATTGTAGTTGAATCAAAACACAACAATACCGTCTCCCGATTGGCTGATTAGATATGAAAGCTTGTTGTGATGCGGTCGGCAAGTTAAAAGCGCCGTCTGTCAGACTTCTGAGGAATAACGCTAACTGTAGCTACATCTGGCAAACTGCAGATTGTTGTCGAACCTTGTTGTATAGCAACGAGAATGACGTAATGGTTGTGGATTTTAATCCGCTGTTGTCAATGTGTACGAGCAGCGCTAACAGCTGTGCTTTGAATGTGAGCAGGAGGGGGAAAAAAAAAGGCACGCACCTTATCGCTGCATCTGTCTCACACGCAGCGTTCTGAAGTGCACATTCGGATGAACCGGCATCTGTTGTTGTACTTAATGACGTTCTTTGTGTCTGCGCACTTTTAAATGTCGTCCGCAGATCATCCATCAGACCGTACACAGGTTTAAAAGGACAACATTTTGTAATCTAGTGCTTGTGTTTTTTAGATTTTTTGTTTCTCTGCCTGTTATTTGAATCCAGCAGAACCAATCCTGATGATTGTTTGGAATAACTTGCAGATAGAAAACCCCCGCATCAGGCACGATCGTGATGTTAATTCAAAGTGTGTTAGTCTACACTTTTCACTGACGTTAGTTTGGAGACGTAACGTACCTGTTGGGCCACAGACTGAAGATACTGACATCTTGAATTTACCCCAAACCAGCAGTTTCTCCGAGATAACGCTGTTGGTTAGATATCAGAAGCAAAGAAAAACAGAACGTGAAATAAACACAACAGAAACTGTCTACCTGGAAGTGACTGGGACCGCACATGGATTTAAATGATTGTATGCCTGATTCCCAAACAACCAATAAATATACATCTAAACACACAGCTAAAATAATAATAATAATAATCAGATGTGTACCACAGAGATTTAATTGGCTGTACCCTTTCCCCATGTTCAAAACTATGTGTTTGTATTTGAATAATTACTGTGTTTGTGAGTGTGTTTTCTTCCCACTGACTGATTATCCATAGCACAAACGTTGTTGTACAGTTGTGGTTGAAACGCAGAGAGATCCTGTGAGACAGAAGTGTAGAAAATGGATAATACAGGTAAACACAGAGGCTGGAAAGAAGCCAGACAGACGATTTTATGGATTAGTGGAGTGAAATGAACTGAGCGCAGACTGTTGAAGCGTTTTGAAAGAGGGAGCCGGCAGTTTGGCTCGTTAATTGTGACTGAGGGGGCCCGTCGCTGATTTGAAACCATTTGATATGTTTTACTTTAATCCACGCGGTTAGATTTGTGTTAACTTTTCTGTAAACTCGTGAGGTCATTTCACCTCCACAGAGGACAAAACGAGGGTTCCCACAACTATACTAATTGTTTATACGTATGTATGTGTAGGACGATTTTTGACTTTGAGTCCATTATTTTGGGAAAAATCAATTTGTTAGCTGTTAAATATAAAGCTACCACCAGAAACTGGTTAGCTTAGCTTATCTTAAAGACTTGGAAACAGCTAGCCAGGCTCTGACAAACGTTTAATCTTTACAAAACAGGTCGTAAAACAATTCACTAATTTCATGACACGTTTTAAGAAAAACCAAATGGCGTGTTTTGTGCATTTTATTGTGCGTTTGTTGAGTGTTTCACCAGTGCAGAGGACTCTTGTGTGTGAAATTCTTGACAGATTGGGGATGAAGAAAAGTTAAGTGAGAGATAAAAAAAAAATAACTACTCATGAGGATGCAGGAGCAGAAAAAGATGAGAAGGATGACCATTTTCGATGGATGTTGCAGTACACACCTTTAGATATGTGAGCAAAGTGATGCCTCAGTAAGCCTTTGATCATGTTGTTCAATAAGTGTTCATCTGGAATCGTCAGGTTAGTGTGAAACAGATTTTCCTCACTCGGAGTGCTTCCCTGGACTTCATAAAAAGTCCCTGTGTCTTCCCTTGGGGGTTTCGATAGCTAGATGCTGGGTTTCCATGGCAGCGGTCAGGGCCGTTTCCGGGGGGTGTTGTGATGCAGATGTTCTCCGCAGGAGGTGCGTGCGTGTGTGTGTGTGTGTGTGTGTGTGTTTGTGCCGATCCAGAAAGTGGTGTTTCTGAGGAGGCGGCGGACGTAAACACACTCATGTTTGTTTACGCTGGTCGCTGACCCGGGCCGATTGTCACCACTGCAGTTACTGGTGGAATGTTACCCTGTTGTGTTGAAGCTGCGCGAGTAATCTTACTTATCGCCGATGTTGGAGACTGTTTCAGCTATTATTGTTTTCGTGTGTGTCTACGTGGGCTTTGGGAGCGCAGCCGCACTCAGAAACTGTCAAAAGGCTCCAACCTGCGACTCCAAGCTGTTTGTGTGCGTTCGTACGTACGTCCGGTGGATCATTGGCCTCGGGGAACTCCAAACACATTTGTCCTCGGAGCATAACAAATGTTGAACAACCTCTCCTTCCATTATCCAACAGGCCCAATGAGGAAGAAGCGAGTAAACCGTTGAAATATTTACTGTGTGTGTGTGTGTGCTTCATTTGTAACACTTACTACACTTAAATAATTTTGTTTAGGATTGCTTCGACAGCTATAAACACATTTATCTGCGGAAATGTGTGTACATGTCAGCGTCCTTGCTCTCCACTTCAAAAGCTGCGTGTTTATCTGGTAGTTTGTGTGTGTGCTCTGCCGCCTGTGTATACACATGTGTTCTGTTTTGTGTGATAAACGGATCATTCCCGCTCGCTCCTCAGACACGGGACACGGTGTGCGGGGGAAGTTGCTGCAACCGCAAACAACTCCGACTGCATTGTGGGAATCGCCTACAATGCCAGAATAGGAGGTGAGTGATTTATCGCATTCGTCTGGTATTTATCCCAGTTTTTTTGCCATGATTCAGTTTATTCAGCAGCAGATTTTGAGGGACCTTGTTGCAAAAAATGAGCATATTAGAAGAAGAAGAGATTAAACAGTGTCACAGGAATACAACGCAGTTTAAGTTTTAAGACAAAACATCTTATTGCAGCAATTTAACACCCTCAGGTTCACATAAACTACATGACAAGGAACTAAAATTATAGGTTATCTTATCAGTATCGGCTGTGAGAAGCAGATAATTATTGCTATCGGGCGAAATAAATCCATAACGTCATCCCTATCTTCAGACAGCCAGGTACTTAGTGAGAAAAGCATACTGACATGGAAATACTCGCTCAGTAATTTATTGATGAGCCTAATGAATGGCTTGAGTTGCCTTTGGTTATTCTGTGTAAATAAAAAAAGGAGATGGATTCAACTTTGCCGTGTGTATTTATTATTTCTGCGTTTGTGTATCAGGTGTGCGAATGCTGGACGGGGATGTCACGGACATGGTGGAGGCCAAGTCTCTGAGCCTCCAGCCGCAGCACATCGACATCTACAGCGCCAGCTGGGGACCCGATGATGATGGAAAGACTGTGGACGGACCAGCGTCTCTGGCCAGGCAGGCCTTTGAGAATGGCATCCGCATGGTGGGCACATGCATGCACGCATACACATTTACACACAGAGACGTGTACAAATGAACATGTGCTTTATTGTGTTGCCAAGACTCTGACATTGGTATTCATATGGTGGAAAAAGATATAAACACATACTTCAAGCAGATGTGTGTATGTGTGTGTTTCCACGCTCGTATACTCGTATCCCAAAGTCCTGCCTGGCTATCTCTACCTGTGAAGCTCCTCCAGACATTAGAGAGCAGCCCTGGTCTATTAGCATATATTAATTTACATATTCATAGCTTATTTTGCATAACGACAAGCTGGTGCTGTGTTGTGGAGTGAAAAAGCTATAACCGAGGTTAAGAGGGGTGAAGTCATTTACTGGTCTCGTCTCGAACACAAACACATCCACACGTTCGCGAAGTTTGCCACAGCTGGCTCGCTGCCGTTAAGTTAAGCAGATGTAGACCTTTGAGGAGGCGAGACAGAAAACTGAAAACTCTGTGCTTGAGAAAAGAGAGAGAGGGAAAAAAAGGGACGGACGGGCAGGGAGTGTGGGTAGAGGAGAGTCTTTGTCGCTGCTGACAGGCTGGCCTTTTAAGATGACAGAGGTGAGGGAGATATCTGTCCAGCTAGTGCAAGCTGGGTATGTGTGTGTGCTGGCATGCCCCCCTGCTGTTATGTGTGTGTGCATGTGTGTGTGTGTGGGTGTTTGAAGCTAAGTGGAGATGGCATGCTTGTGAGTGTAACATGTACCTATGTGACACTCTGAAGAGACAGTTTATCACGGAGAGCTGAGGTGTCAGAGACACTGACAGCTGTGGAAAGTGTCTGGCTCGTGTAGCTGTGTCTATGAATGAGTCCAACACGTATCTCTATGTCTAACATGTTTTTTCTTCATGTTTTCTAACTTAAAAACCCAACGTTCAGTGCATTTTTTTGATTAATCAGTGTTTCTGTTTGAGTACTCAGCAAAAACTCAGATTTTAGAAGCTAAAAATCTGAATAGTTTTAGATTCATTTTCTGACAGTCATCAAATTCATTCATTGAACAATTAGTACATTTTCTTTTTTTTTCTTCTTCTCTCTCTTTCGATCACTTGATGATGAATGCTGTCCGTCAGTTTCACATTGTGTTTCACCTCTCTCCCGTCACCTTCTCCGCTCTCTGTTTCCTCTCCCTCTCCGTCTCGCTCCTCTCCCTTGTTTTTGCTAACTGCTCTTCAAAGCGCTCTCCATCACTCTCATCTGTCAGCGTTTGCTCTTGTCTGATCCCCTCCTCACTCAGAGGGGCTCCACTCGCTTATCGCTGCCTGACAGAAGCCCCCTTTTGAAGAACTCCATTCCACCTTTTATTCCTTTTATATCCGTGTGTGCGTGTGTGTGTGTGCACAAGCGTTATGAGTGTGTGTCTTGACAAACAGTGTGAATTGCGGTGTCAGTCAGTTTGTCAGATGACTTTCTCTCTGACTCCTGGCTGAACTTTGCCTTAATAACTCTGTTGGTCATCTCCAGCACCGTGACTCCTTCAGTATGTTTAGATCCTTTTCAACGCGGCCAATTCTGGAAATACAATGTCTAATCAAATAGTAAAAGACATGAGATGGCTTCAGAAGGTGTCCAATGAAAAAATAATCAAGACTGAATATTTTATTAGTAAATTAATTGGTGTATTTTTGTGCACTTTGAATATCTCAATTAGCATTCTTTTAAATGCGCTGTGTAACCTCTTATTGAACTGCTGCCTCGCCGCACATGCAGTGGGCGTCAGCTGTTTGCACATACATGCACATAAAATCACTCTTGAACTACATAAAAATACAAAGAAATGATTTACTTTATGCGTATATCGTGGAAAACAGACTCTTGTCTTTACAGGCATTTTTGTGACTTTGTTGATTTATTGCTTGCTTTCATTTTCCTGTGCAATCAATTCTGATGCAGGCATTTTGTGGTGCTTTGCTGTCACTTTTAAAATTGTTAATAATAAAGTTACAAGTTTAAAAAGGGTTGAGCAAAACAGCAAAAACCGACAATCAAAAATAATGAAACAAAATAGAACAGCGTAAACGCAATGTCCCCACCACAAGGATGTAACAAAAACAGCGATAGCAATAATAGCACAATATAATGATAGATAAACAAATAACAGGCAAAGATGAGAAAGTGGCCTCACGGTGAGAATAAGTTCAAAGATGATGCTTTCAACAATTAGAATAGATAAAAGGATCATCAAATGTTCTGCAGTGAAATGTACTATCTACAGAAACAAACATCTTTTTCTTCATCTGTTCTGGTGATTCATTAAATCTGTTGTCAGTCACTGAGTGAACTCTCCTCTGCAGCATGGGAAAAACTCACAAACACAGCGTGGTGCTCAGCGATGCCAACTTTTAAAATGAAAAAAAAAAAGGAAAGAAAAAAAAATACTACTTTTGCCCAGTTGAAACATAATGATTACTGAAGTTGGATCGAATCACATCGGATCTTTTGCCAGACGCTTACAGGACTGCTGAAGACTCGCACTGTCTTCGCAGCCGACTGATCTTTTCCAATTCTTCTCATGCTGCTCGTGTTGATCTTTTCTTCCCTTTACAGTGATTTCTGAACACTGAACCCTATCCTCCCCTCCAGTCAGCCATTAAAAGTACATTTAAAACATTTAAGCCAAAACAAAGTCTGGTGAGCGGTAATTACCCGTGACGTATTAAGACAAATCTGCAACCTCTTAATGTGTCCTCTCCGCTTCTTTTCCTGTCAGGGGAGGAAGGGACGCGGCTCCATCTTCGTGTGGGCTTCGGGCAACGGCGGGCGCAGCAGAGACCACTGCTCCTGCGACGGCTACACCAACTCCATATACACCATCTCCATCTCGAGCACGGCGGAGAGTGGACGCAAGCCGTGGTACCTGGAGGAGTGCTCGTCCACGCTGACCACCACCTACAGCAGCGGGGAGAACTATGACCGAAAGATTGTAAGGATTGAAGTGTGTGTGTGGTGGTAGATTTTACGAAGTGAACGTGCACACATAAGCGCATTAGTTCTTGAAAGGAAGCACGAGTGCCCGTGGCCTAATTTTACTGCATGGCCAGGATGCTTGTCACTTCCTCCCTGGTGCAGAAGTCGTATCTGTGGCGCTTTAAGTGGAGACGCTACACTTTGAACAGGGTAAAAATAGATATCACCGCTTTTTCTCCAGATGTAATAAACATGTTTGTTTGGCGGAGACGGGGAGAAATGCCACATCGTCACGATTTGACTAGTTTTTCAACGACAATGAAAACTGCGATGTAGCATTTGATCATACATAATAATCATGAATTACATAGCACACGCAGTATCTGTCAAAATAATCGCAATATCACTTTTTTTTTACCATAGATTTTTTACCGTGCAGCCCCAATTAGGGGGAATTGTAAACAATGTAGTTTTATCTGTAGTAGGGGTGGAACGGTTCACAAAATCCATGGTTCGGTTCATATCACGGTTTTGGGGTCACGGTTTTCGGTTGGGTTGTTTTTTTTCTATTTTGTTTACACTCTAAAAAATACCATGTATCAGATCTATAGCCTAATAATTAGAAATCAGATTTAAAATCAGATATTCTTAAGGACATGTCATGCAAACATTGTATCCTATAAAGCAAAAAGAGGAAAATGGCTCTTAAAGCTCTGACTCTTGAATTAGTGCAAACAAAATAATTTAACTTTCCTATTTTTATGGTCACATTACAAGTAAAGGGCATCAACATCAACACGTACCTCATGACGTAATGTTGATGTTATGTTGTGATAGGCTACATGAACTGCGTATTATGTTTTATTTTGAAAGGGGGCGGAAGTGTTTTACGATGATTCTGTGTCGGATTTCCTGTCTGGTGCAATCTGCTCTGTTGAGCTTCACGCGGTTTGGCAGCGGCTCCATCAAAAAAATTAGGGGAATTGTAAACAATGTCGTTTTATCTGTAGTGTCTCTCCTTAAGTGTGTGACTTGAACCTAAGAAAAACTCCTGAGGTGCATCCACCTTCCTAGAAAACCATTAACTTTCCATGGAATACTGTGCATATAAGTACATCATGATGCAATTTGGCATAAACGTGACTTTGTGTGTGCTGTATGTGCTCGTGGGAGCAGTAGTGTGGCCTGGTTTGACCCAAATGGGCCCAAATCACTCCTCTGATCCACTCGGATGGACGGTGACAGTTGTCCACTGTGAGCTAGCTTGTCTGGCAGCGTCTCGCTACATTCCTCGCGCCGATGCTACTCGCACACAACACAGAGATACGCGCACGGATGCGCACGCACACACACATACACACATCCTTCACAGTTTCCCTCCGGCTTTGTGCGCTTACAGTAGAACCTCATTTATCTGAATGTCAGTCTAATCTACTCGAGCAGACACTGTCCTGTCTACTTAAACAGTATTGGACCACTTTTACTTCTTACTAAACCATTTAGGATTCTGTGTGTGTGTGTGTGTGTGTGTGTGTGTGTGTGTGTCTTCAGATAATCCCTAAAACTTTTTGGTCCAGGAAAGGTCCTTTGATGAGGAATCAGACTGGAAGTTAGCCAAGCTTTTCTTGGCCGACTCACTGTTAGCTGTCTTGACTGTTTGGCTGTCTAAAGTCCATACAATCAGCGCGGACATACAGAGCTTAAACAACATGTTTCCCACTTTTCTTTTTTTCTTTTTTAATTCCGTCTTATTCTTTATCCTTTGTTCCTCCTCGGGCGTTCAATTGATTCCTTGAATTCTTGGGGAAACTGGTGATTTGTGTACTTGTGTGTGTGTGTGTGTGTGTGTGACTGTGTTATCTATAGTGAGGCAGTGTATCAAAGCTGGAATGTGAGTTTCAGGAGTTTCAGGTGTGTCTAAATCCTCCTGATCCTCATGACTTCAATCCCTCTCTGTCTGTCTGTCTGTCTGTCTGTCTGTCTGTTTGGCTTTCTCTCTCCCGTCCTTCCCATCACTGTCACAATTTTCTCCGCTCTTCCTCTAACTGTAATGGTCTTCTCTTCATCTCCATCTGTTTTCTCCTCGCTTTATTTTTTTCCATCTCCTCTTCGCCCTTTTTCTCTATCTCCACTCCTATAATTCCTCTTCATCTCTCTTTCATCCTCCCGTCTGACGCTGCCCTCACTCCCCTTCTCCCCTCCTGTGTTTACAGATCACAACAGACCTGAGACATCGGTGCACAGACAGTCACACGGGGACATCGGCCTCGGCTCCCATGGCTGCTGCCATTATTGCTCTGGCCCTGGAGGCAAAGTAAGATCCACTTAACCTCATCCCTTCACTTCATCCCTCTGCCCCTCGCTCACCTTCTAATGCCCTCTTGTCCCCTGGCCTCGGTGATCTATAAGGCCAACACGTGACAGCATTTTCTCACAGACGCGTTGTTGTCATTCAGCGGTGGGGATGCATTTAACTATTTTAAAGGCTTTTTAGTTGGTTAATCCCAGCAACACTGGAAAACACTTGGATAGTGTAAATGTAATGCAGAATAATGGGCTTGGGACATTATCTCACTTTAGTACCATGGACACCAGCATCTGGTCAGCTCAGAGTTTCATACATGTGATGAACCTGCACCCACGTAGCCATGTAGTCACATTTACCGCTGCTACACCCGCAGCTCAGCACACGTAGCTTCTCTTGAAGGTCTGTATAAATTCAGGACTCCTTCTGGTTCCTTAAAAGCAGGTTTAAGTGTCATCGCTTTAATGGCGTAATGCCAGTGTGGATGGTAAAATTGAAAATGGATGGAGAAACTTTGATGAATCCCGGCCCTCGGGGCAACTTTTGAGATCGTTTTAGGCAAGTTTGGGTACCTTCAGGCGTGTCAATGCACTATGCTGAGACCTTTTTTCCGTTAAAGATGAAGTGCATATGCGCTCTGCTTTAGTAGTCAGCGCTCGGCAGGTGTGGAGTCCTTCAAAGGTGAACTGTGCCTGAACTCTGGTGACAACCTGTGTACATACTGTACCCGCTGGGATATATGATTTCACACCACAACTTATTTCATTAACATCTCTTCTGATACCTTCGCACAAATATCACAATGTTGCCTCGGGCCCTCGAGAAAAGGATATTTGCTGCAGACATTTGAACTCTGCTTCCGGCGTACGGCTGTTCAAATTATGGCAAGTTTGTGTAGTTTGAGAGGGATAAATCTACTTTGGTGCAAAGCGTTTCATCTCAGCTGTCTATGAAACTGAAGGCTCTTTATAACATAAGGAAATTATGTAGAATATGACTGATTAATGCATGTTTTTTTGTTGAGTTAATTGTTGTTTTGCTCTTCATTAACACAAAACATGTATTGTGTTGCAGAGGCTTTATCTCTTGTTGCAGGATCACCTGTGTGGTGATGGCCCCGTTATTATGTGCAAAATATTGATTTCAAACCAAGTGCTTCCCCTAGTTTGTTTCTTTTAGCCACTGAAACCATTCAGACGTCCTTGTCGGCAGAATTTCATGCCGTCTGCAGCGAACAGGAATACGCACAGACATTTTGGGGCCAGGTGCTTTCGAGCCAAACATTTCTGCTAGAAGGGACTCGAGTGCCAATTTTCAAAGTTGGCACTTTCAAAGATAAGAAACAGATTTTTTTTTAAAGCATTTCACTTTCAGTTGGTTTTCAATGTTCTGTCTGGCTCTTATTCCCTTTAGTGCCCCGGCTGCTCTGTGTGTGAGACGCCTGCTCTTCCCCTCTCTTCAGAAAAAACCTGTTGATCTGCTTTATTTGTGATTTAACTCATAAATTGGAAAGAGTGCAGTGCAGGTGCTGAGACTTTGAATTGGGCATTACCCCATCATCACATGTTGAGCGGCTCAGTTAGCTGAGGTCACTTCATTTAACCTGGATAATCCAATCCAAATCCTCCGCAGTAGAAAATATTCTCGGTTTCCAGGCAGTGCTGGGCACATAAGCCTGTTTCCTCAACAAGATTATCACACACTGCCTCTTGCCTGCGTGGTTTCTTCTCCTCGGCTAGCTTTCACCTCCTCTCTGTCGTGCTCGCTGTGCCTCTGCCGCCGGCACAATGGTCTTTTTTTCTTCCCCCCCTTCTTCAAGGCAAACGCTCTGTCTGTCTTTCCTTCTATCCATTCATTCAGTTTCTCACATGGATAAACTCGCAGACGTGCACACGCAGGCAACGGGCGAGGATGAAAGGCAGACGGGGGGGAAAAAGTTTAGACAAACTCTGCGCAATACCGATTGTATCTGCTCTTATCTGATGAACGAACGCAAGCAAGCAAACATTCTGTGATAAACATGTCAAGACGCCATTACGCTCGGCTTCACTAAACTCTCTGTTGTGAGGTCTTTTCCCCGGGTATGGAACGTGTTACATCAGAAAACTGTCCCTCGCTCGGCTCTCTGTAGCTTTTGCCAAGTTTAAGATGTTTAACGTCTGCACACGATTTACCTCTTTACGAGCTCGACTCTAGCACGGCAAGCAGCGACGTTGCAGAGCTTCGGGGAACTTTTATTCCTTCTGTCCTTGGAAGTGAAGGAATGGAAAAGCGAGTGAACGTGGAGACAAGAGACTTTGAGTGAGGAAATTAAAGAGGGATAAAAAAGAAATGAGGTAGGATAACCGTAAGAACCTCATCTACTGGGAGGTTTTAAAGAAACCAAAGCAGGGACAGATGGGGCGAAAAGAAAACTATTCTTCTTCCTCATTTGTCTGCTTTAAAATTCAAGCATGAGCGGCAGATTTAAGAGTGAAAAATGATGATTACAGTTTACAGTTTACACCTTTAGCCGAGGTGAGGTGGAGATCGACTGTTGATGTGTTCTGACTTTTGGCTTTTTGAATATCCTCTTTCACTTCCTGCTTTGCTTCACATCCTGCAGATCACCCGTGTGTGTGTGTGTTCATCCATAATTACACTTGAGAGAAGCACCAAGAAACCTATATTAGACATACTGATGCGCTGCTGGTTTTCCCCAGTATGTGAGCTACTCCATTAATTAGTATTGGCTTGTTTATGGGGAGGCTGTCGTGGCCTAGATAATGATGCCAAAGTCACTTTTAATTAATGACCATAAAACATTTATGGAACCATAATTACACAGTGGCAGCTAAGCCTATTAATATTGATCTGAACATTAATTATTCTGACTCTTCATATTACTTATCTGTGCTACCATCCTTTCATTATTTTTTACTTGATATATTTTATTTTCAGCTATTTAGTCCGTTTCCTCGATTTGGATTTGATAAACGTGGCTCAGTGTGGGCATTAGTGAATTATGTGTTAAAGATTAACATCATTTTGGGGTTAACTGCGTAAAACAAAATCCTCTTTCCATCTGAAACGTCTCATCCTGATCTCATCCCCTAACATCAGAAAGCAGTTTGTCTTGAATTGAGCGCAAAAAGGCTGATGCACGTCAAAGTCAGATTGATTACCTTCGTTTCGAAGCCAAGGAATGATGAACAGCTGATGTGAAAAGTTTAGCTCTTTTCCTGGCTCTTGGTTCTGAGAGAGATTGATGGCTTCCTTTAAGCGTAGCTGAATTTTTCTGGTGGTCCTAATGTATGTGAAACCAGGAGCGCACAATTGAAATAAAGACAATGATTACGACATAAAAAAACATTTTTCTTCTAACCATGTGAGACTCTAAAGAACTAATCAAGGGGTGAGTGATATTTGGGGCAAAAATGAGTAAAATATACATCAAATGAAAGGAAACATGTGACTTCTCAACCAATCCAGAGTTATTAATCAAAAACCGAGACCACCAAAAGACACTGTGCAAATATTTAGGGACAAAAGGATGTAAGTGCTCAAAAAGCTTATTCTACATATTATTGAAGTTTTAATATTAAAGATTGCATCTCATAAACAACTTGAGGACAAAATATGACCTTTTGTAAAGTTGTCAAATGTCGCTTACTCCCCTCAGATTCTCATCTCTCCAAATGTTTTTTTTTTTAGCAGATCTCATTACAACAAATGCAATTAAATTCACATTAAAGCAACGAAACGTCTAACATAACCGCTGCATCCAACACAATATGATAAATACAAGACAGGAAATACAAGAAAATGAAACCACAGCAGTGATGAAGATAAAGTTCACGGAACACTTATGGAGTAAATTGCATTGCGTACGTGAAGAAGACTTTTAACTATAATGTTTGAAAGTCGGCGGCTGACTGTGTGGTGTTGAAACTTTTCCCAGATGTTAAGGATTTTTAAAAGTCCTCTAGTGCTTTTCTGTTTTTAAAAGATCACAGGAAGTTGTGAAAGAACCTGCTCTGACGCCAGCAGCTCGACAGTCGAAGGCACAGCGTGTTCAGGTCGGACTCATTCTGCTCGCCGGTCGCTCCGCGTCTCCCTCTCACATCACATCTGTGCATCTTCTTAGAGTTTGAAAACCGAACGTTGGCTTGTAAACCGTCGAATATTAGTTTTAGGTCGACTGATTCCGAGCGGCGCAGATATCCTGGAGGTCTCAGATGGCGAGGGAGTGACACGAGGGGAGGGAACGGAGCATCTGGCCGGCATATGAGATGGAAGGGAATCCCAGGAAACGAAGTGACCCACTTCTCCCTGGTTTTTCCCTTTTTAATGTAGCGTTTGGACATCAAAGACGTCGAGACACATGGCTGCCATCTCGTAATGGATCTCACGTGAGATCTGAGAAACGAGGGAAGCATGAACAGGCATCCATGCTCTCCGTCTACGCCTCTCTGTAATTTCTTCTCTCAGTAATCTTCCACCTACTCTATATTACTATGTTTTCTCTACTCTTCCTCCTTGTGCTTTTTTTTTCTTTTATCCTAAACTTTTCATGTCCCTCTTTCATCCACCCATCTGCCAAGACGCCATATCTGAAGTTACTCCAATAAGGACGATATGTCTCTTGTCTCTTGTTTTCCTCATCCTTATTCCTGTACTTACATCATCAGTGCTGCCTGGTCTTTATGTCACTCCTGTTTTTACTTAGTTCCTGCTCGGTTATGTTTTTCCTCCTCAGTCTGAATCTTCTTACATTCCCATGAAAAATTAATGTAATTGTTTGTCCGTGTTTGTTCTCTTCCGCTAGTCCTGTTCTATCATGGAGAGATGTTCAGCACATCATTGTGAAGACCTCCAAACCCGGACATCTCAGCGCTCCTGACTGGAAGACTAACGCTGCTGGTTACAATGGTACGCACACGAACGCACGCAAATATTCGCCGTTCTACACAACAAACTAAAGCTGATCCCCATTTTCTATCTATTTGATTCAACCTTATTAAAACGTCTCTTACCTGAAGCCGTCTGACGTATTAGTTATGTTTGTTTGATATTTCTTTGGGGCTTTTGATTCACTGCATTCCACCTAGAATCAACAAAACAAGCAAACAGAAAACAGGACACAGGATGGAGCCAATAAGGCGTCATTATAAAACATCCCGCGGTATCCACAGTCATGGGTTGTGTTTCTGTAAATTGTGAAGACGGTGACTCACGGAAAGTGTTTTCTTTCTGATAACCTCAGACGAGACTGAACACAGGAACATGACGCTGTGGCTTGTAACTTTCTTTTCAGCAGGCATTGTCTCATCTCGTCAATTAAGCGACAGTTGTATTTATGAGTCACAGTGGGATGCGGAGTGCGGTCGAAAGAAAAATAACACGCGTTCATTCGACTCCTGAATGATTTTTTTTTAGTCCAATCAGAAGAGAGTTGAGGAGCAGTTTTCCAGAAATGTTCCTTTCTTGCTTAACTACTCTGCCGCCAGCTGCCATCTGTCAGGGTCCATGTGGTGGCTGCTGTTTTGTAACTTTGTGGTGCGTGCTTCAGTGTCTACGCATACCTGTGTGTGTGTTGGTGTGTGTTAGTGTGTGTGTGTGTGTGTGTGTGTGTGTGTGTGTGAGGGAGAGGAACCAAGAGAGTGAGAACTAGGGGTCAGCCAGGCTGCAGGCCCAGTGTGCCTGGAGATTTTCCAAGTGACTGTTTTTTCAAAGAGGAACTAAAGAGAAACAGAACAGGGGAGGAGGGGCGGGAGAAGTATGGAAGGAATTCATATTTGAGCTGCTGTACCAATAAGTTGAGTCGTCTCCAAACTTTCTTTTTAATTTTTTGAATATACGACTGCAGTATTTTCACCATTTATTAGAAAATGCCCTCTTAAGACAACAGGACGACACTGTTATATGGTGGTTGCATGGTTTCAAGATAAGGGGGGAGAATCACAACATCTTCTTTGAGGAGTTAAAAACACTAAAGCATTATTTTTTTAGACTGTCGTTGGTATGAGAAACGTTAAGAGTTAGCATTGTGGTGGTGTGATCCGCTGTGACTTCTCACTGTTTCTCCACAGTCAGCCACCTGTACGGCTTCGGTCTGATGGACGCCGAGGCGATGGTGAAGGAAGCAGAGAAATGGAAGCAAGTCCCTTCTCAGCACGTCTGTGTGGAGAGCGCAGACCGACAAATTAGGTAGATCACACACACACACACACACACACCTTTCTGTCTGTTTTGGCATTTCAATAAACACTACATCGCAAAAATGTCATCGATGAACCTCTCATTCCAAATCCTGGCGAGTTCCTGGGAAGGATTTCCACAACATTTTAGAACCAGGTCGCAGGGATTTGGTCCCATTCAGCCACAAACACATTAGTGATGTCAGCCACGCATTTTGGGTAACGAGACCTGGCTTGTATTTGGTGTTACAGTTCATCCCAAAGGTGTTCGATTGAGCTGAGGTGAGAACACAGGCCGGTCAAGTTCCTCCACAAAATCCTCGAAAACCATTTCTTAACGCTCCTCTCTTGAGGGAAGATCCTTTCCAATGCACAAGCTTTTACATCAGAGTCTAAAACTTAAATTACTACATCATATAATTACAGAAATCAACTGTTGTTCCACAACAACAGAAAGCCTTTCTGTAGTTCAGCAAGTTTATAAATTGTAGCAGGGCTGACTTTCTGGCTGACATTAAGAAACCTGATACTATCTTGTGTTCGTACTGTGCAAAGTTAAAAAACGAAATGCCAGATATGTCATCTTTTCTTAAACTTTTTTTTTTTTTTCTCCTCTCCCTGGTGTTTTATGCGCCGGCATGTGTTCGAGAGTGTGGTTGTGCAAGCTGTACCTTGATAGGGGCCAAGCATTAGTTCTGGCAGGGTGGTTCTCACATAAGACCTTTACTACGCACACTCTCCCTCCCTCCCTCTCTCCCTCTCCCTCACACACACACACACACACACACACACACACACACACACACACACACGGAGGGAGCCAAGGCTTCACAGCTTGTTATTCTTGATGCAGCTGGAAGCCTGAGCACTGTTCTGTGTTAGGCTGGCCGGCTGGCTGGCTGGCTGGCTGGCTGGATGAACTCGGGCCCTGAACTGGTTTGCTTTCAGTCGAAGAGGCTCGGTGGCCAGCGACTGCGGCATTATCAGTGTCATTCTGTCTGTTCTGCTCCGGCGCACGAGTCAGTCCATATGAGGGCTTACGTAAAGTCCGGCTTGTGTCGGAGGCAGTCACGCTCGGGCCTCCGTCCTCATGTAACGTGTGTTGGCTTACGGAGAGATTTCCACTGTCGTGCGTGAAAGGAGCAAGAGCAAACCCTGTCATTTTCAGCCTCCTGTTTTTCCGTGCGCGGCGCATTTACGAGCGGCCTCAGAGACGTGTGAAACGGTCAGTCGCGCGTCGGTCGGGTTACTGGGAGCTCGGGCCTTGTTTATAAACAGAATTACCCCGCGCTCATCCAGCCAAATGACAGGCTTGCAAAGAAGCAGGCAATCACCAGAAAACAAAAGGCTCTGTTTTGCTTCGTCTTGGGAAACGAAGGCGAAGAAGTCATGAAAGTTTTATGTGCAGCACAGTTAAAAACTGAATTTTAAGTTTGCCCCCAAAAAGTCTGAAACAGTCTTTTTTTTCCCTTTGCACACAACTTTTGTTGAGTTAAATTGTGTGTAAATGTCTCTCTGCTCGCGAACGTGTGAATGTGCCGCTGTTGTTTCACGAAGCAGAATCCATACGAGACTCTTATGATTTGCTCGTACGTCTTCAGACATGTGTGTGTGTCCTGTGCTTCAGCCGTCACCTCGCTGCCGTGTTCCCACACACCCTCTGGCTGGCCCCTCCGACTGCGTTTGGTAATGTCTGTCTGCTATCGCTCGCCTCACTCCACTTGGAGCACGCACCGGGAGAACTTGCCTGATCCGTGTGCAATCAGGCTGGTGGTAATCAGCTGTTCATCTGCTCGGCTCGGTCCCATGCGTGTGGTTCGGTTATCTGCGTTGTGTCACGGAGAAGCCAGAGCTGTGATATCAGCCCCTCGACTCCCCAGCCGTTACCGCTGTCCGTTGTCCAAACTGTCATCGAGGACTTATGAAGAAGGCAATCAAGGTTTTCTCTCTGTGATTTATTACATCGTGTCCTCTTGAGCTCATATGAAAGTCCTGTGCAGTTCTCTGGTTGGACGAAATTGTTAGATGGATTGTGTACCTGTGTTTATTCTGGAAAGACGATTCCTATCACACTGCTTTAAATAATAATAATAATCCACTCGTGCGTTAAAACTATTTGGTATGAGAGGTGAATTTGTTTTAGCCACTTTCACAAGATTAAAATGCAATTCTCGGCGGAAGTCATTAAATTAATCTTGATGACACGTTTTGGCCTTTCCCAAACAAATTGGTATTTTAAGCAGTAATTAGTAATCAATGGAGTGAGGATAGGTTGTTCCAAGTTAAAAGGTTCATCTTCTTCACACGGCTAAAGACAGTCTTCGCGAGCCGATAATTGCCGTGAGGTAATTTTCCTCTTAATGATAAACATCTGTGCTGTAACACTTGGGCCCTTAAAATGTCACCACCGTGTTTGTAACCCTGACAACGGGGGAATTAATCTAATAATAAAACGGTTTCTTATACGGGATCAAACAGCTCATGTCACTCGTAATAATCGTCTTTTAACCCTCCACCCTGCGATAATAAAAATAATAATCAGTGCCAGCAAGTTTAGTCCGACAGCTCTGTTTTAGTTTCTAGCTAAATAAGATATAAATGGTAATTAGCTGTAATTATAAAGCGCTTTTATCCGAAGTAATAGACAATTTTCCTCTCGTTCTCACACACACGCACTCACAAATCGATGAGCGTGAGCTACCAAACTTCCCTAAAGACACTTTGACAGAAGGAGAGGAGGAGATGGGGATCAGCCCTGTGGTCAGCGGTCGACCCCCCCGAGCCACAGCTGCCCCGGTTATGTGTTGGATCTGTTTACTCTTCATCCGAAGCATCGCTCGGGAAAGATGGTATTCATTGTCCCCTGCACCGGACCTGTCTGTGTTTTTACTGTTTTTGTTATTATATTGCTTTTGTATTCGATCATATCACAGACGTTATTCGGGGGATTATTAGATGTTTGCGTTGGCTGTTGGCTGATCTTTCTGCTGCTGAGCTGGTGCATAGCAGACGGAACAAACAATGTTCGTTGTCTTTCTTATCAAGCTCGTGGTTCTCGGTTTCTTTTGGCCGGTCGAGGTTTAGGAAATGGAAAACCCTTAATATGGACTTGTGTGCATGCTCTTTGGTTTCTGGAGGGGGATAAATCAAAAAGAAGTACATGTGATTGCTTCTCGGGGCGCCTCTGGGCATTGAGTCTTGATATTGAATGTTATGTCAGTCACTAACAGAATTTCTGGCTGCAGTTCACTGAGCAGAACGTCTCGGTGTGGGGAGACGTCCGACAGTCTCCAGCCTCTTTCTCCCCCGACAGACCAGACAGACTGCAGGTACAGCTACGTTACGTCTGAGGGCACACAGAGCGACTTTCAGCGGCTAAATCCTGTGTTTGAAGACGACGGCCAGTTTTAATTAACCTTCAAGCCGCTTGGTTCCAATATTGGTCCACAAAATCTGTATTACATCTCTGCAGTGAGGCAAATATACCCACTCCTGATACTATCACCGTCTGCAAATAACCTTTTTTACCTGTGAAATCCCGACTTGTTTGAGATGTGTTGCTGGCGTCACATTCAGAATGTGTCAAGTTGATGGGACAAAACATTGAATATATTGTTTTTGTATATATTGGTGTGTATTACTGGAAAGGAAACCTCGAGCTGACTCAGTATTGTCTTCACTCGAGGCATCAAGTTACCAATGATCTCTGTGTGTGTGAGTGTATTTTCTTCTCACGTCTACCTTTTTCGATCGGTTTCCTCCAGAACTATCCGTCCGGAGCACGTCGTCCGTTCGGTGTACAAGGCGACGGGATGCACCGACAACCACAACCACCACGTGATCTTCCTGGAGCATGTGGTCGTACGTATTACAATCACGCACCCTCGCCGTGGGGACCTGTCAATCAACCTGACCTCACCCTCAGGGACCAAGTCTCAGCTGCTCGCCAACAGGTAAAAAAAAAAACAAGATGAGAGATGTTATCTGCCAAATAGAATTCATAAGCGATGTTCTGACTCTATTTAGGTTAGCTAAATTTCATTAAATTGTTACAACAATGGCTGAAACACTACTAAATGTCGCAACCTCCAGAGGATTGGATACTGAATGGAGTGTAAGTGCTGCATGTACGTAGTCTACGTTCACCTCAAATGATCCGCAGTCCTGTACAAAGTTTATACGCGGTTCATTAGAGACTATGATTAGCCTCGGACGAGTGGTTGCGATTGTTTGTACTGGTATTTGCAATACTTGAGTCGTTTCCTTATCTGATATCTTTGTGTGATTTGTGTGTGTGTGTGTGCGTGCTTCTGTGTGTGTGTGTGTGTGTGTGCAGGTTGTTTGATCACTCCATGGAGGGTTTTAAGAACTGGGAGTTTATGACCACCCACTGCTGGGGAGAGAAGGCAGCAGGCGACTGGGTCCTAGAGATCTATGATTCACCTTCTCAACTCCGTAGCCAGAAAGTACCGGGTATGACAGTATTAATAATTTCTTTAAGCATTAATCTTTAAAATATTTTGTATTTTTGTTTGTTTTTTTTAAGTCCGAAACAGTAAAAAAAATAGAAGACGCAGGGGAAAGTGTTGTCTGGATTCGGTGCAGCAGGACCAGCAGGAGCACACATGTTGCTCTGGAGGCAGTGAACTTAACTGCTCAAATGACCCACTAATTTAACAACATAATAAAGTCTCAAACGGAGAGTAGCAGTTTCTAAGAAGCTGTTACGTCGATAACCGTAATCCCGTGTAACTTGTGCCTGGTTCCCTCGTGTGTATCATTAAGAGTCTAATGTAATACAGTCTCTTTATGGTAGCTGAAATAAGAAGAAGAAAAAGAAAAATAACAGAAAAACTACAACAGAATCGTCTGACATGACACATCTGGATGTTTTATCGCGTATACAAGTGAAATACGTATTCAAGCACGTTCGTTTGTTTTCTCAGGCAAGCTGAAGGAGTGGTCGCTGGTGCTGTACGGCACCACCGAGCACCCGTACCTTCCGATGCACAAGCCCCGCTCCGCACACACCGATGAGGAGTTCACAGAAGAGTACAACGGTAGGTGATGAACCCAGAGACAGGTTAACCACAGTAGCAAGCACTCCCAGATTAGGTGTAAAGGTCTTAATAAAGAGTGCAATAAATAACTATTAATAATTCCATAAGATCAGTTGATATTATCGAGTTTGTTAGACGAAGCGTATTCCTGTGATCGTCACCTCTTTACACTGCTGCTCCTGTGTCCGCAGGCCCCTGTGACTCTGAATGCAACGAGAACGGATGTGAAGGTCCTGGACCCCATCACTGCAACAACTGTCTCCACGTCTTCCTCAAGTTCAAGAACAACACAAAGTCAGAAATTAGTTTTAACCAATTAATCAAAATGTGTTTATATGGCGCCTTTCAGGCAACTAAAAATGTCATTCAAAGTGCCTTAAAAGTGATAAACATGTTATAAAATGCAAAACTTAAAATGTATTTGAAAAAGGTTAATACAATAAAATGGAGTTTATTCATAAGAATAATGATAAACAGTCAAATGTCTATTAAGTAGAATATTGGCTTTGTGTTTCGTGAATAATTTTATTTTGTACCTATTGTACATTTTTTTTTATGGATAGCAAAACAAAGGTGATACAATTACATTTGGGAATATAATGATTCATTCCACTCAGTGTCGCTGACTTTTCTCGCTTTTATAGACACTTTGTAGATTCTCAAAGTGAGCATGGAGATGTAAAAGTGATTGCTCTGTGGACGCCACCAGAACCAATTAGTTTCCCCCCCTCATAATTTAAAAAGTGCTTCTTAGATGGTACGTCTTGCTCTTATGTGATTTCAACCACTTCTGATTGTGTTAAAGAGCTTGAAGTCCTCTGAGAGTCCAGAGACAGACAAATAAAGAGAGCGATCGATATTAGCTGAGGGGGTCTCAGTCACAAGGTTTTTTTTTGCGAAAGGAAAAAGTGCGTGTTGGCGCATACCAATCCTCAGATTGGGTTTAATCAGCTCGAGGCAATTATTCAATTCAGGCCTCGAAGAAACATTTGTGCTTTTTTAAAGGCCTGTTTGTTTCAGCACAGTCGCCACCACAGCAGGAATTTACGACCAAATAATCAGAGCAACAGCTAGAACGATAATTTACGGTAAATCCAGTGTCCTTGTTTTGATCTCTAGCACGTATGTTTTGTACAAAAATGTATTTCAAGTGTTTACTGCAGCACCTTTCTGGATCAGCTGTGACAGTGTACAGCGCAGCAAAAGCCCAAAATGAGACATTAAGCAGAGACGCGATATAAAAGTAATGACAGAGTTTAAGTGAGTGGGTCTAGAGCTGCTTTGTGAAGGTTTCAACGGTAGAAGCCACAACTTCGAAAGCACATTGTTGCTGTTTCGTTTGCTTTTTAGTTTTTATGACTAAAATACATCATCTCTTGCTTTTTGTAATATTCTGACCCAGAGTCATATCTTAGTTTGATTTTCTTCAGAATTTCAAAAGGTTTCATTTTGATTTCTTGGCATTGAACCGCTTTGATGCACTCGGCTGTATTACAACTTCGGTTCATTTGGAATTCAACACATTTCCTTTTTTTTCCCCAATTTAAGGTCACAGGTCAGCTGTGTTATTCTGTGAGCTTAATGTAGATACAGTGAAGGAACAGTGTTGCTGGTGTCCTTATTAGTTTGAGCTTGTCAGTTTTATAACAGAGATGCTGTTTCCTGTCGACCACATCATGTTCGGTCTCTCTCTTCCTCCTGTTTAAAGTGTGTGTGCACGCTTGTGAGTGTGTGTGACTTTGAAGGTGTGTGTGTGTGTGTGTGTGTGTGTGCATGCACATTTGTGTGTGCCCTCAGGATCCCATTAGGATCAAAGTCTGTTGTAATTGCCTTTGTGTCAGCGGGTCTCTGCACTAATAAAAGACAAACCAATGCAGGTGCATGAGAATGTGCAAACTTCGGCGCTGCCTTATCATTAGCCCACTTTAGAGGTGTGCTGCCCTTTTCTGCCACCACAGGGAGCAATTGATGAATGAAGATTGGGGGGAGTGGTGGGAGGAAGGAGGAAGGGTGGCGGTGGTGTCGAATGTTCAGATAATTACATCCCTACATATGTGTTTGATGGTCTGGACTCACCAAAAGTTGTGTGTGGTGCTTTGAAACACTGTAGGTAGCACTTCTGTGTGTACACTGTATACGGGGCTATAGACAGGATTTTAGAAATCCTCAGGTCGTCAGTCCAATAAGTCCCCAGATACTGTATTTTCTGAGAAAAAGGCTCAATTCTGGTGTCACCTGCACCAGGAGTGATTTTGATGATGAGGCTGAAATTCCCGTGTTTGTCTGAATGTCCCCAACTGGACCGAATGTTGTGGCCTCCCCAGATCTTAGTAATGAATTTGGTGACTTAAACATGATCATAACTTTTAGGAATTATGGAAAATAGGGCTTTTTTTCCCAGAAAAATGACTGAAATGATTTATCGATCGTCAGTATAGTTAATTTTCTTCTATTTAATCGACTAATCAATTAATTTTTGCAGCTCTAATGGACCAAAAATATTAATAAATGATCATGTTGGGCAAAAAAAAAATCCTTTTCCTTTAAATTGCTTGTACTGCACTTTCATGCCCATCAGGATTTAAATCGCTGACATCTGCTTGCACTGACAGCGCGGTCAGGACTGCGCGGTTTTGAAATTTTAACACACTCTGCGGTGTCCTTGGGGTGGGCGTCACATTATAGTGTTTATATAATCTTTAGCGGTTAAATAATCATTTTAGCCGAGGAATGGTATTGTAGTTGGAGGACAGAGGTACGGCAGCACAGAGTATGTGCACACGTGGATTATGTGTTTCACACGTGCCATATGTGTTTCCTGGCAGAAAACTCCGTAGTGTGTGAATGAGGCTTAAGCTGTGTGTGTGTGTGTGTGTGTGTGTGTGTGTGTGTGTGTGTGTGTGTGTGTGTGTGTATTGTGCTCTTGAGGATTTCGGAGATCTTTTTCACCTTAGGAACGGAGCCTCAGGGTGAAATGAGGGGGTGACAGAGAGCTGTGAAGTTATCCAGCAGATGTTGCACCTGTTCACTGTAGAGCGCCTGCACGCACACACACTCGGCCCCTCCACATCTGTTTGTCCCAATTTATTACGTGCTATCGATACGTTAAAAAATAGGTTTACATTCACAAACGGGTAATTATGAAAAACCTTTTCTGCTTTAGTCCTATAAAATTATATTTTTCTTGAGCTTATATTTATGATTGGACCCGATGTATTATGCCCAGAATGCTCTTGCACAAGAGGCATATGTTTTTATTCAGACATGTGTTTTACATTTTGAGCCTGTTAACATTACACTGAGATACAGAGGTTGTTAATCACGGCACAATGAGGTCTATTTTGTCTTTTTGTTATGCTATATGTCTGAAACCTGAACATGTCTGCAGGAAATACACTTTGTGCCATTTCTGACGTTCTCTTTCGCCTTACGTCTCCCTTTTCTCTCTCTTTACTCGCCTCTCTCTCTCTCTCTCCAGGATGTGTGTGTCGGAGTGCCCCAGTGGCTTTTTCCGTGACGACAGGAAGCGCTGCAAGAAGTGCTCCTCGTTGTGCGAGGCCTGCGTCGGTAGCCGGAGTGACCAGTGCACCTCGTGCAGGACTGGTTTCCATCTTAACGAGGGCTCCAACACGTGTGTCGCCAACTGTGCCGACAACTTCTACCTCGAGCGCGGTACGTTTCGCCGCCGGCCGAGCCGACTCTGAAAATGTACACGAATGAGTACACACATGATAACACACCATGCAAGTCAAGAATGTGTTTCTGAACGATTAATTTTAATTTTCTCTGGCCTGAGCTTTGGACTATTAAAGGCGTCTGACTTCTACCAAACAACATTTAAAAGTTAAGTGAACAGTTCTCCAACAACACAAAATCAGCCGCACCCTGTGATTGATCTTTCCAAGATCAGTGTCACCTTTCTGTCCAATGATGAGAGTCTCAAAGTGTGAAGTTCCTAAGATTTAAAGAACAGGAAGGTAATCCACGTGAAAAAAAAAGAACAGCTTTCATCCACCACCTCAGAATGATGCAGTCGTATCCTTGATGTAACGTCTAGCCAGTCATTTATTTTCATGCACTTGCTGAACCGAACTGGACTGGAAAGTTTGTGCTAAAAGTCAAATTTCTCATCACTAACGTGGAGTGAAACATGACATAAAACAGCCGTGCAGGAGGATTGTCTATGAATTGTGTTTACGAGAAGTCGGCTTATGTAATTTGTGTCGACCTCTGGTGCAGTGTTAACGTACAGTTTTCACTGTGTGTGTAGACTTCAGACGGACACCAGCCTGGATGAAAGTAAAGCAGAAACGAGAGACTGAATCTATGCATGTCTCGTAATTATGTCTATATATTGGTTTGCAGCCAACGCAAAGTCCTGGCAGCGCTCGGAGTCTCTGGCAGCGGATCTGATGCGATCTGATCCAGGTTCAATCATAACATTTCAACAGGCCAAGATGTAGTGGATACTTTTTCTTTTAAAATGTTGGCACGGCCGAGTTATTGTGTTGTGTTAAATGAGCGAGAGTTTATTTTCTCTGTGTCAGTCTGACGGCCGGCCAAAGATGAATTCCTGCCTTTATTAACACATGGACACGTTCATGTGACGGTCGCATTACTGGTCAAGAATTTCACATTTCAAGCATATTTTTGTGCAGTATTTCAGATACAGAATAGTCAAAGGAGGCGCATTGTTTAGACTAGGGATCGACTGATAACTATACTAATTATTAGTGATAAAAACCATTGAAAATATTTCTGTCCAAATTGAGAATGAGGTGGTAAAATGTGTTGTTCAGTGTACAAGATGTCAAAAAAAAAGAAAATGAACATCCAGGTGACATCTTCACATAACTTGTTTTGTGGAACTAGCTGTCAGAAATCCAAAGATACTCTATTTACTATAATAAAAAACAAGAGAAAAGCAGAAAATCTTCATATTTGAGAAGCTGTAACAGTGAAATGACTTTGGACCTGGTGTTTCCAACTAGTCACACGAGTGAGACAATGTAAAAGTACATTTTCTCTTATGGAAATCTTTCTGTGACCTGTCCCTGTAATGATTTTCAGATTCCTGAAAACACTCCTCACTTACTCTCCGTCTCCTCCTCTCAGACCCCGTGACTTCCCAGACTAAACCGTGGAGGTTGTGTCACACATAAGCAACATTTTTGGATATGTAGACGTAATGGTTTTGATTAATAGCCGTTAGTCTTCTCTATCGTTTCCCGGGAATAATAAAAAACGCGTTGTTCCCGTGTCTTTTTGGCAATCCTCGCCGCTGCTGAAGAAACAAGTGTCCATGTGCATCGTGTCAGAGCGTGTCATTGCTTTTAGTCTGCCTTTTGAAATATTCATCCACGCTCCCATCCTCCCTCACCAACGCTACAATCTTTTCTTTTTCCGTCCCCGCAGCTTCAGCCCTCTGACATTTCACTTCTTCCCCTCTCTTGCTGCCTTCTTATCCTCCTGTTTTGTTCATCGGCCCCTTTTCCCACTCACTATCTCACCTTTTCTCCCCCACTTTTCTTACTGGTCTTCAACTTTCTCGCCTCCTTCCTCCTTCTTCTCTCCTCTTCTCCCTTTTCTTGATTTTAAGTGCAACCAGACTTCTGGTTCCTATTAGCCACTGTGTATGACTGGCTCTCCCTGTGTCTTTCAGAGTCCAACACTTGCAGGAGATGTCCAGAGAACTGTAAGAGGTGCACCGCCTCCGTTATCTGCACAGAATGTAAACCTGGGATGAGGTAAGCTGGGAGCCACGCTGAAATTTAAAACAGTGACACTTTTTCTGTCTTGAAAGCAAGTTATTTCAGTTATGTTGTGTTTTTTACCACAATAATGGCACAGTGGGAATGTCTGCAAACACATTAAAGTAAATTTCCTCTAAACTGCTGCAGAAACAGTTTGGAGGATTTGTGTGAACGCTTAACAGCTGTTAAGAAACGAGGCGGATGTTGTCCAAGAACTTTTGTTACTTTACAAAATCGACAATCCGACATTAATTTCCTGATTGGCCGGCTCAGTTTACCGTTCTTTCACCCATTTTTTCCCTAAACCACAGCAGCCTTAAATGTTCTCTATTCATTTAATTAAATTTTTTTAAGCAATCCAGTACATTGTGAATTACAGCATGGTGTCCATGTTACCTGCTGGTAGTAATTACAGCTCATTCATAGGTAGATCGACAATTAAAATCAGTCCTATTTAATATGAAACTATTGTCTTTTTGCTCCAGTTTGGCTCGAGTGTCAGTTTAATGCTGCAGGAACTCGGTGTTGCTAATTTAGACCAGCACTTTGTGTTACACTGTGGTTTGGGTTCGCAGCATGAAGCAGTGAAATCAGGGCTTCCCAACTGTTTTCCACTTGGGACCAGAATTGAATAAACAGAGTTTCACCCTGTGACCCAGGCTTATTAAAGCCCACACATACTCATGCGGAGACCCGCAAGAAGTGGAGCCGTTGCCAGATTTTGGGGTTGTGATCCGTACTTTAAAGAACTTCTCTTCAAAACCATTTAGGTATCTATGTAGACATGTTCCAGGTCATTTTCTGGCCACTTCCACAGCAGTTTCTTCAAACCCCCCCTCCCCCCCAACTGCACTTGACCTCAGAGACGATAGGGCCTTTCAAAAGTGCTAAAATTCCTGAAAGGTCACGAAGGAAACACTTGCGAAGCATTTAAAACACATTGCGGTCTTGAACCCAGCTTTAAGTGTTCAGTATAGCCAGAGGTGGAGGTGGGGACACTTGTAAGCCATAATTTCCTTTGAATGCCAGTAAGACCACAGTAAGACACATGCTAACATGCTCTCTCTCTCTCACACACACACACACACACACACACACACACACACACACACACACACACACACACACACACACACACACACACACACACACACGCACACACAGTCTTCTCGCTCTCATTCAGTTCACCATTCATGGTCGGTTAGGAAGGAGGAGGAAGAGAGGACCAGACGAGATCGTTTCTGGGAAACGTTCGCTAACACAAACCAGCTGTTCTTTAGCTCAGCGTGGCGAGCTCACCAACCTGTCCTCAGTGTGACTTCGCACAACCTTCAAACCTGCTTCCTAACTTACCTCTGCCCACCTAGATCAGGCATTTTGCAAAATATGTCTTGTACATCGACTGCACTTGAATCTAGAAGAAACCTAACACCTGGATATCAAAGAAAAAAGGGTGAACTGAAGGTTCAGCCACTAATATGGACACCGACACAACATCCCCGGTGCTGTAGTTGGTGTTTTTCCCATTCTTCCTAAATATTGGCCCAGAAAAAACGAATTGCAACACAGCTGAAGCATTTTAAAGCCAGCTGCTACTGAGCTCCCCGCCCTTCATTTATCTCCTGGCTGATATGATGATAGCAATGTTAACCTTTTTTCTATTTCTCTTCCCAGTCTTCAAGCCAACAAGTGTCAGATGACCTGTGACCCGGGTACATATTACAACGGTCACAGAAGAACTTGCGAGCCCTGTCATCGGGCCTGTGCCACCTGCGCAGGTAAGAAGCCACAAGACACGAGAACAAACACTATTAAAAGACATTTTTATTTGTAGGTCAGTGTATTTTTTTGTTTATCGTCTGATTTTTAAACATCCCTCAAGTGTGTCTCTCGTGTTTTTTCAGGCACAGGAGTGGAGGCGTGCAACAAGTGTGCGGACGGCTACTTGCTCGAGGACTGGCGGTGTGTGTCAACATGTAGCACTGGCTACTACCTGTCAGAGCAGACCGCAGACAACGGGCAGGTGCAGAGGTCCTGTAAGAAGTGAGTCATCACGCCTGCCAACACCTCGACACACAGTCAAAGCGAAACACCTTTAGACCTCGAGTCTACAGAGATAAAGACAGACATCTAGAGCTTCAGCAAGTCCGGTGAAGTGAGAGGAAGATCTCTTCTTTTTCCAACTTGTTCTCTCTGCAGCGCTACGTGAGCAGGAGTGTCACATATCAGCGCTCCACAGACAGTCTCAACATGTACGCTCACACTCAGCACTTGTCTCTGCATATGGCATTTGTTTTTGTCTCCTCATTAAACGTCATTAAATTGATAGTTGCCGCTCTGTGCACACGAGAGAACATCGAGATTTAAAGGCGAGAAACTGCCAGGCGGCGTACAGATCGCCTTAAATTCTTGCCCAGATGTGCCTGTGGACGTACAGACGACACGCAGCCTCACACAAGCTGCCTCCCTTTTTTCCAGATAGTGAAGAAATGTATTAGTTCACGTTATGTTTTATCTTTTCCGATCCCCCCTCGCCCTAATGCTATCTGTGCATTTTTCATTTAACATACCGAGAGTGGCCGGCAGATGATCGAGACGCCAACATGTCCTACGAAACCGAAATCTGTCTGCGCTGTACCTGTGTTTAAAAGCTGGACTCAAACAGGAATGATGTCATTTTGCTTTAGGTAAAAAAAGAAATGATCAGAGTAAGAAAGAAAACGAACAACAGATGACTTCAGAGTTTATTGTAAAACCATGAGAGTGGTACCTCCTCACTTCAGCCCTGCAGGACGGCTCTTTGGAGGCGTCGTTGTTTTTATCTTAAAGCTGTTGGCAGTTTTCCCACAAACAGTTCTGTTGCCTCACTCTTCACTCATATTAACCTGACTGAGGAGAACAAGGAGGATTCCTGTTTCCCAGACAGTTTGATGACTACTTTGTCTCCTTTCACGCCCACAGTCGACTTCCTCCACCGAGTCAGACATTTTGTCTGCGTGTCTTATCGTTCCTTGCGGTGGACTCGCCTCCCTGTTGTTTTTCAGTCCCACCTTGAATTATTTATCGCTCTCTTGACTCCTTTCCTTACTTGATTTCTTAATTCCCGTCAGCTCCCTCCTGGTCGGATCATTTCCGATAAAGGTCTTGGCCCCTTTTCTCGCTGTTTTCCCGTTGCCTCTCTTTTGTCCGTTGCTCTGGAAGGATTATTTAAAATATTTCTTGTATAGTTTTTGTTGCGACTGTATTCAAAAACTTAAAAAGCTTTTGCCAATGCTGCTCTCCAACAGACACTGAAGGGGCCAAGGCAGTGAAGTTACAAAATAATTTAGAGCAGATAGCTTTAAGTATTCTGCTAAGGTCGATTATTCAGGAGAAAAATATCATTTCATTTTCATTTTTAATATTTTCTTGGGTCCAGTCTTTTGTCCCTGGTTTACAAACTTGCACACAAGGGCATAAACTCACACTTAAGTATCAAGTGACAAGTCATGTATATTTTAAAGTCTAATGAAGGTCTTTGTTACTGTTGACAGTGTCCTTATCATTCAGTGGTTTGAATATATATCAAGCTCAACCGCTGAAACATTACAGCCTAATTATCCTTCTGACTTTCCAAAGGAGACGTGAGCACAGCGTAGCGTTTCATAGCATCTAACCCTTCATGCAACCTTCGACAGGTGTGACCATAGCTGCTACCAGTGCTCGGGGCCCGGTGAAAGAAACTGCAGCAGCTGTGTCAGTGGTTACAATCTGGAGTCGGGAGCCTGCGTGGTCAGCACCATCTGCAAAGATGGTGAGTTGTCAGCTTTCTTATCTCCGAGACGGCCCAGTGTGTTCATGTTATACTTGTTGCATTGCCTCTGACAGGAAGTAGTCAGACTAGTATGGTCCTGCAGTGACATTTGAATTGAATTGGACAGGGTCACAGCAGAAAAATAATAGTTTATAATGTATTTGATTCAAAACAATTTTGTTTGTGGCCCAAACAATCTCAGCTAATCAAAGAGCCGAAGGCGTCAGAGGTGCTGATTTCCATCCCGACTCTCTCTGAGACTGTTTTGCTTCTCCAGATGAATTAAGTTGTGTTATATATCCCACAGGGTATGATAAATGAATGCACAAGATAGCTTTATAAACTGGCCTTCTTCTTTTTTTTTTTTTTTGAGCTTTGTACTAACTTCTTGAATCAAAGTGTTCAGTGTTGAAGCTTTAAAGCGGAGAGGCGGCCTGTCCTTGCTTTAGCCTTTTGTGTTCGTTATCAAAAGGTCTCATTCATGTTCTGCATATTATTAATATGAAGTCTCTCTGGGACTAGACACTCACACGCTGTAGTCGCTTTTTTTTAACACAAGCTCACCTTTTTTCTTGGTTGCTCTCATTGTACTTTGTCACATTGCACAGACTGAAAGGAATCTGCCGACTCTTTATCCCTTCTTCTAACTTTTCAAGTGTTTCAAATAATCTCATCGCCTGCAACACTTGCTTGATACCTCTTGTCTTTACTTGCATGATTTAATCTCTTTGCTGTGCTTTATGGTGTAGTCTTTCTGAATTGTGCATGTTTAACTTACGGATCTTTCAGTGTAAATAGAAATAGTCTGATTATGAGGCAACTTCAACTGCAGCCGGTGATTTGCTGCTCTAGTCACGACCTTCGAGTTAGAATAAACCCACAGGCGAAAGGCTTTTTAAGAGATAAAGTCCTGAAGAGAAACATTTCTATACTGTGTGAACTTTTCTGTTGATGATGAATACCTTGCTTAAAGTGCACAACCAGTCTGCCTCCAACCTTCATGCACCAAACGTATCCGGTTTGATAACGGTGAAATTTTGACTGGCAGCAAAACAATTGTTGTGTATAAATTAAAGAATCGACTCGTGGTTGTTGCAGACTGGTCGGCCACTTTAAGTTCTCTGTGTTGTAAAATGACACCAAGTTGTGAATTTCTTCAATTTGCTAATTGTGTGATGTTTGTTTTTTTTCTCTCTCTCTCTCTCTCTCTGTTTTTTTTTCTCTCCCAAATCTGTTTTTTCCCCTCTCTCTCCTGACACGGATCCAATCACTCCACTGGACTACAATCATTTTCCGCCTCGATGAACATCACCTGTGATTGGATCAAAAAACTCTTCCTTGTCATCTGAACTCTCCTGACCAATCACACGGCTCTGCCTGCCCTTCAACCGTTTCTAATGGTTCTGCCTCTGTGTGTGTGTGTGTGTGTGTGTTTCTGCATGTATTTGTGTGTGTGTGTGTGTGTGTGTGTGTGTCATGCCCCCCTCCCTCCCCCCCACCCCCATGTATTTCTTCTTCCTGGTCTGTGGAAAGCAAATGAAGAATCTTGGGCGGAAGGCAGCTTCTGCGTGCTCGTTAAAAAGAACAATCTTTGCCAGAGGAAAGTGCTGCAGCAACTGTGCTGCAGAACGTGCTCGCAAAAGGGTTGATGGGACGTACTCACTGGGCGTTAAGGGAGTGCGGCGGGGGAGGGATGTGGGGGCACAGGGGGCACCCCTCCCTTCTCAAACCCCCCCTGCCCACTCATTCACAGTCACATAATTTATAAGAGAATCTGTGCCTCTTTAAAGGGACTGCATCGGAGGTGCGATGGCAGGACTACAACAAACCTACCTTTTTTCTGTACTGGGACACACACACGTGGTCAGGGTGTAAAATGACTGGGACTTATTTCAAGAACAAATGAGCAAATGAAACAAAAGTGAAAACAAAAAAAAAAAAAAAAAGAATAAAAGTGTCGGTATTTTGTGACCAAAGCATCGATGCCAAAATAATTGAATCTTTTTTTTTTGCTGCCAGTGTAGGAAGCATAGCTTAAAACAGGAGCCACTCAGCCTGCGAGCTGTGTGCATTTTTATTCTGGCTCCTCTTCCTCCTCTTCCTTTCCAGTGTTAACGATAAACAGATGGAAAGTGAACATACAGTAGGAAAGGCCCTGGTTTTCTGCCTGTAAATATACGTCAAAGGAAAAAAAAGAAAAAAAAAGAAGCTCACTCAGTAATGTGAAAATAATGTCTGTCTGGGCTGACTCTGGGAGGGAAGACAAATTCACACACACGTACAAAGACAAAGATATATATATATATATATATATATATATATACCACATGCATACTCTTATAAACATGAACTCTGACATATGAATTAGCCGCCACTTGAAGTTAGATGCTACAGTGTCAACATCCTAAGAACGATGCACGATACAGACCAAAATCACCTCATTTCATTTATTTAAAAAACATAACTCTGCCCTCTGAATAGGTGTGTGTGTTTGTCTTTTATTGGGGTGTGTCGAGGAGAATGCCATTAATTCTTAATGTAAGCCCAGACGGCATTGATTCATTCCAGAGGTACTACAAGACGAGTCGATAGTCATTCCTTCCGGAGCTTTCTGCAGGGAAGGGAAACGCTGCAGTGAGTTATAATGAATTTGTGGTACTGGGGATGCACCGATGCCCATTTTTTCACGATGCAGATTCTGGATACTAAACTTGAGCCCAAAACTGAGCATTGATTCCATCCATTACTGTGACCGAGCAATTTAAAGTCGTCACTGGATAAAATAATTGAAACATAAGTCACATTTGTTCCAGGGAACTGCGTTTCTTCTTTGTGTTGGTTTGGATCTTCCACATGCCATATGTAACCCCCCCCCCCCCATAAAGGGAATTTTGTCTAATAATTATATTTTATCCGTTTCGGTGCATCCCTTCATGTTACTGTTCTCAAATAAAAATAGAGTTTTAGAAGTTTCTTCTCTCTGTCATTCCGATGTAACGGCAGTGCGTATCAGCCGAAGCGTTGCTCCACACTTTCAACACGGAAGGTCAATGATCAGTATAGAAAAATGTTCTGTCATTATCATGTTTCATTTGCAGGTAAAGGTCTCCGACAGGCAGACTGCTATGGTGCAAATAAGAGCTGTGACATTTTGCTTTCAGTTATTTCGGAAAAGGGATTTTGTTTTAGACATAGAAAAAACACATTTGGCATTAAAATCTGAAAAAAAACAAAACGAAACGAGGCAATCAATTTTTTTTTTCTTCTCTCTATATACATCGTTATTGTTACACCTGAAAGTGACCCGACAGCATCACTGCAGAACCAGGATTGCGTTTGTAATCACATTGAGCCAAAACTGTGTTCACGGCCGACAGACTTCACACGTCTGGCTTCTCCTCCTCCTCACGACTGTCTTTAAAACCTTACCTGGTGAAACTCAAAGGTTATTCCGGTGGTGCTGGCTTCTAATAAAAGAACGGCAAATATAATGTTTAAAATTCTTATTCTATTTGTGCGGGTTTTCACACCTGCGGCTTTGAGCATTTACAGTATTAGATGAATTGTTGTACTGTCGACTGGTTATGGTTCTTGATGATTTGTAATAAAGATTGATGACTCCCCTGTTTTGGTTAACAAAAACTTATTCTTGGTCATTGTTTAAGATGACTTGAATTGACTTTAGATTGTGTGGTGGTAGACGCACACACACCCCTCGTATAAAAGCTGTTTTTATTGTGTACTTGTGACATATCTGTGACAATGCATTATTAATGTTACTCAAAGTCCTAGTTTTGAAAATCTTTTTTTTTTACTTAAGTGTTCTTATTAAAATGTTTAATCTGTTCATGTTTTCGTTTTCTTTTTCCGCTCTCATCGCTACTATACATTTTGTCCCATCAGTTTCTTTCCAAAACATTAGGTTTTTCACTCCTCCGTTGAGTTTTTTCTTTTTCTCTCTACAAATTCATGAAAGGAAAAAAAAACAAAAAAAACGTCATTGTAATTCAGATCATTGCTTTCAGAAACTTTTAAGTTTTTCAGCAGTCGATCAGATTGATTAAATGAAAGTTTCACATGCCCGAGGCGGAGCACTTAAAGGGAGACATGTGCACTCAATGACAATTAGGTGAAAGCTAAAAAGCGGGTCAGCTTCTTTATAAACGGTGCAACCTCGGTGTCTTATGTGGATTTAGTCACAACCGTTTTATATTCATGAGAAGAATAAGATGAGCCAGACTATTGAGCTAATTTTCGAGTTACTCTTTTTTCCATTATTCTCTCTCTTTTCTTGCCATGCAACAGAAATTAATATTGTAGCAGTAGATCTCAACAAATCCAGGGCTTTAATTCAAATCATGTCATCAAATACTACTCCAGTTCCTTGTCAGGAGGGAACAGATAACACATTCCAGCTTGTGAAATATTTATTGTAAGATATTGTGCAAGTGTTCATAAGAAACTGTGGCCAAACTCCCTGTCATCCCCATACAAGTATTTTTTTTTGTTCCTTTCCAGGTTGTGGAACTGTTATAACATTGGCAAATGTGTTTCAGCACTAATTTGATTGTGGATTCGAGGGCTCATTGTTGCTGTTAAGATTACCCTGTCAAAATGAATTTATTTCTCATTCGAGCCGGGGAAAAACTTGTTTTACCAACTGGTTCAAGTGAGTCAGCATGGTTTTATTTGTAGGTTATACAATTAAAGGTCCACTGTGTCAGATTTAGGGACATTAAGGAGTATCCACTGGGTCCTCGTCCACTGATTCACCGTGTCGCACCATCATGTTTCTACAGTAGCCTCAAATGGACAAACTAAACGCCAGCTCCTCGAGGCGGCCTTTCAGATTTTAAGCCGCCACATAGGGAAGCGTGGGATGGGGTATTCAGTTGGTTGCCATTTGCATTCTCACCACTAGAGGCCTTTAAATCCCACACAGTAGCCGTTTTTATACTGGGCAATAAGCCACCAATTTGCCACCTTTTTGGTGGCTCTCTCCGCGGATTTAGACAGGAGGCGGCAAATTGGTGGTCTGTTTTGTTCCACCAGTTTTGCCCCTCGGAGGGTAACGTTACACTTATTTGCACCTCCATTGCTGTGTAAATTCGAGGCGGCAATGTGGTGGCAAATGCTGAGGTGGGCGGAGGTGTGGATGACGTGCACTGCTGCGCACCCACAGCCTGGGAGTTTTAAAACCAGGAAACAGCTGATCACAGCAGTCAGTTCGTCACTTCATCCACGAAGATGAGCAACTGGAAAGCAGCTGAGATCCGGGAGATGCTAGCGTCTCCTCGGTCTCTGTAGCTGTCTTGGTTGTCCGCTTGTTGTTGTAGCGGCGAGCTAATAGCGATCGCTACTTTCAAATTAAAAGCCCCCCGCTAAGAACCCAGTTCTAAACTCCGATGGGGTGCAATGTAAAGCTCTTATTCTGAAGAAAAACTGCGAAAAATTTCCCATAAGGAATGAATGGGACGGGGTCAAAAAAGTCGCAAAATCATCAACGTTTTTCAAACATCTCCTGCTCTGGCATACTTTGACCTAGAGACACCATTCAAACTTTAAAATGTTGGCACAAGTCTTATCTATTTGAGTTGTATTTGAACTTTCTTTCTACGATGTTTAGTTTTTGAACGGTGACCCTTAATTGATCGTGAGTGATTTCGAAAAAAATTCAGAAAAATTCAGGATTTTCAATGAGTGTGTATTGCGGAATGTTCGTGCAGCACCAACTGGCAGAGTGGGGGAGCCTGAAAAAAAATCTCCGAAAATTTTTCTTTAGATGACGATCCTAGCCACAGATTTCACACTACAATAGTGATATTTTCCAAGAACGTAGCCACACTTGTCTTCTTTCTCACAATGTGTCCACTTTATCGGGAGTATGTACGGTTTTTGAATGATCTGCATCTAACCGACACAAACTCCAGCAACTGCCCCATAAGCCCCAATGTTAAACGGGAAGAGGATTTTGGGAGAAAAGCAGAAACTGCCCTGCTTCTCTTCACGCCCAACTTCCTGCTTCACGTCACGTCACATGTTGACGCCGACCCCAGAGGAGGAAAAGTGGAGGCTTTTTGGAAAAGGAGGAATATTGATTTTAGATAGAAAAGGCGGCACATTGCAGCCTTTACCTTGCTGCAAATGTGCCACCTTTTCTATCTAAAAGGGGCTAGTGGTCCTTTAATTCACTTACAGGTGTCAAGTGTCAACTGTGAACAGTAACGGCGTTGGCAACGACGTGATGCAGTATGATTCAGATCTACCTCTTCTCATAAATGGATGCTGCGCAACCTTCTGGGAATCCTTCTGGGAAGACTATAGAAACCAAACAGTCATTATGGGCTTATTCGTTTAAAAAATAAAATAAAAGTAAGCATCTTGAACATAATTACTGATTTCGGTCCTCGCCAAATTCCCAACAGATTCCTGCAAAATGCAACTCATGTCATGACCTGAGTGCTATCCACTGCTGATTCTGGCCATAATTACCATTATCCTCCCAATTTTTTTCCATTGGCTGGCGTTCAGTCATGTTGAAATCTTAGTTTATCCTGTTGTAATTCATGGGTGGGCAGCACTGTGGCTTAGTGGTTGTCAGCATATTTTTGTGGGTTTTTTTTTTTTTTTGTCTTTCGGAGCTTCCCATTACAAATGACATGCATATTAGGTAATAATCCTGACACTGACCTTGAACAAGGAATTGTCCAACTAGTCTCGTGGACAGATTTCCCTGCGTGGATTAATAATGTATAACCTAACTCGGGTCAAGGAAGCAGGAACGCGTCTCTGTGGTAATATATGCACAAAATTAGATAAACAGCGCTGTTGATATTCTCTTGACCACCTGCGGGGGTGAAGCCAGTATAAGTTGTTTTTCTACTTTCTTGGAGTCAAGTATGTGGAGGTATCAGGAGGTGGAAGGGCCGGGGAATTTGGATTCAGGGCCAGGTGTGTTGGATGTCAGCGTGATATCAGCCAACAAGGGCTCTCGCTCCGAACAGAGTAGACTGTCAATGTCCTCACAAGGTCAGCCGAGTCCATAACAGAGGAAAAGTTTTACTCCCCTGAGTGACGGGCTCGCTTTCTTCTCCGCTCCATTCTTCTGCTGTCTGGCAGTGGGAGTCCAAAAGTGTCTGCTTTTTGCTGCGCAGAGTTGTGCGGCTCTCCGTCCCTCGAGAACTTGGCTCCCCCGTTTGTTTGTGTGCGTGAGTGAGGGGGAGACAAACAGAAAGACAGGGAGACAATTTGTGTGTGTGTGTGTGTGTGTGTGTGTGGTTCGGGGAGAGTGACGGCGTTTATTCGGGGGCTGTTTGAATGGTTTCAGCAGAGCTCTACTGAATGGGAAGCCACCGCCTGTTGTGTTTGTACACAAAGAAGCTCTTTTGTTTTGAAAGGAACAATTGAGCTTTTCACAGAAAGCCAGAGAGCACAGACAACCTCGCCGCTGCCTTGAAGGATGCTCACACACACACACACACACTGATCCATCCTTATGCCTGAGCCAGTGTGTGTCACCTTTGTCTAATACAAAGGTGGGGTAGGAGACAATGTTTATGCCTCCTTTGTTACGGCTCTTTTCAGTGTTGCCAAGTATAAAGCTGAAGGTTGATGGGTTTTTTTGGAACTTCTCTCTCAATCCTTTCGCAACTTTGGACACAATAGCTTACTGTATGTGTGTCCTTGCCGAATGTGGCCAATGTGTACCTAACACTCAATCATGTGGTGGAGGAAAAGATCATTTGGAAAATATGATTTTGTATGTAATGTTACAAGTGCAGTAAGTATGATTTCTAGCGCTGCACATTGCGGAATGACAATCATATGGACCCGGAGTGAGATAATGCTTTTGATCATCGCCCTCGACTCAACAATTGCTTCGCCAGGTGTTGAGATTTCTGGCGCTTAAGGACCAATTTCCAGTCTGCGCCCGTCTTTTAACAAAAACTTTCCGACTTCCCGAATCCTACGCACATTTTCGGCATTTTCAACAGTGGAGGATGAGGCCATGAGGCTGTTGTAGCAGACTTTAGTAAAAAACCCAAGGATAAGTTGTTGCAGTACCATATTTTAGATGGTTCTGTTGCATCTCTGCTCTAATGAGTGAGCGCACTTCTGCGTCATGTAGCTGAGCCAAAGACCTGCTGATGTTGCCATTACCTGGTCTGTAGCAGGTTATTAAAAGTATTGCTCTTACACTCGTATGTTTTTTTTTCCAACCATCCTCTCAGTTTGTCCTATTCAAGCTCTTAGAAAAGCCCCTGAGAGGCAGAGTGCACCACACAAACACACTCATGTGTACCTGTATGCCCACGAACTGTGGCGGGAATCCACATGAACATAAAGAAAACATGCTCCAAACGCTCTGAACTCGTGCAGGAGCCTTCTGCCGTGTGGCAGCAGTGCTACAAACGTATTACCCCTGTTGTATAATGAATGAAATTACACTGTCAGGTCAGAAAAAAACATTGTCATTAGTCTCTGCTGTCTTCAAATGATGTATTCATATCCAGTAAGTTACCCCACACAACAGTGGTGTATGATGGGAACACATGTTTATGGCTCTTCTTGGCGATCTAGTCCAAACAACAGATATGCAGCATATCAAGATGCTCAAAATACGTATGATCTGATAGTCTAACCTCCTCACACGCTTGGCAGAGTAGGTTAAGTCACTGCAGAAACCTAATGTTTCTACCACAGCGCATCAGTTTACTTTTTAAAGTAGATATACTGTATGTTTCTGTTATCTGTAGGAGAGGTTGTGTAACTTTATCAATTTGAATCAGTAAAAATCTGTCTTTGTTTAAAAAGTCTTAAGCTGTTTCTGAATCTTCACCTTGTTTTAGCAGGCAAAAACATCTAAATCCAGTCTTTATTTACTGTAAAAACACTCTTTCAAACGGTGCAATGTTTTGTTTCAAACCTGCGAAGAGTATTTGCACATGATATAAAAAAAACAAGACAAAGAGAAGACGACAGCGAGCAGAGAAGCTGTTCCAGTGCAGGAGATGTCAGGAGCTTGAGGATAATGAGCTGGACCTTCAATGAAGTGAAAAACAAAAAACAACTGGCTGTTGATAATTGGCGCAACTAGGACACATCACAGCGACAACTCGAGTCACTCAAATAAAGAAGAAAGAAAGAAGTGAGCAAAGACACAACAAAGCTGAGAAACAAATAGAAACGGAAGGCGTTGGAGGAAGCAAAGTATGTCACTTTGAAATTTAGTTTTTTCGGGGTAAAAGACACCGTCGTTTACTGTTGTTCTCCGTCTACAGGAGAGTACATGGGTCATAAAAAGTGCCACCTGTGTGATGCGACCTGTCTGCAGTGCTCGGGTCCGGAGAGAGAGGACTGCACCAGCTGCCCCACGACACGGTGAGAATCACCGACGCACAGACATCTATATTCAGACGATGCAAAGTAATCCAGCAAAACCCACATATTATCAAAAAATGAGGAACTAAAAGCTATCTCAAGGAAATTGAATCGAATGCAACTGGATTTGGTTTTTGTCTTGAAGATGTTTCACCTCTCATCCGAGAGGCTTCATCACTAGTCCCAGCCTAGTCAAGGGAGCAGGAACTGATGAAGCCTCTCGGATGAGAGGTGAAACGTCTTCAAGACAAAAACCAAATCCAGTTGCATTCGATTCAATTTCCTTGAGATAACTATGACCTGGATGAATGAGAATATTCACAAGCTTGAACTAAAAGCTGATTCCACATGACCGAAAACTGTCAGGAGATCAGATTATACTGTTTCAGTCTTGTATGTGCTTGTGTGTCACTACAGAGACTGTTGCTCACTAGTTGTGTTGATGTTACACTTGTTGACATTGTGAACAACCATAGATACAAATGTAGAAATAAGGTTATTTGGGTGCTGTTTAGCTCAGTTGGCATCCCATGTACAGAGGCTTTGTCCTCGCTGCAGCAGCTCCGGGTTCGAGTCCCGGCCTGGGGCTCTTTGCTGCATGTCACTCCCTCTCTCTCTTCTCCTGTTTCCTGTCGTATCTTCAGCTGTACTGTCGATAAAAAGCCATATAAAGGCCAAAAAATATACTTAAAAAAGAAATAAGATTATATTCAGAACATACTGTCTATTGTGAAAAGTGATTCTGCTTGATGCTGCTGATTTTGCACGATCATTGTTTGAACCACATCCTCGCCGGCAGTCTCTTTGATGACGGACGCTGCGAAATCCGCTGTCCGAGGGGGCGTTACGCCATGGGGAGGCAGTGCCACCTCTGTCACCACACCTGCCAGGAATGCACTGACGAGGGACCTGACAACTGCACCAGCTGTGACAGAGGTACACTCACCTGGGTTAAGAGCCCCTCTGATGACTTTTTCTCACCTAATTTGTTAATTAAATCGACATTCAGCTGAAAGAAGCTGTGTATTTGTAAATCAAAACTGTCCTAACAGACGGGGTGAAGCAGAACAATCTCATACGTCTGAACAACTTCTTCTTGCCTCATAAAAACCTGCACGCTCGCAGCCTTCGGAGTGACACAGGTGGCTTTTTGCAGAGGTGCACTGGTGTCGACTTAAACCCCCCCCCATCTATCTAGCTGTGACTGGAATGTCAGTGAAATCGTGCTTTTTCGTAACATCACATGGATCAAGCCAAGGCTCATTTGTGCCAGACTCCACCGATCAATCCTCTAAAAGTAAATGAATCTAATTAAAGCAGTAATTCAGCCAGGGCCCGCTGATGGATGTGTTAAAAGGGGGAATCAGTCATTTGTTCGTTGAATCCTCGCGGAGAGGTCACCGCACGATTTTTTTTTAGCTCAGTTAAAGAGCAAGCTGTGTCAGGGGTTTTTCTGCTTCCTTTAAAGATCTCACCTTCTGGTCAATTTCATGATCTTCGCATCCGGTGCAGCCAAACCAAAGTCCATAAAAAAAACCCTTTTTTTCATCAGTGTGAAAACAATCGTTATGATAAAAAACCCGGACTTCATTAGAGGCTCACAGCTGAAGCAATATCATCTTGAAGAGGTAGTGGTAGTAATAACTGTGTTTATCACAGTGTCACAGACAGTATTATGGCTGTCAGAGCGAGTGTATTTACACTGGGGAGATTCTGTTACACACACACCCACCTAGACACACACACACACACACGCACTCTGAGATAGCAGACAGCCAAGGAGAAGATTAACACCAGATTTGCCCTGCACACACACACACACACACACACACACACACACACACATACTCTCTCTCTCACCTCACGTGTGCGCACACACAAAGACACACACACACACACACACACACACACACACACACTCAATTAGCCGGCAAGTTTGTCAGACTGTGTTTGCAAATGTGGTTCCATTTAATTGCAGGTCTGTCTGAAGCTCAATGAGACATAACAATAATAACATGAAGAGACCCTCCATCTGTCTCTCCCCATGTCTTTCCTCTCTCAAAACAACCTCTCTTCTCTTGGCCAGTCACACAACCGCACACACGCACACACACAAGCGCACACACACACACACACACACTCAGAATTGCATACTAGCACACACCGAGCAGACGATTCTCGACACTAACCTTTGATTGTAATGTGGAGTTTTACGCCCCTGCTGTCTCTAGAGAGCAAAAAAAAGAGAAAGAAGTGAGTGCAGAAGTGACGCAGACACACACACACACACACACACACACACACACACACACACACACACACACACACACACACACTTTTCTGTGTACATATGAATACCTGTTCTGTGATCAGAAACTTTTTCACCTCACTTCTCACAGTTCTTTGTCCCAATTCATGAACACATTTCCCTTTCTTCTCTCGCTCCACAGATAAGTTTGGGGTTGCCAGGTACCTCTTTCAGAGTCAGTGTCGGGACGCCTGTCCGGAGGGGTTCTTCCACGCTGCGAGGGGACGGTGTGAACCCTGCTCTGCGGACTGCGTCATCTGCACAGCAGCAGGTCACTGCCTCCGCTGCAGCCCGACACACAAGCTCAGAAATGGCCAGTGCGTGCTGTTGGAGTGCAGCGCAGGTGAGAGATGCCGGTAGAGCCTCATCATGACACTTGATTACACGCTCATTTACTGAGGTCGCTTTAAAAAAGCGGGAATGCTCAGTGGGTGGATGACTTCCGCAGAGGCTGTGTTGTGTGAGAAAAATAAAAGCGTGAATGGAGAAATATCTCATCTGCATTTCACCGTTGTTGAATAAATGAAGAGTGAGTGAAGGATTTTGAAATAGCTGCCAGCGTTGCTCAGCACCGCTGTCACAGAGCGGGGCTGGATTTGGCAAACGTCACCTCAGGGAGCGCACATGTAGCACAGTGACCTCATTTTAAAGCCTGTATTAAAATTCATATACAAAATATGCCAAAAGAAAAATATGCCAACACAGGGCTCTGAGCCGCGTGCAGAGATTGACCGAAAGAGTAGGAAACTATTCTTTGGACTGACTTCTTTGAACTGCGACTCTGTGGTACTAATAGTAGTGAGATTTCAGTGTTATGTGTAAACAAAGAGCAGTCAGGGGGAGGAATTTAAAGCTTCCGAAGATACGAGACATTAATAAAGAAGTTATTCAGCTCATTTTCTGTGGCACTTTTGAAAGTTGAGTAATGGAAAAGAAAAACACATGGCCATGAAGTTCCTTTAAACAAAAGATGAATGCTAAATAAATACAGTCACGCTGTTTGTGTACAGGTATTAACGTGAATTCTGTTGCTTTAGCGAAATACTGAATGAAACAGAGGAAATATTTAAGAGAGGAAACAAATGAAAATGCCCCACAAGACAAATCAAGTCAATAATTTGTCTGTTCCTCACCGAGGTCTGACCGATGCTGACGGGTTCTTGCATCTACCTTCTGCTCTCAATCTGCTCAACATTTGCTGAATTTACCTTAATCCCCAGCGAGATTGTCAAAGATCAACACATTGCGCTTCATCTCTAGCGTTAGAGCTCAAGTGTGAATGCCAGCCAAAGGAGGATTGAGAAACAGCTGAAATATTTTGAGCAAGGTGTTTTGGGTTTTTTTTTTCTAAATTGAAGATAAGAGGGACAGGTTGAGGTGGGCAGCTACAACTTCACTACACTGAATGTAAGACGGACTAATGTTGAGCGTCTGTATGTGAGGATATAAAGAGTATGAGTGGGAGGATGAGACCAAATTCTTATCATATGACACAGGCAGGTCTCAACAGGCTCCACAGACAGCTTGAACTTTGGAGTAGGCAAAACTTTTAGCTGCTGTGGACGGACGGTGGTGGGATTTATCAGTTGTGCCTGTCTGACAAGCTTGTTAGTTTGTAATTTAGGCGATATGTTTTTGGGATGTGTCTCCATCTGTCCAACTCTCATGAATGTGAAATCTCATTAACATCCGGCACAAACGTTCACTGGAGCTCAAGGATGACTGATGAGAATTTGGTGGTCAGAACTCACATCACAAAATACATTTTTGACCGTAGCTCATGAATTTATACAGTAGTAATGACCAAATTTCGCCCAAATGTCTAATATACATGTCAAAAGGTCAGAGGTCAGCTTCACTGTGACATCATAATGCTCTGCAGAAGCACCTTTCTGGCTATTATTCAACTCCGTAGCTCAGGAACAGAAGGGGAGGTTGTGACCATATTTCAGATTTGGTTGGATGCTGAATTGGTGACACTAATCTGGGACAGCCACCTTTAAAACTGACGTTATTGTACAGATCTTCTGTGCTGCCTGGTTGAAGATAAACGTGAGTAGTAGTAAAGTTACTTTGCGTGAGTCTTTTTTCATCTACTCTTTTTTTTTTTATTCACCGTCTCAGGTGAGGTTGTAGATGCAGAGAATGAGGACTGTCTCCCCTGTGACGAGGGCTGCAAGCAGTGTAAACGCAGTAAGTAGACTACATCTTTTACTTTACTCCTCATTTCTCTCTTCCTGCCTCGTTCACCATCTGCTTGATTGAATTATGGAAATAAAACCGAGTGCACCGGCTTCTCTAGCTGTGACTTGTACTGCTCATGTTTTATTGCTTTGAAGACTTTCATCATGTCGTTACACAGGGGTGTGATACAGTGAATCGTTGGGAATGTTTGTAAGAAAAACATGATACCTGATAAAGGTCAGTTCACTGTTGGTGCCACTGATCGTTCATGCACGTTGTAGGCTTTCGACTAATGCTTTTACATCATTGAATTAACTTAAAATGAGTCCTGACGACTCAGATAAGTTGATGAACATTTTGTTTTTTCCAATAAGCCTCATTCACTTACTTAACTGCAATTAACTGCAGAGTTCCTTAATTGTCAGGCACTTTACCGCATTAGATGATGCCAAATGAGTATTTGGACTCATACAGGTGCAGAATATCTGATATTTTTCACTTTCTGCATTATTTTCAAACATTATTTCCGCACGAAAACTTCCTGAAATCTAATTTATGTCAGAGGCGGACATTATCTGTTCCACAAATGGTTAGAAAATTGATTTTTTTTTAACCCTGGGAAAATGCTGGCAATATCAAAAATCAACCCAGCGTTTTATTCGGCGATACAGGATGTTAAAACTCTCGTTTTTTTGAACAGCGTTTTGAATGAGATTTGTTGTTTTTTTCTAAAGACGTAAAGAGTGAACCATGCAGTATGAGTCCTCCGTAAATCTCATCCCATGTGCTCTTCCACCTCGCTCTGTCAGTGCGAGCCACATAAAAACCAAGAGCACTTCCTTCATCCCGGGATGGTTACCGACATGCCGTAGAAAGTTGTTATTGTGCTGAACTAGTCTGAGGTGGAGGGACGGGCTGTTATTATGTCATTATGCATCCTGGGTGGAATATCTCTCTTCACTCTCACCCCCACCACCACAGCCTCCCTCCCTGCCTGCCACCCGCTCTTAGTAATCACAATTCTGCAAGCTAAACAAGTCAGTCAGTGAGATTAGAGATCTGCGACGACCGGCCCTGTGACGCGATGCTACGCGCTGAGGTGAAGATGAACCAGCATGTGTGGTGTCTGAGACTGGTGTTTAATATGTGTGCGTGTTTCTATGCTTATGTCAGTGAGGTAGTTTTGGTCGCCTCACACTTATCTCTGGGGCGACTATGCTGTAAGGATTTGGGTGTCGTTTCTGAAAATTAGATAAGATAAAGGTATGTATTAAAAGGAGAAGTTCGCCCCAAAATGGTATGATTATGTTTTGTAGGCTGGTTACTGGTTATATTAAAAGGATATTCCGGTGTAAGTTTAATCCATGGTCTAACACACCTTGACACCGAGTAAGACTCCCCCTCGAGAGGTCAAGTTTGCTGACCGCTAGCTTAGCTACTTTTAGCAACCTCAGAAAAGACCGCACGATAACACTACACTGCCGCTTACGCCTCCATTTAGAAACCGCCATCAAAAAGCCACAAATAATGCTCAGAACAGCACCAAACTTCAGCAACCGTACATGTACAGTCCAAGCACACAGTACGAAGCATCAAACATCTGCTAGCTTTGCCGGATTTGTATTAAAAACACAGCACAACTCACCCTCTCCTCCAGCAGCCTGCCTGTGTGTGGAAGCCCTGACGAGTCGATTACCGAGTGCAGTAGATTTCCGCAGTTCAAGGGTGAAAATGTATGATTATTACTCCATGGAATGCTCAGTTCTTATTATCGAGAGCTGACAGGGAAAATAAGGGAAGTAATGGAGTAACAATCAGACATTTTCATCCTTCCGCTGAGGAAATCTACTGCACTCGGTAATCGACTCGTCAGGGCTTCCCCACACAGGCAGGCTGCTGGAGGAGAGGATGAGTTGTGCTGTGTTTTTAATACAAATCTGGCAAAGTTAGCAGATGTTTGATGCTTCGTACTGTGTGCTGGGACTGTACATGTACTGTTGCTGAAGTTTGGTGCTGTTCTGACCATTAATTGTGGCTTTCTGATGGCGGTTTCTAAATGGAGGCGTAAGCGGCAGTGTATTGTTTTCGTGCGGTCTTTTCTGAGGTTGCTAAAAGTAGCTAAGCTAGCAGTCAGCAAACTTGACCTCTCGTAGGGGAGTCTTACTCGGTGTCAAGGTGTGTTAGACCATGGATTAAACTTACACTGGAATATCCCTTTAATATCAAGGCAGTTTGATCACTTTATCTGCAGAGACAAGTAGGCAACAATTATCAAGAAACAAAAAAGAGGAAAACATTTTAAAAGTAGGTTAAAAAAAACACATTATATGCAGTGCGGCATTGCTGATAAAAATAATATTACAGTGTAGCATTCACAGTTTATGTTCTGAAGAATCGTTCTGTAATCTACAGGTGCAGGCGAGGTTTAGTCTAATTTTGCTTGAATTTCACACTAAAGATTAAAGTTTGTAAATGAGCTGTGTGTGTGTGTGAGAGTTTGCAATGTACTGTTACGTGAGATCTATCAATGAGCTCAGCAGCCTGGCAGTGTGTGATAAGATGCAGCAGCCCTTAACTCAGCCCTATCTCCCTCCATCAAATTACTTCAGTGCTTCTTTCTAACTCTCATCATCGGTTTTATACCCATTAATCCTCTCAGCGTACTACACTCCTTAATCGAGGAATAAGGGCTGGAAATTATTTTGTAATTGGATTAGTCATGTCTTGGCTTTGTGCTGAGGAAATGGCAGTGATGCACAGGTCCTGTGCAGCTCAATGATAAGAGCTCTCTCGGGCTAAATCGCCAGAAGATGTGTTTTACCTTGGATGGAAAAGTCTTCATTATTTTGTCCCTCCTTGGCAAGTGGCCTCCTCCTGTCCCTGACGCATCTCTAATCAGTCTGTGTTCTCTCTGAACATCAGCAGGGTGATCTGTGCCTTTTCTGCTTTCTCAACAGGACATTTCATTTCACTGATGAGGTCGCTAAACACCTTTTTTAATCGTCATTGTTCACGATTTACACAGCAAAATGCACCGTTCCACCTCTCCTGCTGCTCAGACGCTGTTAGCGCGCCGAAACTCATCTCGCCTCCAGTGTTAAGCTGCAGTAAAGCTGCGCAGCACCTTTCCCGCGTTTGAAAAAAAGCTGACTTTCTCACGAACGCCCTGCTTTATTGTATTCTCACGTCCGTTCCCTTTTTTTTTTCTTCTTCCTATCAGCAAATCCACTCCTAAGGCACGTCTTGATAAACAGTTTCTCCCACTGAAGTGATGATTTGAGCTTTGAGGAGACTTGAGATCATTCATCCACACGTCTTCACTCAGATGTGTGATTGTGTTCATGTGCATGTTTCTCATGTGGCTGTAAAAGCTTTTGTAATATGTCAACTCTAATATGTGTGTATGAGAGCTTGCACATTCCACAAGTGCATACTTCAGGATGTGTATGCCAGTTTAAATTCTGTTGAAATCCCCCATCCCCTGGCTTGCACGGTTAATATTTATGCGGGCGCTATTTTCTCTCCTCACATAGACACAGCCCGGAGGCATGATTTCCGGCTCCTCTGTCCCTCCCACCTTTCCTTTCTCCCAGTCTCTCTCTGTATGAGTAATTACTTTCACAGGTAGTGGCTTGTCGACCGCATTGAAGTGCAAACCAGTGCAGTGTTAAGTTGTGGGTGCTGGAAGCAATAGAGGAATGGGGTGTGGGGGTCGTTGGAGACTTTTCTGGAGAGGATGAATGTCCCAGGGGAAAAAGTCTGCAGAAGGTGCTTTTTTTAAGTAGTTATTTCCATCTCTCTCTCTCTCTCTCCCCCCAGTAACTCTCCTTTACTCGCTCGCTCTCTCTATCTTTCTGCTTCCTGTCTGATCCTTTCTTTCTCACACTCTTGCCCCGCTTCTCGCTCCCTCTGTCCTGGGAGATACCTTGACATCGTTGGACTCGGGGATGACAGCGAGGCTCTTCCTCGGTTACCAGTTGGATGGTTTTGATTGGCAGCAGGAATTAATTAGTTTGGAAGGAAAAAATTAACTTTCTCAGTTGGTGTACGTACAAAAGCAGCCTCTCTCTCTCTCACACACACACACACACACAGCTGAATTACTTATTAATATCGCCGGCATAAGTCCCCCTGTCCCCAATAACAAAACACAACCTGTCACTCACATTATGCTTGTTGTTGTGTTGTTCAGCAAAAACACACCTGCAGTGCGAGGCGAACAGAGACACCCTCACGACACCTGCTGCACGACGCAGCAGAGCAGACGCAGCATCCGACATGAACCAAATGCCTGAAGAGACTCTTTGACTTTTTCATTTGTTTGTAGGAGTTAGATTCGCTCCCTTTGCTCCACATTGATCACACTCAGCTGCTGATTGATCTCAGAGGGCCAATCCACAGTGAACTGAACACGTGTGTTGTGTGTTGTCAGAGTGCCCCCTGCTGGCGTTAAAGGAAACTGTTCAGAGAAGTCACAGTGCTGCCTCTGTGTGCACAAAAGACTAGATTTTAATTGCATGACTAGCCAACCACTTACACCAAACACCACGGTTATACCTTTAGAATTTGCAGCATTTAAAGCAAAACACACAGTCGGCTCGATCTTTTGACCTGTAACATTTAAAGAGGACACCATAGCCGAGAGCACCCAGAACTTCCCTTCCTAAACTAAGAGAAACGACATGAGCTAACAAACAAAGCCGTGAGAACAGTACTACTAAGCCTCCATCCTCAAAAGAAAAGAAGAGCACCAACTGAGGACGAGAAAGAAAAACTCTGTGGAAGAGAGAGCTCCTTCTCCTCCAGCCTTCCTTGAATATGAGGCAGGGCCTAATCACCTGATCAGAAACACCTGAGAGGGAAGATTGTAGAGAAGAGAGAAGTTTGTTTGTGAAATTGTGATGAAATTGAATCCAAACGAATCGTGTCTATGTAGACAAATCCCAACCTCAGTCAGGGCGTCCACCCCAGCCTCCTCCCTGCAACTCCAACGTGGCTACTCGCGACATTAATGTTTCCTTTAGTCAAAGAAAGAAAGAGATAGTCGTGCTGAGAGTCATGAAAACAAAGACTGCTGCTTCACACCTGTCAGTGCAAAACGTGTGAAACTGCTGCATCATATTCAAATGTGATTTGTACAGAAGCTGCAACCACTTAAATTAAGGCTAAGTGTCTTTTCTTGCCTTGCTTTGAGATTGCACACAGAGCCAGTTCACCAAGTTCCCCATTTAACAACATGCCTGATCTGTTGTCAATGATTCGTTGTAATTTCTGCTCTTCACCACAGAGGATTCAGGAGAGCAGACGCAGGAAACCGTTTGCCTCCAATGTGAAGATGCTTACTACCAGTAAGTTTCTTAGATTTAGAGTTTTAATGGCGTGACACCGCCCACGTTCACCTGCTCTTGCATTGATCCTGTCCATCTGTCTGTCAGGTTAGGTACAGACTGTCACAAGACCTGTCCAGATCGGACCTACAGTGAGGACCTCACCATGGTGTGTGCTCAGTGTGCAGACAAGAACTGTGTGATCTGTGACTCGACCGAGTGCTTCTTTTGTGAAGAGGGATTCTACGTGTCTGGTAACAACTGAACCATTTCTAATTTTTTTGGGCATGATGTGAATATCAGCTGATAAACGTCAGCTCTCCCTGAGGAGCTGACACCAGGAATAATAGTTTCAGTGACACTGTTTTAAGAATCTTTCCAGGGAAACTGTAATCTGATTTTGATCTAAAATGGTGTAATTTGGTAGACATCCCAGATGATCTTCTTTAAAGAGCTGCATACGTTGCACACAACTGTTGACCTCCATGATCAAAAGTACAAAAAAGTGTCAGATATGATGAAAAAGTTTCCGTTAAAGATACACAGAGGAAGTGATGAGATGTATTTGTGTGTCCAGAGGGAGAGTGTGTGGACCACTGTCAGGAAGGATTCTTTGTGGATAAGGAGAGCCAGGAGTGTGAGCCCTGTCACCGCGCCTGTCGCGCCTGCGGAGGGCCACGATATGACGACTGCGACTCCTGCGAGGACGGATTCACGCTGCAGAACGGGGAGTGTTTAGAGGGCAGACAGCTCGCTCCCTGCTCCGAGAAACACTTCAGAAACAGTACGGCAAATGTTAATTTTACCTCAGTACTAAAAGCTGTCAATATTAGACATCTCTGGTATTTTGTTTTGGGTGAATGTAAATTAATTTAATTTCCTTTGCGTCAAGAAAACTAAAGAATTGACTCGATTTGGTACTCAATTACACAACTTTTAGTCTATTTTCATCCCATCTTGGATTCCTTCAGCTAGTATGACATTTCATGAGGGTCGTCCCCTCTCATTTCTTCCTCTGTTCTACATCATTCATGTCTACATTGATTTCCTCTGTTAACCATCAGGCCACGGCGATTGCGAGCTGTGTCAGTCGTCTTGTAAGACTTGCTCCGGTGCAGGAAAGGAGGACTGCACCAGCTGCATCCCAGGTAAACATGTGCTGCAAATTAGATGTTTTTTTTCTGGCAGGCAGTTCGAGACAAAGGGTGATATGGACTCTACTTTAAATTCAAATAAGTTGTTGACCACTGACGGCCTTTGTGTCCTTCATTCTTTTTCCAGGTCGTTTTTTGACCGCTCAGCAGACCTGCATGTCTCGCTGTCCACCTCGTACCTTTGCCAACAAGGCGTCCAATCGTTGTGAAGACTGCTCCAAGGGATGTGTCACGTGTCTGGATGCCCGGCAGTGCCAGCGCTGTCGCAGCGGGCTTTTCCTGCACAATGGAGAGTGTGTGGTGGATTGTCAGAGGTGACTTTCCTGTCTTCTCATTTCTCGACTTAAACGTGAACGTGCATCATCATAACATGCCAGCGATGATTCATTATTTTCTCTGTCTCTGTCTCTGTCCCAGAGGGTTTCCTAAAAGTGGTGAATGCCAGCCATGTGCCCCGGAGTGTACATCCTGCAAGGGAAATTCCTCTTATTGTCTGAGCTGTGAGACAGACTATCTGCTGCTGGACCACTCCTGTCGGTCCCACTGTCTGCAGGGCTACTACGCCACAGAGACAGAATGTCTTCACTGTCCAGCTCACTGTATAGTTTGCAATCAAGGAGGCTTGTGTAAGAGTAAGTACGCTGGCTGGAGGAGTGAGAAGTTGAGAAATTTGGAGATGTGGAGAGGACGATTAAAGACAGGTCTTGTTGTGAAAGGTGACTTTTGAAGGAACAGTATAGAGGAGGAGGAAGAATTGATGAAGACATAGAGAAAGACAGGAAATGCAGAAAGCTCCTTCTCTGCTCACTAGATTGCAGATGGTTCAGCAATGACGGCTGAATGTAAGAGTAAAAGAAGGGGAAAGGAAATAAAGACTGGGTGGAAATCAGATGACAAGAGAGGAACACATGAGACATCAGAGAGACGATGAGTTGGGGTCAGGGTCAGAGTAGTTTCAGTACCTTCTCAGGGAAATGTTCAGGTTTTCTTTGACTATGTCAGCAGTAGTTTAGGATGAAAGTGACGGCTGAATGAGGGTCAAACGTGCACCACAAAGACTTAAGAGTTGCATATTCAGTGTATAAATCCATGCTTTCATTTCCGAAACCACAACTAGTCATGTGATCGGGGTGCATGAGGAAAGAAATTGACATTTAGTGCAAAAAATGAAACAAAATTGGAACACAAAGGCTACTTTTTTTTTTTTTATTTAAACAGTTAAGTCTGTTAAATAACATTTAGGTATGCTGTTTATCATAATTTATTCCCCGACCAAAATGTAATTTCTTTAAGCACTGTTCCTTTCTTGCATCTCCCAGAGTGTGACCAGTATTACTTCCTTCATGAGGATGAGTGTTTGGATGATTGTCCCGATGGCTACTTTGCCAGCGAGCAGCAGCAGGAGTGTGTGCGCTGCCATGCCGATTGTGCCTCATGTGACGGCCCGGACTTTGACGACTGTGATGTGTGTCGCGACCCCAGAGCCGTCCGCTACAACGGAGAGTGTCTGCCTAAGTGTCCCTCTGACACCTACTATGATAGGACGACCAATGAATGCAGAGGTAGGGAAGGTGGAAGTTTGTTTTGCAAAATACAACAAAACAAAAAAGGTTCTACATCATCATCACAGGCTGTGTGAGTTGACTGTGTCTTGATTCTCGCAGACTGTGACAAGTCGTGCCTGACCTGCTCGGGCCACGAGCCGTCGTCCTGCCTCAGCTGCGGCACCGACAGGCTCCTGGACGCCAGTGGACACTGTGTGTGGTACAGTGAATGCTCTCTGCGCTCGTACAAGGACAAGAATGGGGAGTGCCAACAGTGTCACAAAATCTGCCACCGCTGTTTCGGGCCAGACAAAGACCAGTGCCTCAGCTGCAATGAGCCTTTCTTCCTCCTGAGTATGTTATTGAAATAATAAATTAGAAATTCAGACAATGTTTTTGATCAGTCTGTAGTGAATGGTACACTTTACAATAACGCACACAAAAATGTGCGAGTAAGGAATGAATCAGGAACAACTTGATAGTTGGTGAGTAATATCTTAATGAGTGTGATTCGAGGGCTTTATGGTAGATAATGATGAGTTACTAGAGAGCAGACTCTACACTCATGAACTAGATAATGATGAGTTCATAAATATCTGTGAATTTACTTGCTGAATTTCTTCATGAGTTGTTCCTGATTAGTTATCGACCACCCACTGATTGGCACAAACTAATGATGACTCACTAATTACTTAATCATTAGTTACTCTTTTTGTGTCCCTTCAAGTAAAGTGAGACATAATACTGAGTAGTTACCCAATAGACCACCATATTTCCTGATACATTCCTTACTCACTTCTCAGTAACTACTCAGATTTTTGTGTACCTTATGGTAAAGTGTTACCGTTGAGCTCATCATCCACCAATTGTGCCTTTTGTATCTTTGTCCGTCAGACAGCACATGTATGTCGAAGTGTCCTGTCAGTTATTACGCCGAGGACAAGGACGAGCGTTCGTGTGAGCGCTGTCACTTCAGCTGTCAGTCCTGCGTTGGCCGTCACAGCGTGCAGTGTGTCACCTGTAAACCTGGATTCTTCAAGCAGGGAATCAGCTGCGTGGAAGTCTGTTCAGAGAGGTTCGACGAGCTCACAAAGTCTCCCCTTGTTAACCATCAAAGAACATCACAAACTAAACCTCCTTACTCCTTTTCAGTTACTTTGCCAACGCCTCCACCATGGTTTGCGAGCGATGTGACCCCTCTTGTAGTCAGTGTTGGGGTCGGGGAAACAGAAACTGTCTGAGCTGTCGGGAGGACTTTGTCTACCTGAGGCAGTGGGGGCAGTGCCTGCGGAGCTGTCCTCCAGGCTTCTACAAAGACAGATGGTCCAAGACCTGTCACAAGTGTCACTCCACCTGCAAGACCTGCAAAGGTAAAGGAAGCCTGTGATGACTTATTTGGGCTGTATTTTTGCGTGGGGTGTCTTTTAAATATTTATTTTTTTAAGTGACTCAGAATCATCAGAAATACGTTTTAAGAGTCAACATAGTTTCTACATTGATGTGTTGATATTACATTTTCATGACTCAGAAAGTTAAGTCATCTCTGATGGGCCGGATGATACTGTGAAAATGGGGGAATGTGGCTTGCGGCAGATTTGTCTGAAGTGAACACTGTAGTTCACGAAGCATCATTTCCTAGCAGATCACCTCTTCATTTAGTGTTTTATTAAACTGTAACAAGAATTAATGGCATCCCAGGGCTAAAGAATAAACAAAAAGACATTACTTTTTAAAAACCTTTCTATTGGACAATACAGTCAAGAGCTGACAGATAATAGAGGGACAGACAGAGAAGGCTACACACAAATTCATGTCTCAGCACTGTAATGGTAAATGCCAAGCCATGACGAACGTCTGATCTTCCTTCTGATATGATTTTCATTTGGAAACTCCACTTCAGTCTATAATGTGAGTTCTCTCTCTTCCTCCAGATGAGGGCGCTCTGGCCTGTGAATCCTGTTATGAAGGCTACAGGTTCATGAGTGGCATCTGTGATTCAGAGTGTCTCATAGGTTTCTATGCTGCTTCACAGGTGACAGGCGGCTTCTGTGTTACATGCTTTACAAAGTTTGTTTGTTTGTTGTTCACTGTTGCCTCATGAACATATAAATGACATGTTAACAGTTTTGGCAAGGCTGCTCTGTACGTCACGAAGCAGTTCCTGTGTTAACAAACTCTTCCGTCGCTCCAGGGCTCAGACCCCCAGAACGATGAGCCAGTCTGCAAGGCGTGTGATCCGTCCTGCATAGACTGCCGGGGACCAGGCACGCACAACTGCACAGTGTGCCCTGCACTCCAGATCCTGTCTGATGACGGCCGCTGCTTGTCCTGCTGTGGAAATGAGACACGCCACGACAATAAACCGATATCCAGGGAGTGCTGTGACTGCACAGCCTCACGAGGTAGCCGAGAACCCACACAGACTTCCAGCAAAACACACACAGATTAGTGTATTGAGACATGTTCCTTTAAATTAGTGTGTGTGTGTGTGTGTGTGTGTGTGTGCATTTTTATGGTTGTCATGTATAATCAATTGCATTTACACCAAACATGAGTCACAGCTTCCTGCAAAACAGGAGCCACCAGTTATCTTTCTACGGAAAGATATTTGATATGTTCCTGTCACAGAGAAATGTTGCAAGCTTCCGTGACTACGTGTGCCACAACAACCAAATTCAACCTGGCATACCTCACAACAGAGGCGGCCAATATCTTAATGCACGCTATCATCTCTTCACACATAACATTTTGTTTTACAAGCTGATCACAAGTAAGCGTGAACACCCTGAAACCAGTTGAGCTTCTCTACAAACAGACACTAAAACCACTAAAAGTGTCTTACATGGGCCTGCCCCTCACCCACTGAGCCAGTTCGTAAAGCAGAGTAGCCGCAGGGCAGGGGCAAGGGCAGTTACCAGACTTGACTCTAGTGCAATAAAGGCTTGGGAAGTTTGGGCAGGAAGAGCCACACACCACCCTAGAAGTCTATTAAATTAAGAGAAGGTACCGATTACCCAACCCTCAAACATAAACTTAAGAAATATCTTCAAGCAAACTAAACTGTTATGTATTATATTGCAGTTCTGATTAAGCACTGTATTAAAATCATCAATCTTTATAACTGAACTGTACTCAGAATAGGCAGGGCTTGAATAAGAACTTTGTGGTGCCTGATCCGGATGTTGGTGGTACTGACGGGTAGTTGTTAATTTAAACCCTTTCAATTTGAATCCTAACTCATTCATTTCTTTTTTTTTTTCATTTTTTCATTTTCAACCGCTGATGGTCGCAGTAGCCGCTTTATCCCTTTTTTTCAAGGGGTTGCAGGGAGGTTCCTGGAGCCAATCCCAGATATCTAAGGGCAAAGCAGGGCCCTTTACTGATGGCAGAGGCCGCCGTGTAAGGTACCACCGCGTAATTCTGCACATCAGGAGCGATTTTGGGGTTCAGTATCTTGCTCAAGGATACTTCGTCAAGTAGCTCAGCTCCGCCCCGGGGAGCCGGGATTCGAACCAGCGACCTCCCGAACACTGGTCGAATTGCTCTACCCGCTGAGCTACAGCCGCCCCTTCTTCTCCCAACTTTTCATTTTTGGGTTAGGGTTCAAATTGAAAGGGTTTAAGTTTCGAATTCACCCAAAACATTTCTGGAGCTTCACGGCAGAACAGCGTCGCAGCGTTCTCCGAAACAACAGAGGTAGATGGGGACTAAAGAAACAGCTGGAAGAATACATAAAGTGTGTCCTCACAGCTTGTCCTGTGTAATCCGAGTCACTGGATCTCGGGGCTTCCAGTGTCTTGGATTACACCAGACTAGCTGTATGAGGACATTTTTATAATATTCTTTCAAAAACATAATATAATGACTGAATTTTCATTTTTCTCCTTTCAGTCTGAACTTGATGCAGGTTGTTTTAGGATTTAATAGATTTATAATTAAAAGAAACATATTTACAGAACATCCAACAACTTGGATGATACTCATGAAAGTACATCTGTCAGCTGTGCACTTGCTTAACCATAGACATTAGGCACTGCTCAGGGACTACTGATGAAGTTTAGCTCATTTCCTAAATTACTTTGGCACATTTTACATTATTGTGAGATGTTGGTTTATGTACGTTGTTCCTGGTACATAAGTAAGTGAATAATTAATCAAATGAAACAGACGAAACATTTTTATTAGTCTCGCAATACAAGACAAGGACTCATCAGAGAGGACTTTTCTATGTAACCTAACGATCTGCTCTGTCTCCTTCTTCTCAGATGAGTGCATCCCGGGGGTCAATTTTGTGATGATGAAATTTGATGCCCAAGGCAGCACTTCTAAAATCTTTGTCACTGCCTGTGTTCTACTTGTCGTCTTTGTGGGCGGAGTGATCTTCATCTTCCTAAATGCTCGGTCTAAATCGCTCGCCAGCAAACCCAAAACCAAAGCCGGAGGTTACCAGGAGCTCAGCACCAACGGAGAGATTGCCTCAAAAGCCACCGACTCCTCATTCGGGGACTACAAAGACAGAATCATCGAATGTGAGGAAGATGTGGAGGACGAAGAGGATGATATCGTGTACATGTCACAGGATGGGACGGTGTATCGGAAGTTCAAATATGGACTCTTGGATGACGATGAGATTGAGCTGGAGTATGATGATGAAAGCTACTCGTACAGATGAAAAGAAAGCACAAAAGGCCTCCGAGTGGAGAAGAGTAGCTCTTCCTTTTGCATCACTTGTATGCAAATCTAAAACACAAATACAATTAATCATATTGCTAGTGGTAGTGTCGAGATAGTCGGTAGACCTGCGTTTTTTGATTGTTAAAGCTGCTACAAGGTTGAATGTAGATGATGATGATGTTTTTCTGGTGTAATCTTCTGCCTCAACATCAGTAATTTTGGTTTACTGTCAGATTATGTAACCTTTGATTGAGTGTTTCTAAGACAGGCGTACAGCAGTACAAAGAATTTTCCTGTTTGAGTCACTGACAATCCTATTAATGTGTTTGTTTACATTGTCTAGAATACAACATATCATTGACAGAAAATGTATTATGTTTACAACAGAAAACGATGTTTCTGCATCATGTGGTTTAAAGCACTTATCAATGACTGTAATATCGCTGTCAGTGTTTGCTGATACATCTTTTCTTTGTTTAATTTGTAAACTGGTCTGTGGATCACACTGCAGGAGTCGCCTCAGTATTCAAAGCAATATTTACACTGAAGCACCAGCTCACCTGTAACACCGTGTGGAACTGTTTGGATCTTATCCGGTTCGTTTACACAGCGAGGAGCAGCTGTTCTCAGGGTTTCATCTTGTTCAGCCCAGTGATATACTGGCATCCGCACATCTGGGCACGTGTCCAGTTTTGTGCTCTTAACACAGCAGAAAGATGCAGCAGAAGTGATTCATCAGGACATTTTTCTTTTCGCAAAAATATGTTTTCTTAACTCTGCTCTCGTGTTTTGACCTCAAGGCTGTGCATTTGGCTTGTGTTGCTGTGTCCCTGAGATGATAACAGGAAAATGTGAATAGCAAATACTTAAGAGTTTTTCCTCTTCTCTGTTGAGGTTACCTGTGTGCTCGTTTCATAATAAAACTGGAATTCGATCTGTGCCGTAAGCGTGCAAGCTTGTTTAAAGTTCGTGTTATGAATTAACCTGCAGACGTGCTGTTCTACAGAGACGAGTTAAGGAAGATTTGGGGAAGGACTGCAAACAAATCAACGCACAGGCGACCGCTGTTAGCTGTTGCCTGTAATCTCTGAGTTCACATGTTCATATTGGATCTGCTGTGTGATCGTATTATATAAGAAAGCAGAACATACCAGTCAATTTAATATACATAATTCTTATACAAACTCTTAATGAAGGGCCACTCGGGAACAATCAAAACGTATTCCCAGTTTTAAAGATTACAAATTGTTCTAAGTACTAAACTTCTTTAGCACATTAGTGCTTTTCTATATAACATTTACCCTCAGTTGCTAGCAGAGCCGGCTGAGTCCTGTCTCTTATCTCATACTACACTCAACAAATAGACACAACATCGACTCCAGGACATCTGTCACTGAACATCCTTCACAAATGTTGACATTGGGTACCTTCCTGTGCCTTCGCAGTTAAAATGAACTCTCTGGACTTCAGCTTTTGTTCTTGCACTTACACTGACATTCAGAACAGATTCATTATCAGACTTGTTATGAAATTAAAGGAAAGTCTGGTTTATTCTTAATGCTCACTTTCTTAAAACTGCACATTTTGTAAGGGCGCCTGTGAAGCAATTTAAAGATGATTTGTTTCACTATTAGTACTTGATGACATGGTAGCTTTAAGGGGGAACAAGGTAGAATATCAGCTCTAGAGGGATCATATTTTTCATGTAATTGCATATGTTTAAAGAAATTATTCAAATACAGCAAAGTCTTTGTATCTTTGCATATTTGCTGATGTTGGGACAATAACATTCAGGCAGGTATACGATGATGCAAGAGTCCCAAACAGATTCTCCGGCTGCAAAAACTAAAATAAAAAACATCTTGATCAAACTATTTATTTGATTAAATCATATATAACACAAGAATGAAAAGATAAAAGATGTGCGGAAGATGTAATTACACATGCAGTAACCCTGGTCCCTGTTTAGACTAAAACAAATAATTGCAACAAATATACCTGGAACACATTTCACCTGACTGCAGTGGGGTCAAAGTGTGCTCCTCCTGAAACTCTTTGACAGATCTGAAGCAGCACATTACAATTGAAAGTTACAGTGACATTTCTTCCGTACATCAAGTGCTTTAAAAGATGACCATGATGGATAATGTAGTATTCAACATGAAAGAAAAGCTTTACATAGCAAAGTGGAGTATTGCTTTTCCATTATCTTATAGGTCTCAAGCGCTTAGAATCTTTCTTTTTTAGTAAAGAAAGTAAACTGTTTAAAATGAAGTTTCAGTCGTACCTTTTACTCCGGATAACATTTTAACAAACTAAATTACTGTACAGACTTAAAGTCCAGGATCACATGGCTGGACTCATATACTTCATTTAAAACAAGTATTTACAGGGGCTCAAAGAACTTTACACACTTCTATGTTAAAAGGTTTCACGTCATTTTCTTTGCAAAAGCTAAACAGATCCGCACACAAACAGTACAGAGGTACTCCTCTAGCATTGTTTTGTCGACGATTTGCGAATATGATTGGTTGAATTTTAAAAGACCTCATGAAGTAAAAAAGGAACTGTAATATAAATAAAGAATATTTTGTTTATGGCAGGGTTTTCTGTTCCGAGATTCTGCATCATCATTTAACATTTTTATGGTATAACTTTGTATTTATACACTTCAAAGACTGTCGCCTGGACTATAGAATTAATAATAATAATAATAATAATAAATCATTTTTCATCCTGAAAACATGTTTTTGTACACTGTTTGTTCAATGAATAACCATGCTGCTGGTTATTAAATAATTCTTGTACAGAAAGAAAAAAAAACAAAACACAAATCCCATCTCGGGTTTGATGTGAGAGGGTTTCATTTTTAAACAGGGCTTGTGACACAAATACAAGGTGACAGACACTTTCTCAAGAGGAAAATGAAGGAAGCAAGGATTGTTTAATACCATTGATGCATAAAGTCATCCAGTGTTTCTGTCACAGATAATAATGCCCAGACTCTAACCAGCTAACACAGACACAAAACGCGACAACAAAGCGCAACAACAGAGAAGATCTATAGTGTTGTATTTTTGACCTTGGCTACAAAGTATTCAGAGTTGAGTTTATGGTCTATTTGTGTCATTTGTCATATACAGATGGTTACAAATCTGCCTCTATTTTGTGGTAAGCCATATCCAAAAATCTGTATTTTTAAAAAGGTACCTTCTCACATGAAAGACTCCAGACCACTGAGATCCAACAGCTTCATACACCGTTAGGCTGCTTGATTAGGCAACTGGTCTAAATATATACAGATCCATATGTTTTATGAAGTGGTTCGATATTTGCAACAAACCCTTACAGGAAGTTGAACAGCTCTTTAAACACAGACAAATCAACAAAGTATAAGAAAATAGAATTAAAAAAAAAAAAAGATTGGCTGTTTATGATAAGGTCCATGTGCAGCCACGGTGACAGGAAATACATCTCAGAACAAGGGTGTGGATTTTAATGAGTACACACACCTGTGTGTCTATAGAAACGTACGGTTCCTCTGGTGTGTGAGTGTTGTGTTGCAGTCACAGCCAGCCGTCAGTGACCATTCATAATAGTCTGTGATGTGGATGCAGTGGTGGGGGGCACAGCTGAAGACGAGCTACGAGCACTGGTGAAGAAGTTGTCTTCTCTCAGTTTGAGATGCTCCGGGAGCTCCAGCTTAACCTTGGCCTCCTCGATGTCATTGTTTATGGCCGTAATAAGGGCTTCTATTACGAAAAAGAGACAAGACAGAGAGGACAGAGTGAGTGTGTGCACAGTAAGGGTATGTATGAGAAAGGGGGACTCATGGCAGGACAAGGTGAAGAACAGTAAGATCAAATCTGTAGGCATGTGAATCCTCAGATATTTGAGATTTGTGTGTGCAAGTGAATGTGAGTGTGACATATGTGTCTTACCAAGTGAGTCGTAACTTCTCTCTGGACGGATGTAGCCCACCATGACAACACTGAGAATCTCTCCGTAAAAGTCTTCTTTGAATGTGTGAATCACATGGGTCTCCTAGAACCAAAAAAAACCCCACAAAACATACTTTTTTACTTTTCCAACGGTTGAAATATAACGTGCTGCCTTTCTCTTGTTGTGTTATTAAATCAGAACGTATTAGAAAGGCTTGCACACAGCCCTGCACCTGAAATTAATGAAACTGGGGAGTTGCTACATAAATACTGAAAATGGCAGTGTATACAGTATGACTGAATTATACAATACTATTTTAGCATTTAAACATATTTCAAGGAATTATAATTTTGCTTAAAATGTCTAACTTTACACCAACAAGTATCAACAAAACACCACATTCTCATTCTTCCACTATGGCAAGGCTACCTGTGTGTGGGTTGTACATTTCTGCATGAATGAAAGTAGAATTTTTTCAAACAAAACTTTATAATCTATTTAGTGAAGAAGTACAAATGGTAATGTTCATGTCACATTGTTGTAATGGTTTAACTCAAAGGGCATGAAGTGGACTTTCCCAGCTCATCACACTCTATGACGGGCAAACACAAAAATGTCTATTCTCAATAGTTTACGGGATTTTCCAACCACATTGGTCAGCTGAATGTTGCCGAGCTTAAGTAGTTTCTCAGAATCATAACGAAGTAAAACATAATTTTTCTCCCTGTTTGACCCCACAGGGAAAGTACAAGTATCGAAATATTGAAAAGATCAATTCAGCCCAACATCCAGATTCCTGGAAATGTTAGCAAAGCAAATTAGCATTTAAATACAATTAGTCCTATTTGAGATGACCTCTGTCATTTGATCTATTCTTCTTGAATCATGGTGGAACAAACCACAAAAATCAGGAAACCTTTGTAACCTGTTAAATCTTCCTGAAAACTGAGGTAAACCGTCTCTCCCAGTACTGTATTTTATTGTGAAGAGAATTGTGCAAATATTTCTCTTTACAGTAAAATATATTATCAAATTAGACAAACCACAAACAAGTCTCAGTGTTTCTAACATTCTGGAACCAGCATTCATGTGCAACCATGAATGAGACCACGTTGATTGATCAGTTATACTTAATTAATAAATGTATGCATGACTTATGAGAAGATGTTTACTTTCTTTATATTTGTGCAGCCCTATAAAACACAACCTCAATGAGCAGTTATTCATTCATTTCCAATACAGATGTTCTTTGTCTCACTGTGGGAAATTGGATTTCCAGCCGAAAGTGGGCTTGTGACCATATTATCACTGCCCGGGATTGTTAAAGACCATTTATAATTTTATATATAGATTTCTCAGTAAAACACCAAAGTGTTTGCAATGAACGCTGCTTTTCTACTAACCATGGACTTCTTAGTATTTTTGTAGTAGGGGTTCCAGCCAATGCTCATCACCATTTTGTAGACATCCCCATTACCAACGCAGGCCCAGCCATAGTAGATCCCTGTACTGATATCTGCTGGAAGATTGTCCACCACAGGGTCTGGAAAGTTGGCTGGAGATGGCAAAGAAAAAGGGAGGAAGAGTCAGAAGGAGAGAAAAAGGTTAGCAGATAGAAACTGCACCTCCTGAACTCAAGTTGGTGTTTTACAGGAGGTCACTTCAGAGCAGATGAAAGTCATTTTTTAACCAGAGATTTTTATTCACACAAAGCTTTTACCTGTTGTTTAGATAACCTCAGCTAGACAATTCTCTTTAGAAATGTTCCATTACATCAGTGGACATTAATTTGTCACTTTTGGCAAATGAAGCTCTGAAAGGTTTGACAAAAGCCTACTCTGTAACAGCTGACATAATTTGTTTAAAGAATTTACTTTACATGTCCTTTATATTAAATTAACTTTTGTGTTTTAGGAAAAAACATGCTGCTTGTCTTTTGTATTTAGTGTCTCATATATCCCCTTTATGATTTGCAGTAATTACAAAAAGGGAGTTTGGCCAATTTATTATATGGTTTGACAATTATTTTGGAATTAAATATCTTTGGATCTTGTGCCCTTATCATGCTTATTAATGTTCTTTATGCTTACTTATGTCCTTTCTGAGAGTAAATGTCAGGGTAATATAGAGAATAAGGACAGTACAACATATATCACAACACATTTCAGATTTTCTTCTTCAAAATGATTTGATAGTATTCAGGTGACAACGTCGGGGGAATCATTTATTCATTATCTATTTGTAAATGTTCGTCTATTTAATGAAGACACGACGTTCCCACACATTTCTGGAAATTGCCATCATTACATAACAGCTATCACTTCGGTCAAATGACATAATCATTATCTGTGAAGATCTCTTGTTTAAGTACTCCACACATTATTGACTGCAGCAGCAAAATGACGCACGCGCAATACGTAAAACGTGTCGTCATACATGATATTCACTTGGTAACTACAAACGAACATGAATGGGCAGTAATCAGCCAAATCACCTGACAAAGGCTGACGATACAAAACCACAGCCTGTCAATGTTATCTTAATTATCCAGCTTTACTCTCTGTTCTCTGGCTCGGCGTTATTAAAAACAACGATTCACACAAGCCTGACGTTATCTAAAAGTAGGCTATGGGTTCTTTTCAAAATCCTCATACAGATTAATAACTCACCTGTGGGAATTCCTAGTTCTTTGCTTCCTCTCCCAAAGCCTCGAATGACCTCTCCACGGCAGAAGTACGGGAGGCTCTTCATGACTAATTTCACGGTAGTAGCTGGCTCTCTTAGATGGACGGTACGGAATGACCTCGAACGACACAAGGAAGTCCGACGGGCTAATCAGCAACTACTACTCCGTTGGCTAGCACCTCTTAGCAGCTAACAAAACAGAATTCTTACCCTTGTAAAGTTCAAAGTCCGTCCTTGTGTTTAGCTATAGCTTCACCTGCCTGGCTAGCTCGACCGACTCGGGTAAAGTTGAACGTTACTCAATCAGCAGCGGTGGTAAAGTTCATCAGCGATGCTAGCTAAGCTAACCGCTGTTAGCTTCACCAGAGGCACCCTCTTCCTAAAACGGTTGCATCCAAAAGGTGTAGATTGTACAGTAGTTACTCGAAAGATGACAGTCCTGCTTTCACTGAAGGTCCGGTCGTATAATGACGGTGAAATGAGGCTGTGGTGCTCATAGAAAGCCGGCTGTTACATGTGTTGAACACATCTGCGTACGTAACGCTCCTGCTGATGTCATTGACCGCGTGACCAAAGCGGGCAGAGTCACACGTCACCTTCAAGTGTTGTAGGAAAAAGCGGATGAGGCATTCAAAGACCCACCTGGGCAATTACGCCGCTAAATTTCAGCTGAATGTTTTTAGACTCGAAAAACTGCAGTGTTGCCCCAGAGCGGTGGAGTGCCGATGGCAAGTCTACAAAGGAGTGCACTTGGCTATACCGTTCACATTTTGCACATAAAAAAAGTTTATATTAAATAGACGTTTTACACAAAGATATATTACATATATACAATTGTAAGAGGGACATGTTGTAATGTTATCAAAATAAAGCTAATTTACAATGGTATCAAGTGCCAAGGTGTGTCTCTTTGTCTGCAGTGTTCCTTGTTTCTCTTGGAATACTGACTTGGTAAAGGACTACCACACACCGATTTCCATGTTGTTGCAAAAGTGCATATTATTTTGTCCAGTAAAAATCTGGGTGCAACTTCGGCAGGTTTTTCTACAAAACCAGCACAGGCCTACAGCACAGCGTGACAGTTCACTGCATTATTACACCCAAAACCTGCCATTTTCCCGCACACATCTTTGACCTCTGAAATTTTAGTTTACCAATGGCGATTCTGAGGGTCACCCCCGAAAACTCATTGGTCACCCCTGTGGCCACGCCAGATCTGATAGATAGTTGGTCAAGTCTGTCAACACGAAACAAGAGAAATGCTGTCAATCAATGATGACAGCTGATCAGCTGATTTAGGGCCAGTTTTACATTTTTAACTAACACAGTAATGGTCATACTGAGGCTATGAGAGCTGATTTTTGCTCAGCGGACGTTTGGCGATGCAGGTCTGATAGGTGAGCCATGAGAGACGAGCACGCTGCATCCGCTGCTGGATAAAAACGCTGAAATCTGTCGATTGACAGGTATGGTAAAAAGACATCAGTCAATCATGGGCATTACTTCATGTTTCCTGAATGTCTTTATGGTCAGCAAGCCTGTGAGCGTGGTTTATGCTGCCTGGCCACGAGTCCAGGCGGACCTTAACTGTATGGCTGATCTTTATAACGCCAGCACAATATGGAAATACTTCATCAACCTTTATGGTCAGGATTTCCCACTGAAAACCAACTTGGAGATTGAACGGATGTTGCGTTCATTGAGGGGCGGTAACAGCTTGGAGTCGGAACAAATAGGAGGAAAGAAGTGGAGGGTGACCAAGGCTTACCAGATAGTTGATGGAGAAATCCAGGTACTTCTTTTGAAAAATTTTCATAATTTGCTAAATTTGCAGTTATTTTTGTCATTGCAAAAACCTTGTTTTGAGATTGACATTAATGTCTGTCACCATCATATTCATTAATTTTTCAGGCGGCAGGAAAGGAGAAGGACCCAGCTCCATTCAACCTGCCTATTATGACAGGAAATGCCTACATTGTGGTTGGAGGACAACCGAATACAGGCTCTAATCGAGTGGGCCAAAGATAACTTATTGATTAAACTATTGTATATCATCAGAACATGAGAAGCACTTACTGAACAGTGGAACACTTGTCAATTCAAAACAATTACAATTATAAAGTCTTTTAATCATCATCAAAATATGCACACAAATCTGTCCCCTTTTCTCAACAAAAAGAGTCATAGAAAACTCCACCCCCTTCGATTTGCGTCATGCATACTGTAAAAATCCCAAACCTGGACCTGCATTTCAGGTTTAGAAGTGAAAAGGAGGAAATGTCATTCAGGCCAGATCTGCTTTCTACAAATTCACAGGTAGGAGGAAGTTTGTACATGTTCTGTTGTTCAGAGTTTAAAAAATTAAGTTTGTGTATCTTCATTTGATTTTTGCCTAAATACTGTGGATTCCATTAAATTGCTATATTTGTCTTGACTCAAAAGAAGGTATTTAAGTATCTTGTGAACTTGACATTAAAACAGAGCCTGACATGGAGGGGCAGATGTACCAGAACGTTGTGGTGAAGAGGAAGTAAAAAAAAACAAAAAACTACTTTGCTCTGAGTTCCCTAAAAGATTAGAAAATTAGAAATTAGAAATTGACATTTCTGTGCTGCAGAGCTGCTTGTATGTAATTTAAAATGCTATTAGTTTTCCATCCTCTTTAATAGGGTCACTGTAAGCTGTTGGTTTATTGTGACACAGTTTATGTTGGTTAAAGTTTACATCAGTGTTAAAGTGCAGTTAAAGCGTATTACTGTTAATACTCCATACCTTAGCTTTTCCATATCATTGTCATATATGTATTAATTTCACTGCACTTTACTGCTTTTTGCACTCTGGTTAGACTTAATTGCGTTGCAATGACGATAATGTTGAATGAATCTCATGTTTTTTTCATGATTAGTCTATATTTCTCTTATGTATAGCACACACCAAGCATCTGTTTTTTTATGTTAAAATGCAACATCCAGTGGTCACATATACTAATCTTCTCTCTTCAGATGCACTTTTAAAATATTTCACCACCACCCCAGTGACACAGCATGGATCTAATTAACTTATTAAGCCACAAAAATGACAAACTTTAACCAAACTAGCAGTAAGCATAAGATGTTGCTGTTGTGTACTGGCAAATGAAAATAAACTGTCGAGTTATATAACAAGTTATTCCCATAATGCAAATCAACCGCCAGTGTTTTAGCTGGAAGCGACTGTGGTTGCTAGCGCAACAACTCTGTGATTCGATCCGTAGGGGAGACTGGGGTAAGTTGAGCCAAAGGGTAAGTTGAGCCACCCTTTGTTGCTAGGAAACGGTCAAAAACATTGATCATGTGACCAAATATTTAGGAGGAAGGCATCATTTCATGGAGTCTGTGAAGGTAAGAACCACATGGGTAAAGTTAGACATCTATTTCCAAAAAAACATTTTTCACTCTTGAAAGTGAATTTAGTCTATCATTAGTTTCATGAGAATTGTGTTTAGACCAAAACAGATAATTTTAAATTTGTTTTATACATCAATTGTGGTATCTATGAGCTACAACATGAGGTCATAAACCTAGCATAAAAGTGCACCATTTTAGCTGTGGGGATTAATAAAGTCAAAATGGTAGCTCTGGGGTAAGTTGAGCCATTTGGCCAGGGGTAAGTTGAGCCGGTGGTACACTTAATAAGTGTATTCTGGCTGTAGCCTATGTGTCCTAAATCAAGATTCTGCATTTGTATGATAACATTACATCATGCCTTGTGTATATAAACGCAAAACAAGCAGGGGAGCGACCACTGATGTTCTTGAAAGAGCCACCAGTGAAGTGAGAGAAGGGAAGTCTATTCGAGCAGCAGCAAAGGATGCCAAAATAGACAGAATGACACTGAGGAGGTACATTGACAAAAAAGAAAATGTACCTTTGAAAAAGACAGGCTATGATGGAGTAGCAGAGGCTAAAAGGATTCTCTCAGATGGCATGGAGTCTGAACTTGCCAAACATATAAAGAATATGGCTCAACTTACCCCATACACGGGGTAAGTTGTGCCACAAGACCACTTTTTTTGGACATGCTATATTATCGAAACAGTTATGTTTACACTCATTCGGTTTGTTTGAAGGGATGCACAACATCCTGAAATATATGCAGATATATTAGTTAGCAACAAAACTATGATTGCCTTGATGTAGTGATCCTAAATATGAAAAATGGCTCATCTTACCCCAGTCTCCCCTATATCTATATATAAAACTCCCGTTGATGTGTGATGTTCGGCAAGTTGGGCAATGCTTAGTTTTGACGCACTGTTTGTTTGGTCACTAATGTACGTGTGCCTCCGGTGTAGATGGTGTGCTTCCTGGCTCTTTGTATCAGCCGCTGGGATTAAAACGTGGTCAAGTTGCCAAAAAACTATGATCCAACTTCACCGTCTCATGGTCAAAAAAACATAGACCCTCATTGTGCGCTATACCTGTTACAATTAGTCCTACACTTAAGTAGACTTGAACTTTGCATTAAGTTAACCTCTGAATTCTACTGTTGGTTATGTTTTATAGTTTAGGTACAGAATGGATGCTTCTATATCACCCTTCTTTTCTTGTTTCCAGGGGCAATACCAGAACTCACATTGTACAAACATGTCAGTTGAAATCCTGCCTCAGAGAATGAGGCGACTGAAACGACGCTTCCTGCAGTTGTTGCTGCTCAGTGTTGTACTGGGCTCACTGTGGATGCTTGGGGTCAGTCGCCCCAAAACGAGCTGGAATCCTAGCTACATCATCGGATATAGTTGGTTGGAGTACACAAATGATGATGGCGGCCCAGAGAAAGTGTGTAACTGTTCTGCTATCCTGCGGGGAGAGACGGAAGCACTGGAGCAGGCCAAAATACTGACCATCACTAAAGACTTCAAGAACAGTACTCGGATCCCTGACGAGTATTACATCAACGCAACAAAAGACTGCGGGTGTGTTGCTTTAAACCACATGTTTTAGTCATTGTGTAACTTTATATAAAGGGGACCTATTATGTTCATTACTAGCTCTGTACTTTAGACTATAGACTATCCAAATGTTATCAGAGCTAATGGATCAAATTCTGTTACTGTAATGATTAATTTAGCTGTGAGATTCAAAAAAAAGAAAAAAAAAATTCCAATATTTAGAGTTGCTTCTTTCAATATAAGCTTATGGGGAAAAGTATTTTTAGGACCTCATGCATCATAGAACGTTACTACAAGGGTCTGGCCTCTATCTCAAACCACCTTTGCTCTTGCTGGGATCTTGGGCAGCAGAGTTTGTGAGCACTGCCACATCCTCTGTCCAGTGTGCTGACAGTATAGCGATATGTTGCACTGAAAGTGATACGCTTGGGCCTCACTACTGGACTACTGTCCAAAAACAAAACTTTATCCACTGATCTTGGTGGTCATATGTTATGGACTAAGCGTATGTGATTTACAGAGTTCCTTGATGCGGCTAGTTAGCTCAGTTAGCAGCTATATATAGCTGGTCTATGATCTTAAAGACTCCACTGTGACTAGGAGAGGTTTACCTCTAGCACAGCAGCTCTGGACCTCTAGGAGTAGCAAGTTTTCAGGCTTGGGGCCCAGTTGGGAGAGTCGTTTTATAGGACCGCTACCTGCACAGCCAACTCAGCTAATGGCAGCTAATGTTACAGTTAGTTTTGCAACCAGTTAAACTATTTGTACATGAGGAAACTCCATAAATCACAGAGTTGAGGCAGAACAGCTCGGGGACATCAGAGGGGAAATCTGTAATGATTGAGGAAGAATGTGGATTCAACATGACAAAACTACATAGATGACAGAAAATAAGGAAAGCATAATAGGTCCCCTTAATGTACTGAATTTAACTGAAACCTTAGGCAGCATACATTCCCTGTGATATTTCTTCAATATTGTGTATTTACAGGAAATTCAAGGTTAGCAGAAAATATCTACCTTACCCCCTGAGCCAGGAGGAAGAGGACTTCCCTCTGGCTTATTCTATTGTTGTCCATGCAAAGGTATGCCAATTCTAAAGCCTGAATTTGAATTTACTTTAAAAACAGTGTAGTAGTACACCTAAACCCTACTTTCATCATTAATAAAGGGGGATTTTAATTCAGCTTGGTCTTTAGATGTATTAATAAAGCCTGCATTTCAAATTGTATGTTTGCAGTTTGAAAGAAGCATTTTGGAGGCAGGGAGTCTATTGAAAGTTGCCGGAGAGCCCCCTATATTTCCAAAAATAAAACTAACTCATGCGACATATACAAAAAAGATTTAATTCATTGTTTTTTTTTTTTTTTCCATATACTCTAGGTGCAGAACTTTGAGCGACTGCTTCGAGCCATCTATGCACCTCAAAATATTTATTGTGTCCATGTGGACAGAAAATCAGACATCTCAGTCTTCTCTGCCATCATGGGCATTACTTCCTGTTTCCCGAATGTCTTTATGGTCAGCAAGCCTGTGAGCGTGGTCTATGCTGCCTGGCCACGAGTCCAGGCGGACCTTAACTGTATGGCTGATCTTTATAACGCCAGCACAACATGGAAATACTTCATCAACCTTTGTGGTCAGGATTTCCCACTGAAAACCAACTTGGAGATTGTACAGATGTTGCGTTCATTGAGGGGCGGTAACAGCCTGGAGTCGGAACAAATAGGAGGAAAGAAGTGGAGGGTGACCAAGGCTTACCAGATAGTTGATGGAAAAATCCAGGTACTTGTTTTGGAGATTTTCATAATTTCCTAAATTTGCAGTTATTTTGTCATTGCAAAAACCTTGATTTGAGATTGACATTAATGTCTGTCACCATCATATTAATTAATTTTTTTCAACTGTCTCAGGAGGCAGGAAAGAAGAAGGACCCACCTCCATTCAACCTGCCTATTATGTCAGGAAATGCCTACATTGTGGTTAACAGAGGCTACGTCCGCAGCGTGTTGGAGGACAACCGAATACAGGCTCTAATCGAGTGGGCCAAAGATACCTTCAGTCCTGATGAGTTCCTCTGGGCAACTATTCAACGAATCCCTGGTGTTCCTGGATCAACTTGGCCCAACTCCAAATATGACGTGACAGACATCAATGCTATTGCACGTATGGTGAAGTGGGTGTGGCATGAGGGGTCACAGGGGTCACTGGAGGCAGTGTACCCAGAGTGCCATGGCAACCATGTCAGGGCAATATGTGTGTATGGTGCTGGAGACCTACAGTGGCTGCTTAGGCAACATCACCTCTTTGCCAATAAGTTTGACACAGACACAGATCCCTTTGCTGTCTACTGCTTGGAGAAGTACCTGAGACAAAAGGCACTGGCTGAGTTACATTGGATGTAGATTGGGATTTTGCTGCACAGATAATTGAATGTTAAAATGAATGTATTTATGCACGGCATTTCATTGTTATGCAGACGACAGTCAGATTTATGTGCCTCTTAAAAAGAAAGATGAATGCTCTGTCAGACTGTAACTTAAGTGTCTCGATGACATAAAGGCCTGGATGGCTCTGAACTTTTTAAATTTCAATGATCATAAGACGGAAGTGAAGAACTCCTGTAGATCTGGGTTCCTTGGCCCAGTATATAAAACCAAGCATTGCAAACCTAGGGGTTAAAGTGGACCCTGAGCTTAAGTTTGACAGTCAGATCAGGCTGTTGTCAAATCAAGTTTTTTTCCATTTGAGGCAGCTGGCCAAAATAAAGCCAATTCTGTCAAGTCATCAATTTGAGACAGTAATCCACGCCTTTGTTACCACTCAGCTGAATTACTGTAATGCACTGTATGTGGGGGTTAGTGGGTCCTCCATCGCCCGTCTCCAGATGGTACAGAATGCAGCTGCACGTCTTTTAACTGGCACATGTAAACATGAGCACATTTCCCCCATTTCACCCTCACTCCACTGGCTGCCTATTCAATTTAGGATCTATTTTAAAATTATTTTATTTGCTTTTAAATCCCTGAATGGTCTACCTCTCTGAGCTTCTACACCCTTATATACCCGCCCGCTCTCTCAGGTCAGATGACCAGCTGCTCCTGAGTGTGCCTAAAACTAAGCGGAAGCTCAGAGGGGACCGTGCCTTTGCTGTGGCGGCTCCTAAATTATGGAATGATCTGCCTCTGCACGTCAAACAGGCCTCTCCTCTGTCTGTTTTTAAATCCCTTCTCAAAACCCATCTCTTCTCCGTGGCCTTTGACACCTAGTAAGATGTCGACTTTGTCGATTTAATTTCTTATTTTGAAATCCTTGTGGCTATTATTTTTACTTATGTTTTATGTCTTTTAAGTTATTGTTGTTCTTTCTATGTAATTTTGCACCTATGTGAGCTGTTATGTCTTTTACTTATGATGTCCTATTTATTTTTCTGTACAGCACTTTGGTCAACTTTGGTTGCTTTAAAGTGCTTAACAAATAAAGTTGGATTGGATTGGATTGGAATTGAATTAACAAGTACTTAAGTACAGTACTTGAGTAAATGTACTTAGTTACATTCACTCCACTGCACTAAAATCCACCTGCTGGTTCAATTGTGAATGGTTTTATTAATGAAACATTATCAGGCCCAGCACCACTGTTCTTTATTCTTCTCTAATAAGCAGTTTTCTTTGTTGCCTTTACATTCAAATGTGTTTAGCAGACATGGCATCTCATCTGTTGATAATAAATATGTAATGTTCATCCACTGTAGAGCCAAACTCTTTATTCAGCTGACAATGAACTCCAGGATGTAGCCGTTCACAACAACTGTACAGCATGTAGCCCTTGGATCAATTAAGTAGTGAGTGAGTGATGTACACTCTAACTGTAGTCATAATAGGGTATGTGTAAATCTGTTTCTTTGTTCAACCAGTGCACAAATGGATAAATCAAAAATGATTGATTTGCTGACAATAATTAAATGTTATCTGATGAAGATTGAATCTGATTATTGACCTCACTCAATTTTATTTGATTTATTGTGAAACAGCTCTTTTTTCATACCCGGTGTCAACACACATTTAGTCAGACGTACCCCTATTAAGGCCAAAAATACAACCTGAACTTGTCTAATTATTCTATGCAACTCTTCCAAATGTACACATTTTCATCATCAGCTCAATCCATTCTGTGAATCAGGTTACATGATTTCCAGTGTCTCAGTATTGTTCTACATCCTGTTTTTTTCCCTCCTCAGACTGACTCATAAACTTGTTCCTTTATTAAAAATTATACTGTCTGTAACAGACCCAGAACTCATAAAGCTGAAGATTTAATCAGCTGTAACTGAAACAATATATCTAGGAGAGTAACGACCTCCTCCCAAAGGTAATGTGTTCAAGAGTATCAGCTTATTTCTCACATCTCCAGCAGGTGTCACTATTTCTCAAGTTTTAGTTTGGCCAATTAACTTGTTGTCAAGTTGCTTTAAATTAAGAATGTGCTCCACATTCCCCAAGAACCAACTATTTTTTTTTTCCATCTGTCCTCTGCAATGTTTTCAAACACATCTGTCTCCCAACGTTGTCTCAAACCTTCCAATTACATTTGTAGTTGTATTTGTACATCTTTAGTAACAGAGGCTTTAGGGTAAGATATGGACGATCTTTTAGACGAGTGCTCGTCCAAGTTTCATGGACAAAACACAATATTGGGCCCTTAAACCCAGATACCAACATTTTTGAGGCCACAGACCTGGTCTACATCAGACACGTCTGTGTGGAATGATGGCACTTAGGCGGTTCACTCCTGTTTGCCAGCAGCAGGCCACAGTATTCACAAAACAACACCGAGACTCTTTTATGTCAAACATGCTGCTATCTCAGCCTTCATGTGCAATACTGATTCCTCACTTTCATACTTTGTTTTTTATATTATATTTTATCTGTTATTATTTGTTTTAGTACTGTTTTTATTCTATACCCTGTGATGTTGCAGCAGTCGCTCCTAATTCCGTTGTATTCTGAGTTTACAATGACAATAAAGCCATTCTGTGTTCTGTATTCTGTAATATGGTCACATGTCAGCCAAGCATAAATAAACCAGAACTGGCCCAGAAACTTTATGATCTAATATATTTATAATTAAAAAAACAAAAAAACAAAAACATAAACAATGTTCGTTATACTTTTCCTATAAATGCCTGACTTACCATTTGCGTGTGAATTTCAATTCACTTCATTTCAAGTTCAAGTCAAGTGTACTTGACCCTTATGGAAGACCTGAGAGGGAAGTGAGAAAGTCATTTGTCTGGTGCTCCATTTTCTAAGTTCTCACGGTGTGAAAACATTCCTGCTTTGGTAACGTGTTAACCCTAACACTGATATTAAATACAAAAGATACAATAGATAAAAATACTCTCTGGTGGCTGGTTTGTACTGCAAGCAGCCAGCAGTGGTGGCGATCCAGCTGTACTTTCCCCAGAAAACACACCATCTTCTTCGGCATTGCATTGCTTTTGGTATAAAATAATAATAATATTAATAATAATGATAATAACTTGGTTTGTAAAGCACTTAGTTCAACAAGATCACAACGTTTATCCACAAAGTACATGAGAATACAAGAAAATGTGGGGTAACCATATAATATAATCATCTATTGTTAATCATCTAACTTATATTGTAGTTACAACATAAGCACAAAAAGCAAGTAAAACCACGCAACAACATCGAAGTTAAAAAACAGCTATCCTAAAAAATAATTTTCATTTTCAACCATATTCAAGGTGGATTAAATGATTCCGCAGTAAAGTAGTACATGCGGGAATAAATTTCAGTTCCAGATTATGAAAGTGGGACTCATCCATCTATCCATCGATCGATCAGTCCATCCGTGCAGACTATACCAACCACAGCTGATGTCAACAGTTTTGTAGAGATGCAGGTAATACGGACTTAGAACAGATCCGTCTGGTTTAAGTGGGCACGTATTGGTTTACTTTCTTGATCAGTATCCAATCATTGCATGTGGGCATTCTATAAAGGCCGGTGCTTTTTCCCGTCTCTCCCTCTGACGCCGAAATCACGCCTCATTTCCTGTGCGCCCGGTTTCCGCCGCAGGTATGCGCGCGGTCTCTGAATTGTTTCTGCTCTGTTCTTATCGTGTTGTTTATGCCAGGTCCGTGGGAAATGTTCGGGGCACATCATAAATACTGTTTTTTTTGTTTTTTTGTTTTTTTTTTGTAGTTTATTCTGTTTACTTTGTCGTTGCTTTTGTTATTTTACTGATTTTTCATAATTTACCAATACCTCGCTGCGGAGCCCCCACCATTCATTTAGTTTTGTTCTCCAAAGCTTTCTGCCCCAAATATAACACATTTGGAAAATGACTTGAATATTGAACACATTTTAAGGAACAAACAAAAGGAATTAAAATTTTTTCTCTTACTGAATATTTTACTCTGGAAAAGTCAAAGTACTTATTTTAATCCACTCAAATGTGTTTTTCTTTCTGCTCAAGTTTAAATGAATTATTGCAGAATAATATATTTGTGGAGTTTGACACTAGAAAGCTGTTTTCACATTACAGGCAGGATTAGTGTTATCCTGGTCCAAAATTACATACATTTGATGTGGAAAGCTTCCAATGCAATTTGAAAACATTTGGATATTCATATATTCTGGATTTTTTTTTTTTATGAGGCAGAAGGAGTAAGTGCCACTCTAAGAGTTTTAATGTGCTCAATATTCTCAGTTTCGTTTTTATTTTGCAAAAACCAGTCAGACACATATTAAAGAGTTGTGTCTTAATATGTGATTGGAGCAGACCTGGAGCATCTCTGGTTAAATCAAATTATATTGATTACATGGAAACATGAACATAGCATTACTGTCAAATATAAATGTCATGCTTGGCAGTTGAACGTTTGGCAATGAACATGACCACATTCATATTTCCACATTTTTTTGTTCTAGAGGCTTCTGGATTGACTTGCCTACCTGGATCCACACCAAGAGGAACATCTCCACACAACAATACTCCATCAGCATCATTTATAAGCTCTAATAATTAAAAAAAGTTGCAACTTGACTACATACATCAGTCACGCTGCATCTTCAGTGTCTCAGAGCATCCTAGTTGAAGAAGTCCTCTTCTCAAATAATGAAGCTACTGAAACAAGGCTTGCTGCCGTGGTTGCTAAAGCTCATTGTTGTACTGGGGTCACTATGGATGCTCCTCAGTTTCACCAAAACAAGTTGGAATCCTTCCTACAGTCTCAGCTACAGCCAGTTGGAGTGCACTGACCTTGATGGGGATCCAGAGAAAATGTGCAACTGTCCAGGAATCCTGCGGGGAGAGCGGGAGGTACTGGAAGAGGCCAAAATACTGACCATGACTAAAATATTCAAGAACAGTACTCGGATCCCTGACGAGTATTACATCAACGCAACAAAAGACTGCAGGTGTGTTGCTCTAAACTACAGATTGCACAATAATGTTTTAGGCCATTTTTTAAATGTACTAAATTTAAAACATTCTTTGGGAACATACATTAAATTCCCTGTGTTATTTGTCCAATGTTGTGTATTTACAGGAAATTCCAGTTAAGCAGGAAATACGTAACATTTCCCCTGAGTCAGGAAGAAGAGGACTTCCCTCTGGCTTATTCTATTGTTGTGCATCATAAGGTATGCAATGTGCCTGATGAATGTTTTCTCAAGGGCGAGGCTGCATTGTGATATAGTTGGTAAGCCAGGTTCTGTCATGGCAATTGTCATACACAAAGGTATTTTTTTCTTTGTGTCAAAAACCTTGTGTCCCAGTGATGTTTGTGCGGGATCTGAGATCACTCAAGACACATGTTGAGATGCATGTTAATGTATGAACTGATGGACTTGAGGGAGTCGGTCTGTGAAAACATCTGTGTAATGTCTCCTGTGCCTCTGGAGGGAGCTTTCTAAAGTTTTAAGAAATAACCCTGATGTAGTTACAAGATTATCTCAGCAAAGTGGAGATGTGAAGTTTGAAAGAAGCACTTTGGTTCTAATAAAGGTTGCATTTTTGGAGGTGTAGGATCTAGTGTTTTTGGAACTTGACCTTCAGGACTAAAAGTCAGGATATCTTGGCCTCTGCTACTTCAGTTTCTTTAATTTTTTATTTCTGTCTCTTGAGAGTCCTCCAACTTTATGCAACAGCAACTGTAAGATTATTGTAGCTCAAAATATTTAGTCTTAATATGGTGCTAATAAAAGGTATCAAGCAACCTTCTAATTATTTGTCCACTGAGATAAAAGCCTAGTCTACTCAATAATACCAATAACTACTCCTGTGTACAGTTAAAAAAAAACAAAAAAACATACATAATTAATTTGGGGAAAATAATTAATGTACAGAAACCAACACATCAACTTTAGTGAAGACATGTTTGAGTGTAATCTGCAGAGGTGACAACAACAAGACAGAAACTAAACTATGGCGAAGAGACACTAATCGAGAACAAAGGGTTTGGACTAGGTAGGTGTAAATGGAGTTGTGTTCAGTAACACAACTGACCTTTGAATGGAGGAACCTTAAAACAGACAAAGTATTGAGTAGCTGAGAAGATATCAGGAAATCAAAGTTTGAATTTAGTACTTGTTGTTATTATAGCCGACACTTATAGAACCTGTTATTAAATCAAGTGTAAACCATCAACCATATAATTAAACCCTTGGAAAGGTTGCTATACCTGATGAGGCTGTGGGGGAAGAAGGTGACATGTCTGATGAGGATGATGGGGAAGAGGTGTTGCGTCAATCCTCCAGTTGGCTTTTTCTGGCACAGGTTCCTGCCTCTTTCTCATGTCTCTCTCCATTTAATGCACCCTTTTGGAAGGTGTGCAGGTATTCTTTAGTTTCTTCAGTCCTAACTTTGGTGTGTTTGGAGTTGTTTTATGACTCTCAGGGAAGGGTCCAGGACTTCGTTGAAGACATCAAAGAATCAAAGGCCAAATGGCAATATCAACTGTACTGTCCTTTTTTATATGGTTGAAATAAAAGCAAATACATGCAACAATAAGTATATGCAACATACACAAAAATAACTGATTACTTTCTATTTTTTCATATACTCTAGGTGCAGAACTTTGAGCGACTGCTTCGAGCCATCTATGCACCTCAAAATATTTATTGTGTCCATGTGGACAAAAAATCAGACATCTCAGTCTTCTCTGCCATCATGGGCATTACTTCCTGTTTCCCAAATGTCTTCATGGTCAGCAAGCCTGTGAGCGTGGTCTATGCTGCCTGGCCACGAGTCCAGGCGGACCTTAACTGTATGGCTGATCTTTATAACGCCAGCACAACATGGAAATACTTCATCAACCTTTGTGGTCAGGATTTCCCACTGAAAACCAACTTGGAGATTGTACGGACGTTGCGTTCATTGAGGGGCGGTAACAGCTTGGAGTCTGAACAAATAGGAGGAAAGAAGTGGAGGGTGACCAATGCTTACCAGATAGTTGATGGAGAAATCAAGGTACTTCTTTTTGGAGATTTTACAGTGTAGTAAATTGTTATGTTTATTGGCACAGTAATTTTGTAATTAAAAAAAACCTTTGGTTCAGATTGACCTTAATGATGGTCTTTTTGTCTGCTATATTAACTTAATCTTTCAACTGTCTCAGAAATCAGGGAAGGCAAAGGACCCACCTCCATTCAACCTGCCTATTATGTCAGGAAATGCCTACATTGTGGTGAGCAGAGGCTACGTCCGCAGCGTGTTGGAGGACAACCGAATACAGACACTAATCGAGTGGGCCAAAGATACCTACAGTCCTGATGAGTTCCTCTGGGCAACCATTCAAAGAATCCCTGGTGTTCCTGGGTCAGTATGGCCTCACCCCAAATATGACACGTCAGACATGCATGCAGTTGCACGACTGGTGAAGTGGCAGGAGCAGGAGGGGGTAAATGCTTCGCTGAATGTAGCATACCCAGAGTGTCATGGTGACCATGTCAGATCAATATGTGTGTATGGTGCTGGAGACCTACAGTGGCTGCTTAAACAACATCACCTCTTTGCCAATAAGTTTGACACAGACTCAGATCCCATTGCTGTCTACTGCTTGGAGAAGTACCTGAGACAAAAGGCGCTGGCTGAGTTACACTGGATGTATTGAAGATTTGTTCTTTTTAAAACAGATAATTAAAATAAAAGAATTTGATGGGAATAAGACAACAGGCATCAGTAACACTTCAGGTCTGCAAATGTCATGCTAAGTAGGTGGTAATTACCAAGTAACATATTTTAAATTTCTTTGAACCTACCCTCAATGTATTGAACATTACCCCAACATTATTTGATAAGAATGCGATTCTGTTTTCCAGGAGGCAGTTAATAACTAGTTGGTCATTCCTTTAATACATTTCTGGGGAAACTTTCAAATGGTTTCAGTTAACTTCTGCTGATTATTCTGTTTTAATTCACATTCTTAAATTAAATATGTTCATAGTAAAAAAAAACTTGGAAATTGAGCTGCAACAGCACACTTCAATTTAGTGGCCTGGTGAAGGCAAGTAAGTCAAAAAGTACCCATTACAATGGCATACAATGTAAGGTATTTGTCAGAAACGTTTGGAAATGAAGCTGCAAATATTTACTTCAATTTAGTGTTTGACTGAGAACTTAAACAGAAAGAGAGATAATACAAATGTTGTGAACATAGTTAATCAAATAATGTTCTGTGTTATGTTCAAAAATAAAATTAAAGGTCATTATTGTGGCAATTTGTGGGGAATATCAAAGACATTTCAAATTTGTTAAATTAATTTGCATTTACTTTGACATGAAATGTTTGTTTTTTGTCATAAGAAAGGGGGAAAAAGATTAATCAATTCTCTTTGATTCAGTGTTAAATAAATAAACTTAAGTCAGTGAAGTCGGTCAAGTGATGTCAACTTTTAATTATTTATGCAGTGTGCAACATATACATTGTTGTGTATGGTATATATTTTGGTGCGGGGGGGAACACATCTTTAATGAGGTAAAACATTTGACATATTTTAGAACAAATGAATTCCTTGCAAGCAACAAAGAAATGTGTACAAATATAAGAAAACGCTACTAAAAGTAGACACAGCCCAACCTGCACAGTGGGGAGTCTTCATACTGTACCTCGCAAACCATCAGGCAACATATATATTATCTTCATCACTTCCTAACAGTCTCTCTCACACTCGTACTCACTCACACACTCACTCACACACACACTCTCCTAATAACCATCACAAAAATTACCAATTTTGGGTGAGTAATCGTTCCAGTTCAGAGCAATCTCAAACGGTAGCAACTGAGAGCATGCGACACATTACTGCAGCTACAGATAACTGCTATTTTGCTACCGTCTTTATGATATGATGTTTCACAGTGATATACAGTGTTAGTAGATCAGCCTACAGACAGCCTTTTTAAGGATTGTATGAGATTCTTTTTAATGAGACGGTGACATAAGGTAAAAGGAGCCACCTTCAACGTTGTAAACATTTCAAAAACCAGCTGAGACATTCTGTTTCATGCCATTACGAAGTGACGAGGTTACAGTACTGTACAATAACTATCAGGTAAACATTGACTCCCTCAAATTAAATAACGTGTCCTTTTTATAACACGGTCTACTGTCAGAGTTGAGGTGTAGTAACATCCCTTGTGGGCTGTGATACGACTTCTGTTGGCATGTATTTGGTTATAAGGTCAAAGAGTCACCAGCCTATGGCTTCAGAGACTCCATACTTACCATGGGTTACAAAAGGTACAGATGGCAACTGACAGGGCGGGTTAATACATGAATGTAACATAGTCGGTTAGTAATTCCTCAAATGTGAATTACATAAAAGAACTAAGTATTGTTCAACTTAAAAATGAAGTCAAAGAAATCGAAAGATACCATTCAGAATGGGGAACACAATCAAGTGCTGTATAACATACGGTAGTAAAGGATAAAGCATCTTCCCTTCAGCACAGTGACAGTCTCCGCACTGTAAATACAGTAATATATTCAGCACCCTCGTGTTGGTTCTTTCCTCAGTGAACAAGCAACTGCCTGATGTTTTGTACAACAGCATCTTCCTCTCTAATCCATTTCCAGTTGTTGGCGTAACAACTATGTGCCGCACACATCATGCTACAGGCTGGCTTATACTCAGGTATGCTGTGGTAGAGTACAGCAAGATGCTGTAAGGGGAGGAGATTGGCAGCAGTCAGGTACCTTGTGAGTGTCAAACGACGGAGCGCCCCGTCTTGTCGGCTCTGAGTGGGAGAGAGGACAAAGAGAGGGAATTGTTGTCAGATCTTTCAGTAAATGGCAGTCATCGAGTGAACACGTGCAGATGCAGACACAGTTGCAGATGATTTTTAGGACATGAAATGTGCCTACTGACATTCCAACTGTACATTTTTCTGTAACTGCAACCAGGCAAAATCAGCATTTGTTTGACGTTTCAGTTTGTACCACAGTCATCACTAGTCATGGACAGCATTGCTGCTGTTTTTGCGCAGCAGTTATGTGTAAACTGTCTTGATCTCTGCGGTGTGGGCATGCAGTTTATTGCCAATACTCGGCTCTCATTTCTGCCTTTGTCTCTGTTAAGATCACTCACAGAGAGGAAACTATAACCCACTACTTACTTAGCTGCCGTGTCTTGCAATTCTGTATCCAGTCTGGTTTAGCATTGGGTCAGAAGGCAAAGAGCAAAAGTTAGTGAGTAAGTTAAACAAGTGAAGTGGGGATGACCATACTGTCAGTACACATGCAGCTGCTGGGGATTAGTAGCCTGTATCCACATTGCCAAAGGATGGTGAATGGGAGGAAAGGAAAACAAGCATCTCTGAAGTGGGGAGCGCTCAAGGTCAAAGGAGTGAGGCACAGATGCACTGCAATGCATAGGGTGAAATCATATTCCAACAATAAACCATTCAGAAGAGTCAATATTTTAGCCATAAACACTCAAACATCTCATCACCTTTTTGTTTGGTACATGCTCAGTGGCACAAAGCATTTAAACAAGGCCCCTTAGATAATGAACAGGGTTAAAGCTTTTACAGTTCCACAGTCTCATCTCCACTCGATTTCCACTTAAACATCGGCGAGTATGTAATTGTACGCTGTAAATCTGGATAGCAATGGCTAAAAAGGACGCAAATAGACATAAAATGGCAAGTTTAATGGAGACTGCTCTCCTACAGGATTGGTCTGTTGATGTAAAGATGACGTTTTCCTGCTGAGCGACCAGTCGTCATGTACTTGGCCGTTCTCTCAAAAAAGCAGCGAAGTGGTCTGACGTTATTATAAACTGAATCACTGTGACGCTGCGCAAACAACTACAGTCACTTCCGGGTAGAAAACAGGCGATTAATTAACATTGCGGAGATATAAACTTGTTTATTTCTGTTGTCATTTTCAGCTGTAACTGTAACATTTAAAGATATATAGTTAAACACTGTGGTCCGACCTGTCTGATGCATGTTTGCTCGCGATTTTAATCTTTACACAACAGTGACATCTTATAATAACTGCTAGTTTTGGGTAAATTCAAGCTGTCACTTTCTGTAGCAGGTAAATTATGTCTCCAAACTGAGATATTAGTGCGTTAAACGTACATTTTAGATGAAATAACATAAAAAACACACAATTCAATTGTATGTACGGTAATATGTGATGCATATGTGATAACCCGGAAGTTTTTGTAAACAAACATTGTGATTTGGTCTAGAGCGCCACAAAAAGTCTGAAGGACATGATATTTATAGCGGCCTACATACTTTATAAGCCCATACCCCTCAAAACACCCACCGATGGGCACTTTGTTTTTTACTTATGCAAACGAGAGGACACTATAAAGACCGTGTGATCTCGAGATAACGCCAGTACACTAAGTGTGTCCTGATGTAAACGGTATGTAACACTGTGATCCTACTTTCTCACTGAAGTTATGTAGTGCAGAAACAGGTGATAGGGAGGCAGAGTGGCTGTGACAGAGACACCATTCACCCAATTACAAGACACTGTAATGTTGTTTAAGCTAAGGTCATTACGGGCTCCCGCACATCTCTCCGGAAGTCTTTGTTAGCCAGCTGCAGTTTAAATACTATACCTCATATTCGTTTACACTGCAGGACTATTTTGCTGCCAACTATGAGAAAGTCCACTGAAACTCCTTACAACTGTTCATGATATTTAGCAGAAAACTGGTGTTTTCCAGTTTGGAGTCTGCCAAACTTTGCATTACAATTAAATTCCAAAGCGGCAGACCAGCCGAGTTTTGGGAGTGACTGCATTTGTATCTGGTTGTTCATGCAAGCTACCTCAGGGCGTTCATTGGGCTTCCACTAAAATGTCACGTATGATAGATGAAATGAACTGGTTTACAGGGACGGCCGCATCACAGACTGAAGTAAGACAGTAATCGGTATCGGGGTCATTTTGTGTTGGGTAAGGAGACAGCCAAAGGTCAGTCAAAGGTTAGTCCCAGCATGAGGAAGTTCACAGCAGCGTTGAAGGATTTTTTTCTGGGAAGAGTCTACACAACCAACTGATCAACACAGGCAGATTAGGAGAGTTACCTCATGCATGCAAATTTGTGTATACCCCTCTCCTCGTCATACCTTAGGGCACAGTGAGAGATGTAATATAAGCATGTCTAATTTAGGCACTAGAATAAAAGTTTGCACTGTGATTCCTCCGAAGACATTCAGTGTGCATTTCATGACTAATCTGCTTTTAAAAAAAACACTTGGCTCTATGACATGATTACATCACAAACTACAGTATTTGTCATTGACCCTGTTTAAATAAAACACACAAAAATATCTAAAGATACTTGCAGGTCCAGATATAACTCATCGCTCATGCCTCATGCCTGCACGTACAACAACATTTACATGGATATGAACAGCGGCTGGAAACAGAAGCCTCTTGTCATCTTAGGTTTTACAGACTTGACGAACAGGTTTTTACTTTGACAAGCTGCAAAATGCAAATTCTCCTGGAGAAAGTTGGGGGGGGTAAATGTGGTAACACAAGTCGCTCTATGCTGACAACGATGGCAGGCCATTTCCTAAAATAAATAAAAAGGGCAAAGATACGCTGATTTGGTTATTTTGAAAGCTTACAATATCACTCAGTGGTGATAGCACTGTTTCCACCTTGCGTGGCAACCAGAGAATGAGTGTTTGAGTCCTATATTAAATGTAAATACAGGCTGACTCACTTTACAATGCTGGGTGGAATATGGACATACTCCATTGGGATGATTTCTCCGAGCTCCTGCAGACTATTCACATACTTGATCTTGCTGCTGAACTTGGAGCTGTAGAAAACAGAAATCACAAAGGCTTGTCTCAGTAATGTGCTGATTCAAGGCGTTTCAGGTTTTTTGGTGGTGTCAAGTGCTGATAGATCAGTAAGTACGCTCGTAGAAGGGGATAGTGAAGTACTGTATCCTGGAAAAATGTGCCAGTGTTGTGAGATTTTCTTTCCATTCCTATGTTCTGGCAGGATGGATTTAATTATTGTTAGAATTAAGAGTGTAATTTCTGAAATTGGTGTTCATCCGGCCCTGTGTAATGTTGAGTCTCATATAAATGCGAAGTAGAACAATGAGACCTTATGAAGGGTCTGGTGATTCCCAGCAGAGTCCGTATGAACCAGGAGGGGTGGACAATGATGAACATCTTCAGGTTTTTCTTTAGTCTGTGGGACAAGGGGAAAAGAGATAACTATGACCTATTCATTTGTTATCAAATAGATATTATTAACTATGACTGCTGGCAGATATAAAGCAAACTTTCAAATAGGAGCAGATGTGACAGGCACAGCTTGTTGTTTGTTTTAACGGTGAGGGAGTGTGGAATGGTTGAATGAAGTGTTTTGTATTATATATTTATTAGTTACATTTCTAAAGTCATAAAGTTCAAAACAAGTTCATCAAACACAATTGTTGTGTGAAAAAAGGTTAATGTTTATCCCAGTCAGTTGGTAAAAAAACTATGAAAGTATGCCCCCTACTGGCCTACCTATGGAACTGTTTATGAATAGTGACGGGAGAAACTTAAGGATTAAATAAACAATAACCAGCCACGGGCTGAGTTACATTTACTTCTTACATCACAGTAAAAACCTACTGATACAAACAAATTGTCAAGTTAAAATCTTTAGGGTGAACAATGCCTGAATATAATCACATGAACGTTTTTTAAAGTGATATGGTGTAAGTAATCTTGTTTTTTTCTATGGAGGACTTTAATAAAGAGTGTTGCAATGGTGAAGGTTAATTTACTTTTCCAATTTAAGGTTTGAGCTTTCATAAAAATAAAACCACACTAATATGATTATTAGAGGGACATACTTTTTTCTACACTGTGTAAAGTAATGATAAAGATGTTTTGTCAAAAAAGAAAATGTGGCATGGGTGGTTTAGTGGTGGATCATCAATCTTAATCTGTGTTTGTGTTGAATTTATGTAATAAATATATATAATATGTAATTGCTGTGCACTTGTGATATTATTACCTTCTGTCTATCATTTGGTAGCACTTTTTCATCCACGTAAAGCCAGGCATCCTCCTGCGAGGTGTGGCACCATTCAGGTAAACTATCATGTAATCCTCTGCCACCATTAGTTCCAAGGTACTTATTACATACCTACACACACACACACACACACACACACACACACACACACACACACACACACACACACACACACACAGGCAATAGAAAACACTGTAAGATAGGCATACAGTATGTTATCACACAAGGACTGTAACAGAAGAAACACAAGCAGTGCTCTTGTTAACTAAAAGGTATAAAATGAATGAGTAAGTCCAAGGGCACTTTTGATTGTTTGGTTTTGGTCTGAGGCTGTTTTTCATGTTACCTGGGACCTGGGTTTGAGTCCCGGCCTGGGGCCCTTTGCTGCGTGTCACTCCCCCTCTCTCAAATATATATATATATAATTTAAAAAAGAAGGGGGTAATTGTTGTGTGGCGTGGAGGAACTTGACTAACTTGACTTTAAAACCCATCTGACTGCTTTAGGTTTAACTGAAACTCTGACTGTGAGCCAGTCGTTAGTGGCTGACGTTATTCTTGCTCTTGTAACCACAACAATGGGAGTCCAAATCTTGTTTAAAGCCTTGACAGAAGAGTGAGGCTTGCTACTGCAGCATATCAGTTTCAGAATGACATGTTTCAGTATCCCAATTAGGCGTAGTGTTCAGCTTTCAACATAACCGGCGAACATATCCACCTATTAGTAGCATGTACTGAAGCGTTACTTACAGGAAAAGGTTTTCCATTACATAATTGTAATTTTCACAGTTGCTGTCTGGTAGGAAGCAGGCGGCAAACACGATGATGGCATTCTGCTCAGCGTAATAGCCTGAAAACATAAAACATAAAGAGAAAAAAGACACTCACAGTGGGTCTCACCTGCAGCACGTACGCACAGACCTGAGCTGGTCCTGTATGAAAGTCATTGTGAGCTACTAATTCAAGTTGGCACCATTGTTAACATGGCAGACGCTACTCTTGGGTCATGGTTAGGTGAACTGGGGGCTTAAGTGGGGAAGTGGAAGGCAGAGCTGTCAGCTGTGTCCTCTCAAACTGACAAGACATACACCGATCAGGCCTAACATTATGACCAGCTGTCTAATATTGTGAAGGTTCACCTTGTGCAGCCAAAACAGCTCTGACCTGTCAAGACATGGACTTCAGACCTCTGAGGGCGTCCTGTGGTGTCTGGCACCAGGGCGTTTTATAGTGGATCCTCTGGGTCCTGTATGTTGGGGGGTGGGGCCTCCATGGATCAGACCTGCTCAGCACGTCTTACAGATGCTCTATCAGATTGGAATCTGGGGAATTTGGAGGCCCGGTAAACACCTTGGGGCCTTTCTTGTGTTCCTCGAGCTGTTCCTGAGCAGTGTTTGCGGTGTGTCAGGGCACATTGTCCTGCTGGGGGGCCACTGCCATCGGGTAGTGTTGTTGTGATGAGGGGGTGTACTTGGTCCCCAACAGTGTTTGGATGGGTGGTGCGTGTCAAGTGGCATTCACATGAATGCCATCACCCAAGGTTTACCAGCAGAACATCGCATTGTGATGAGATGATCAGTGTTATTCACGTCACCTGTCAGTGGCTGATCGGTGTACGGGTCTTCAGTTTCCAAACAAGGACATTTTAAAGTTAAAGGTACAGTTCACCCTCCAAATAAAAAATGCACGTTTTCTCTTCCCTGTTATGCCATTTTATGCACATTTCCTCTTCCCCGTTGCGCAATTAATCCATATAGATTATTTTGTTGTGAGTTGCAGAGATTCGGAGATATCAGCTGTAGAGATGTCTGCCTTCGTTTGAATAGAATGGAACTAAATGGCAAGAAGCTTTTGGCTGAACTGAAGCGTGCTTGCCTTTAAAAAATTAGGCTCAAAGCATGAAATCATAAAGTAAATATATGACTCTACAAAACAAGGGAGAACACCGAGATGCGACTGCATGGAAAGAATCAAATGGGAGGTAATCAGCAGAGAGTAAGTGATCGAAAACTTTGAAACGTAGAGGAATAACTAGTCGACATTCATTTAAAGCATTTTATGTTTGCATACCTCCGTGTGAAATGACTCTTTTGTATGGCTCAATGCACTTCATATCAATGCGATGCTCCTGCTCTCCAATCACCACGCTCCTCCACAGCCTGCTGTCCCTGCTCTCCCCTGCTGCTCTGTGCCCTGCGATGGCATCACTTGATGCTGCTCCTGCGCCCTGATCAGACTCCTCTGAGTCCCCTGTTTGTCACACAAAGACAGCGGATAAGTACATTAACTTTTTCAGGACGACATAACAACAAATGTATATTTTTGCAGCACGTTTTTGGGACAATATATAGTGAACACCGTGAGTGTGCTTGTGTTTCTGACTGTTTGTATTGTGTATTCAGGTGCGTGTCTGACCGTGTAAGTCGGCCTCGTCAGGTGTGTCCAGCTCATCTATGTTGACATCCAGGTCGTCACCAGTGTCCAAGGCCTCGTCCTCTGTGTCCAGGGTATCATCCGAGGGAAGAGACCCCTCACTGCGGTCCAGTGACACATTCATTGGTGGAGCTGCCAGCTTTCTCCTTTGATTGGACCCGCCTGACAGATCTGCAGAGGAGGGTTGATCTGGTCAAAGAGAGGTGACTTAAATATTTTTCTTAGTTGTAACATGTAACATCCAGGTAGTTTCCCCTCATGTGACTATGTTTTCAGAAGTCTTCTGAAGGCTAACCTGGAAACTAGGGCAAGTCAACATTACATTCCATTCCTATAGATCGTCATATAAGCGCAGGATGGCAACAGAAGACATAACTTGGAGAGGCAGAAAGTTTTGTTAGAAATTAGTACAATATTACTTGTGTTAGCATTTATCACGAAATCCAAGTCAGCCTCCGAAAACTTTCTGATTTTAGATGCCTACAAAATGTATGAAACAGTCATTACAGTTTGTTATTACTCCAAAAAAAAAAAACAATAAAAACTGTTAACCATCTTATAATTTACCCTTAAGGCTGTACCTCAAGGTGCAACAAAAATCAACACCACTCAAATATCCAGATAGTTTAAATAAAAGCAGCAAAAATTACATTTACCTTCTCTGTTATCCATCTCCTCAGCAGCTTCCTCACTGGAGGCCATCTTCATCATCATCCCTGCTGCACCTTCTCCCTTTTGGGAGTGTCTGCTCAGAGGCACAAAAAGACAATAATGAGCCACAACATAAATTATCATGGCTATCATCACTGCCACCATCGGCACAGCTACGCATAGTATCGGGCCAAACAAGACTATCATCGACAAAGAGGGAGAATCTAACTTTTCCCATGACACTGAATGAGGAAGAGTGTAAAATCTGTTCATTTGACTCCAAAAGATTACAGAAGTGACAAAGCAGACGGAGAGAACAGGAACTCACTGCTTCATTCCCAGGCTGCACGTGTGGGCTGAGGAAACAATACTGAGCAGTGTTGCTACCTCCCCCCCCCAACCAAAGCCCCTCTAACAGACTCTGATTACCATAAATCCTAACAATAGAGAGAAGCAGTACAGGCAAACAGACGGCACACATGAACACAAGCACACTCATACACATCTCATGTCTTTGGATACCTACCTTTCCCTCATTCTTTCTTCTCCCAGCGTGAGTGACTGAAACACTCTTTCCACCATCAAGTCACATGACCACTTGAATATGGAAAGATCTGCCGTGTATGTACGCAAACACACACACACACACACAGTAACAGACAGGGGAGGGTATCCCAAAGGAGGGGGCGGGTCATCAGAATTACAAAGTGGGGCAAAACGAGTGCCATGGTACAACTGCTGATGAGGAACAATTAAACTGCAGTGTATACACACACCCACAGACATATGCAATGTGTTCTTGTACTCATGAAAACACACTAAATATTGATACCAAAACATGACTTTTGATTTGGACTTCTGATTTAGAGAAAAATGACATCTTGGTTGAGACTTACTGTAAAAATGGCTGCTTATTTACTGTAAGATATCTAAAGGATTGATCACAGTTTTTAATTGATCTCTACTGCCCCTTTGTGGGTAAAAGACAGCAGTGCAGCAGCTCTTCAGCTTTGGAAAACACTTACAGATCCGCTGTGGATCTCATTCTCTTTCACAGGCTTGAAATAGACAGATATCCCTTATAATCATGTTTCAGCTTTTAAGACAGGACACCAGTATCTGAAATTAAATTTTCTTGCAAAGGAGATGGGTCTATCAGTAGAACATAGAGTGTTATCTCGATACCAGAAAGCACCAAGATGTTAGTGCTGAGCTTGCTGAACTTACAGTACTGAGGGGCAAAATTGAAACCTCACCTTTCCAGGAGAAAGTGAACATATTCCTCTGGCACATACTGCGCATGATCTTCCCTTTCGGGCTGGACATCAGATTGGTAGAACGACTGTCCATCAAACTGGTAATGACCGTGGTCAGACTCATACTGAATTTGACCATCAGCTTGATACTGAGAGCACTGGAGTTCAGAAGTGTGCACGGAGTCAGAGTCATCTCCATACAGGCCCTTCGTTAGATATTGAAACTTGGAACCTGAATTATGCAAGCCGTACTCGGCACTGACTCCGGGTTCATAATAGCTTTCAGCCGGCTCAGATCCGTACTGCATGGCTGTGGCATCAGTCGTAAACTCAGCATAGACATCTGCAGTGTTTTGCTGGCTGTTGGATTTTGTATCCACGCAGGCCGGGTTGGGACTCTGGTTTTCAGTTCTTTGGTCAATGTGGTGGTAGTTGTAGCCGTACTGGGTTTGACCCTGAGTTAAATTCTGACTTCCTGTCCACTCGTACGCAGCGTTCTCGTTGGCTGGCTGGGAGGAAAATTGTGGTGTCACATCTTGTTGGTGTCTTCTTCGAAGGGAACAGGGGATGGGGGATTGGTGAAGAGAGGGGAAATTCAGACAGAATTGTAAATAAAAATGGTATGCAGTGAAACTCCTCTATCTGCGTCCAGCCTATGTATTTTTCTTTTTTACTTTTAAGATTACCTCTTAAATGAATATATCAAACACACTCAAACAGCCAAATATACTCTTATTACAACTTAATGGCTTGCAAGAGTTTCATTCGACACATTCTGTTTGTTAGCTTGTTCAATAGTTTGGTGACTTTGGGTAGAAATTAAATGTACCCTATGGAGTTTCTGACCACAAGTAGCACCATGGAACATTTTTATTATGAGTGGCTTACTGTTTAATTTCTTCTTGTGATCGCGCATGAGAACACACGCTTGAACATGAGTTCACAGGTTTTGAAATTGCCTGCCGTTATTCTACTCGATGGTGCGTTGGGAAATTGCTACAGCAAAAGCAGGGAAGATGAGGACTATAAGCAAAGAAAACATGGATGCAAACAATGCAAGTTTTAACAACAAATTGGCTTCGCAAATGTTTGCTGAGGAGGGAAATGCATCCAAAGACTTTGTTAGGCCTCGAGCACACACACAATGTGGTTTGTTGAGTAACACTGAACGTAAGCAGTTTGTTTACATGAACACTCCCCAGGGTACAAAGTTCTAAGCCACCAAAACAGAGCGACACAAGATTCTGCTTTACAACTCAAAAACATGTGCCATTCATCCATATAAAACCATATCTTTTGATACGTGCGATAGTGTTGCCAAAAGCATTGCAATATTGATACATAATAATTAGATACCGAATATTCAAAATTGGTTTCAATACTCTTTTTTCACAGTATCTATACTCCAGTACTGATGCTTTTTTTTTTTTGCTCTCCTCTCCGACAGCATGTTGACACATGCACCGGCTGTAGCGCCCAATTAGTCCCACCTCCTCCAGAAGTAAATTAACATAGATGCTGTTTTGTTTCACCCACAGCGCACAAGCCTTGTTATATTTATCTTTTCATAAAATCTGAAATCTTATGATTTTTTTGTAAATTTTTCCAGTACAGTATCGAATATCGATATTTTTCAAGGTATTGTATGGAGGTAAGAAAATCCAGTATCGTGACAAACGTGTGTGCAATAATAAATATAGTAATTAACAGTCTGCTTCACATACAGTGACAGAACAAACAAACAACACAGATGTAAATATGATGACATGATCTCCTCTAATGTAAAGTTGAACCTACATGGGCAAACTTTTATTGTCTGATACATTGGGTATTACCTATGCACACACTCACACACCGGCTTGCCTGCATACACTCACACCCACACCTTGTAAGAGCGCTAGGGGAGCTGTTTCCATTAGCTGTTGTGGGGCTCCAGCTGTAATGAGGCAGGTAATGCATATTTAATGAGGCGTAAACAGATTTATAAAACGCACACACACAGAGCAGCAGATCAACGCTCGCTGTCGAACACATAGAACACATCCACACGTACACATGCACAGTTTGTTCCCAACTCAAACACACACACACACACAAATACTCATAATCTGTTTCTGTCACATCACTAATATTTATTCTCACGTCCTCTCTGTCAGTCACAGCCTGTCACTCATCCATTCGACACACACACACACACACACACACACACACACACACACACACACACACACACACACATCATCAAACTCAATTCCAGGAGGGCCTTGTAGCTCGATTTCGCCCTTCTGTTCAGCGATGCTAATATTCCTCTGATGTACAGACTCCATTGAGAAAGCTTTCGAGACTCAAAAACCCAGCGGAGAACGATGGGAGAGTGAGGGGAGGGGTGGTTGGCATGTGTGTGGGTGTGTGTGCAGGACAGGCAGATGTGAGCACAGGCATTTTTTATTCACTGGCTGTTAGCGGCTTGAGAATAGAACGTCTGTTGTGAATAATAGCAAGAATGCCGGATGGATACTTCTAAATCCGTAACTTGTAGCCTATCAGCACAATGCAACTTCACTTCACGTCCACTCTGTTTCGGAGGAGGCAGAAATCTCAGAGAAGTTGAACCGAAACTCTCTGCACGGCTAGATACAACCTAGATGTATATGAGAAAATATGTTTTCTTTTATTTCTGAAAAGATAATTTATTTGCATGTTGTTGCTTGACTTTTGAATAACTGTAAACGTGACAGAATTAGGATATCACAGCGCTTAAGACATAAACAAACGCTTTAAGGCCACTATTCTCAAACTGTGGTACAAGTACGACTGGTAGTGTGCAAGCTCCCCTGTAGTGGTAAATCCCAGAAATGTTTTTGGAAAGTGTTCTTAATTTAGTTTCAGCCTGCTACGTCGTCACGTTCAGTCACGCTGCACGCATATATTATCCATATTAGTTATTATTAGTTACTATATTAGTTAAAAACCAAACTCAAACTGTGATGGCAAGATTGTAAATGAGGGTTAAATGAAAGGTTAAAAAACACTCCAAACTTGGCTCTAAATGGGAACCTTTGGGAAGAAAAGCGCAGAGCAGGGGTATATTTTGAGCAGATGAAACTTAAGTTGACAACAGCGATCGGAGCACAAATGCTAGTGACTAGCAGCGCCTCTTAAGCTTCCACAGCACTTGCTAATGTTGGCAGCAAACAGTGCAAAACATGAATTACTTTCGAGAAACACTGCTTTAAGGTGTGTTGCTTACCTTAAAACGGGTGAATAGCTATCTCGAGAAGCTGCACGGTCTCCGATCTGTTGTTGAGTTGACCATTTATCACGATCAGCAGTCCTTACAGGTTGTTCATCGTAGTAATCCAGTGTACTCTGTAGGAATCTGTCCTTCTTTGGCTCCGCTGTTTTTAAATGTGTCTGCTGACTTGAAAACCCTCCAGTCAGCTCCTCAGTGAAACTTAGCAGATCAGAAGAACCTAATTGTTGTCTTTCTTCTGTCTCACTACATTTTGGAATATCAGAGTGCTCCGTATCAGTTTCCCTCTGCTCTTCCTCGTCATTCTCCTCTTCCATTAAATCTCCAGAAAAAGGTAACCCAAGTCCTCTGTCAGTAGAAATGCCTGATTCACTTAGTGGGGTACCAATAAAAGAGCTGGAGTGGGAGACCGAACTGTCGGTACAGACAGGTGATTGCGGTTCAGAATTGGTTCTAGGTGTGTCCTGCCCCCTCCAGACTTTAAATTCACCCAATGACGTAGGACATGGTGGAGGTGCAGAGGGTGACTGCCCACCCTCATCTGAATCTTCCATCGAGATCTGTGAATGGACATAAACTTCCTCTCTGGTTTTCAAGAAATGATCCGATGGATATCTTAATGATGGAGACATGCTTCTGGCGACAATGCTTGATTTATCGTCATCGTTTCCGTCGTCTGCCTGTGTTTGACTGCAACTTGTTGGCCTTGAATCTGACAGATGAAAAGCTTCAGAGTTAATTGTTGATTGGCTGGGAGTGATCGTTTCTGGCACCATGCAATGCTCAGTGGCATGATCAAGACTTGCTTGGTAATGAGTAGATAAAACAGCTGGATTTTGCTCTGTATATGTACTAAGTGGACTGTCAGTGCTCCTGATCATTTGGTTTTGCCTACTTTGTTCTGTGGTCCCCTGCTGCTCTCTTTGTGAAGCTTGGGCCTGGGATTGCAGTACTGTGGCAGCGTAGGAAAGCATGCTAAATGTCTCCATGGATCTTCTTGTTCCTTTTGATTGCCTGTTGCCATGTTTAGGCCTATCGCGCCACTCTCTCTCAGCTTCTTTCACTGTGCCAGACACAATGATGTATTCCATTTCTAGGCCTGATGATGAATCTCCGTCAGAATTGGACCGAAGTTCATCTCGACTACCTGGGAGAAGCCCGTCGGGGCTATACTTCATGGCGTCTTTCTCCCCCCCAGAGCTTGAGCTCAGAGACATGATTTCTGTTGTTTTACCCTCCTTTCCAGTGCTCTCATTATTGGGACCACTTTGGCTTTTTTCAGATTCAGAGCTATCATGTTTCTTGGAAACAAAATGGTCCCAATCAACAAGGCCTGGGGATAATGACTGGTCAGTCTGAATTTGAGTCCTGGCATCTTCTCCTGGACATGAAAGATGACTGGCTGAAGTGTCCTGAATGACAGTAGACGAGTCAACCAGAACAAACGGTGAATGATCACTGGGTTGCTCTATCCAGTCAGTTTCCTCTGATCCTCCTCTACTTTTGTTCTCGTACTTGCTCTCAACTGAACTACACCCACTCGTGATCATGTGGCCCAACTCACTAGTTCCCTCAAAAAGGAACACCTGGTTGGCTGGTTGTTCTTCATCTGAAATTACTGTTCTGTATTCAGTCTTTCCCAGAGGATCACCCATAGGTTGTGTCACAGCTACAAAAGGGCTAGACTGCCCCTCTAGCTGCAACATGTCTACTATGGGGCTAGCATAGGCATCAGGGGAGGATGTCAGGCTCCAAGTGCCAGCTCCTACATTGTCATACTCTGAAGTGGAGGTGACCATGCCAGGCACAGGTAGGTCCCACATGTCAGTACCTTGGTAAGAGGAAGTCCCGTCTTCTGAGTGATCAGATACCAAGTTCTGGATGTCATCGTCACCTGTTTCTTCACCCATCGTGTCACTTTCGGCTGCCTCTATGACTATTTTAACATTATGTTCATTACCTCTCCACCTCACTTCGTCGACAGTCTCACTAAGCACTTTGTGTATACCGCTCTCCTCCTCTATAGCTTTTTCTTCTTCCACCTGTTTGCTTGCACGTGTCTCAGGAGAATCACCACCATCCAATGATCCCGTGTGACTGAGGTCCTTTTCATTTTCAGGTCCCTCGGGGCTTGTTATTGTGGAAGAACTGTCTTCCCGTATGGTGGTGTTCCACATCACCATTCCACCTTCAGAGTATCCGAGTGGACTTTCCACAGATGTGCCTGCCACAACATTGGAGTTCTTCCCACAGAAAGAACCTGAGGTTTCAGACGAGTTGTCAGGGGTCGTGAGAGGTGATAGACTGTCATCTCTGATTGTCATATTCCACATATCCAGTGATTCTGGGTAAGATGTGGTGGTTCCGCTGTCTGATTTGAGAAGTCCCTTCTGAGCTGAGTACGTCCAAAAGTCTAGGAGCTCCATCTTTCTGTCTCCTTTCTTTCCTTGTACCCCTTCATCCTCTTCTTTCGATGTGTCTGGTGTTAAAGTGTTCAGGGTTTCTTTCTTTCTCGACAATGAGGATGCTTTTTCTTTTCCTCCAAGGATGCCAGCTCTGCATTTTCCAGTTACTTCCTCCTCTGGTGGAGTCAATTGCAGACATGCCATGGTAACAGGGTTCCATTCATCCTTAAGTGCAGTATCTAGGTTCCAGTTGTCGTATGATTCGGTCTGCTCAGTGATCAGACTAAGCTGGGGTTCAAGGCTTTTTCCTTTCTGGTGGACCTTCTCCGACTGTACAATTTCTTCTCTGCCTTCTTCTCCTGTCATATCATCAACTGACTCTTTCCCTCTTACATCTTCCAGAATATTCAGTGGACTCTCAGATTCCTTGATCCTATTCCAGACATTATTATCACTTGAGGTTGACGCTCCTTGTGTGTCAAAGCCAAGATCATCCCAGGTCTCTGACAATGACGATGACACACTGTCCTTATGCTGCAGCCCATTGATCCTTTCAACTACATCTTCTGGAAAGAATCTGACCCCGCAACTGCTAGGTGGACGACTGCCTACCACACTATTGACTGGGGTTGGAGGAACCACGGTATCAATCATGTAATTCCCATGAATTTGACCATGATTATCAATTGAAGAATTTCTACTTCCAAGCCCGCCCAGTGAATTGGGACCAGAGAAATCTAACAAGCTCAGCTCTTCAAGTTCAGAAAAGCTGGAGCTCTCTGCTCTTTTTTCTCTATCTGCTCTTGTTCCAGCATTTGCCAGTTCTCCTACTGTTGGCATAGAGTGGTCACTGCTGTGTAGAGGGTCAAAACTAAACAGGTCAGCGTTGTCACTCTTATTTCTGCTAGGGCGGTGTTTCCTCCTCTCCGGTGGGACAGGAGGGGAGAGGGATAATAACCCCAGGGGAGAGGGGTTTCTGAGGAAAAGTCCACCTGGTCCTGCTGCTGGTCCGCCTCCTGCTATAACTTCGCCCACTGGGCTGTCATCACTGAGGAACACTGAACTCTCTTTGGAGGAGCGGCTGCTGCGGATGGTGGTCATACCGCTGTCAGGGCTCACGAGCTCCCCGCCAGCACCGACTCCTGCAACTCCTGTGTCCTCTTCACCATCTGCCATCACCCTATATACAGAGACAAAACTGTCATTGCACTGTTTCAGTGTTTGCTTCAAGGCCTTGAATATATTGTTTTCAATCTCAGAATTCATGTTTTGATGACTTTACTGAAATTGGATGAAACAAAATCAGACCGATGCATTTTATTACCTTGCTACTGCCACCACGTCTCCGCCGCCTCCCTCGGCTCTCTCTGTGTCAGAACCATCCATGTCATTGATACCAGATGACCCCTGGGAAAACTCCACGCTACCTGCAACTCCCTCCGTGGAAGAGGTTCTACTGCTGGGGTGGCAGGCTAACACAGAGCTCCGCCGGTCAACAAAGTCCTTGAGGAGGCCTTGTATTTCTTCTACCAGCAGAGGAGGAGTACCGGAAAATGAGGAGGTGTTTATAGGGATGTGGTACACCTGGAAACTCTCCCTGGCCTCCAGTTCACCAGAAAGAGACCAGCTGGAAGACTCTTCCAACTCACAGCAGATCTGCAGTGAAAGATTGTAATGTTGTAATATCTTATATCTTGTCCAACAATAGTTTGGCATTTGAGGAAACATCTCTCAAGAATGAAAATTATAGTAGCATGAGTGGGTTGATAACACTCTTATGCCTGCCAAGTATATGAGGCTGCAGACAGCAGCTGGTAAGCTTAGCTCAAGACAAAGTGTGGTAAACAAACAAGCAAACAAACAAAAACTGCCCACCAATGTATGCTTTTTGTTTACTTTGTTTAAAGGTTGTTATTTTATGGGAGGTTATACAGGCTGCCAGAGCTTCTAAGCTAACAGCCTCTGGCTATAGCCGTATCTGATTAATTGACATCAGAGTGGTATCGATTTTCATATTAAACTCTCTTTATTAGAGCAAATAAGCAAGTTACCAATATTTTGGAACCATTCCTGTTAAGTTATGGATTGATTTTAGAAGCTGACTGACTTATGTAAGAAGGACTTAATGACAATCCTGCCTAACAGCAATAAACAACCTGTGTTGTCACTGACCATCCTCCCAACACACCTCTAGTGAAGATGCTGGTGCAATCCTTGATAATTTAGCAAACAAAAATCATAAGATGACAAGTAAATAAGAGTCATTACAATGCCTGTTTCCAGTTACCAGAGTTATTCATAGAGTGGTGTATAATACAAAAGCACTTCTGTTTCACTGTTGACATACTGTAGATGGCTGTGTTGGTCTTACATTTTATTTACCTGATTTAGGATATCTGTGTTGTTTGAGTAGACAGCCACCTGCTGGCGGGGATGATGAACTGTATCATTGATAGACAGGAGAACCACCAGAGCATCATAGCCATGGCGTTCACTGAATGATTTCAGCCCGTCCACATAACCATGCCAGTCCTGGAACAAGAATGAAGAGAAGGACAATAAAGGTATTAGAAGTGATTCTGGGGAAAGATAGCTGATTTTTCATTCTCATTCCCAGGTGATCACATACTGACACTTTGGGCTGGTAGGTATGGTCGGCCACCAACTCAAACTGTGATAACCTGGGAATGAGACTCAAAAATCAACAGTCACAAACAAATTGCATCTTTAAAAAAGAAAAGGGGGAAGTCATCACAATCAGAAATGTATAAGCCAAGCGGCTTGGCTGATGCTCCAACTTTCAAACTTTTTTTGAAATGTTCTGTTATTAATGAACAAATAATGAAAAAAAGCAATTATAATATTGATTGTAATGGTCTCAAAATGATTAATAAACATTTCCTTACATTTGTGGTTTCAGCTTTATGGGAAACTTTGTTAGACCCCTGCCTTTTATTGCGCATATGATTTAATTTTTTAAAAGTAGTTTCAAGTAAGCCTTCATCTGTAGCAATGAGAGACGAAGCTGTCAAAGCGCACAGAGGGGTAGAGAGACACTTTGTGATTTATTGTTTGGAAATTAACTGTTTGCTCTTAAAACAGCCACCATGCACAGATTATGGTAATTCTGTGACAGGCACAATGATTGATGGATGGAAAGTTGCATTAATTAATTGTTTTGTTTGTCAAGGGAACCCGCTTTTTCTTTCTTTCTGAAATGATTAACAACAATGTTATGGAAACCATAATTTGCAACGCAGGGTTACGCACAAAGTGTGCAAAGTGATACTTTTGAAAAACATATTTGCTTGATTAATCTAGATTTGTTGTGCAACTGTTTGTTTTGGGAAGTTCTCAAAATTGTTGTTGTGCTTATTTAAGTGGAACTTTTAAACAATGGAGATACTGTAGTTTTAGTAAAGCTAACAGAGGAACTCTGAGTTTGACAGTCATGTGTGTGTGATGTTCTTGAAAACGTATATCTGTTCATCGTGTCTGACTTGTACAAATGGCCCGTGTTTCTGGCTGACTTTGAGAGTGTGTTTGTATTTTATGTGTGCTGTGTCTTACAGTGTGTGTGGTCCTCTCTTTGCTTCAGCCTGTGTGTGTGTGTGTGTGACTATATGTGTATGGGTCCACTGAAAGTGATTGATGAGCGCTGCAGGCGCTGTATCTGCCCAGGCTGTGTCAATATTAACCTGTGAGGATGAGGGGGCTACAATACTCCTCCCCCTGATCTTCCCTCCATCCCATCTTTCTCTCTCTCCACAATATGGCTGCTGTCAGACTCAGGCCCATCAATCCTTACACACACACACAACTGTCACTTCACTGACACTGCCATTTCTCAACACTGATATCCTGATGAGTGCAATGAAGCCTCCCAAGATTCGTTAAAACACACATATTCACTCACATAAGTACAAACACACAAGAAAAGGCACATGAAACGATAACACACGCAGATACACACATCTATCCTCCTGCAGTCGTCTACTGTAATCTGAGTGTGTGAGCAAACATGCACCAGTATGTACACATATGCGGTCTGTAAAGGCAATAAACCATAAACCTTCATGATTTACAGTACAATGTACAAAGAAATGCTCAAATGATGCTGATACTTTAAAGCTACTTCCCAACTGCGTGCATATGCACACAGAACTGCACACACACACACACGCTCACACACACAGGCAGGGAAATATCGTCAGAAAACGAGCAGAGTGCAAATCTCCCAGATAACACGCAGGGCGACAGTCTGTCTGCCATTTGGCTCTTAACAGAGTAAATTACTACTCATATTGCCTGCCCCTCCTCTTCCTCCCTCTTTCTGCCACCCCCAGATATCCAGATTGCCTTTTCTTATAAATTACCAACATATTAGCTACTAAAATCTACTTGCTAACTGTCTCTAAGAAAATCAGCATCCGGACACAGAAACCTGTTTCTCATTTGTTGAGCGTCTGGTAAGCTGAGAAATCATAAGAAAAAAAAAAAATGTCCCCTTAAAACTCTTCACTGTACTTACTTTTTATTATTAGCTGTGATTTGTCCTAAGAACAGACTGGAATAAATAATCCAGCAAACATTTTGAATTGTGACTGTTCAAATTTTTAAAAGCGTGTTTTTGACAACATGTGTGTTGTGTCATAAAAAATACTACAGTTACTACACAATCAAATCAAAAAGTGAGGCCTAGTGTCACACAGAAATCGTTCAGTCATTTCTTTCAGCTGCAGAACAGCACGTTGTTTAGAAATGACGAGTTTGTAAAACAGTAAGCAGTCAAGTAGTCGTCAAAATCACGCACTCTGCTGAAGTTACATTTGTTGGCGGTGATGTTTTACTGATGCACAAGTTTGTTTTTATCTGTTCAAAGTTGAAACTAAGGAAATCTTTTTTTTGAAAAAGAAAACAAAAAAAACAAAAGAAAACAAAAAAACAGAAAAATAAATATGACAATTATTACAAGTAAGAAAATGTACAACACAACTTAAACATTGTAATCTGGGAATGGGGAAATTAACACATGAAGTAGTAAATTAAGATTTTAATATATCTTTTACACACAGCTGAAGAAAAAAAAATGTAAGTTTTTTTTTTGATTACGGGTTAAGGAACCTCGTTGGTACTGATGTGTGGGATAATGCAACTATGCCAGCAGCAGAACAACTGGGAAAAGAAAAACTTCACTCCTCTGTAGATATTCTACCAATTAGAGCTGCAACTAACAATTATTTTCATAATAGATTCATCTGCTGAGTATTCACAGTTAATCATCTAATCGTCAATCTAAACTGATGTTCTCAAATTGTTTTATTTGTTACCATAAATGACAAAGAAATAAAGCAAATCCTTACAATTTATAAGCAGGAACCAGCAAATGATCTATTGAATGTCAAAATAGTTGGTAACTAATTCTCTTTCGATCGACTAATCAAATTAAGCGACTAATCGTTGCACCTCTACTTCTCCCTCTTGGACATGATTTCTGATCCTCTTGACTCCCAAGATGCTTCACTGCGAACACGGCACAAGTTTCTGCACACAACTTAAAGTGATGGAATGCAGTTGAAGAAATTTTTTTGTAGCATCTCCCAGTGTATGACAACTTTTCACTTACCACGACAAGAAATTTGTACACGAAAGGGGGAATTTTTCTCCCTTTAACCTCAAAGATAAACTCTGTGTGTTACATCTCTTGTTTTTCTTTCATCTGTGTTTTTATTTCACCCAAATCTTCTCTCTTCATTCTCTATTTTTTTCCCCTCCATCACCTGTGTCACCTTTCTTCACTGTTACATTTTGCCCTCCATCTCTTGCTTTCACACACTTTGCAGCCGCATTTTTCTCCCACACGAGGCCCCAATCCACACACACACACACACACGCATACGCATGCACACACACATGCACACCCTCCCTCTCTCTTTGGTTGTCTTTGCTCCACAGGTAGCAAGTCTTTAGTGGCTGCTTGCAGTTCTCCCAACCTGCCATCATTATGCACAATAGCCTTAGGTACAAAACTCAGGCCTCATAACTCACGCCCCGCGCGCGTAAATTCCCGTGCAAACACAGTCAAAGCAAAAACACATTTCCTGCTGTCGCCAACATCTCCGGCAAAGAATTAATCAAGCGTTCATCCATTTAGGCTCTTTGCATACCCTTTCCGTCAGAACACAGAACGCTAAGAGAGTTGCGAGTTCTTCTCAGGCGATCGTTTCGCCACCCTGATGAATCCATCAAGCGAGGTTTGATTTATACATCTGTCTGTGATCACAGCGGTACAGCTACAGCAAATGGGGTGGCAAGGAGCGAGCTGACACCACCCTGCTCAAACACACACATGCAGACGCACGCACACATGTGCAACATATACCGCTCACCACGCACACATGCACAGCCAAACTCGCACACGCATGTGCTCACATGCGCTCTCGTTCACACTCATGCACTCACACACACACAAGTACACAAGAGTATTACTGCTTATGAAGTTTTTGGAGAGACAGAGGGAAAAAGGGAGGGGGGTAAAAGTTTGCAGAGAAAGAAGCCCAAATGTCTTTCTGTCTGTCTTTCTCATATGGGCCTTCTCCGCATGCTTCATTCACTCAGCGCTAAGTGCGGGGATTTGGGGGCCAAGATGCAAGCGCTGAGTCTATAAATGTTTTGTTTTGTTTATTTGTTTGCCCTCAAAGCCCAAGGAAGCCACAGGGGGAGAATGAAAATGGGGGAAGCGAACGAATGAGTGTTTCAGAAGAGATGATGATGAGGAAGAAACATCTAAGTTACTTAACATACAGTATGATGACTGTACTGTGTGGCAGTTTTATAGACCCCTTCGAATAAATGTCATATTTTTTGTATATGAAACAATTCATATAATTTGCGTAACAGCCAAACAAATTTCAAACAAAATATTTCCACAGAGCAGATAAAGTGATGCTTCTTCGTGTAATCCTTATGAGTGTCTGAATATATTCCAAGAGCCTCAACAAAAACAACACTAAACAGAAATGCGTGTGCACTTTAGTGTCCTGACGGCATCGGCAAAATCCCAGGCTTCTGTAAATAGGATGCTATGTTTATGTTCACGTAGATTTATAAGTCATAAGTACCAGGAAGAACCAGGAAGTCAGAGGGGAGCAGAAAGACAGAGGGATGGAGGGGAGGGGCACCCTGACTTCCTGGTCTTCAATCTTAGTCCCTGGGAGGCCCACCCTGCACCTGCTGTCTCCTAGTGCCTCTCATCAGAAAGGCATTTACAGAGCGCCGTGGCTGCGGGCCCCTTCATTAGCGAGCATAATTATTTGTGCAAGTGGCGTAGGGCAAAACTGGCCCCGCATAAACAAACAGAAGGGCCGGAGGACTGTGAACAAACAACACATTAGAGACAATCAACATCGCCGAGACGAAACCTAAAGCGTACCTCGGATGGAGCGACGGACACATACACATTGTGCAGGAGGAACAAAGGACAAGCAAATCAACAACATATAACACGACAGCAATGAGGACAGAAAAATAGAAACTGACGTAAAAGAAAAAAATGTAAAGTCGTACGCAGATGCATTATCCTTTAAGGAGATACTCGTGCATACACGTCCACAAACACACACACAGTTAAAATCACCGCGTCCGCACAGAAACAAAAGATGAGTGATTTTGTTTACTGAGAAACAGAGAAAACTAACAACATTGCAGTTATTCGGATATATTGCTGGAACGCTGGATGAGCCCGTGTTCATACGAGACAAACTTTCACTACTTTCCCACTCGTCTCTACACGAGTGGAAACAACTTACGGAAGACAGAAAACTCTAAAATATATTGTTATACTTAGAAGTCCATATTAACACACCCCAAAAAACACATTATTCACATATTCATGACTGTGTGTGTGTGTGTGTGTGTGTGTGTGTGTGGGTGACTGTGGGCTCCTGTCCTTCCCACAGTTCATCAACTCCACAGCATGACAACTCTTTATCCGACCAATGCTTCATCTGCCAGCGCTAATTACTGAGCCATGAAAACCTCTGATACACAAACACACACTCACTGGCATGAATATGTGAACAGTGTGTGTTTTAACTGAGTTTCTTAATATGGGTGTTTCACAAAAAAAACCTTCCGTACGAACAAGGAAAGCCTTCCTACTACTACTCTCTTAGCCGTCACGTCTTTCACATCTACAGGTGATGCTGCGCGATGACGGCGTGCCCTTGAGCAAGGCACTTGACCTCTTTTGGCTCCTGTGGTGCCTCTGTTGCTTGCTGACACAGTGCTGCGACCAGTCTAAATACTTTTCTACGCCGAGATGTCAAGCTAACAAAAACAAAAATAGATGTAACAATATCAAATGATATTAAAGGCTGCTGATAATTCCTATTGTAAAATTTCAACATGCGCGTTTCAAGAAATAATTTTTGGCTCAAAAAAAAATCTAAGCAAATATCGAACGCATCCGGGATTATTTCAAATACACAATGATCACAGGGATTGAAGAAGCATGTATTTATCTTTAGTCTTCCCCAAAGTTAACATGTATACTGGGCATGCGTCTCTGCATCAATTACAGAGCACAGTTCGCGTTATTCGTTCACCAAACCGCTGATCGAGCACATAGTTTGCATAGAACTGTGACAAAAAGACAAACTGTGTGAGGCTGCTATCACGGGTCTTGGCTTCAACTATTCAAGCAACAATAAAAACACAGCCTGGGCTCTGAATGTGGAAATATCTGTAGCTGTGAGTTCATTTACTACGATTCAGTGTCACATAGTCTTTAGAAAGTAGACGTGTGAACTTCGGCATTAAGGGCACGAGCTCAGTGTAGTTAGAGTTAAAGCAAAAGTTACATTCTTGTGGGACCAACAGAGAATTTGCCTGCTGGAAGAAACAATATTTACAATGTGTAATAAAGCAAAGATGGAACTGACTGCTTTCACAGCTTTATCTCCGCCGTGCCAAATACATGCGGTGTGACACCTTTAACACAGCTGTTTGTATATGCCGAATCACAAACAAGCCTCACAAGCTAATTCATATAATTGCTGCGCAGTATCACAGGAAATGCTTTTCATTCTACAGCAGTGTTTATTTATTTTTTTTTTGCAAATGTAGCCAAACACGAAAATATGAATATATTTGCCTTCTACATGTTTAAATGCAGCGCACACTGATTCAAATGGTAGACAAAAAACATGCAGGCAGGCGGGCGCTGTGATTTTAAGACGCTTCCTCTATTCATTTCCACGTTTCCCTCCCGTAATAGAGTTGCACACAGACTGACTAATGTATGTTTGTACAGTATACAACAATACATTAGTCAGTCTATACGATGCGTCCATATCGTTATGCCAAACACACTGAAGCTTTTTCTTCCGCTAACTAGGCAATCACAGCCTGATTTTTTTTTTTTTTTTGTATGCCAAAATCTAACTCTGTCCGCTTTAACTGCTATCAAACGTGCGCACACACACACACGCACACACACACACAGACAAAAAAAAAACACACTTTGACAAACACATAACACATAAACCATTAAAGACTAATTGAATCTAATTTATTTAGTTTTCTGGAAAGAATCATTTAAGGCAGAACTTCCCTAAGCCCCCTCAATAAATGACACTCTCATACCGTTTTGCTCTCTTTTCAAACACAATTAAAAAATAATATATAAATATATACACACTGCAAATGACATGCATATAAGGAGTTCATTTTGGAGCCCGATCTCAGGTCATTAGTAACCCACCATGACGCTGTGGAGTTGGAGGGTCCGCTGGCGACACAGAGGCCCCTGGCCATTTATTCTATATTAAGTCTCTAATGGGCCCTCTCTCTCTCTCTCTGTCGCTCTCTCTCTCTCGCTCCTGACACACAGCATGTAGGCACAGCGCTGGTAAAATATGCACAGAAAGTCCGGTGTGCACACACAGACAAAGCCATTCAAATGAATGGTTATTTATTCGCTAAACGAGGATCTGGGTGTTTAATGTTCCTTGGACGTTAGGTAGTTTTCTGGGGGAGGCAGAGCCATACCCCTACGGCTACAGACATCATTTATTTTACACATAGCCTAATACCGCACGCTAGGCAGCCGCTGAGAAAAATGGGCTTTGGAAGTGAGAGGGAGATATAAAAGAAATAATGAATGATTTTTTTTTTTTTTTTGTGGTGTTGGGGGGGAGATAGTGGTGGTGGTGGTGGGAGGGGGGTGAACACATTAGAAGCTGCAGCGGGGAGAAAAGCAAGGGGTAGGCTTAAAGGCTTAAAGCACCCTCTGTGTGTGCGTGTGTGTGTGTGTGTGTGTGAAGAGGAAGAACAAGACAGCGACAGAGAGAAAGATAGAAAAGTCAACACAAACATTCCACAAATGTATGTATGTTTCAGTGTGTGTGTGTGTGTGTGTGTGCGTTGGGTTTGAAGGTATCAGTGGGGAGGGAGGTGATACCTGGTTGTGTGTGTGTGTGTGTGAGGCTCTCAGGCCTCCATCTGCATCTCATCCAAATGCAGAACATCACGACATCAGAGGGGCTCCTCACATGCATAACGACGCCTTCCCCAAAATACCGCGACGCAGGTGTGATGTATCCAAAACATCAACGCCATCAAAAGTAACTTCGTAAAACAATCGTGTTATTCTGTTTTGTTGGCAAAGTTCTGTCTCGTCTCTCTTTCAACGGACTACGCAAGTTATCCAAAGCTTCGACAAAAGGACGAGGACGGCACTGTATATATAAAAAAGAACCAGTCAGGCTAATGAGGCCATTCGTTGAAGTAATAATTCAAATTATCAGCCAACAGTTCTATGTCAGAACATTCACCTTCACATATCACATGTGTAGAATTAATTTGTAGCATTCACATTGTTTTAATTGTTATCATGTACTGAGAAATATCCCACACAGCTCCTCTCTAAGCACTTGTGCTCCAATGCTACTGGTCAGGTATTGTAGATAAACTGTGTGTTATATTTGGTGTTTCAGTGGAGTTTCCTTTCTCTGCCTTCTAGATCTACATACAGTATAATAAACAAGAGATTGTTCTATTGACTTTTGCCACTAGGAAGGATATATGTTGCTTTTCAGATCAAGATTATTGTTCCAACAAAAAAGTTGTGGCATAATCTTCTTATTATAGAGCATGCATGCATCAGTGTACACTCTCTACAGTTTGGGACCTTTACGTAGAGCATATGAGACCCACGCTGTTATCTTTCTCATTACAAAAGTGTCCTAAACGAGCCTCTCCCGTGTACCTCTGAACCTTTACCATCACAGTGGTGCATCAGTTCACATTTAGCTTTTTAATCGACTGGACCACAACTAGACAGAATCAGGCATTTTAAGCTTTTTCATTATACAAACATACCTCCTTATCGGTGGTCGCCGACGTGAGCGCTATGGTCATCTCTCCATCGGAAAACTCCTTCAGCTCCAGAGTCAGCAGCTGCTCCAAGTCTACATCCAGTCAGCACACACAAACAGACTAACAGTTATATAAAACACACACAAAAAGAGTACGAAACGTTTTCATGACGGAGCAAACACAAGCATGAATGCGCTGTCCAGGAAAGGGTTTCTAGGAATCATATCAACTGCTCGACACAGAAAGAACCTCTGTACTGTAATAAAAACTGTCCACTATTTGATAATAGCCTTTTACAAAATAATAAAAATATACCTCAAATTACAAAATCTTATGCGGTGAAGTTGGAATAATAATCTCCATGTTCAAATATGCCCCCTGCAGCTTCGCCTCACCATGCTGACCCGCGGTGACATCACTCCATTGCTCCAACGATCTCATGAGCTCCTCCAGTTCGTCCGAGCGTCGGCCACGCTTGCTCCACAAAGCGTCACTCTGCAGCTGCAAGGCCTCTGCAGACACATAAACACATGTTGGTGCATCCAGCACGCGCACTCTGGCTCTTGAGAAGTTTGTATAAATTCAGCATAGCATCAACAATTTCGTACGAGATGACAGATTGTTAATTTCTCCCTTTCAGAAATAAATCTACAAGCAAGTAACCAGCACTGCACCAAAGATAAATCCAGAGACAAATCACTTCAGGTCAGTGATGGCCAATACTGATCAATGACCATCAATTACTGAATGCCCTTTTGACCTCTTGTGACGAGCTGAACTCGGTCAGTACTGATGTGGATTCATTCATACTGTCCTTTTTTGACACACTTTTAATTCATTATTTAAGTCAGGGACAAAGGAGGGTCATGGAAAACTTCTGTCCTCTTGGTGAAACTGTGTGATGAGATTCAGGTTTAAATCGACCACTTCGGATATAAACACTTAATAATTTGCTCTATTTATGCGCCATCAAATATTTCCCAATGCTCCATTTTAATCAAAACAACTCACTTTGCAGAACATGTACAGTACAACTGTAGCAAGTACTTTTCATTTTCTTAAAACAGACATAAATCTAATTCAGTATTTAAACCCACAGAATTTCTGTAAGTCTTCTGGTAGCATATTTCTTCCGCCAGACTTTGTAAGGATCAGGAACTGAGTTGAGCTACAAGCTTCTTTAGGAATCAGTGGACCTGGAAATGCACCATCCAAAAAACTCTCACAGACAAATACATAAGGAGTGAACTTCACACAGAACATCACTCTGCTGCTCAGTTCACTTCCCCTCTATCAGACCATTGCCTGTCTGTCTGTCTGTCTGTCTGTCTGTCTGTCTGTCTGTCTGTCTGTCACAGTGAGCGATGGCAGAGAAGAAAAGCAGCAGAGCGTCACTGAACAGAGATCAGTGATCGTGTCTCCTGTCCAACTTTTTTACAATGGAGTACTTGTTTGTCAGCCTTTACACCTTGCACTCACCCACACAGACACACACACACACACACACGTTGCAAACTCCATCTCTGTTTTATCATTTAGGTGACAACTATTTAAAAGTTTTCAGATGTATGTTTTCATCATCCATTAATGAGAATACATATACATACAGTACACACATAGGGACAAGTCTTTTGTCTCTGCCCTTCTCTACTTTTGACCTTTTCCTCTATCGATGGCCTTTTATCCCTTTAAATATATACTCGTACAACTTTTCTTACATTACCAGGGAAATATAAATACCTGACAAAACAGAAACAACTTAACAGGATAAACTAAATTTAAAAAAAGAGTCACATAATGGGACTCTTTCACACTCTTCCCCCACACACACACTCACCCCCCCTCATCTCTCTCTTTCTCCATCTCTCCTGGTGGGTGTTAAGCGAGTCATGTCAGGGGATTTGTGTGTGTCCTCCTTCACCGCCCCATTACTCCCCCTGGGGGGTTGCCTGCGCCTCCCTCACCTCTGAGAGTCTCCCCCAGCGATGCTCCGATGTGCTCCGCTGCCTCTTGAAGAATCTCCCTGGCGACTGTTGTCACCGCGGACGAGGCCCCATCATCCCCTGCGTCCTGCTGCCCGTCGTGATGGACCACTCGCAGGATGCTGGACTCCAAAGTGCGGTACTCAGAGCTAGGAGAGGGAGGAGACGGGGGTACGAGGAGATATGGATGGCTGCAGGGGAAGGAGCGATGATTGTGAGGCATTTGCATAAATACAACTCCCCTTTGGGTCATGAGTGATGAACACACGCAGGCCCGGAATACACACCCAAACATACTCTTAAGCTCATTTTCGCATCAACAAATACAGTCGGCTCAGCCAGAACCCACTGTGTCCGCATATGTTTGTAGTCTGCGTGTGTGTGTGTGTGTGTGTGTGTGTGTGCGTGCTTCAGCATCACCTACAAACACATTAATCAGTGTTGGGCCAGTAAAAAAGAAAACATCCTAAATTCACTAAACCTGCTTTCAGGTACGGTTTTAACAACTTCCCCAGAGCCTCGTCTATAAAGCAGTTAAAGATTAGCTGAATTTATCTACAGACTGGTCTAGGGTGTGTGTGTGTGTGCGCGCTTTGTCATGATTTGCATATGTGAGTGTGTACCTATCTAGCAGCCCATCTCTCAGCAGCGTGACTGTGAGTTTTTCACCGTGATGAAGCTTCACAAGGTCTACGTCGTCCCTCCACAGCAGCGAGCTCTCGCGGATTTTCACCCGCTGCAGATACCTCACCGTCTCCCCGGGCAACACAACGTCGTACCGCCGGCCGCAGAGCACCGGCACACACACTCCACCTGACGGTTCCTTCTGGGACACAAAAAACGAAATGAAAATGAACAGACTTGGAATCAAATGATCTCACAATTAGTTAAGAAAATAGCCCCTTTAATTTGATTAGATTAAAATGTAAAATATGAAATGTAGCATGACACCAGATTGTTGCATAGATGGGTGCACCAAAAACTAATCAAATCAATTAATTAAATGACATTCAGATGATGAGATCTTTATGATGTAGTTAAGAGACATGAGAATACTTGGCTACGAGTTACCACTATAGTGAAAGTATCTTTACGTATACAGGGAACAAACTTATCAGCATCTCACTGGAACCGATTTCTACAATGACGTGAAAGACATTTTCATCGTGCATCGTTTGAGACGTGAGTGATGTATGAAAAAGTTCTGCCCAAGCGCCACTCCTTTGTTTAATAATTGATATATTGGCCCTCGTGGCCAGCTGCTTTTTAATTTGTGTTTTTGCATAAAATACTTAACACCCAAATAAATGAATTACCATGGTTCCAGTTTTTAAACAATTGGTAATCTGACAGATGGAGCTTTTTTTTTTTCAAAATAGTGCAGTACTCTGAAACATGAAAGGGAGATTGTGCACAATGGAAACCACTTTACCATAAACTGTGAGACAGTTTGTGTTAATGCACACACAGTTTATGCACATATCCAATAAGGTACATGTTCCAGTGTGGAATAAATGGACACCACTCTCCCACATTGCAATGCAAAAAGGAAATTGGTGGTGAAAACAAAGAAATAACAACACATTTTTAAGAAGAAATTGTATCATTCTCAGGTTTGACTGATGTCCAATGTTGCATCATTTCCTGTTGAAATAAAATGCTTGAATATGATTTTTGTGTGTGTACATAACAGTGTATTTTATGGGTTTGTGACACAGCACAAGGTTTTAAAGTGAGGGCTGACAATACAGTTACATTCAGACAGTGCTGCAGAGCACTGATAGGTCATGTGCCTTTGTATTAACAGTGTTTTAAGTAGAAAACACATAAGGGGTACACACACATACGCAGAGAGAGTCCATGTTACCTGGCTGAGGTGTAGTGCCAAGCACAGTGTCGCAGCCACTGTGTCAACATCTGGCTCTGGTCCGCCTAAAACAGCATGGATGGGACCCTCGAACACATCCGCCTGGAAACGCACACAGAAAACATAAAGTGTTATTTGTGCCCGAGGCTGGGTGGCTTCATCATTTCAGTGACACTTAATCTATTTGTTTTACAACATCTAACGGAGGAAGCAGGCGACAGTCCTGTGTGTTACTGTTTGATTTGATGGCCGATGTAACTGTCTCACTTGAAACTTGACCCGGTGTTGGATGACTGCAGCATTCTGTAACCAACAGTATGCATTAATAATGCAATCCTGGCGCTGCGAGAAGATTTGGTTCGGGCTTGAAAGGGAATATTATCCAGCGCGCTCTACACTAAGAGGCACAGTCGGCCGTGAAAGTGTAGCAATCTGAATTAGCGAGAGCAACTTTTTCACTGCTAACTCAGAGAAACGCGCTTTATCAGGGAAGTGATGAGTTCCATTAATTTCAACAAACAATGCAGATAAACTCTCCTCATTTAGTTTAAGTGGACACTAATGACAGCGCCATTACTAAGATTACACATTCATCTCTGGGTGAAAAAGGGCAGAAAATTAAGTTTCTCCCTTATTCACACAGCAGACATTTTAAGAAACCTCTCCTGACTTTCGTAGACGGATTCCACCATTGGTATTAAAATACAGTATATAGGTCAGCTCTTTGGACGTTCAGTATGAGTATTTTAGGGATTCAACACATGATAGAATTTAACAAATGCTTTTTTAAAGGCATGCATCCTTGTTGTACTTCCTGAGAGTATAGAAACAGAGCAGAATTCTTGGTAATTGGGAAACAAACTCACCTTCGACCACCTCCAGCTAGCACTGGGTGTCCTGTGTCAATCAGTGATGTTTTATCTACAACAGATAAGCTGACTCACTGCCCCTGCAGCCTGCGCCATTAATCAAGAAGCAAAATGTGGATACAATGAATATGCTGTCTATCTGTGGCTCATCTTAATGGGTTTGTAGGATGCTCTGATGGAAGAAAATGAAGCAGCGGAGGGGAAGATGCAGGTTTACAGAGACGAATATCAGTAGGAAGCCTTGCGTAATCACGTTTCTTGGCTCGATTCTTGCAGGTATCCCCAACTGGCAACCTTACGGTCACCAGCTCAGTTGTGTGTCCTCGAAAAATCTTCCCCCCTTAGCTATGCTTTCTAGCTTTGCGACTTCAAAGGAGATCTGTTATGATTTTTCTAGTAAATGTAAAAGATCTTTAAAGTCCAGACCAACAGAAGCTCCTCTCTCCCACAAAACACTGCTCCTGAAACGCCTCGTCAGTCAGCCTTTAATTCCGTGACTCTGTGACATCACGCTACATCAAGGAGTCACATATTTGCATAAATTATGCACAGCTGCTCTGATGCTGTCAGCGGTGCTGGGTCAGGCATGTGTGAGCTGACCAATCTGACGGAGGCAGGGCCTTAAAGAGACAGAGCCCCCCCTCATAAAACCCTCATAATACCATTCAGCAATTCATGCAAGAATCAAACATTGGTGTCTTACTTTGCTACCAGAAATGTATAATATATATGTTCAAACTTGTTGCATGATTGGGTCTTTTAACCCTCTTTTGACAGAATACCTTACCAATGCTATGTTTCGCATGCTGTAAACAACAGTGCTGCTGTCCAATTTATCACCGATGATGATATGTTTATAGATTGCACTCCTCCCGTCACAGTAAACAATTATTCACGTCTTTCTTTGTGTGAAAGCGCATCATTATGAGAAAAATGCAGTCGCATTAACGAGGTGCCAACATCTGACGTTTAGACATTAACAGTCGGCTCATACGGAGCAGCAGCGCTTTGTTCACATTCAAGCGATGTTGATGGAATGTGAAAACCTGGAAATCAAACTATTAGCAAACACAAATGTTTTTATAACGACAACATGCATTTTGAAGGATGTTACAAAAAAAAATGCAAAAAAAGACGCTTTTATATTCACGCGGCAGAGTTTTTAAAAAAACTGCAGAAGCAGTAGTTTTAGTCGAGCCTGCTGATATTACTTCAAGCAGATTACAGTAGTTAAAGCACATAATTTATGCAATGTACAATTGATTCGGCAGCTTTCCCTTGTGGACGATCTGCAGCTGGCTGGACGTTAGTGAAAGGAAATAAACTGTGAGTGAGTTACAAGTCAGTTCTAAATGTTACCTGTGGTGGATTGACCAGTCTTACTCTTTATCTGTCAGCTGATTTCATGCTATGCAAAAATTAACTTACGTCAGCGGCTGTGGCTTTAAGACTGCAGCGACTCTCAAGCTTTTATTTACTTAGGAAATCTTGCGTTCTCAGACGATCACCCTGAAGGTTTAGCTAACACTTAGCACATTTGTTGACACGTCAAATATATAATGGACCTTAATGCCGTACAGAGATGAATAAAGCTCCGGTAAGAATGCATACGGAATGAAGTGTCTTGTTTCTCCTCAGAGGGCCTCATCATCGAGGCCAGATGGATAAACGAAATGAGGGGAGAAGAAATGAGAGGCCAAAGCACGGAGAGGGAGGGGAGGAGAGAGGTTAGAGGCTGCTGATTAGACTGAGAATGAAAAAGGAAGGGAGTGTGTTGAGATTGAGGTAAGGAGGGCAATGAGTTCGAAGAGGCTTATTGGAAAAGGGGAATATATGGAGAATGGGCAGCAGGATGATAAGTCAGACCTGTCGAAGGGGTGGAGGGGCAGGAAAAAAACATGGCGGACAGACAGGTGAAAAAATGTGATAGGGAGAATTAAGAAAGGAGCAGGAAGAAATTAGATAAGAGGGAGTGAAAGTGTGAGGCAAATAAGTGGAAAGGGAAGAAGAGGACACCGTGAAGAGGGGGAGAGATGGGTGGAACAGAAAGAGGAGAAGGTGTGTGAGAAGGAGAGAAGAAGAGGGGGAGGAGGTCTGCAGCCAGCGGAGGGAGAGAGAAAGAGAATAAATCAATACGAGATAGAAAGGAAGCGATGCATTAGCAGGAGAAAAAAAGCTACTCAGTGTCTGTTATACTGCAGCGGGAGAACATCTGTATGTGCGTGTGTGTGTGTGCGCGCGTGTGTGTGTGCACGAGCATGCATTGGCCATCTGATATCCTTCAATCTGAGTGCTCTCCCTCTGAGCGCTATCTCCGTCTCACCACGATCAGCCCCTCTCCGCTCCTATGAATCTCATTTAGATGCCCAGCTGCCTCAACGTATACTTTCAGCACAAGCGTCCCTTCCGAAAATGAGGAGATTCGCCCGCTTACAGCAATCGCTCCTCGTATAAAAGCTGTGGGGAAGTTCAACACACCCTTTTAAATGTTTTCTAACAGGGTACAATTTTTTTTTTACAACAGTGGTGGTTCGCAACCATCGGAGCAACCGGAGCCTGTCCGAGCACATTACAGTGAGGTCAGTGACACGCTTTGAACGAGTCACTCGTCCGTCACACGCAGAAAAATAGTCAACCAAACCTGAGAACAGTCTCAGTCGACCAAGTTTCCACTAGTCGGTTAGTGGGCGGGAAAACAACAAACCTCGCACTCCATTAAAGAGCTGCACCTTGTCATCGAACGTATTAGAGGGATGGTTGCAATCCAGACCTTTTCTCTTCTAACACAGTAGCCGCTAACCGTGGCGAACTGTAGCTGCTTGTGGCTCAGTTAGCCGTGCAGCTAGCCAGGACGAGCGGACCACCGGGAGGAGTTTTTCAAGCCAGGGTTGGAGAGCGCTGGCAGGGAGCGGTGCCAGAATGAGCACCAGAACCGGAATCCAGCAGGTGGGCAACGGAACCGGGCTTGGCAGACTCCCAGTGATGGAAGCTTGGGAGGCTGCCCAGGACATTTGACTCTAGAGACGAAGGCACGATGGGTTCGAGCCATGAAGTGGCAGAGGACCGAGTTTGTAGTGGCTTCATTTGTAAATATAAATCATACAGTGTGGTAAAGCTGCTGTAAGCATTATTTTCTTTTCAAAATAAGTGTCAAATAGCTTTATATTCCAACAGTTATCATTGTTATATGAGCTAACAAATGTCTCTCCTCCCCGTGCACATGCAATAAAAGAGAAAATACATTTTACTGGTATCCCTGCTAAATTCATCCAATCAGGACAGAGAAGTCCATAAAGAGGCGGTCCTGTCTGCTTGTGGAGAGCAAGATCCTCCAGCCTCATAACAAAAACGAAAGGAGTCATACAAGCGTGGTTACGTAGAGAGGAGGGAAGGAAATATGAACAGGAAGTTCAAAACATCAACAGCTACTTGTTTTTGTAAAATCAGAAGTTATTCCTTGCTGTCTTTGGCGTTTTGTGTATCGCGTGCTGTGTTAAAATGCTGTTCAACACAGTCAGAATCATTAATGTTGCGTGCCCCCACAAAAAGTTTTAAAAATTCAATTAACATCAAAAACACACTGTGACTAGTCAACTAATGGCTGGAACTAAGGGCTAGGTAAATCCTTAGTCGGAGACAGCCTTAATCTCTACTAATTATACCTATGGGAGTCTCCTTTTCACCTGGACAACATGTCTCTGGACGCCGAGACAAAAGTGAAACATCCAGAGGGAAAACTCTCTTAACACAGACAGAACACATAAAACTGCACACATGAAGGACCTGGGCTGAGAACGAGACGCGAGCTCTTCTCGCTGTGCAGTGACAGCGTCAGCCACAGAGCCACACTACATCATTCCCCTAATATACATCAATACATTTACACTTTTTAGGAATTTATATTCATTACATCTGATGCTTTTCGCCATTTGTTCCAGACAGAAAAGACACAAACACTCGATGATATGTGCGGCAAATATCGAGGGACACAAACACAGTGTTCTCTGCTCAAAGAAAATACGAAAAGAGATTATTCAAATGTGTGACTTACTATCCACTAACTTATGACAGATGGCATCAACATGCCGTTTCTTTTATTCCTTTTGGTTGGGTGTGATGTTTTTTAAAATGATTGCACCGTCCATTGCAAAACTTCTTGTCTCAGTCGGAGTGCCAGCAGAGACAATTTGGACCTCCTTTCATTTGAACCATTATGTGCTGTAGTAAACATTTATTGGGATGAATAGTGACAAATGTTAGCACTCCATGGGCACACATAGGGCTTAAAAAATTATCTCTTCCTTTTAAGACTCTGCAATGATTAAATTTGGGTATAAAACGCAAAGCCAAAGCCACATCAAAGTGGTCCTAAAAACCCTTTTAGGTGTATGTATTTGGAGGACGGACGCTGGTAGTCCACTCAGCACATTGCTCCAGCTCTATGCCAAATGACGGGAGAGAGCTGCGGAGCTGGGCCGAGAAAAAACCGAGCGAGAAAGAAAGATAGGTTCGGTGAGGCACTAAGAGCCAGGCCAATTAGAGGTATGGATGTTCTGGACGGTGGCCATCCAGAGAGTGGAGAGAGAGAGAGAGAGAATGACAGAGAATAGAGAGTGGTCAGCAAAAGAGCGACTCATCAAAGTTCATATAGGAGAGCGAGATAAAGTGTGTCTGTGTGCGCGAACGCCCGTGTTTGTGCGAGCGAGTGAAAGAGAGGAGAAACGGTTGATAATCGTGACATGTGTTACGCTTTATCTTCAACCTCCACGACACTCATCAGCTGCCCTCCTTATCACTCAATTACCCCGCCGCGCTCTGATCTGCGGATTTGCTTCTTTGATCTTTTTCTCCTCCTCAGCTTTTTCCCTACGTTTACGTGAAGTACAGCCCGGATAAACCCCCCTCGCTCTCTCTTATCCTCTTTACATTTCATCCCGGGCGGCAGGCTGTTCGTACGCATGTTTGCATTGTGCTGACAGACACCTGCTTACATGAACAAAGTGAATGTTCAGAATACTGTAACGTGGCTGGAAATGTAATCAATTAAGAGAATAAGGCAGATGTAAGCATTCATCGTGGCTGAATATTTGGCAAAGCAGACTTTAAGGTTGTTAGGACAGTGTTCTTCATGCTGGTCCTTTTTGTCTCCCTGCCTCAAGTGAACGGGTCTCTGTTAGGCTTCAGCAGAGCTTGATGACGAGCTGATCATTTAAATCAGGTGTGTTTGGGCGATGAGACATCTAAAATATAGAACCAGGATTGAAGAACAGAGTGTTGTAGACTCATTTTCTCCTTTCATGGCAGCCATTGACTTCCACTTACATCCGTTTGGTACAAAATCGACTTGCAGACTTGAAATCTGCTTCAAAAAACACAGCCAGTCCATCCCAGATCACATTTAGTCTCCTTTGTTTTAAGATGAAAAGCATCTCATGGAACTGGCTCGTATCTATTGTCATTGTATAACGCCCAGTAAAACAGTTTCATTGATGATTCATTCATTTTTGTGTTCATGTTCATTATTTTCTACTTCAGATTTTCTTCAAAAGCACATATTACTTCTACCACATCAGCTTTTGTACACATGGACACCATCACTTACACTTTAATGGATAATTACTTGAATGACACAAGAAGTATGAAACACTTTTCTGAGCTCTGACATGCTGTAAGGACGATGAACTTTACCCCGACTACCAGTCTATCTGCTGATAACAACATCTGATAGGCTCTCAAGCTCTATAAAACTACTACGAAATGGACTTTGTCACCTGCCGTTTGCAAGGTGCATGAATGCAGCGTTTGTTCAATTTGTTCAATCCCACCACAGCTAGAATGGGAAACTGAATATTATAATCTAGATCACACACAAAAACAAAAACAAGCAAATAAACATTTGACCAAGTGTACAGAAGCAGCCCTTATGATCCAATAACTAATATGAAACTAAGCAAACCTATGAGACCAACAGGGATGGACGCAGAACAAATAGTTGACCAAAACAAACTACAGAGGGAAACACTGGACGTGATGTTGAAGCTCGTTCTTTAAAGTGCTCAAAAAGGAAATATGAACGTCTACAATTACACGACAACTGGACAAACTTCATCTACAGATGAGGATCGTGTGATACGATCAAACGCCTCTCCAGAACAGCTCCTGTGGGATTATTTCATCACCCACATCGATTATGTTTAAGAAGAGATATCTCTCCTGGTAACAGTGTCGCTTGCAGGGAGTAGGCACTGCTAAACGGGATAAACTGAATGTGAATGATGATTACATTTTTAAAAAACTGAAATCCAATTGTAGAAAAACATCAGCAAACGATGTTTGAATGCACAAACGTGAGTACATATTCGTCATATCTTCCAGTACGAGTGTTGACTTCAAACTGTCTGATGGTAATCTGGGAGGTCAGTGATGAGGTTAAACATCTCCGGAAGATTTCATATCACAGAACAAACGACGGATGACGACGGCGGTATTTATAGGCGATGTATTCACAGTCAGACACGCTCTCAGACAAGCTCACTGAGACTTCAAGTAGCTTATAATGATGCCTTGAGAATATCACTGAAGAGACGGAGATGGAATAGTGCGAGCAAAATGTTTGTTGCTGCAGGAGTCAATACCGTCCCAGCTGGTTTAAGAACTCTCGTATACGAATTGCCATCTTAATGTGTCTGAAAATGAAATCATAAAGTTTACCAATCCCAGTCGAGGAGACGTCGCTAACAGCTGTCTCTTTACAGGACACTAATGTAAACTATTTTCCTCTTTCATACCATTTTTATTCTGATTTTTCACGCTATTTATTCTATGTTTTTCATCTGGACCCCGGAGTCTTTGAATTTAACTGAAAAACTGAACCGATCGTGGGCAGATGTTTGTGTTTGTGATGCACCAAAATCAGAAACCAAGTCAGCTCAAGGAATCAAAACAGCAATATCATTACTATTAATACGTCACTGAGTAATGGAGCGTTTGTTTCTTCAGAGGCCAACATGAGGACACAGGAGTTATTCTCTGATCAATTCCTGACATTAAGTGCCCCTGGGCATGTTCCCATCAGGGACGTTAAATGAAAAAAAAAAAACCACGAGGTATGAAACTCAGCCAAAATATAAAACGCAAAGATAAAGTGCAGCAGTGCCAACATCAGCCAGACACTGAGTCATCACCGATACTCTGTGGAGGACAGAATACACCTGTGTGTGTGTGTGTTCACTGCTCCGAGCCTCTTCTTTTTGAAAAGACCCTGTCATGCAGCTGCGGCTGTTAACACGGTCATGCCATTTAAACAAGCACATGTAGAAAAAGAAGCAGTTGTAGGAGCTCTAATGCCCGAAAAGCCTCGGGGGCATGTGCAGCGTCCGTGAAAGGCTCCCTGATGTGACCGTCTGTGCAAGAGTGTCAGGGCTTTTCCTGGCAGACTGAATGTATACAGGCCGAGACTGTACACAGAAGAAACACTAGAACCACATCATCTACAGCAACATGAAGGTATTTGTGCCCCCCTGAGGCTCCACAGTCATTTAGTCTACATACATGAGGTCGTCTAGTATCTTAGCTTTTATGTGTGAACAGATATCCAGTCCTGGATCCAATGCAAATTATGAGTCAGTATCTGCAGAGCAGCCAGATAGCAGGGAAGGACAGCCTCTGGCTAAACTTGTTGATGTCACGCCTCCTCCTCATTAGAAACCAGCTCCTCATTCAAATTCACACACTGACGCTGCTGTAAACACAACGAGCTCATTGTATGGGGCCACACACGCCTTCCCTTCCCTTTCCCCCCCCTCTGTACTGTCATATTGTCGATCTACAGGTGCTTTGGGGGGAACCGAGGGGACGTGAGAGGCTTTTTTTTTGCTG